>CM066996.1:50861449-51461449 GCA_033977485.1 Hydrangea macrophylla
TAGGCCTTATTATATATGATTCTCTTTAGTTTTTCGCAAGGATTACGAGTCCAAAGTCAATTTTACATGATTCAATCTATAACTCTTGAATTTTCTGAAAGATTAAAAGATGATAAAACTTAATTTCTAATATACTTTTCCATATGAATAAATTAAGCTCTAAAACCTTTACACATGATAACTATGACGTATAATCTTTCATTTTTATCTCCAAAAACAGATTTTGGTTAAGGTTGAAAAACTCCATATTTTCAAACTATGAACATCAACGTAAATTTTCCATGGAGGTTTACAAGCTAAGTTATACACACAGAAAATAAGCATGGAATCACATTCATAGTGAGTTATTAATACTCACTGATAAGAAGATTAACAGATTGTTGAGAAAGACTTAAGCAAATAAGGATCCAACTCCAAGCTTTGGCTATGGAGTTTTGTGTAGCTTTCTCCTTCTAAGAATTTCAGTAGCTATGAACTCTCAACTCTCTCTTTTCTCTCAGTGTATCATTCTGCTGAAATTGTGTGTGTGAGTAGTGTATAAATAGAGAAGCCAAAGGATGAGCTTGGGCTCTAAGCCTCTTATGCTAGACTCAACAAATTGCTTTATTTTCAATTAACTAACTACTATTATACACAGCCATACATACGTATATACACAATTATACAACTCCACTGATGCACTAAGGGTCACCCATAGATTAGTAGGGGTCAATTTAGTGGTGTTTGGGAATGAAAGTTTAAGGCCTAAGAATAACACACAACAAAAAGGCATAGGCAAACAAAGCACAAGCAAGTAGCCTTGAAATCACTTAGGGTGTTTGGGTAAATCAACTCAAGGCATAACAATATACATACGCTCAAATGTATTCCCAAACAAGGCCCTCTCAATTATTAGCTTCCTTAAATAGAAGTAAAGTAGATGTCCAATCTACCTTTACGTCAATTCCAAATTCTGTGGAAACTCATCGCGGCGCGGACAGTTTTGAACATAAACTGGTATTTCTGCGGTGCGGTGATCACCTAAAATATACAGAAAATTCATTTTAATGTAAGGAATGATTTTCCGGTTTTATAAAAAAAATACTGATTGAGTCAAAAGAAATTATTTTCACCGTTTGAAATACAGATTTTGCAAATCCAACACAGGTGTTATTAATATTTACAGAAATTGTAGCTTGGCCCCAACAATAATTTCAATAGTAATTAAGTCAAGAATTAAGAATTAACATGTGAGAATTGAAATTAAAATGAAAGCAATAATACAAATTGAATTTAAATATGACAATGCAATTAAATGTTTATGAATTTTCAGGTTGTTACAGGATCTATCGATGAAAATAAAAAAATGGCAATGCTGAATTTGCATGAGTAGATCATCAGATCTGAAATGGCAACACCACCCTTCTTAAAGAGGGGACAATAGCGACAAAGATGACCCTGGACCCAAGAAGAGAGATAGAAAAGTCTTAGGGATAGAAAATCAGTATTATGTTAGTTCAATAAAGACTCAGTTCTTGGGTGATTTCTAAGCCAGTCATGGACTCATATGTACAGTGGTGGAACATGAATGGGGGGCCATGATTGAATGAACGAGCATATACTGGTGGACCTATACGGGAGTTCGGGGGCAGCACCCACGAGGCGATTATTTTTTGGGTAAAAGTTTCAATGGAAAGCAATAAAATCTCCCCCCCCCCCCCCCCCCCCCACACACACACACACACACACACACACAAACACACACCCACCCACCTACACCTCGGCCCCAACCTAACCCCACAGCCTTACACTTGCCCACAGCAAAGCCCATCAAGGGTCACTCATTCCGACTGAAGAATAACTGGGGGACAAGCAACTAGAATCCTCTATGCGGACTCGAACCCCCTCCCTCCCCACTGGGAACGGAGAGACTATGCCAATTGGATTACAGTTCACTCGGTAAATGAAAGCAATAATTGAGTATAAAAGAAACTAACCAACCAACCAACCAATCTTGGGAGGAGCTTATATGGGAGATTGGGGGCAACGCCCCGACCTGACTAGAAGTGTAGTTCAGTGGAGCAGAAGCTTATGTATTATGAGCTTAGTTTTTTTTATTTATTTTTATCAATTTCACTTTGACATTTGTGTGGCAGTGCGTGTCCAACTTTAAGTGCATTAGATTATTTAAAAGATTATAAGATATTAGCATGTGGTTTAAAAGATTATAAATATTATCAGATTATTATAAGCTTTAAGTGTATCGGATTGTTTAAAAGATTATCAGTTATTTATGGGATAAATTAGTTTGTACAAAAAATTACATAAAATTTTACTATTTTAACCCAAACAAATCCAGTGGGGGCGCTGTCCCAAAATCCTGTATAAGCTTCTGGTCCTATTGAACTACACTCTTGGGTCTATGGACCTATATCATTTTGGGCTGGAAATAATGTAAAATTCCCATTGTGCCCTTGCTTATTTTGTAATTGGGTGGATTTTGCACAATTTTCAAACTATAGGGTGTAAATCGCCAAAATTAAAATCATAGGGACCAAATTATCACAACCCTTAAACTACAGGGGTGTAATTTGCAATTTACCCTATTTTTTTCTAATTTTCTGATCAATATAATCCGTTCTTGTGCTCCCTCGTGTAAGAAAAAGAAACCAACATCCACCTCAACGAAGTGTAGATTTCATACTCATTGCTAAATATTATAGGATTTTCTTTATCTTCAAAGGATATAAACAATATAGCACCTAGCATAGTACTCTATTTACCAGACTCTTTGACTTTCCAATCAGCAAAAGCCTTTTGGGCTTCCTCATTTCAGAGAAGTTGCAGACCAAGAAATGTGAGAGCTACTTTTAAAGAACAATCTAAAGACCGAAGGAGAGAAACTAACTATTTGCCGTTGTCTCATTGAATAGCTAACTTGAAGTCCATTTCAAAGAAAAGCCTCACGATTCCCTCACAAGTTATTTTTTAAATACATAAAATATCCATAATTTGTAGTGTTTGGCATAACTTCTCTTACAGAAGTCTATCCCTGTAATGGACTTTCTAAGATGGACTTTTCAAAATGGACTTATTTAAAGAAGTGTTTTGTTCGATGTGTGAGTGTTTTTTAAATAAAAAGTGCATCTAAATGTACAATTACGTTTGGTGGCAACATATAAAATATATCTACTTACCAATATTACCGTTAACCTCATCAAATAATAGGGATTCGGCTAGGCTATGAAATTCAGGTATGTGATTTGGATAAGACGGCATTAATTATAAAGCAAGGGATAAAAGTGTAATTGTGTATACAAAGCTCGTAACTTATGGGAAAGTGCAAAAATCACAGTTTTGAGAAGTCAGGATTTTTGACTTCTCTAAATGGGCATTCTGGAGATTCACTTCTTGTTAAGAAGTCCATTCTCAAACTTCACCAAATGGATTTCAATTCTATAAATGGACTTCTTCTTCCAAAAGTCCATTCTCAAAGGTTTCCAAACACCCTCCATTCTCATTAAAAACATGTGTCTTTCCTCCGAGAAGTTTTTGTCTACCCTCAAGGTAGCGTTTGTGTGGTGTCCCACACTCAATGAGGTAGTGCCACACAGGATTGTTGGTCCATTTAAATTTTTTGTGGTGGACTCCATTGTTTGTGTGGCGTGTTTCTATTGGGTACGGGGTACCAAGTAGTATGCCACGTAGTACCTTGGGGGCACCCAAAAATTTCTAAATTTCTCCTTTCATCCTATTTCGAACTTTAAAAACCTACGTGCAAAATAGGTACAAAAGAGAGATTTTCGACATGAATGACTTTTTTGTGCTCATACAAATATAAATGGACTCATGGAAGTGTGTGTGTGTGTGTGTGTGTGTGAGAGAGAGAGAGAGAGAGAGAGAGAGAGAGAGAGAGAGAGAGAGAGAGAGAGAGAGAGAGAGATGTTGGACCAAAAGCATTATAGAAAAAAAAAAAATATATATATATATACTAGTTTAAACGCACGTGCGTTGCACGTGAACGGTGTCTGTCTAAAAACTAATTAGGAATAATAAGCCAAAATTAAAAAAAAATTAAAAAAGATTAAAAAAGATTAAAAAAAACACTTAAATTAGGTATAAAAAAATAAAAATAAAAAGAAGAAGAAGAAGAAGAATTCATGCAACTTCCACAATAAAAAAGATACACAAAGCACATACAACAATCAATTCATAGGGTAAAAATAATAAAAACTGTTGAATTATTCTTCTTAGACCATTTGTTTATTTGTTCAATAATAATTTTTTTATGTTGCTATTTAATTGTTACCACATGTCCTAGCTAGAATTCTTTCTTACATCTTTAATATTTTGAATTTACTATTTTCTTTGCTCATTACTTAATAATGACTATATATTTATTTATTGTATGATCACATATGTTAGTATTTCATTAATTTACCGTGTTTGTATAGTAATTTATTAAACTATAAAATTATTTCATATGTTCTAATTAGAATAAGTTACAAATCAATCATGATCTAGCTTTCTTAAATATTTTTTTATATACATTAAAATTTGATTCCTACAAAAAGGATTTAGAGAGCCCTCTACGTTCAAGATGGTCAAACTTTTTGTGCTGTGTGGCTTGAAAATTCTTAAAATCTTCAACCAAAATTTTTCATAAAGTCTCTATTGCCAAATTGCCAATATAATTGAAAGAATCACATAAGAAAAAAATTTTATAACGGGAATTGATATTAGAAAGCAATTGCTTATCCATGGAGTTCACCTAAAGAAAGAGAAAAGATATTGAGACATGACAGAAGAAGGGAAGAAAATTGGAATCCATTAAGACCAAAATAGAAAAAACCAATAGGATGGTAGTTTTAATTTAATTTAAAGTCCTAAAATTCTGAAAATGTATTGATAATCTATATCGAAAGAGACTTTTAGGCTCTATTTGGTGCACATATTGAGGGATAGGAAAGAAACGAAAACACAAAGGAAAATATTTTCCTTTGTTCATGAGCTAAAAAGGGCCTAAGGGTGTCCATTAATTTGATAAAATTGAAAATTAAGTATTGAATTTTAAGTACTGGAAATTTTAAGCAACTGAATTTGCTGTACATAACACATGAGTATTTCAAGTATTGAAATAGACTGCAATTGGTGATTATTTCTAGTCGAATTTTTTCAATTTAGATATTCTATGATTTTTTGGCTGCATTTTCAATTAGAGTAATGTTAGAGTCACAAAGAGATGCTTACAAAAGGATATGGTATGTCATATGGCAGAATTAAGTGTGGTGACTCTTTCAATTATGTGGTACATTATCAAATGCATTGTACAAAAAATGGGCTTAAAATTTTATTTTACCACCTAATTGGTTATAATCACAAGCTAAATTTGCCTAGCTAACTTCCTATCTTTCTTGTGGAACTTAAACAATGATAACAATTCTACGAATTATTGCTAATAAAGATAACAATAGTAACTTTTCATAAAGAAAAATACTCAATTAAGTTTTACATTCAATAATTGTGTTGCTAAACGCATGGGTAAAATGGGAATGGAATAGGACACATGTCAGCATGGTAGTGGTGGATAAGCAAGAGTGAGAAAAATGCACTCTATGTTAAATGGGTAACCAAATATTAAAGTGGTTGAAATTGAATCCTAAATTTTTTTGAATGCATATCTTACCTAGAATAGGTTCGATAGAGTTACCTATATTATTGTTGGTATATAATAAACAAAATCGTGAGTGACTTCATAGAGCTCCAAAAAAGAAAAAAGAAAAGAAGAAGAATAAAACAAATCAAGATTCGTTAAAAAGAGTTATGTAATACTAAGAATTGATATCAGAAGTTGATGGGTATAGTTTTATGTCTGTGAAATTACTTCAGTACCCTTAATAAAAACTGAATCCAATAGCTGTAAATAGAAGTCCCATCATGAGAAGGGGATTGATGTTACTATAACTAATAGTTTTTTTGTATTCATTTTGACCATTAAGTTATTGAAAATAATACATTAATAGTAATGAGAATGAAATTTATAAGTTGAATGAATGAATAGAAGAGTAAGGAATAATAATTACCTTCAATACAAAGCTTAAAAGTGTACACTTGTGTAAAGATCAATCGTGTTTAGTTCATCATAGCACATTATTAAGAGAACACGAAGAGTAGACTGTTTTGTGAATCTTAATTAAAGTGTAAAAAAAAAATGTCCAAGGCTATGGAGAACTTGGGAAGTAGAGACGTATAATAGAAATTAGATAATACCAGTAGGTTCTTTAATACTATCATTAGTCTTCTAGTCCAAAAAAAAAAAAAAAGAAAGGAGAGAGAGAGAGAGAGAGAGAGAGAGAGAGAGAGAGAGAGAGAGAGAGAGAGAGAGAACTAAAATAATGTCTTAACAAATAGGGCCAAAAGTAAACCTGGGACTGAGAGGCTTGTGAATTCATGTTATTCTTCTACACGATTAGTTTCTAGTACACAATTCCTTTGTTTATTCCTAATACTTGATTTCCTTATTTATCTTAATTTAGATTGGACTTTGTTTCATCCAATGATCCAATACTCAATTAATCCATTCTGGTCCACTTTAATCAAAGAAGCAAAAAATTGTTACACAATTATTCAAGGAACATACTTAGGTAAAGTTCTTTAGGTGTGGTTTGTTAGGTTCTCTCTCACGACAGTGGGTCTAGGGATTAAAAAAAATGTTTAAAATTATTTTATTTATTTATTTATTTATTTATTTATTTTCTAGTTAATTAGGGTCTCACAATTGTTAGAGGAATCTAACAAACCATGTACAGCTAAGGAACTTTGCCCAAATGTGTTCAAGTACTAAAATTCTTCTATTAATTAGCTATTGATTAAATGTGAGCTTTTAGATGGATTAGCTCTAAAATATTTGTATTAATTGGAGGCTGAGTGCAAGATTTATAATTGGAAGGTAAAATTTTTAAACTTCGCGAGTGTAAAAAGAATCATATACTACTAAGAAATTGGTAATAGGAATTTAGTTAAGAGTCCTAAAATTCTTCATAGACATTTATTATAACTCTTTAAGAGATATATATGTTACTAATCCATCATTCACGTAACCCACCGTGGAGTCCAAAAAATAGAAAAGAAAAGAGGGGTTATTACACTAACACCCCTTCAATTATGACCATTTTCAATTGCCCTCAACTATAAAACTCAACAAATTGACCCTATCAACTATTTTAACTTTTCACTAACAGCCCTTCTGTTAAGTTGTAGTTAAAAAATTGATTACTTTTTGTATCATGTTACCAATATAAAAGTGTTAACAACATAACATTTTTGTCTCTTCTTTGAGTCGTTGAAATTTTAAGAACAAAATTGCCTAAAATTTGGTGTACAACAAAGGGCAATTATTATGCAACAAAGGATATTTTTGTCATAAAATTTCCAATGGCTCCAAAGAGGGACAAATAGATATCATGTTGCTAATAGTTTGTATCATGTGCTGCTCACATGATAATAAAAAAAATAAAATATAAATTTAAAAAAAAAAAAAGAAAAAGAAAAAAAAAGAGTTCATTTTTGGGACAAAATTCTAATGGAAGTGGTTTTAGAGAAAAATGCAATAGTTGAGGGGAGTTAGTTTGTCAAGTTTTATAGTTTAGGGGCGTATTTAAAAAAGAGTCATATTTGAACTAAAGTGTGATTGACTTTTTTCTTTTCTTTTTTTATTTTTATTTTTTATCTGTAAATTCCGATGGGAACTTGAGTTGTTTGGAAGGAGTTATAATACACAATAGGATTAATGTCGAATACCATTAATATTAAGGAGCTGTAAAATTGTAAGGATTGTATATAACATGATATATCCAAAGCAAAAAATAAAAATAAAAAGTTAGGATTATTATGAACGGACCCAAAAAAAATGGTATACTAAAGTTGTTAAAACTCTAAGAAAATTACATAAGTGAAAGTGCACCGATTGATAAAAGTGTAAACCAGTTATGGGCATCGGTAATTATCAGTAGCTTTATATCTAAAATACTAAAACCATCCCACAAATGAATTTACCAAAATAACCACTACGATCTAGATTTGTAATATTTGTTGATCTATCTCTGCACATAAACATACACATAACAAATAAATATACATACACATATGATATATACAAAAAGAGGTTATCAAAAAAAAAAAAAAGTCCAAGAAAAAGAAAATAAAAAAACCAATGGATTTAGTTTATTCTAGAGTCCAACAAAAAGAAAGTTGATCTATGAGGCACATAAACATACACATAACATACAGATATGCATACGTATATAATATATATACAAAAAGAGGTTTAAAAAAAAAAAGAGTTCAACAAAACGAAGAAAAAAAACCAATAGATTTAGTTTATTCTAGAGTCCAAAAAGAAAAAACCAACCAAACACATAGATGTTGTTATTAAGTTGTAGGACTCTTATGGCATGGACACACTACAAATAAAAAAGTGGTATACTAAACTTTCAAAACTCTAAATTCTAAGGAAAATAGTTAAGTAAAAGTGCACCGATTGATAAAAGTGTAAAACACTTATGCACATTGGTACATTTATATATATTATAGATATAGATAGATATATTCACAGGATTTCGATTATGGAATTTGGGAGATCATGGGCAGATAACTCATTTTGTTCAACATGTATCCAAATTTTCAATTTAAAAGGGTAAGCGATTAAGATTTGATTTTTCATAGAGTGAAGATCGCATTTTAATGCATCTTTAAATATGTTTAAAATTAAGAGATTATTACAACTGCAATGGATGAAAATGCATTCTAAAAATATTCTTGCTTTTACTGCTGGAGTAAAAAATTATTAACATTTGGACTTATTTATTTTTGCTTCAAAGTTTAAAAATGACAAGTGTATCCCTAACCAATCCCCCACCAACTTCCTTTTTGTATTTGTTTTTTCTTTATGATAGCACCTCTCAAGAGAAGACATTGGGGTAATGGCAAAATCGTATAGTTATTGAAGCAAAGGAGCAGGAGAAAAGTCCCCAGAGTAAAGACATTGTGGGGAAGATTTAATTTGTGGATGAATCTCAATGCACAGACACACATAAAAACTTGTCTTGGTAATATCATTCCTAAGCTTATCAATAGAAAGACAAATTCGGTTGCAATCGGACCATTCTTCAATCAATTGGGAGTAGACGACTGTCACATATGGGTTGTCCTCTTCTATTTGCTCTGTAGCTTTGTTTGCGCTTACTCCAACCAGCTTTGGCCATTCAATTTGAGTCCTTCAAACACTAAAACAAGGTCTTTGATCAGTTGTGGATAAAACAAATGCATATGCGACTGAGAAAACAAACTTAATTCTTAAAACATAAATCTTAACAAACACTACATGGAAATTAAAATCCCAGGAGTCTTATCGTATGGGAATGAATAGAGCCTAAAAAAGAGTTGCCATTTTAACATCAAATTATCTTGAAACAGTCATTAACCAAAACTTTAAAACATAAAAAAATGGAGAGAATTCAAGTCTTAAATACCACAAAATTTTGAGAGAATGTGACACATAATTCCCAGTGCATGTACAACTCTCTCACAAGAAGGGTAGTGTATTTACATATTTTCACCTCTTTGTTTTGTTATCAATCCAAAATAGAGATGCAAATCCACATTTTTATAGTTGTGACTGAGCATGTTGATTTCCGACATAAGAATCTTTCCAACACCCTTACCTATTGAATTCCAATGTAAGACTATCCGACACATCTTTCACCAGCCCTTAAACCTTTTTTTTGCAATAACCTTAAATCTCAATCCTGCAGAAATGGTAAAATTCAAATTAATAAATTACAAATTAATATCATCCCATTGAGTAGTGATGTAAAAAAGAAAAAAATGCACAAATCATAAAGTTGACAGTTCTTGCCGAGTGTTATGGACCAGCAGGAAAATCTTAAACCAGGACAGATTGCTTGATTGATTGTCAAGCATATGCCATTGGAAATTGGAAGTGATACTCTGATATGGTTTGATAATTTACTCTCGAACTTGTCCAAGAGGCTAATACATAAAAACAAAGTGAACACCAAGGAATTGCTTAAATGGGACTTGACTACAAACTATGAATGTGATCTTTTGCAACCAAGAGGCTGGAAGCAGAAATTACTTGTTTTTCGAGCCTAGCAAAAAATAACTTGGAGTGAGAGGAATACAAGAATCTTTAATCATAAGGCAAAAACAGAGGACATGCTTCTGCAGGATAGGGTGATTTTTAGTCAAGGTAAAAGCAAAAACTCTAACCAGAAACGGGAGACAAGTATGTAATTGGGACTACTCTGTGTATTTGTTTGGATGGGGTTGTCTAAGTTGTGTTCCTTTGTAAATTCGGGGGTATTCCACTTTGGCTTTTGTTCTTTCTTTCCAGTTTCCAGTTTTTTTTTCCTAAATTCTGAAAACGGAAACTAGTTTTTGTTTTCTTTTTGTAAAAATGAAATGTGAAAACTAAAAACCACTTTTCCTTGTTTTTGTTTTCGGCCCAAATCGAGTGTCGTTTTCTCTCAAATAAAGAAGAAGGAGAAGAAAAAACGGAAACAATTACCGAACACAGTGTCAGCTTTCCCCGGTGGAAAATCACAATTTTTTTTTTTGGGTTTTCTTACCCAATTCCATTGTCGTTTTACAAAAAAGAAAAGAAATGAAACAGAGAAAGTAAAAGGGAAATGATTACCAAACACGTACCAAACAGGCCCTTAATTTACCAAAGAAACAAAAAAAAATCGCAGTTACTGATGGTAATAAGGAGATTTTCCAATTTCTATCGGACTGCATTAAGTTCAAAACTTAGGATTAAAAAAAAAGGACATACAAAATAGCAGTTTGTTAACATAACCTTTACCAGGTTATTTGGAAAGAAACTCTCTGTATGAGATATTGCTGATTCTTCAATGCCATTTTGTCTAAGCATATGTTGTGTTCCTGAAAGAAAACACAAAAAAGGAAGTAGTGAAATTGCAATTTACAAATGAAAACCCAGCATCTTCAGCCCTAAAAAAAAAAAAAACAAAAAAAAAAAAAAAACAAACAACAAAAAATTTGCTCATTCAAAACTTAATGGTTCCATTACTAAGGACTTTGTTCATTAAGCTGTCAATTGATTCATCCACTTTCTCACAATGTGCAGAAAAATGTTGCAAGCAAGTACATTTGGTAAGCATTGGTCTTAATATCCTAATATCTGAATTCGAATTTTCGATATCTTAGACATAGGGCCTGGTTCTCTCTCGTGAAATTAGATCCTGACAGAATTGCTTTACTATGGACCCAATTCTTATACATGCTGTCTGATGAATGAAGCCACCAGAAACAATCAGGACTAAACGAGAGAGAGAGAGAGAGAGAGAGAGAGAGAGAGAGAGAGAGATTATAGCTAACATTTCCATATGAAGCAAAAAGTTGTGGCTGAAGGAACACATTGGAGCAAGTTTGTCTTCAAAAGAAAGAAACACTATAAAATCAAAGTACTCCATGTTTTTTTTTTTCCTTCTTCTAGAAGTGTGTATTAGGAAATAGAGAGTGGTTTAGGAAGAATACTTCAAAAAAAAAAAGAGAGTATTTCACAAAGAGGTGGAAATGCTTGGGTACATTTCCATAGCTGCAGCTCTTAATGTAAATTGGTCTTAGTCACTATTTAGTTACACACAACCAATCTGAACCCTTAACATAGGTATGCTTTTACTTACCAAAAAAAAAAGGGACTGATTTTGCAAACCTGTTCTAAACATGGAAAAAGTACATCAGAAATCTGGAAAACATTTTAGTAAGAGAGATAATACTGTAATAGCATACACATTTTAAATTCAAAATTTAAAGTGAAGAGTTCATTTTTGTTGCACTATTGAACAATAATGGTTCAACTTCAGCCTCAATACAATTTCTAGTGCTCTCTCAAATGATAAAAGAGACAACAGATGTGGCACTTACGATGGACTTAGATATAAGAAGTTTTGATGATTAAGAAGGTTTAGTTGAAGGACTAGATACTAACTACATTCCAACTTCAAGTAATTTTATTTCATTGCAAAAGAAATGAAAAATTCAATTTCAGATCTGAAAGTTATCAAACCTAAATTAGATCTCAATATGAAGAAACTTGGTTATAAAAGTATATTTTACTTCAATTTAAAGGGATTATTAGTATTTTTTCCGTAAATCTCAAGGTATTTTTATTTGAAAGTTCAGTTCAATAGGTACATTCAGAGGCAAACTTTTTTGTTTTGTTTTGTTTTTTTTTTTTTTGTTTTTCCAAAGGGGCCTCTCTCTCTCTCTCTCTCTCTCTCTCTACAGTATCTCTCTCTCTCTCTCTCTCTCTCTCTCTCTCTCTACAGCAACGGAAAAATATTTACCAATAGCAGCAATTTTAGAAAAGAAAAAAAAAAAAAAACTGTGTTAAATCCGAAGGAGGATTTCATCCTACCCTTAGAGGATATAGGCCCATTCCCCCATCCAAGAGTTGTGTGTTCGATTCCCCCTCCCCCAATATCTCCAAAAAAAAAACCCAGAGGAAGAATGCAGGGAAGAGAGAGAAAACACAAAATTGAACCATGTTTGTAGTCTCTGAAGTTTCTTATGAGAAAAAAATCAACTTACTTGGGATGGAAAAAATAGTACAAAACCATAATTTTCTTTTTCCTTTTTTTTTCCCCTCCAAAGAGAGAGAGAGAGAGAGAGAGAGAGAGAGAGAGAGAGAGAGAGAGAGAGAGAGAGAGAGAGAGAGAGAGAGAGATTTGTAACTGCTAGCTTGAACCTGGATAGAATATACTTGAACAAAAAAGAGAGTATTTAGAAAGAGTTGAAATGCTTGGGTACATTTCCACAGCTGCAGAGTAAATTGGTGTTAAAAGACATTATTTAGTAACACAATCAATTTGAACCCTTACCCAAAAAAAAAGGGAATGATTTTGCAAAACATGTTCTAAACCTGGAAAAAGTACATCAGCAATCTCGAAAACATTTCAGTAATAGAGATACTACTATAATAGCGTATATACATTTTACATTCAGGGATTCCATTGAATTTAATGTGAAGAATTCATTTTTGTTGCTGTTGGATCGAAACAATCACACGCAAACAATATATGAAAAACAGAAAGATTAAAGAGACACAGAGAATTATCACGTGGTTCGGCAATGTGCCTACGTCCACACCGTAGAGCCTGAAATTTCCACTATCAATAACGATTTAGGGTTACATCATATATATCTCCTATAGGTACATGGCAAAATCCCCAAAATACCCATACCGTACTGCGGGGGGCGTAGCCCCCCGCACCCCCCACCCGGCTCCATGGCTACGCTTCGCTCAGCCATGGGCCCCAGGGCCCTCCCCTTGACTCTTGGGCCTACTGTAACGGACCCATTACAATATGAGCCATACCCAACAGTTGCATTATTGAACAATAATGGTTCAACTTCAAGTTCAATACTTCTTCTAGTTCTCTCAAATCATAATGGCACTTACGATGGAATTGGATAATAACATATGATAAGAACTATTGATGTTTAAGAAGGTTAATTAACCATTTTCTGAAAAGAAAAAAAAAAGTTTAAGAAGGTTTAGTTGAAGGACTAGATTCCGACTAGTTTCCAACTTCTAGTAATTTCATTTCATTGCAAAAGAAATGAAAAATTCAATTTCAGATCTGAAAGTTATCAAACCTAAATTAGATCGCAATATGAAGAAACTTGGTTATAAAAGTATATTTTACTTCAATTTAAAGGGATTATTAGTATTTTTTCTGTAAATCTCAAGGTATTTTTATTTGAAAGTTCAGTTCAATAGGTACATTCAGAGGCAAACTTTTTTTTGTTTTGTTTTGTTTTGTTTTTTTGTTTTTTTTTTCCAAAGGGGCCTCTCTCTCTCTCTCTCTCTCTCTCTCCAGTAACGGAAAAATATTTACCATTACCAATAGAAGCAATTTTAGAAGAAAAAAAAAGCAGTGTTAAATCCGAAGGAGGATGTTCATCCTACCCTTAGAGGACATAGGCCCATTCTGCTGAAAATAATGTTGCGTCCTCCGATTGGCGGTAGTTCTTCAAATAGTCACCAAATAGATCTTCAAGCGTGTACTAGACACTTTCCTAAATACAATATTCGCCCCCACCAGATATTATAATCGGTGTGCAACTGGGTATTCCGCGAGTTTGTATTCAAGATACTATGAAGCAATCACTGTCTGCAAAATGCACTATTGAAGACAGCCCTAGAATTATCACTAATATTTTTCAACCAAATCTGTATTCTGTTACTGCAGTTTAACAGAATACAAACTACTATATTTTGCAAAAATAAAGGGCAAAGAGAATAGGAATTCGGAGTTCTTCTTTTGCATGGAGAGGAAGAAACTGACTAAAATTTCCTTTAATTGATCTATATCCTAGCCTTTGACATGTCGTCCTTTATATAGATAAGAAAAGATATGAATGCACTAACTGTAAGCACCGATTCTATGCATCGATTCACTAGCACATATTCATTTGGAGTAAACTGCCAATGGAGTCTTCTGACACCAACTGTAGCAACGATTCATATATATATATATATCAATTATAATATATATATATATTACTCAACAAATAATTAGATGCTTGTGTATATACCAATTTATGTATATAAAATATTTGACAAGCCGAATGGGTATCAGCAAAAGCCAATGGGTGCTTTACATATAAGGGGAATTATATGGTGCTTCTCGGGTGCACCAAATAAAACCATACATTTTCCTACGATCTCGATCGTACGGTTACTCAACTTTCTCATGTTTTCCATTATGGAACATGTTCCCAATATAAAATAAACTCCATTGTACAAACTAAGTTTCCAATTTCATTTCCTCTTGCCCTTATTTTAAAAATTCTCCAACACATTCCCCCATCCAAGTGGTGTGTGTTCGATTCCCCCATCCCCCAATATCTCCAAAAAAAAAAAAAAAACGCGGAGGCAGAATGCAGGGAAGAGAGAGAAAACACAAAATTGAACCATGTTGTAGTCTCTAAAATGTCTTACGAGAAAAAATCAACTTACTTGGATGGAAAAAATAGTACAAAACCATAATTTTCTTTTTCCTTTTCTTTTTTTTTTTCCTCCAAAGAGAGAGAGAGAGAGAGAGAGAGAGAGAGAGAGAGAGAGAGAGAGAGAGAGAGAGAGAGAGAGAGAGAGAGAGATTTGTGATTGCTAGCTTGACCATACCTGGATAGAATATACTTGAACAAAAAAGAGAGTATTTAGAAAGAGTTGAAATGCTTGGGTACATTTCCACAGCTGCAGCTCTTAATGTAAATTGGTGTTAAAAGACATTATTTAGTAACACAACCAATTTGAACCCTTACCCAAAAAAAAAGGGAATGATTTTGCAAAACATGTTCTAAACCTAGAAAAAGTACATCAGAAATCTCGAAAATATTTCAGTAATAAAGATACTACTGTAATAGCGTATATACATTTTACATTCAGAGGATTCCATTGAATTTAATGTGAAGAGTTCATTTTTGTTGCATTATTGAACAATAATGGTTCAACTTCAGGTTCAATACTTCTTCTAGTTCTCTCAAATCATAAAAGAGACAACAGACATGGCACTTACGATGGACTTGGATAATAACATATGACAAGAACTATTGATGTTTAAGAAGGTTAATTAACCATTTTCCGGAAAAAAAAAAAAAAAAAAAAGTTTAAGAAGGTTTAGTTGAAGGACTAGATTCCGACTAGTTTCCAACTCCTAGTAATTTCATTTCATTGCTTAAGCAAGGTCTCAAGTTCGAGACCTTGTGTATGCAAACAACTATCTTGGGAGAGGTACCCGCAACATGCGCCAAGCCGTACCTCGAGGGATTAGTCTGGGCAGTGGCCTAGGACACCCTGGGAAACCTAAAAAAAAAAAAAGAAATGAAAAATTCAATTTCAGATCCGATAAGTCATCTAACTTAAATTAACTAGCCAATACGAAGAAACTTGGTTATAAAGGTATACTTTACTTCAATTTAAAGGGATTATTAGTATTTTCTTCGTAAATCTCAAGCTATTTTTTCTTTGAAAGTTCAGTTTAATGGGTACATTTAGAGGCAAAATATTTGTTTAGAGAGGCCTCTGTGTGTGTGTGTGCAGTTCTAGAAAAGGAAAAAAAAAAGTGTTAAAACTGGAGGAAGAATGCAGGGAAGAGAGAGAAAACACAAAATTGAACCATATTGTAGTCTCTAATTTTCTGACCCTTTTAAAGGAAAAAAAAAAAAAGGCAAAAAAGAAAAAAGTGTAAACCCATAACTACAACCGCAAACTTTGGTGTTGGTCTATGATTCCGACTGCAAGTGAACTGTGAAATTTAATAAGAAACTAGACAGATTGAGAGTTGTTGATCACCACGCTAGGGATTGGGGCTATCCATTGGCAATATTATTTTCTTATCAGATTGGTGCTGATGCATCATAACTAACTATAATATTATTCTTTTCTTTTCTTTTCTTTTTTCAATAAAGAGAAAAAGAAAGGAGAGAGAAAAAGAGAGAGACGATACCTACCTGGATATATAACAATATAAAGAGTCTGGCTGGCTGTTCTTTAATTGACTTTTCTATCCTCACTCATTCAACAGAAGGCATAGCTTTCACTATCTTCACGTAGGGGATTGGGGCTATAAATGGCCAATATTCCCCTCTTTCCTTCATGCACCTTGCTTCTAGTTTTGGACAGTTCCCAATCTCCAGCAATGAAAGAGTGGAAAGCAACGTGTTTGGCAAAGATTGAAGCTTAGGGCAACTCCAAACTGATAGCTCTTCAAGGGATGTAAGGTGGTTTTGGACGCCAATGGATAGGGATTCCAAATTCACAGCTCCATCGATAGTAAGTCTTCTTAGAGAAGTAGGAAGCAGACACGTCTCACCTGGAAAGCAAACCACTCCTGGACACTTTCCGTCAAGCAGAAAGAAATCAAGACAGGCCAACCTTTGCAGACCCCACCACTCTGATACGGGCACTCCGATATATCCAAGCCTAAGTTCTTTTAGGTTGAGGGGAAAACCCCCTTGTGGAAAGGAATTGAGTCTTGGACAGCCAATTATTATAAGAATTTCCAGAGATGTGAGAGATTGCATCTGATCAGGCAACAATTTGAGATTCTCACAGTTACGGAGATTAAGCCTTCTTAGATTGCGGGGTAAACCACTTTCCGAAAAAGACTCCAGGCCAGGACACGTTACTATACACAGAATAGTTAGATGTAGAAAGTTGAACAAGCACTCAGGGAACGTTTTGAAATTCACCCAACCATCGATGTAAAGATATTCAAGTGATGACATGCAGTTGTGTAGTGCCTTCTCCACATCTGTCTCCAACTTTTTGCAATTGTAAACACTGAGTTCCTTAAGGGTGCTGGGTAAATCCCCAATTGGAAAGGACGTCAAAGATGAACAATCCCAGATAGTCAGTGTTTCTAGATGAGAAATTGTTATAGTCTGCTCATGATTGTTGCTTTCTTCAGCATCATTTTCTGAGTTAATCGCTCCGCTGTTGCTTTGCATCATCATTCCCTCATTATTACATCTTCGCACCTCCAGAGCCTCACAACGTGTAATCTCAAGCTTTGTAAGCATTGGTGACAAACCTCCGTCTGGAAAGCACAAAATTTTTGGGCAAATGCGGATGACAAAATCTTGGAGAAACTTAAGAGTGTTCAAACCACTTGGAAGCTTCTCCAGATTAGGACAATCACTCAATGACAACGATTCAAGATTCGGAGGCAACGCATCAGAGTAACCAGCCAAGGATACAAGTTGTTTACAAGATTTGACGTCTAATTTTCTCAAATTGATTAGATCCATCCATGCACCCTCCTCTTGCCACAATGACGTCATTTCACAGCATCTCATAATATTGAAACTTTCAAGTGCTCCCAACAAATGTAGAGTTTCCTTTGGTAGTACGGTAAGACCTGAGACTGTATCAATAGTCAAAGTGGCGAGTGAGGCAATACCTACCATACATCTCAACACAACCTCAGGACATTTTTCAAGACTTAGTACTTGAAGAGATGGAAGCCTTGAGATTGAAACTTTAGTCAAACTCGGACAACCCGACATCCTGAGCTCACTCAGGAGAGGGAGTAACTTTACACCAGTCAAGCCAGACCATTCTTCCCAATTGGGCATGCCATGAAAAGTCAAAGTTTCAAGTGACGGGAAAGCACCAGCTCCATAAAACTCAGCACCCACACTTTTTACCCCGACCATCCCTTCAATTTTCAAATTCTTGAGTAAAGGTAGTTGCCCAAGAGATGGTAAAGATGTGCATTCTCTACAACAACGAAGTTCTAGATTCACTATGTTGGAGAATGAGGTATCTCCAACCCACCCCGGAAATTCTGTTCCACCATAGGATTTAATTTCGAGCTTCTTCAAGTTTCCATGAGGTTGTAAGACGTCAAGTACTTCCTTTTCAAAACTTCTATTTCGGGAATCATCAAAACTATCACTCCATTCCATCACTACCTCATCAAGCCCGTGCTTACTCAATAAATTGGGCCCCCTCGCATCCTGGATGTTTCTCACAGTATCCAACCCCATAATTGTAAGTGCCCCTTGGATATATGAGAGGCTCCCCAACTCCCTTACTTGTAATCCATTGATTTCGCCCAAAACAATCTTCGACAATGTTCTCAGACTTGCCAACTTCCCAATGCCTGCTGGCATCTCTTGTAATTCATCCGTACCAGAACAGTCAAGATGTCGTAGATTAATTAAATTTCCAATACTTGTGGGCAACTTAGTAAGCCTCTTGCATCTACGTAACAACAAAGTCTGTAGATTATCGAGGTCAGTCACAGATTCCGGTAAACTTTTGATCCAAGTCTGAGATAAATTTAGATACCGAAGTTGTTTCAGATCGCTAATTGATTCGGGTATCTCAATAATGCAATAACCACTCAAAGAAAGAACTCTTAAACACTGTAATTTGGGTAACAAGTCAAGTAAGACCTTATTAGATAGATAGAATTCTTGCCAGTCTGTAGTTTTATGAATTGGGAGAGGTAAGAAGGTTCGCAAACTCTTGACTCCGTGAAAAGCCTTGAATTTTTTGAAGACTTCATATCGCTGACGAATGAATGATGAGTGACGAGCCTTTTCGAAAACCTTATTCTGCTCAGTACTTTGTATGTTGCTGTCCAATCTTAAGGATATTTTTCCAGCAATCACTTGAGCAAGGTCATTCATAAGATCATGCATCACAAATTTAGATTCACTTCCACTTGAACATTGGAAAAATGACCTTGATAGAAGTTCATTAAAACACTCGTAACCTAACTCTTCCATTGCCTTGTCCCTTTCCGATAGTTGCAAAAACCCCTCCGCCATCCATAACAAAACTAGCTCATTCGTGTCAAACTCGTAGTCTTTAGGAAATATAGAGCAATAGGCAAACAATTGCTTCAAATGGGAAGGAAGATGATTATAGCTCAATCTCAAAGCTGGAAGTATACCACAATTTTGTAGATTCCATATATTGCTATTCACTATTTCCTTCCAATATTCTAGACTTAGATCAGTGCGCAAGAGACCTCCTAGTGCCTTTGCTGCCAGAGGCAAGCCTTTACAATTTCTCACAATTGCTTCTCCAATCTCTTTCAAACTTGGATGTGCATTAAAATCTCTTCGACCCAATGCATGTTGAGTTAATAAAGACAGGCATTCTTCGTTGTCCAAAACCTTCAGTTGGTAAGCTGAAACAGAGCTCATGGTTGATGCAACACGTTCGTGGCGAGTTGTTACGATGATCTTACTTCCCGGTGCACCAGCCCGTAAAGGACCACAAAGCATATCCCAATCCTCATAGTTCTCATTCCAAACGTCATCCAAAACAAGAAGAAATCTTTTCTTGGAAAGCTTCTCCTTTAGACTTACTTGAAGCTGATTCAAGTCGCTGGAGGCATGGCTGCCTGGTGCCACCGACTCGAGCATGATTTTGGTAATCACGAGCACGTCAAATTCTTCGGAGACACATACCCATGCTTTTAAATCAAAGCAACCCGTCACTTGTTGATGATTGTAAACAAGTTGGGCCAGTGTGGTCTTGCCAACTCCACCCATGCTGACTATGGGAATTACAGAGAATACTTCTGGGTTGGCATCTTCTTCGTGATCTTTGAGTAACATTTCTACTATTACCCGTTTATCATTATCCTGACCAAAAACACGATTTTCATCCACCAGGGAAGTGGTTAATCTGTTGGACCTCGTCTTCTTGATATTAATTTCTCTCAAATCCAAACTGTTTTTCTGTCTAAAAATGTCTTCTAATCTAGTTGAGATGTCATCCATCTCCGACCTCATTTTGCGGTCAAGCATAAACGAACGCGGACTGAAGTTAGTACAGCAAGTGGGAATCATGAAGCTCATTATTACCTTACTAGTGCTAGCTTGGTCAGTCCTGGCCGCCATGAGATTACGTCTGGAAGCTTCGCTGGAGATTTTGTCGAGTAGATCATCCAAATCGTATGCCAAATCTCCGAGATCTTCAAGCCACATCTTTATAGAAGTATCAGTAATTTGCTTATCCTCTGCATCACTTAGAACTGCTTGAATTTTAATCAAAGTCCTTCGCCATTTGTTGAGCTGAGTGTGGATTCCCTCTTGGCGAGCAAATGTGAGGAGATCACCGGAGGCCAATCTCTCGAACAGCACAGTGATGAAAGCGGAAACAAAGATCTCTAACACAGGCATTTTATTGGTTTCCTTTCTCTGCTAATTAGTGCAAATGATGGATGGAATTTCAGCAGAAGACAGAGATCTGAGACACAATTGAGAGATCTGAGATGTGAGTGTGTGTATGTGTATGTGTATCTGTGTATGTGTATCTGTGTGTGTGTCTACAGAGAGAGAGAGAGATGTGAGTGTGTATCTACAGAGAGAGGGAGATGTGAGTGTGTGTATGTGTATCTATGTATGTGTATCTGTGTGTGTCTACAGAGAGAGAGATGTGAGTGTGTGTATCTACAGAGAGAGGAGATGTGAGTGTGTGTATGTGTATGTGTATCTGTGTGTGTGTCTACAGAGAGAGATGTGAGTGTGTATCTACAGAGAGAGAGATGCGAGTGTGTGTATGTGTAGAGTGTGTGTCTATAGAGAGAGAGAGGCACCTGCGAGAGAGAGATCACACCCGAGAGAGAGATCACTGAGAGAGAGAGATCGCAGAGGGCTGAGAGAGAGAGATCACAGAGATACAGAGAGAGCAGAGACTGAGGGAAGAAGAAGAACACGCGGCGGGTTAATAACACTTTAAATGAAATCGCTACTTCAAGTAGCGATTTCTATGAAGTCGCTATTCCAAGTAGCGAGTTCTTAAAGTCGCTATTTGAACTCGCGATTTCAGGCCTGAAACCGCTAGTTGAAATCGCGACTTTATAGAAAAGTGATGGGTTTGGGAATTAAGTTGAAACAGTGATAGGTGAGGGACTTATTTGCCCCATTTTGATGGGTGAGGTAAAAAATTCTGTTTTGGCCGCACCATACGGCCATGTTTGACTATGATTGATAACCGTGGGATCAAATAGTGGAATGATTTGGACCATTGATTCAAAAGTCAAGTGGTTTAACAAACACCACCGAAGAACCTATAATATATTCGGTTACCAATTACCATATCGATCAAAACTAGGATGGCAATTGGGCGGGCTCGGGCGGGCTCGGGCCGGGCTGAAGACGGGTCGGGCTGCAAACGGGCTTAGGACTGATAAGGCCCGAATAAATCGGGTTTAGTCCGGGCCGGTCCGGGCCAGACCCGTTAATCCGAAACAATGCAGCTTTTACAGAAAATGAAAAGTGTGCTGGAGCTAAAACCGTGTTTGGCATGGAAGAATTGAATAAAAACCTTTAAAAAAAAATCTGGGTATATATATACACATCTCTTTTCCCAATTGTATTCACATTCATGAATATTTTTTGTATTATATATATTTTTGTATAAATATATACACATCTCTGTATACAATATTTTGTATAAAAATCTGGGTATATATATATACACATTCATGATGCACATCAGAAATGGGGGTTTTCTCAGTTACACATGTATATATTTATACAAGTATATATATACATGTGTATGTGTGTGAGGAGAGATATATATATATATATATGTGTGTGTGTGTGTGTGTGCATGTGTGTGGGTGAATGATAGAGAGAGAGAGAGAGAGAGAGAGAGAGAGAGAGAGAGAGAGAGAGAGAGAGGATATCAATTTGAAGAGAGACAACTTTGCAGCACCCAAAATCTTCTTCACCTTATCGGCAGAACAAAAGATACACAGAGAGAGAAAAGTGGTGCGGCTAAAGAGAAGAAGATAGGTTTAGTTTTACACATTTTGTTTGGTGGCGGGCCTTTAACGGGTCCACGTGGACCCTCTTTTAAATACACTGATATTTGTTGAGCCCATTTAGGCCCGATATTAAAATTTATAGAAACCCAATTATGTTTTGTTTCGGGCTTTGGTGGGCGGCCCGCTAGTGTCGGACTTCAATTGCCAGGCCTAATCAAAACAAACTTTCCATCTAATCAAGATCTCTTGTTTCCTTTTAATTAATTATTTTAAATTATGTATCATTAATAAAATTAATTTTATATTATTTATATTTTGTAATTTCAATTTATTCCTAATTTAATTGTAATTTTAAAAGTATTAAGTGTTAAAAAAAAATAATGATATGCTTTCTAAATTTTGAATTCAAGATGTTTTCCATATACATGTGGCAGTAGGCCCCCCTAATTTTGATTGAAAAGTGTTAGAGTGATCCCACCATTTTTGAAGGTGATCCCATTGTCATATGTATTTGGGAAGCATTTGAGATGCAAAATTTAAGAAACATAACATTACTCTACAAATGGAAAGTTGGACAATAATTTTGAAAAAAAAATAGAATAATGCTATGCTTTTCAAATTTGAAATCCCAAATGTTTTCTAAATCAACAATGCTAGGGGCACAAACATTTTACACAAACACACTCTACTTCTCTTCTAGGTGGCACGGTGGGGACAGAATAATTTCAGTGGGCCCCAACAGTGCCTTCCAGGAGAGAGATAAAGTGTGTTTGTATAAAGTATTTGTGTCCCAAATATTACTCTTTCCAAATACATGTGGTAGTGGTGGCCATGATTTTGATTGGAGAATGTTAGAGTAGTCCCACTATTATTGAAGGTGGTCTCACTATCACATTTTTTTTTTGTTTTATACTTACTTAGATTCGGACTGGATATATACACAACTCACACACACACGCACACGCACACCACAGCCCCAACCCCATCCCAAAGCCCCACACTGGCACACAGCAAAGCCCAACAAGAGCCACTCATTTCGACTGAAGAATAACTAGGGGCCAAACAACTAAAATCCCTTATAGGGATTTGAACCCTTTCCCTCCTCATTAGGAAGAGAGAGGCTATGCCAATTGGGTTACAGCTCGCTCGGTAGCATTTGTGATGCAATTTGGGAAGTATAATATTACTCTATAAATGGAAAGTGTGACAATAATTTTGAAATGGAGGGATTAATATTTTATATTTATAGTATGGTAATTATTAGAAACAATGAAAAGAGACTAAAAGTATTAAAAATATTAAATATCCTAGACAATGTGTAAAAACCTCCTGCCTTATCTTATTATTGTTTAATTATATTTTATTTTCTCTTGTAAAAATATTATTTTTTAAATTATCACTTTAAAAATAAAATGCTAACTTATTACATATCTAAGGTTTTGTATTTTCTTTTTTGGACAAATAAAATCTCTTTCAACTCATTAAAACAAGGACAATAAAATTATTTTATAAAAGAGACGAAATAATTTAATTTAGAAAGACCTTCTTGTTCCATTGATACCAAAACACTTATTGTTGCCTACTCACCAAAACCCTTATAGTTGCCTACTTCTTCAATGATTCTTAAACAATATAATCTTTTTTAATTAATTCAAAATTAATTTTTACGAAAACTATAAAAGTGACACATCTGAGTGAGTTGTAGGGATTTAATTGGTGATCAAGCAATATACCCACCTAAGGCCTATCCTTGTATGGTTCACGATAATAAAAAAACAATCACACGAACAAGACAATAGAAAAGCAAGCAAAAGGATTAAGACAAAGACGACTCCTTTCTATTGATAATAAACCCTACAAAACAACCAATCCCTTACCTCACTCTCCTCTATTGTTTTTTCTCACTCTTTTTCTAGAGTCTCTCTCTTCTCTTAGGAAAAAACAATGTGTTGGATTCTCTTACCCCTATAGAATTGGGATCTCCTTCCCCTATGGATTTAGTCTTGTATTTATAGTGATACAAATCCTAGTCCACTAATAATAGGAAACTCTTCTTTTACAAGAAACCTTATAGGAATAGGAAACTCTCTCATAAAGAAACCTAAACCTAATTGGAAACAAGAGAAACTGATGCTCCTCCCCGTTATCGCCCGGAAGACCTCTCCAGCGGGCGACATTCCAGAATGTACAGCAGCTGCTCCTTGTCCCTGTCCGCCTGGGCAGTCACCTCCACCTTCAGCTTCTTGTCTTCATCTTCGTCTTCGTTTTCTTCTGAGTTTTTGTCACAATCCCAACATTCATCACCTTGACGAAAATCTCATCACCATCATCGCCTTTATTGTCTTCAGGTTATTTATCAATCCTCATCTCCGCGTCATCTTTGCCACCTCTCTATCATCATCTATGTAGACTTGTCGTTTCTCAAATTCTCATCATCTATGGATTCAAGAAACTTTGAAGCTACATCAAGGCCGTCGCCAACATCATCATCTTTATCATGGTAGTCATCACCACCTTAGGCTTGGAATTTAGCTCAATATCTCGTCTCACCATCGCCATGCATACTAGTGCCCAACATATCCTCCCATCATCTTCTTGGGAACATCGCACGATTGCCCAACTCTTCTTCCCGCCATCTCCATGGGAATGACGCACAAACTTGGCCTCATTGTTGTGAGCCACAACTTCATCTCTTGTAGAAATGGTTGGTGTCACTAAGGTTGTTGTTGAAGCCTTCTTCACTGGCTCCTACGTCTTCACCTCCTTTGTGACCACTCTGCTCATCATTGTATTTCCTAAAAGGATATACAAGTTCCCAACCTTTCTACCCATCAACATGACCCTTGAGTTCATGTTCACCTTCATCAGACCTTTACCCACTACAATGGAGCAGCCCTTCGAGTCCAACACACCCAAAGATATTACGTTCCTATTCAAGCCCGGAACATGGTAGACATCGTTTAGCAGCCTCGTCAAGCCGTTGGTAGTCTTGATCACGACAGTGCCAATTCCCTTCACCTCCTCAACTGTTGTGTTCCATAAAGACTTTTCCATCCATCGGTTGATAGGACGAGAACCAATCTCTATGTGAACAAATATGGGAAAAACAAGTCGAATAATGCAACCACTCATTCGCTCTTCTCTTCTCTTGCGATTGACATGGCATCATTGATCGGGGATGAATAGTTCCCGATTACTAATCCTAACTCACCTTTATTAGTCTCGGATAGTTATTATTTAGTGGGTATTATGTTTTTTTTATTTATTTTTTTATTTTTTTATTTCAGGTTTTACAAGTATACAATCAAAATAGATCAAAAAGGAAGTCTATAAGATGAAAACAATGTAATTAGTGGTCAAGGAAAACTTTCCTTGCTCAAAAGGTGATTCTGATAACAGCAACAACTCAGAAAAGGGCATTTTTGACATGGAATACTTTGGAATTTTGAAGTTGGTCCAGATAAAGGAAATGTAGTACGACGAGTTACGGTCGCGTGACTTCAAAATGTGCGTCAATCCGAGGTCCGGGCAAAGAGATATGCCAATTCTACCATCGGTGCGCAGAGCAGAAAAACGGAGCTCTGCCCGACAGAAAAGCAGAATTAGGATGTGGAAAAGACGAATTCTAGTATTTTAAGGGTTTAGAAAACTTCCTAAACTTAGGAAACACTTACATATAAGATATATACTCATTATATACAACTTTTACTCATATGTATATGAATTGAGAGAGAGAGAGAGAGAGAGAGAGAGAGAGAGAGAGAGAGAGAGAGAGAGAAAAGAAGAAGAAGAAGGCAAGAAGAAGAAGTAGTCCAATGTTCTCCATGGATTCCTACAACAACTCCATGCCTTCAACTCACTCCATGGCCAACTAATCATCCATTACAGGGTTTCAATGAAACCCCAGCTATGTAAAGGATTCCTTTTTATGCTTTTATCTTAGATTTACTTGTATTCATGGATGATGATTGTATGTTTGAGGATTTTTATATCAAATCTTACATTATGTTTAAATCATTGTTTTTGAGATTTATTCTTGTCTTAGATTTATTTTGAACTCAATGTGCTCAACAATTTATATTTTCGGTGATTATATGAATTGTTTGCATGCAATGGTGCTTATGGAATTATGATCTTAATTATTTAATACTCCATACCTAGGGAAGATGGGGTGTGCTACAACCCTAATTTAGTGTAAGACACTCCATGCCAACCGAAGATGGATTATGTTAGTAATTAGGTTGTGATTATTCTCTTGAAGGAGGAATCGGGCTAGTAACCACGTTTCTTCATGATCATCCAAATACAGTAATTTAGTTGGTGGTGGATTTGCAATCCTAGAACCCTTCTCTCATACTTTTCACATCGTATTAATATTGTTTTAATTAGTTTAATTGCTTTCTAGATTAGATAGTTAATTTAATTCTTTTTAGTTATTCTTAATTCAAACAATCAAAAATCCATTTTCTCTAAATCAAATAAAATTAGGTCTATAGAATTAAAGTAAATCCGTTTTGCAGTCCCTGTGGATTCGACCCCCCTGCTTATCACTATCTCATTATTTTTAGTAGGGTAATTTTATCTTGATATTGACAATATCAATTTTTAGCGTCGTTGCCGGGGACTGCCAAAATGATTCTTTTTTATTCTAGGATTTTAATTTTATTTGATTAGTAAATATTAGTTTTTGTTTTATTTGTCTTGCTGAAATTGTTAATCCTATTTTGCAGTTTGATTTTATCGAAGCACTCTAGTAGCTTATACATTTATGATTGATTATTAACCTATTTTTGTTTTTCACTCCTAGAATGGGTTACAGCAATGAGCTTTATTGTTTTGGATTCACTTACATAATTCGGGCCAAAGGGCTTTAGAAAGCCTAAATCTTTAGTTAAACTTGGCCTGCGAGTTCTAGGATTCTAAACAACGATGCAGTTTTTTTGAGAATAACTATACAAATATACAAATCTTCTGAAGCTACCTTGTGATGTAATTTTCTCTTTAGTCACTTTCTTCTTCATTTCCTGCAGTGTTAGCCATATTAGCCACGTTTTCATCGCACTGAACATAATAATTCATACACTCCTTGAGGAGCAAGATTACTTAGGCTTACTTAACTCTCAGTCATGCAAATATGAGAACGATTCTGCATCACTAAGCCTCTGTTTGGTTTGTGTATTTAGAGAAGGAGAAGGAAAAGAAAAAGGAAAGGAAAACTTGTTCCCTCGAGTTTTCTATTGTGTTTACCATGCTTAAGCCCAGTTGAAGTCACCTTCTAAAACTTTTGGTCACTCTTGGACTAGGCTAATGTTGCACAGACACATAAACATATGCGCTGACTAACCAAGAAATCACAAATTATAATCATCCCATCAGAAAAAATTGGAAGAAACACACTGATATGGTTTGAATCGTTTGATAATTGGAATCCTCTTGGATTTACTGACTCTCGGATTTGGAGAGAAGACTATCCAAGATGGTTCTAGTGGCAGCCTTTAGACAAGGTTATGTACTAAAGCAGCCTGGGATCATATTACATGCTATTGGTTAATATGTAAAGAACAAACTGAACACCAAGGACGCTTAAATGGAGATGGACTATAAATGATGAATGTGTTTCTCTGCAACCAAGAGACTGGTAGAAGAAATCACTTGTTTTTCGAGTGTATGCAAAGAGGCTCTCAAGCTGTGCACTACTTAGAGCCCAGTAGAAGACTTGGTGGAAGTCCTCTTCTTTCGATTGTACGATATCCATTTGGCTTTGTTGGAATTTTAAGGCTAAGAGGCTCTTACCACTTTGTTTTGGAGAGCAGAGAACACCACACACACTTAAAAGAATGGAAAAGGGGAAAATGTGAAGAAGATTTCAAATTGCTTTTCTCTGGACTTGTTTTAAAATAGCTAGAGTACAAGACTAGTCACATACACTTGTTACGTTATGTTAGCATTTTTGTGGGTTATGGGTCACCCACATAATCTATGGACCGGGTCCAAGGGCTTAGCTTAGGGTCCAAGAAATCCTATGTGGATTATAACTTGGAGTCCTAGGGAATGTATATGTGTGTGTATATATATATATGTGTATAACACACACATAAACACAACTCTACACACAACAAAAAGGTCTCTCTCTCTCTCTCTCTCTCTTTAGTTACTCTCTCTCTAGCCAAATCACACTAGGGCTTGGGATTTAGTGCGTGGATACAAAGGGGGTGTCTCTAGTAGGCATTCTCACGACCCGTTCGAAGCACAAGAGCGTACACGGAAGCACTAAAGAGCAGCAGTTCGTGGGTATTATCGCCGGGCTTGTAACAACGCCGCCAAGACGATCCGTGATCGGGTATATTCCGCAAGGTATGTCCTTTACCCGACCCGTATGCATGTGTGTATACATAATTTACATTGGTATCAGAGGCTATAGGTTGTTGATTCGCCCGTATTATGCCCAAAACAAATCTACCATTAAAGGTTGGTGAAGCTTTTAACATAAACTTGATAAAATCGAATTTGACGTGGGTTTACGTGAAAACTCCAATATAAGTCCGAATTTTTTATATGGTTGTGTCCCATATGGTCTCTAGAGTCCCCCCACAAAGTCCCATGCCTTGATTATCTCAAACGAGTGAGATATAGCAAACCCTATATTCGTTTTTGGGTTAAAAACGAAATTTTTCCATAACTTTGCTCTCTGTTTTTGGAAGATTTACTTATTCAATCGATCTGTTTTTTGGTATGATCTTGTAGTACTCCGTGAGAGCTTTCCAACGGTATAAAATTTGTAAGTTTTCGACAAAAAACGAGTGAGATATGAGCTTGCAAAGTAGGAGGGTTGAACAGCCCCCAAAACCCAGATTGGTTTGGATTTGGAGAAGATGAACCAGAGTTTGGTCACGCCCACTCTCGCTGAGGAGAATGGGGCCCACTTGCCGATCGGCGTTGGTCCGACGACCATGGGACTGGAGAGTGGCGTTGGTCCGTTTCTCGGCCCCGGTCCTTAATATATATTTTTCATATTTTTATTGGAAAAATATTTAATTATTTAGTAATTAAAACAGTTTCTGTTAATTAAAAAAATAAGTTTTTAATGTTTTAAATCTGTTTTAATTGCTTTAAAATTATAAAAAAATTTATGAAAAATTCAAATTTTATTTTTCCTATATTAAGGACACTGTGTGGGACCAGAAATAATTTTGTGATAAGTTATTTCTTAGTTTTGGTATTTTAGAGCATTAAAGATGTATTTTGTACGTGTTTTTAATTGCTTAAAATATCCTAAACAAAATATTAATTTTTGTGATTAATACATAGTGTTTAGTACACTGTAAGGGACTCTAGGATAACTTTTGTGTAAATTGTCATGTATTTTTGTTATTTTAGAGCATATAATTTATGTTTTTTAGATTTTTATTTAATTGCTTAAAATAGCAAAAATACATTATTAATTTTTTAATTAATAAGGGACATTAAGGACACTGTTTTGAGACCATATGAAATTTAGTAGGACCCATAGATAATTTTTGGTAAATTATCCAAATCATATTAATATTTTAGAGCATATAATTATGTGTTTTTGTACACGTATTAAATTGCTTAAAATATTTTTATTGATTGTTAATTTGTGGAATTAACACAATGTATTTTATTACACTATTTGCAATATGAGAAAATTATTTAGAAAACTTTCTCATTTTTTGGGGATATATTTTAGAGCATATATTGTATTATGTGCACAATATTAATTGCTTAAAATATAGCACATAAAGTTGTTAATTCTTGAAATTAATAAATAGTATTTTGTACTCTACTTGGGGACTTGAGAAAATTTTGAGTAAATTCTCCAATATTTTTGGTATTTTAGAGCATAAAATTTATGCTTATGGGCATCATTTTAATTACTTAAAATATCCAAAATTAATTATTAATTTTTGAAATTAATATAGGGTGTTTAGAACACCAAATAGATCACTGAAAATCCTTGGAGTACAAATTCCTCAAAAGTTTTGTATTTTTAGGAATTTAGTTGCTCATAGTTAATTTGTTTAACTAGATCAATTTGTTTGTTAAATTGATTCAAAATGTTTTTTTGGCTCCAGTAATATTCTGGAAACTTTTATTTATAATGAAAAATTTGCTTTCATTAATTTAAATTTTTCCATGAGGTTTTAAAATTATTGTGTTTAATTTAAAAGCCATATTTAATTAGTTTTTAAATATTTGAGAGGTTTGGAAGGGAAAATTTTATGATTAGTTTATTATTTTTGCATTAGAGGCTCGAATCATTGCACGTTTACTTAATGTTGTTTGTGATTGGATTACCATAAGACCTCTTGTCCTCCTCCTTAAATGGAGAGATGGATGAGTCTATTCATTCTTGTAATAAAGACCGCATGAGTGCTTGTCGTGTGTGATTAATTAATTAATCTGGATTGAATGAATGGACGACTTAATTGACAATTTATTTTGAGCTTATGTTGTCACGATGTATGTTCTAAGGTTGTTTTTGTATATATGTGAAAAACAAAGCATCCCTATTTTTTTATGACTATAAATGTAAAGTGAGGATGAGAGTTTCTATTTTATGTTTTGGGAAAAGCCTATTTATAAAGGGATGAATTTCTTTGTTTTCACAATATATGCATTAATTACTTTAGCGTGAGCTCTAGATTGTCAATTTGGGCCCACGCAGGGCCCATGCGCATTCATGTGTGTATGGCGCAATCATATTATTATTGTGGATGATGATAGATAAGTTTAGTACTATCTATGCATGTTTGTTTAGAAAAATCAGTTATAAAATTTTTTCTTGAGTTACAAGAGTAAAGTGATGACTACAAGCTTAGCGAATTTTCGATCTTGAAATTGTGATAAGGGAAAATATTTTGATAACTGGATTTTAAAACAAACATTTGTAGAAAGATGTGCATCATAATAATGTCAACCTCTTGTGCATATTATTGAATGTAGAAATTGGCACTAAAGTAACATACACGTTTGAATGAGCTAAGATCTCTTGGAGAACTTATTTCAATCAATTATCCAACCAATTGATCCCACATTGGACCTAGGGCCCAATGTTGCAAATGCCCTATAGAATTTAATTCTAGTAAGAGAATCACACGCACTCTATTTTGATAAAGTAGCATGTATGATGATGTAATTGGGGAGTCTAAGAACAACCCAATGACCTATGAATGTGGAACCAACTCTAATTTGTTTTTGGAGCACAACCACTACTAGATTGAAGAATCTGGTAATGAAGTTCGAAGTGAGGAAAAATCCCAAACACTTGATGACCGAGAATCTAAGGTTGAAATTCGGTATGATTCAAGATCCATTAGGGATTACCTGCACTGGTGAACATCAGGTTCAGGCTGTGATATGTTTTCAGTCTGACTCATGCACATGAAATAGGTCATAACATAGAACGAGATAATTAAGATTTGTTCTAATTATTCTCGGCATGTTTACCTGGCAGCGGAGCTCCATAAGGGAGGTTGTATGCATGACCAGTATTTCCATAAGTGGAAGAGTGCGCGAGGCCGATGGGCCCATGTGCACTAAGCAGGCTAAGAGGCAAGGTGGGACTACAATAGGATGGATATTATGTTACATAGTTTATTTTTATTAGACATGGTTATTTACGTAATAATTTCTTAAGAGTTAAAATGTTAACTCTATTTTCTCTATTTCTTAAGTTATTGAGTCATTTGTTGATTCTATGACTTGTCATGCTAAACTCAGATACGTAGGACAAGAAAAGGATGACTCGATTAGCTCGTAGTGGCTTGTGAGCTCACTTGCTAAAGTTGACCTGCCCACATGTGAGTCTTGCCTAAGTGGCAAAGCATACCGAAAGCTTTTTCAAGTAAAGCTATAAGAGATAATCAACCTTTAGAGCTAGTTCACTCACACCTTAGACTTATGTTTGTAAAGGAATGTAATGGTAACTCCATTTTCCTCACCTTGTCATCTCACCGCTATAAAACACTAGATTACATCAAATGTTTTACAGTTGAGAGGTTGAGAATAAGATTCGAGAAGACTTTTGAGTCATCTCGTACGCCAGTATTTCTATGATTAGTTCAGAGGAACTGTGTTAGTTTCTCTGGTTAGTTCAGAAGAACTGTGTGAGGACAAAGGGGTACATATACAACTTTCTATTCCGGAAAATTCTGCAATAAAATGTTATTGTAGAAGGGAGGAATAGAATGCTTCTGGATAAGTCTGGATCATTGACGGTACAAGCTAGCTTTCCAATTTTGGAAGGATGCACACTTAGCTACTGTCCTTATACGCATAATCGTGCCTTTATAACGTGTTTTCCAAGCTTTACAGCCTGTTTGAAAATGTTTTCGCAGTATTGTTGTTGCTATAAGAATCTTGACCTCTATGAGTTAGAGAAATTGTAGACAACATACCATCTTTAAGCGAGGGTGGGGAGATATTGTGATTCCACATCCAGTACTCGCTGAAAATGGTACTAGTCTGCAACCGAGTGGGAGTACACCGCTAGACGCTAGTGGGAGTGTGCTAAACAGTGGGAGTGCACCACTGGTTACTCAAGATTCTTAGATAGCACAGTGCAGTTGACGAGGATGAGTTCTCCGTTGGCGATTTGAAATCTGCGGGACATATTTTCATGTGCGCATTAGTAGATGATGTGGCGACAACTTCTTATGTAGAAGCGCGCTTTGTTTATCTACTAAAGTTGAGTGAATAGTTGCTATGAAGGATGATATGATCTCTATGGACAAAGAATAGGGTCTAGGAGTCAGTTGATATTCCGTCCGAGTGTAAGACTAATGGAAACAAGTGGGTTTTCGAAGTTAGACTCTAGGCGGATGGTTTAATTGACAAAGATAAAGGCGCACCTCGTGGTGAGAGGTCAAACCCAAGAGTGGGTGTAGACCCCGAAGATAGAATCTCCTTAGTGGTGATATTTTGTTTTCATTCGCCTTATCTCAGTGATTGTTGCACATTTAGTTTTAGAATTCTTTTCAAATGGATGTTGATACTGCTTTTCTCAATAGAGAGCCAAACGAAGAGATCTACATTGATCAACCTATTGGTTTTACGACCGATGGGAATGAGCCAAAGTGTGGCATCTCAATTGATTTATTTACAATCTCTAGCAATCGTTTAGGCAATGACACTTGAGGTTTCATGATTTGATCGATCTCTTTCGTTGAGATGATTAAAGAAGACCAGTGTGTGTACATTGAGTAGTTCATAAAAGGTGTTCTAATTCTTATATTGTATGACAACAATATTCTTTTTATTTAGATAAAAAGGTATGGGTCAACCAACTGTGTGTTGGGAGTTAGGATTATGGGAGCCGTTCATAGACCTATTTTGTATGTCTCTAGAGACTTACATAATAGATGATTCTTGAACACTCTCGCATGTAGTACTCAAAACCCATAGACGCCCCAGTTGAGAAGGGAATACCCTTGGCCCTAGTTCAATGTCCAGAGAATGATGAGGAAGTAAATGTCCAAAGTGCCATAAGCATCCGCAATGGGAAGCCTGATGAATACTATGTTGTATTCTTGTTCAGACATTTGCCATGCGGTTAGTTTAGTTAGTTGTTACAAGAGTAACCTTGGTCCAGTTCACTGGAGAGCAGCGAAGATCTTTCTGCGATATGTTCGCATGATTGTGGATCTCACCTTATGGATGGTAGAGTTTTTTGAAGTGATGAAGACGATGCGACGCTCATTGGTTCAGCGATAGAGACGAGCGCATGTCCATGTCTGTTTACGCATTCATATTAGTTGATGAAGCATTCGCTTATTGTAGCGAGAAGCAGACATGCATCACCTTATCCATAATGGTAGTTGAGTATGTGGCTTGTTCTGCAGCCGTTCAGGAGGCTGTATGGTTAAAGGGTTCTTACATAGTGTAGGCTTCTTGCCTTAGAGCAATGAAGCAGTGTGGTCTATTGAGACAGCACGTCAGCTCTAGTTTATGTAAAGGACCATAAGTACCACGGAAAGTCCAAGTGCATAGAGATCTACCACCACTATATTCGAGATATGGTTGCACAAGGGGAGGTTGTTTTTATAGTACATCACTACTGTTGATATAATGGCTAATCTTTTGGATCAAGCCAATTTCTAGAGATTCGTTCTTGTCCCACATTAGCTGTATGGGACTCTGTAGGTTCTGATGTATTTTAACAACATTTTTCTTGACATTATTATTACCAGATGTTTATTATTATAATAAAATCAATGGTTTTCCAAATTCATTCGTTGTTAGTTGGATGAATGCACATTTTTTCTTTAAAGTGTCACCAGGCTTGAATCGACCTGCTTACACGGGTGATTCACCTTGGCGCCGAGATAGCGAAGTTGGACATGTGTGTCCATAGCGCTTAGATGGCGAGCAAGATGAGACATTTGTGTTCGTGGCGCTTGGATAGCTAGCTAGGACATGTGTGTCTATAGCACTAGGAAAGCAGGCTAGAACACTTATATCTACGCGGTATAAGAACAGCGAGCTAGATATAAACCTTGATATCCTTATATGTCGCCTTAGCTTAGAGCTAAGATGAGACCTAAGCTTGGTGCTTGGTCGAACATAGAGAGCGCCCACTACTCTATGTAGCCTGTTTATAGCCGAATATGATTTTTCAGACGGACGCTGGTTGTAGCGACTATGCTGGAAATGTTAGGTTAGACGTTTATGTAACGTCTAGACTAAAATTCGTATGGCGTTACTTTTACCACGAAGTGACATGCCCATTTATATGGAAGAATGCCATAGCATACATATCATACTGTATGCGCTATTTTGCGATCGTTTGTGGAGCAATGGATTAATCCCTATTTCATTGTTGTGTGAGCCACGTAGTCTCCCTGTAACGGGGATTCTACACAAGTTACCTTATGACCTGAGACTATGTCATGAAGAGGATACTTGATGACGCTACTTTAGCGTACCATCCTGGGACGAAGAGACAAATACCGTCCTATGGGGCACGTCTAGGAAAGCGGTCTAGTTAGTTGGATTGACTTTAGTAGGCAGGGAAGACTCTTCGATAACACACCATGTTTTGTGACTCATTAGCTGGCCAGCGACAATCGTATACGTACTGAGTGTCATGGGTACATTACATATTTGAGGGTGTAGCACTGCTTTCTGAGGGATTAAGAGTGCTAGATCCGGTGTGGTTGAACCTGTCTGGGTAAATACACGAGAAGCTTCCGAGTGATGCGTTTTGCTAGTTATGTGATTGACTTAGCATCTCAGCTCCTGTCGCTGTACGTTTCTTTTCGTGAGGTCGCACGTTCTACTTCCCGTATGAGGAGATGATGAAAGTTGGAATCTGAGAGATTTTGTTTTAGCACAAGCCCTATGTGGGTGAGTGGGAGATGTTAGCATTTTTGTGGGTTATGGGTCACCCACATAATCTATGGACCGGGTCCAAGGGCTTAGCTTAGGGTCCAAGAAATCCTATGTGGATTATAACTTGGAGTCCTAGGGAATGTATATGTGTGTGCATATATATATATATATATGTGTATAACACACATAAACACAACTCTACACACAACAAAAAGGTCTCTCTCTCTCTTTAGTTACTCTCTCTCTAGCCAAATCACACTAGGGCTTGGGATTTAGCGCGTGGATACAAAGGGGGTGTCTCTAGTAGGCATTCTCACGACCCGTTCGAAGCACAAGAGCGTACACGGAAGCACTAAAGAGTAGCAGTTCGTGGATATTATCGCCGGGCTTGTAACAACGCCGCCAAGACGATCCGTGATCGGGTATATTCCGCAAGGTATGTCCTTTACCCGACCCGTATGTATGTGTGTACACATAATTTACACGTTGTTAATAAGCTACTTTCTTTAACTCTTGAAACTCCTAACAGCATGTTTATATCACAACAGGCTTTGGGTGCCCCGTCTTATGAAATTTACAGTGAGGGGAATGAATAGAAGAGGCAAAACCAATATCTTGATTTTTTAGCCAAGGTAAAACCTAGCACATGGAGAGGTCAAAAAGTCTTTCTGCCCAGAAGAATGTTATATCTGCTTGTTTTGTGGTTTTAGCTATTCTGGTTTCTGGCATGCTGCAAATATAAATATTAGGATCAGTTGTGTGCTGGTCTGGCTTGGGCTGTCTAAATTGATTTCGTTCATTCATAGATTTTTTCTTTTAACATGCTTAATTTAGCAAAAAATAATGAAGAATAGCAGTTTTCTAATTGTAATCCTGAGAAATTCAAAATTTGCTTTACCAGCCTTTCTAGCAAACTGAATGCAATTTAATACTTAAGATAGAAGAACAGCAAAGAAGAAAAAAAGGGCAGATACAATATAGCAGTTTGTTAACATAACACAAACCTTAAAAGTTCCTCGTTTAATGTACATGCATGATACATCCACAAGATATTGCTGATTCTTCTACATCAGCTTGTTTAAATAGATGTTATGAGTGTGAAAGGAAAGAAAAATGCAAAAACCAAAAAAAAAAAAAACCAAGAAACTAGCAAATGAAAACCCAAAATCTTTACAGAAACCAAAATTTAGCACTAACAGCCGAAAAAAAAAAACAAATTTAAAATTTTTTTTGTAGCAATTTCTTATGTAATTGTCTTTGTTCATTTATGTGATTCATCTATCAGGGAAGAGGTTGTAAAATTTACTACAGGGTTGTTTTCTAGTAATGTGCTGAAGAATTGCTGCAATCAAGGATTTTTCTAACTAGAGGGGTATGATACTAATATCCTAAAAATTTAAAAGCAGAGTCCAAATGCAATCCTTGTTCATACATAGACTTCTCTGGTAAGACATGAACCACTTAAAATAGGTTCCATGCGCCGGCCCTCAACACATAGAGCCCATAAGAAGAAAAGAAACAAGTTTGGAAACATTTGTCATTACTAGGCAATAGTACAACTATGTCTAATCTTTTGTGTAATTTATGTTCTCCTAGAATTTGGGATTTCATTAAAAACCGGATTGGGGGGTAAATGGAATTCAGCCCTTGAGTCGCCCCAAAACATGGGGTTCATAAAAGATGGTTGGTTCGTTTAAATCGGAATTGAAAGAAGAATTTATAGAATTCGAAAGGGAAAGAAGAAGAAGAAGAAGAAGAAGAAGAAGAAGAAGAAGAAGGAGAAGGCTGCTTGTTACATATTCTGATGTTTAACCATATACCTGGTTGTCTCTCATGAAACTAAATCCTGATTGAATTGCTTTACTACCTGGTTGATCTATTCGTTTGGAGCATCCTTTTGATGAAACTAAACCAGATTTGGTGCTTAATGTTGTTTGTGTCTTAAAAGGAGACAAGCACGTTGAAAAGAAAGTATACTCTTACACATAAGTTTTGAAAATTTCTAAGGAAAAGCTTTAAAATTATGTTTTTGGAAATAGAGACAGTGCTTTCGAAAATGAGAAAGTGTTTTTGCAGGAGATGAAATGCTTAGGTACATTTTTCTAGCTATAGTTCTTCTGGTAAATTGGTCTTATAGATTATTTGGCTATGGCCAGCATAAACCAACCAGATATGCTTTTACTTATCATTGTTATTATAAACACATTGTATGCTTTTTCAAACTTGTTTTAAAGAAAGCAAAAATACGTTGGAAAATTTTGAAATTTTTTAATGATGGAGTAATGGATAATACTTTAAAAGCACAGATACATTCTTTTGATCAACAGTTGAGGACAATGGACATTGGATTTGTATAAATACTATTTTGAGGACAATCAGCTGAATCTAATATGAAGGGAAACTTTTTTGTTGCACTAATTTCAAGATCTGCTTCAGATTCTGGGAAATTGGGAATCATCATGTAGAACAATAAGGGTTCAACTTTAATCCCACTTCTAAAGTTCTAAAATGACCAACCAAGTTCTAAGCCACCAAAAGGGACCATGGACATTGGATTTGTATAAATACTATTTTGAAGATTAAGAAGGCTTCCAATAACAAATAAATTAAGGCAGCTATAACAACAGGTTGAAAATTGAACAATTCTTGTAAAAGAAGTAATAAAAATCAAATTCAGATCTAAAAAGTCATCTAACTTAAGTTAGATCTTAATAAGTAGTCATCAAATACGAAGAAACTTGGTTTCTAAAATATATATTTTATAAAAGGGATGATTTGTATTAGCCTGTGTGAGCTAAGAATATGGCGTTGTCCGAGTTTGATTAAAGTTTCACTCTCAAGGCTTCCAGATCTTCGAGTACTAAATCTAGAAAAATGTCCTAGGTGGTGTTGAGATGTATGGTAGGCATTGCTTCACTCACCACATTGACTGTTCAAGGAAACTCAGGTATTACGGGACTGCAAAAAGAAACTCTACAATTCTTGGGAGCACTTGAAAATCTGAAGATAATGAAATGCCATGAATTGACTTCTTTGTGGCAAGAGGAGGGTGGATGAAGGAGTCTAATCCATTTGAGAAAATTAGAGGTTTTGTTGTGTTACCAACTTTTATCCTTGGCAGGTGAATCAGGAGCACCTCAAAATCTTAAAACTTTTGTCATTATTTAATTGTCCTGATCTGGAGAAGTTGCCAAATGGAGTGAACAACCTTACATCTCTCCAAGATTTTCGCATATCTGATTGCCAAAGAATTGTGTACTTTCGAGACACATGTTTTCCACGAATGCTTACAATGCTTGAGATTACAAGATGTGAAGGTTTGGATGTGCAAACTTTTAACTATGAGTGAACGGTGATGCAAAGCAACTGCAAAATGATTAACTCGGGGAATGATGGTGATGAAAACAACAATCATGAGCATACTGGAACTGTTTCTCATCTTGAAAGAATGAGAATATAGTATTGTTCATCTCTAATATCCTTTCCAACTGGATATTTACCCAGCACTGCAACCTTAAGGAACTTTGTCCTCGCAAATGCACGAAGTTGCAGTCAGATGTAGAGAAGTCACTACATAACTGCATATCGTCACTTGAACTTCTTATCATCGATGGTTGGTTGAACTTCAAAACCTTCCCCGAGTGCTTTTTTAGCTTACCACATCTAACTCATCTGTATGTAGAAGAGTGTCTCGGCCTGGAGTCTTTTCCCGAACGTGGTTTACCCCTCAATCTGTGAGTACTTGATATCCGTGACTCTGTGAATCTCAAATTGCTACCAGATCAGATGCAATCTCTCACTGCTCTGGAAGATCATCATATACGTGGTTGTCCAAGTCTCTGTTCCTTTCCCCAAGGGGGTTTTCCTACCCACCTAAAAAAACTTTTCCTTGGAGATCTCAGAGTGCCTATTTCAGAGTGGGGCTTCAAACATTTGTCCAGAACTGTTTTTTTTTTTTTTCCAGGTGAGTGTCAGCTTCCTACTTCTCTAAGATGTCTTGATGTCAACGGAGAAGTGAATTTGGAGTCCCTTCTATTGGCCTCCAAGACCTTCCGTCTCTTGAAAAGCTATCAATTTTGAAGTGCCTTAAGCTTCGATCTTTGCCAAACATGCTGCTTTCCACTCTTTCATGCCTGAATATTGGGAGCTGTCCATTAGGAAAGAGGAGAATATTGGCCATGGATAACTCCAATCCCCTGCGTGTTCATAGACTATAGAAACATTCATCGACTCTGATTACTCAGCCGTCATAAAGTGCCAAAGGTACTACAAGTTGCAATGGACAAATGTTTCACAATAAATTGCATTGTAAGGTTCTACATGTCGTAAATTGATTTTTTGCTGAAAGATTAGTATATTAGAGATTACAAGATGGTACAACTTTATGTTTTCTTTTTCCACGTTCAACACTGGCTTTTAATTTTTCTTTTTGAAAAGTAATTGCTCTTGGTAAATATATTTTCATGGTATAATGACTTTAAGAACTGCTTCTATGTTGTCTTTTATCTTGTGTATAAGTAATTAATGTTTGTATCTTTCCTTTGTATGAAGAAACTGAATCAATGTGTCGGACACTAATGGGGAGAGAGAGATAGTTACCCCTAAACAAATGGTTCGGCCTCTGAATTTACCTGGTCAACTAAACTCTCAAAGGAAAACGTAGCTTGCCATGTCTACTCTCTTTTATCATTTGAAAACATTAGAAAGTTGAACCATTATCATTCACCATCATAATCGTTTAAATCTGAAGCAGATTTTGGAACTAATGCAACAAAAATGTACTCTTCATTTGAAATTCAGTGGAATTTCTCAACTTTTGGTCAGAAGAATGTGTCTTTGCTTTTAAAAGTTTTCAAGATTTGTAAATTACATTTTCCAGGTTTAAATCCTGTTTGCAAAAGCATACCTATTATGTTGACTGTTAAGAGTTCAAATAGGCTGGGTGTTACTGAATAATGACTTACCCCAATTTACATTAAGAACTGCAGCTAAGGATATGTAACTAAGCATTTCCTCTCTTTCTCAAATGCTCTCTTTTTTGTTAAAAGAACTCTTCCTAAATCACCGTCTCTATTTAACATACTTTTAAAGCTTTTTCTTAGAATGTATTTTACAAAAAATATATGTTCTGAAATTGTTTCTTTCTTTTGAAGAGATAAACTTGCTCCAAATCTACTCCATCAACCACAGTTTATGGCTTCATATTGAAAGTATTAGCTATGATCTCTCTCTCTCTCTCTCTCTCTCTCTCTCTCTCTCTCTCTCTCTCTCTCTCTCTCTCTCTCTCTCTTGTTTAGTCTTGACTCCTGATTGTTGCTGGTGGCTTTATTCAGAAGATGTAGCATTTGTTAGAATTGGGTGCACAATTACGTTAGGAGCACACATTCCAAAAGGATACACAAAGCAAATCGATCATTGTGGGAATAAAGCAATTCAGGCAGGATTCAACTTCACCAGAGACAACCAGGCTGCCCCTAAAATTTTAGGATAGTAACAGGCCTGCGCCTCAAAGATACTTGCTTGCAACATTTTCTGCACATAAGGAGAAATTAAAGGATGAATAACATGACAGCATAATGAACAAAGTCCATAAGAAAATAAATGTCTTATTAATAAATCTATTAAGCGTAGAAGTGCCAAAATCTGTTTTTTTTTTTTTTTTTAAGGAATTCCTAAAGAAGTTGGGTTTTTCATTTGCAATTACACAAATTCCTTTTTGGTGTTTTATTTCAGGGCCCACATCATCTTTTTAGACAAAATGATAATTGGAACCAGTGTTTGGTGTTCAGTTTGTTTAAAATGAGCAATCTTGGCCCACTCAACTATTGGTCCTTTGCCTCTATTATTATGATCCCAGGTTGCTTTAGTACAGAATTTTCCATCAGTAAACAATGCTGACAAATTCGGCATGGTTGACCATCAATCTAGCAATAATATTTTCCTCCTAGTCCATGAAGACTTATAATTTCTTGATATATATATATATATATATATTTTTTGCATTTGTGTATGTCTGTATGTGTGTACAAGCAACTCATAATAACTGACAAAGTTTTAACCGTTTTAGAAGGTGTCCTCAATGGGGCTTATTTATGACGGTTGATTATGTGAGGTGCGCCAAATTTTGTTAACCAAATCTGCATGATTGGTGTTTACGTTCAGTGTAAGAAGGTTCAGGTGTGGTAAGAGATGAGTTAGATGAATGTTGTGCTCGATTTCAAAACGTAGAGGTTTTGGGGTTTGTTCAAAGGTGTTCATGTTGTGAAGATTAACCTAGGAATGGTAACTTTGCTGCTCAGGAATTGTACGAGGTAGTGTCTGTTTGGTTAGCAATTGTTTGATATTATTGAAGAAGTTTAGACCTTGGGCCTTAGCCCGGTTGGTCTACCCTCCCCTCTCCAAGTGAGAGGTGGGGAGTTCAAGTCCCCTTAGGGGGGTTTGGACCGGGGGATTTATTCCCCTTAGCCGTCTATGGAAGGAAGTCTCTTTGAAGTGGGCCGTGGCCCCCCTGGCTACTTGCAGTCTGACTGCAGTGTGTGTGTGTGGCGCCTGCGGGTGCTTTGACCATTAGCAAAAAAAAAAAAAGAAGAAGTTTAGTCCGTTTGGCAACCAAGTTTTTACAATTTATTTTTTTATTTTTTTTTTCTTTTCAGAAAGCTAAAAAAGAGCTTTGTTTAGAGGCCACTTGGTAACCAATAGTTTTGGGATTATAGAAAAGGTTGAGTACTTTGGCAACCAACTTTTTTTTACAGCTTTTTGAAAGAGATTATTTTAAAAGCAGCAAATTGAAGCTTTTAAAAAAATCTCTGATATGCCCAGAAATATCCTTCAGCAGTCAAACCTCCGCGTCAACATCAAAGGACCTGGATTATCCGGGAAGAGAGCTAGTGGCCCACCATTCCCGAGGTCTATAAGTGCGACCGCTCGGGATGCACACATAGCCCTTGAGTGCGACTCAGCAGTTCTCCACCAGGTGCAGATTGACAGCCAAGCTGCTCAGCAGTTTCCTAAATCGGTCAGAAGACTAATGGAAGGTGTATACAGTTTCCTAAACCATTAAGGAAACCTCCCATGATTTGTGCTTATCAACTTGTAATTAGATTAGGTTTCCTTATCTAATTAATTGCCTATTGCGGGTGGTCTCTTGCAGATATGAAGGTGCACTCGAGAGAACAGCAGACCAAGCTTAGCCGATTTGAAGAGGACACGAAAGCAGGCCTGGCAATACTAGAGGCTCAAGGGCAAAAGATCGAGCAATTCTTAAAGTCACGACAACGGCCCGAGAAGGCCGATGTTACCACTCCAAATCAAGAGGCCGATGTCTCTGGTCGTTTTGATTCCACGCTGTCCAAGCCGCTTGGGGGGCAAGACGGCGAAAAAATAGATAAAGAGCCGAAAAAACTTGTATCGGCCATAGACCCTCCTGGTGATGAAGAAATCGGCGATAAAGGGCTCGGGGGGCAAGCGCCGTCAAGACCGATTGAAACTGAATCGGTCCATGAAGCTTTTGAAAATATTTCTTTGAGGAAACTTAGCCTCAAGGAATTGTTCAATTTTTTCAGTCTCGTTATAGTGACCGATTATTATTTTTATTTTAAGCCAATTAATTATTTGGCTTGGATTGATCTACATCCACGATGGCTGAGTGGATGTCACCAAAAGCTAAATGTTATTTGGTTGCTATTTTTACAACAATGGTATTATCAAAAGACTGAAAAGGTGTTGAGGATCGGACTGAATTAATTCAGTCAATAGGCTATTCGGACTCACAAGACCGAAAGCAAGAAGAATAATAATTAATAAAGTAGTGAGAAGGATGCTTGAGATGCTGATTTTGTATAACAGTCAAGTGGGGGAGCCCGATTATATGAGGTTGTCTCAGTCATGCTACACAGTGAGATATTATATACGGAGGGCCCAATTCATTCAGTTTATTTGAAGGGGTGTTACATGGTTGGCAGCTGACAATTATAATCGGTCTCTTGGCCAAGCCCGATGATAGTCTAAAGATCATCGCTCTACATGATGAGCCCGATACTGTGAGAAAGGTAATCGGGCTAGGTAAATATGGCCATTCAAAATTTCACTTGCTTTTATTTTAAACGGCCAAGGGGCAAGTGTTTGCACCTAAAAAATACATTTTTTAAATCAAAGTTGGTAGAGGCCGATTGGAATATTTTAATCGGACTCATGAGACCGATGGCAAAATCAATGGCTAAGGGGTTACTTCAGAAGTTAATCGGGCTAACACCTTTGCTTAATCGGACTAACCACTAGTTGATCGGGCTAGCACCAGTACTCAATCGGGCTGATCGTCATTTAATCGGGCATCACTGTGATCGGACTGACCAACTTTGGGTAGCTAGACCTTATTTGGCAGCTCAGTGCCATCGGACTGTGTATGTGATAATATCGGGCTTCCATTAGGTTTGTCCTATCGGGCTGCCACTCCTTGACAAGTCTGCACAAGCATGGGTTATGCAAACAAACAAGTAATGACACCTCAAGTGTTATCATTGCCTCGTGGTTGGCAATTCACTTGGTTCAGTCATGTTGGGTCATATCATGTAAAGGTGGGCCCAAGGAAAGCTTTGAATGTAATTCGGTCATTTAACACTCAAGCCGGTCTATGAGAATCCCAAAGCTATCGGGTCCCTTGGATTGAAGTACACTGCACAATCGGGCTGTACATTCGGATTGAAGTACACTGCACAATCAGGCTGTACATGGTTGTTCCAAATCGGCAACTTATTTTGTGCAGTCAGTATTCTAATCAATTTTGGAAGTGTATCACCTACAAATTCTCAATATGATATTATCATATTAGGGAAAATCACTTAAGGAAAGATAATATTATCAAATTATGGAAGATATTATCTGATATGGGAAGATAATATTATCACTTAAGGGATAATATCAAATATTATGGTAAGATATATCTTTTACTTGGAGGGGAAGCAAGCCGAATCTATACCAGATTCGGACCAGATACAAGATATATATGCATATACATATATGTATATACGTGAAGATATGGAAGGCTTTATCAGTTTATGGGAGATAAATCTGGTATATTTTAGCAGATTATTTTGAAGATAATTTCTACTTACCTTATCTCAACCAGTCTAGGCCACTATAAATCAACAGGCTGGCCTAACTATCAAGGCACCCCGCGTCACTTCGATAACCGTATCCAAAAAGCATTCAACATGCATTCTTAGTTTTTTAGGCAAATAAAAAGCATCATTTTTATTTTCTTAGGCTTTCTTAGCTTTCAATTACATTATTGTAATTTCATTTCTTTTAATTAAATAAAAGTCTATTTTATTTAATTCTTTCTTTCATCACTTATATGGCTTGTATGCTTCAGTACTGCCATAGGACCTTAGGCCAAGGGTACTTTCCTACTTGGTCATCACAATCACCCATTAGAAGTCAGATCTAAAGCCTTGTGTATCACTCACACAAGCAATATAGGAAATTAGTTTGCACACACCGAACCACTGATTGGTTCTGGCACGCCCGCGCAAATTACAAGCAAACAATTTGGCACGCCCGGTGGGACAGCCAGGTGATGAGCCATGCATACACTGAAGCATGGCTATACTTCTACAACAACCAGATTGGTTGGCGGAATGAGTCAATACGCCAACTTCGCGAAGAAATCTATCGTCTCTACAACGATGGATATTGGAATGAAACGGGTCATCTTTACAATGAGATAGACCGTTTTGAGGCCGACATGCAATTTTTTAATCAAGAAATCGGCCTCCTCAAAGCTTCGAGTGGAGCTGATGAACCGCCGCCCAAGGGAAATTCGTTCCTATCTCTAGACGATTTTCTATACGGTGACTGGCGAAAGAATCTAGTTTGTGACAACATTCTTCGTGCTCTTGAAGATATGAAGGCGCACTCGAGAGAACAGCAGACCAAGCTTAGCCGATTTGAAGAGGACACGAAAGCAGGCCTGGCAATACTAGAGGCTCAAGGGCAAAAGATCGAGCAATTCTTAAAGTCACGACAACGGCCCGAGAAGGCCGATGTTACCACTCCAAATCAAGAGGCCGATGTCTCTGGTCGTTTTGATTCCACGCTGTCCAAGCCGCTTGGGGGGCAAGACGGCGAAAAAATATGTAAAGAGCCGAAAAAACTTGTATCGGCCATAGACCCTCCTGGTGATGAAGAAATCGGCGATAAAGGGCTCGGGGGGCAAGCGCCGTCAAGACCGATTGAAACTAAATCGGTCCATGAAGCTTTTGAAAATATTTCTTTGAGGAAACTTAGCCTCAAGGAATTGTTCAATTTTTTCGGTCTCGTTATAGAGATCGCTTATTATTTTTATTTTAAGCCAATTAATTACTTGGCTTGGATTGATCTACATCCACGATGACTGAGTGGATGTCACCAAAAGCTAAATGTTATTTGGCGGCTATTTTTACAACAATGGTATTATCAAAAGACTGAAAAGGTGTTGAAGATCGGACTGAATTAATTCAGTCAATAGGCTATTCGGACTCACAAGACCGAAAGCAAGAAGAATAATAATAAATAAAGTAGTGAGAAGGATGCTAGTGGCGGTCGCCGGAGGTCGTCGGAGGTCGCCAGAGATGGTAGTGGTGGTGGCCGGAGGTGGAAGTGGTGGTGGTCGGAGACTAGGCCTGGGTAGTGGCAATTGGTGGCTAGGGTTTGATAGTAAGGTTAGTAATCAAGATGAGGATATTTTGGTCCAAAAAAAAATTATGAATAAAAATCAAGTTGTTGTATTAAGTGTCCTTCATTCCAATTTCACTTGTCTTAATGCCCTTTTCACCAAATTTTCCAATTATTTTCTATAACTTACTACTGATCTTTACTATAATAATTGTTTCAATAAATAATGACATTTACTTTAAGCTAAAAATTAAATGTTATAAGGGATTAATTACACTTTTCACCCTTGTATTTTGGATCAATCTCAATTTAGTCCCCAAAATTTTAATTTTTCAATTTACTCCACCAAAATTGATAAGTGTTCCAATTTGGTCCAATGGCAAACATTACGTTGCAAATTTTCTCCATCGCTAAAGATCACTCTTTGCATAGATAAGTTTGATATTGGACCAAATTGAAACGCTTATCAAACTTGGGGGACTAAATTAAGAAAATTGAAAAATACAAGGACTAATTTGAAATCGAACCAAGGTTGTAATAAAAATAAATGGAGTTTTTTTTTGGTAAATTAGAATTTCACAGTTTCTATTAATCTCTAAGGAAAAGGCCAAAAGGTAGAATTTTAGTAGTTCTAAATTTCACAGTTCCTTCTATTAGAAGGTAAAATTCGAGGTCTTTTTAGCATGGAATTTCCTGATGGAAAAGGAAAAAAAAAAAAAAAAAAAAAACAAGTACACACATTTGGTTTCACGAATTAGAGAGGCACAAAAGAAAACAATAAGAAAAACACTTTTGTCGATTTATGAAAGAAAAGAATAGGAAAATAACGCCATTTCCTCAGTGATTTCCTAACGCTCAGATAATACATAAAAGTTAAAAATACTAAATATATTAGAAAAATCAGGGGTAAATTAGTATTATATCCCCCTACTATAGGCATTTTTGGCTTTGGGTCCCTTGGTTAAAATACTTTTGGATCAAGTCCCTTTGATATTTTCATCCCCAAACTACCCCCAGACCATTTGCACAGGAGAGATAATTCCTCACACCATTCTTTCAATGGTAACCCCTTCCAAAAATGTTTCTTCCCCAAATTTCTCCCCTAATTTCATCATTTACCAATTGAAAGCTGATAAATCTATCATAAATTGCCATTGAGACTGTCATTTAAAATGAACCACCACAAAACCCAGGGTTTGAGCTGCAGAAGTCCAGCGACCCAGTTTAGGGTGTCTTCAAGATTTCGGCGGTCTCTGGAGCTCGATTATCTTTGAAGTTAGGGAACCACTCACAAATTCTCTAGAAGTACATCTACATATCAAAAATGGGGAAGAAAGGTAGGCTTTGTCTAAAATTTGGGGTTTGATTTTATTTTTGAGAAATTAACAAAATCCCAAATTTGTGTTTGTAAATTTCATCATCCAAATTAGTGTTTGCATATGTGTGTGTTGCACTTTTGTTTGTTTGTTTGTTTGTTTTTTTTTTTTTTTTTGTGCCGCAAGGAGTGTCTGATTTGGGGTTTTCAAAATTGACACTGATTTGGGATTTTGAAAATTGAAAACCTATCCTCATTCAAATCAATGTTTGCAAATGTGTGTGTTGCACTTTTTTTTTTTTGGCCACAAGGACTTCGGATTCAAAGAGCCCAGGTTTGTTGGTTTTGTAAATTGGAACCCAATCCCTGGAGCGAAAACACACAGACAGAGCATAAGTTTTGATGTATGGATGTTTTATGTAATATTTCTAACACACTAGAACGGCGTGTGTCTATAAATTTGTGAAACTTCACTATTCAATGGAAATCAGAGTTCCATCTTTGGGATATTATTGATGGGTGGAATGTAGAATTCACATTTGTACGTAAATGTGATTTTTGTTGTTTTTGTATGGGTTGTTGACTCAAACCCAAAAGCATAGCATGTTACATATTTTTTATTTCCTAGAATCACAATGCGTAGGATGCATCAATTCCATATGGGAATTTCACATAACAAAACAGTCAGCTCATTGAACTTCTCTAAAATAATTAGATTTGCAAACCTCTATTTTTCACAATGTGAGTTTATTATAATAAAATAAAAACAGTCAGCTCTGTGAATTTCACAGCGCTAAACAAAATAGTCAACTCAGTGAATTTCACAGATCTGGTTTTTAAAGTTTAAAAAAAATACTTGAATCAGACCAGGAAGTTTAGTGAATTTCACAATGTTGTAGTTAGTGAATTTGTGAGCTTGTATAAAGAAAAACAATATGAGTTTAGTTAATATCACATGTATCCTGTTGAAATGAACACTACATGTATGAGTTTAGTGAATTTCACTCTTCTCAGGATTCAACCCATTAATGACAGGGTTTACTTTCTCAAATGGTACATCAGTGGGAGCAGGAGTAGCCCAAGAAACTCTATAAATTCAAGGTTATGGATTTTGTTCGTGGGAGAGTAAGAATAGTGTTTGTCTTTGAAGTCAATTCATGTGGTAGTGGGTATTTTTTTTCTCCATCTAAAAGATACTTAAATGGGACTGGAAAACTTTTTTAATTTTCTAGATTTTATTTTTACTCTTTTGGTCATGTGTGTTAAGAAAATTGTAGAAGTTGAGTTGACTAAATGCTTGCAGTTGTTCTTTCTTAATCTTGTCCACACACTTCAATTGTTTATCTACTCAAACTCAACAAGTTAGTTTTTGATGCTCACTTCCTGGATGCGAATATTAACACCAGAGCATGTGGTTCGTAAAACTGTCAATCAATGAATTTCACAATGCGCTCTGCTTTTCAACTTAATCAGTTCTACATGTGAAATTCACCAACCAACACAGCAATAAAATCTTGTACAACTATTTCCAGAATAAATATGGTTATTTTGGACTTTAATCACAAGAACTGGTTTTTTATATGCTTCCTTTCAAGTTTGGCTGTGAATTTTACAAACTGCAATTATTGAATTTCATAAGAAGATAAGGGAAGCATTCTTATTTTTTTTGTTATTTGCATAGTTTAAGTTGTGAAATTCACAACTCAAATTGTGAATTACAAAGATTAATATGCATAATCAGAAGGGCTGTCCATATAAATGGTTGGTGGGATATATATGTAACTGGATGGGATGTTCATTTGTGAACTTCACTGCGATATTATTTTGATTGAAATCATTATATATTGTTAACAAGTACCTTTCATGATTTTGAAGTGCTCGAGTACTTGTGGTAAGTCATGTTACTCACAAATTATCTAATGAAAAGTTAGTGATTACAATGCACTGATAAAATCAGTTCGTGATTTTCACAAGAGACTTGTTTAACTCACCGAATGGGGTTGTCATCCACAACTTAGCTCGTGAATTTCAAGACAAAGTAATGTGTCAACCCATTTTATCAAACGAATAAGTGATTTTCACAGATTAGTTTTTATCTCATCAAGCATTAAATTGACCTGCGAATATCACAAGTAAGATTGAGAAATTCACCGATGAAATTCTCCTTTTATTTTTTTATTTATTTTTATTTTTTTTATGAATCATCGGTGAAGTTCTCAATCATAGACTATTCGTGAATTTCACGAACCAAACTGTCAACATACAAGAAGAAACTGCTGCAATTCAAAACAGTAATGTTAGCTAGTGAAATTCACAAATGTCAAAAATTGTAATGTCTATGAAACTCACTGGTGTCAAACAGTAATGTCAGTGAAATTCACAATGCAACGTAGTTTAAAATTGAACATGAACCCCTACAGAGCTCGTCATTTAGATATTCTTAAATATACTGCCATTCAGTAGCTTTGCTTGTGAAATTCACAAGTGAACTTGTGAATAATATAGATTATCGTGTGGATTTCACCAAACCCTAATCATTGAGCAAAAAATCTTTTCAAAATACATATAAGTGTAAAAACTTGTATGTAATTGGGTTGTAACAAGTCCCTAAAAAAGTAGAGGTACTAAAATACCCTTGTTTTTTAAGTTTTGTAATTCACAGTTTGAGTTGTGAATTTCACAATTTAAACTGTACAAATAACAAAAAATTAGAACGTTTCCTTTATCAGTTATACAATTTTGAAATGCCGCTGGCGCGGACACAACTGAGGTAAATGTATTTGTGAATAACGCAAGTCCCACTTCAGAAATATCAACTCTACCACATAGTTGGCAACAATTTGTCTCACTTGTGGAACTTAAAATCCTTTTTTTTTTTTTTGCTTCATATACCAACAACTTGTTTTGTGAATTTCACAAGCAAAGTAATGATCAAAAAAATTGATGATGTTCTTCTTGTTCCAGTTTGAGCGTAATGATTGTTGGTAAAATATATTGTTTAACATGTATGTATTTAATAAAGATAAATACCCCAAGGGAGATTGAAGGAATACTCAATTAAAGAGCCAACATTTTTTTTGACAAATTTTTTCTCTTGCAAGGAAGGTGAACAATCAATCCTATGGTAGTGATATTAGCCAATCTGTATGGAATGACGTGTATGTAATTAAATAAGGTATGCCTCACATCCTGTGAAATATGAAGAAGAAAGAAGACCAAAAGCAATCATTAAAAAACAAAAATGATCCGCATGAATACATAATCAAAGAGTCAAACATTTAATTTGACAGATTTTTATGATGTAATATGAATGATCAATCAGCATGTGTTAAGGGATGTAAATGGTAGAAATAATTCTAACATTCAAAATACAAACAAACATGGCAATAGTGGGGAATAAATACAATTAATACTCCCAAATTCCAATTAATGACTAAATATATATTACATCTATATATATATATATATATTGTAGAATATATAAAAGGGTAAAGTGGGGACAACAAAATCATTAACCATGATTAGGTGTGTTAACTATGATCCTAGGGATCTAGTATTAAATAAAAATATTGGGTGTCCTTCATCCATGAAAGTACATTGATGGGGATTTAAGGGCAATTGTCTAAAAAATCAATAGGGAAGGAATGAAAATTCATGACGTATAAAGGTTTAAATACAAAACATACCCCTGAAGTTTTCCTCAATGTTTTTCTAATGCCCGGATAATACTAAAAAGTTAAAAATACTGAATATACTGGAAAACCAATAGGGAAGGAATGAAAATTCATGATGTTTATAAGGCTTAAATATAAAATATACCCCTGAAGTTTGGTCTCTGTCTCAATTTAGTCTCTGTAGTTTTAATTGCATCAGTTTAATCTCTGAAGTTTTTAAATGGAAGCAATATGATCTAAATGTTCCATTCTATCAGAAAATTTGACGAAACTCACCCACTGCTATGCACAATTACCCCGATAAGTGGGTGGAGAGATTAGTAGTGTTCCATTTTTGCCCCTAAAAACGGTGATTGTGCATAGCATGTGAGTAAGTTTCATCAACTTTTCTAACAAAATTGGATATATGGATCACATTGCTTCCATTTAAAAAATTCAGGGACCAAATTAATGCAATTGAAACTACAAGAAGTAAAATGTGACAGGACCAAACTTCAAAAGTATATTTTTGTAATTAAGCCTGCTTGAAACTAGTATCAAACAAAAGCAATTGTACAAGACAACAGAACACTTAAAATACCAGTGACGGAGAGTATTGTAACTAGAATACTGATATGCAATCTGTACAATTGCTTATCAGTAACATAAATGTAGTTGGAAAAACACCATAAACAATCAGTGTTTGTATAAAACAAATAAGGGTAAACTACACTCTTCACACTCCAACTTTGGGGCTCACTTCAATTAGTCCCTACTATTTTCAAATATATATATATATATATATTTAATTCAGTCCCCCAAGTTCTAGAAGTGTTTAAATTGGTGCAATCGCAAATAGCAAACATTTCGTAAAGACCACTATTTGCGACGAAATGTTTGCCATTGGACCAAACTTTAACACTAGGGACTAAATTGAGAAAGTTGAAAATAGAGGGATTAGTGTGAAATTGGTCCAAAAGATGGAGGGTGAAATTGTAATTTACCCAAAGGAATGCTAATTTCCTTATCAGAAGTACATAGCAATCTATTGTTGATGGAAATCTAGCCATAGCAATGTACAGCAAAAAAGCCAAAACACAAGACAAATAGATAGGATAGTAAAACTATCACGTGTTAACAAAGATGGAATCTGGTAGACCAAACTCAATATTGACACCCAAGTCCCAACTTATCAAAAGTGCTTCCACATTCTTCCAAGATTGCAACCTGATTCCAATAACAACCAAGATAAGAGCCAGCACTTCCTTGGTCTCCTTCTTCTACCTTGTTTCATTCTCTCTCTCTCTCTCTCTCTCTCTCTCTCTCTCTCTCTCTCTCTCTCTTTTCCTTCCAATAATGCTATGGTTCCTAAAATTTGGGATTATTCCAAATGCTATGGGAATAATACAACATGCAGTGATATGAGTGGTACCACGACCATGACCACAACATGTTGGTACAACTATTGATACATTTGAGAACCAAATTTGGCATTCAAATTTGAAAACTATAGCATTTTTTTTTTACTTCCACATATTGTGTAAAGTGTAATCAAATAGATAAATACTATTAACAAGTTACTTCAGAAAGTTGTCCAACAAAAACCATAAAGAAATTTTAAGATGTTTCTATTCTCTACTAGATATAAAAGATGGAGAGCGTATAGATATGAGGTTACTAAGTCAAGGCAAATCAAAGCTTCTGAGATTAATTTTATCTAGTGTGAAAAGCAAAGATAAGAGTTTTTGATTTTTAAAAAAATATATGAACCTAACAAGCAGTGAAAAAGTTAATTTAGAAATGCGTTATACAAAAACCATACAAGAAATCTCAATTTGAAGAGAATATACTTTCTAATCGGATCAAAGCCCCGGAGGTAAAAAGTGCATTAAAGAGGATGAAAACAGTAAGGACAGTTGGCAGACGACCATTTTGGCACTTAGAAGTGTGTATCCGAAGAGGGAACATCCTTACCTACAAAATTACTTAATAAGATCACAACAACTACAAAATGCTTTAAAGTAGGCAAAAAAGTAATTTTGTACCTCTGAATAAAAATAGATGGGATGTTTAAACTAGTACAACTTTGCATTGTGCTACTCGGTTAATGATCACAACCTAAAGAGGTGGTGATCGAGCAACGACTAGGACTTGAGATAATAGTTTAAGAAGATCAAGTTGGACTTACACCAAGATAATCAACTACGAAGCTATGTACTTATCGAGTAGATCATTGAAAAGATATGCAGAAAGCAAGAAGGATCTTCATGTGGTATCTGTAGACTTGAAAAAAGCATAATTAAGATTTCTTAGACCTTTAATACAATGGGTATTTTAATACTACTTCAATTTCATCCCTTAAAAAACCACTGTAAGCAATAACATGATGTACGGAATCTTCTTTTGCATTTGTCTATTTAGTTCATCCATAATTACAACAAAAAGATAGGGCCTACTGTTAATCTATATTAAACTGACCATGCTGTAGTTTTTCTTACTACACTCACAATCTCACATCTCCATCTTATCTATCCTTAATCAAATTAGTGTGAATTTTGGGGAATAGTCTCAAAGCCAAAATGTAGTTAAAAAAAAAAAGAGAGAAAAAAAAACTGCAAGTATTGGATATAAGCTGAGTAAGAGAATATAAATGGTGAAAATAGAACATATCGTGCAACATTTGTCAACTTACAGTGCATAATACATACAAATGCCACAGAAGAGTCTAGATAAATAAGATATCCATTCATGGTTGCTTGAAGAAGAAGTAGATAAAAAAAGATATCCATTCATGGTTGCTTCAGATTAGAAGATGAAGAAGAGGAAGAAGAAAAGAACTAGAATCATAAATCAATTATTCCAAGGCTATAAACCAGTTAAGTACCCTCTAGTGTTAGCGAAGTTTCACTTTGTGCCTTGCGTTTTCAATTGCAACACTTTGGTCATCGTTTCAATGTGGGACTTTGGGCTAATCCCGTTGGTGAAAGTAGATATGTGGCTACTGGAAATGCAGGCCACTCTGTCAATTTTCACTGGCGGAGTTAGCCTCAAGTCTGACATTGAAACTATTTTGAAAATTGACGGACCAAAGTGTTGCATTTGAAAATGCATGGTCCAAGTGATGCTTTGCTAAAACTAGAGGGTACTAAAATATTTTTTGGCCTTTTTCTAACAGACGAAATAATAAAAACTACTAGTGCAAAGATGGAAAATAGGAAATATTAGCAAGAACTTAAAACATTTTATTCAATCAACTGACTTTTACTCATCTAGACCTTTCTTTAAGCACATTGCTCTTCCCACTAACCAGAAACCATAGAATGAAAACATTTGTAACGTGATTAGACCAAATAAAAGTCTTTAAACCTAGTGAAAATTGCGAAAAGAGACTAAAAGCATTAATCTCTGACATCTCTAGTCGATCAGCAAAAACTTGTCTTGGTAATATCAAGTACAATACCATTACTAAGCTTATCAATAGAAAGACAAACTCGGTTGCAATCGGACCATTCTTCTATCAATTGGGACGACTGTCACATATGGGTTGTCCTCTTCTATTTGCTCTGTAGCTTTGTTTGCGCTTACTCCAACCAGCTTTGGCCATTCGATTTGAGTGCTTCAAACACTAAAACAAGGTCTTTGATCAGTTGTGGATAAAACAAATGCATATGCGACTGAGAAAACAAACTTAATTCTTAAAACATAAATCTTAACAAACACTGTATGGAAATTAACATCCCAGGAGTCTTATCATATTGGAATGAATAGAGTCGAAAAAAGAGTTGCCAAATTATCTTGAAACAGTCATTAACCAAAACTTTAAAACATAAAAAATGGAGAGAATTCAAGCCTTAAATACCATGAAATTTTGTGAGAATGTGACACAGAATTCCCAGTGCATGTACAACTCTAAAAAGAAGGGTGGTGTATCTACATATTTTCACCTCTTTGTTTTGTTATCAATCCAAAATAGAGATGCAAATCCACATTTTTATAGTTGTGACTGAGCATCTTGAATTCCGACACAAGACTCTTTCCAACACCCTTACCTATTGAATTCCAACATAGGACTCTATCCGACACATCTTTCACCAGCCCTTAAACCTTTTTACAATAACCTTAAATCTCAATCCTGCAGAAATGATAAAATTCAAATTAATAAATTACAAATTAATATTCCCATTGAGTAGTGATGTAAAAAAGAAAAATTGCACAAACCATAAAGTTGACCGTTCTTGCGGAGTGTTATGGACCAGCAGGAAAATCTAAAACTAGGACAGATTGCTAGATTGATTGTCAAGCATGCCATTGGAAATTGTCAAGTATGCAATTGGGACTACTCTGAGTTCTCTTTCTGCCCAGAAGAATGTTATATCTGCTTCTTGTGTTGTCTTTGGCTCTTGTGCTGCAAATATAAATAATAGGATCAGCTATGTGTTGGTTTGGATGGGGTTGTCAAAGTTGTGCTCCTTTGTAAATTCGGGGGTATTCCACTTTGCTTTTGTTCATTCTTTCCAGGGGTTTTTTGTTTTGTTTTTGTTTTTGTTTATGTTCTTGTTTTTGTTTTTATTTTTTCTAAATTCTGAAAACGGAAACTAGTTTTTGTTTTCTTTTGTAAAAACGAAATGTGAAAACTAAAACCACTTTTCCTTGTTTTTGTTTTCTGGCCCAAATCAAGTGTTGTTTTTTCTAAAAAAAGAAGAAGAAGAAATGGAAACGATTACCGAACACAGTTTCAGCTTTCCCCCAGTGAAATTCACTTTTTTTTTGGTTATCTTCCCCAATTCCATTGTTGTTTTACAAAAAAGTAAAGAAAAAAGAAAAGAAATGAAAAAGAGAAAGTAAAAGGAAAGTGATTATCAAACACATACCAAACAGGGCCTTAATTTTCCAAAGAAACAAAGAAGAATCGCAATTTCTGATGGTAATACTGAGATTTTCCAATTTTGTCTCACTACAATTTCTATCTGACTTCATTAAGTTCAAAACTTAGTATTAAAAAAAATGGACAGGTTCAAAATAGCAGTTTGTTAACATAACATTTACCGGATGATTTGGAAAGAAACTCTCTGCATGAGATATTGCTGATTCTTCAATGCCATTTTGTCTGAGCATATGTTGTGTTCCTGAAAGAAAACACATAAAAGGAAGTAGTGAAATTGCAATTTACAAATGAAAACCCAGCATCTTCGGCACTTGAAAAAAAATATATATATTTGCTCATTCACAAAATCTGAATAGTTCCGTTACTAGGAACTTTGTTCATTATGCTGTCAATTGATTCATCCACTTTCTCACAATGTGCAGAAAAATGTTGCAAGCAAGATAAGCATTGGTCTTTAATATCCTAAAATCTGAATTCGAATTTTCGATATCTTAGACATAGGGCCTGGCTGTCTCTCGTGAAATTAGATCCTGACTGAATTGCTTTACTATGGACCCAATTCTTATACATGCTATGTCTGATGAATGAAGCCACCAGCAACAATCAGGACTAAACGAGAGAGAGAGAGAGAGAGAGAGAGAGAGAGAGAGAGAGAGAGAGAGAGAGAGAGAGGAGGAGCAAGTTTATGTCTTCAAAAGAAAGAAACACTATAAAATGAAAGTACTCCATGATTTTTTTCTTCTTCCAGAAGTGTGTTTTAGGAAATAGAGAGTGGTTTAGGAAGAATACTTGAACAAAAAATAGAGTATTTCACAAAGAGGTGAAATGCTTGGGTACATTTCCATAGCTGCAGCTCTCAATGTAAATTGGTCTTAGTCACTATTTAGTTACACACAACCAATCTGAACCCTTAACATAATAGGTATGCTTTTACTTACCAAAAAAAAAGGGACTGATTTTGCAAACCTGTACTAAACATGGAAAAGTACATAAGAAATCTCGAAAACATTTTAATGAGAGAGAGAATACTGTAATAGCTAGCATACACTCATTTCAAATTCAGAATTTAAAGTGAAGAGTTCATTTTTGTTGCACTCTTGAACAATAATGGTTCAATTTCAGCCTCAACACAATTTCTAGTGCTCTCAAATGATAAAAGAGACAACAGACATGGCACTTACAATGGACTTAGATATAAGAAGTTTTGATGATTAAGAAAGTATAGTTGAAGGATTAGATGCTAACTTCCAACTTCAAGTAATTTAATTTCATTGCAAAAGAAATAAATAAAAAAAAAAATTCAATTTCAGATCTGAAAGTTATCAAACCTAGAATGTAGGGCAGAGTGCAGGGAAGAGAGAGAAAGCACAAAATTGAACCATGTTGTAGTCTCTGACATTTCTTACGAGAAAAAAATCATCTTGCTTGGGATGGAAAAAGATCATCATAACTGCAGTATAATATTATTTTCTTTTCTTTTCTTTTCTTTTCTTTGGTTCAATATAAAGAGAAAAAGAAAGAAGCGAGAGAAACAGAGAGAGACGATACCTACCTGGATAACAATATAAAGACTGTAAATCATTCAACAGAACACAGAGCTTCCCCCCCCGACTGTAAATCATAGTTCGTGAATGTTTTTACCATCTATCTCCACGCAGGGGATTGGGGCTATCCATTGCCAATATTCTCCTCTTTCCTTCATACACCTTGGTCTCAGTAATGGACATTCCCGAATATTCAGGTATGAAAGAGTGGAAAGCAACGTGTTTGGCAAAGATTGAAGCTTAGGTAGATGTTCAAGGAATGTAAGGTGGTTTTGGAGGCCATCGGATAGGGATTCCAAATTCACAGCTCCATTTATCCAAAGACGTCTTAGAGAAGTAGGAAGCAGACACGTCTCACCTGGAAAGCAAACCACTTCTGGGCACTTTCCTCGAAGCCCAAAGTAATCAAGATAGGCCAACCTTTGCAGACCCCGCCCCCACTCTGAGATGGGCACTCCGATATCTCCAAGCGTAAGTTCTTTTAGGTTGAGAGGAAAACCCCCTTGGGGAAAGGAATTGAGACTTGGACAGCCAATTATTGAAAGATCTTCCAGAGATGTGAGAGATTGCATCTGATCAGGCAACAATTTGAGATTTTCACAGTCCCAGATATAAAGAATTCTCAGATTGTGGGGTAAACCACTTTCCGGAAAAGACTCCAGGCCAGGACACTTTGCTATATCCAGACGAGTTAGATGAAGAAAGTTGAACAAGCACTCAGGGAACTTTTTGAAATTCACCCAACAATGGATGTAAAGAGATTCAAGTGATGACATGCAGTTGTGTAGTGCCTTCTCCACATCTGTCTCCAACTTCTTGCAATCGTTAACAGTGAGTTTCTTGAGGGTGCAAAGATGTAAATCCCCAATTGGAAAGGACGTCAAAGATGAACACTCCCAGATAGTCAGTGTTTCTAGATGAGAAATTGTTTTTGTCTGGTCATGATTGTTGCTTTCCTCAGCATCATTCTCCGAGTTAATCGCTCCGCAGTTGCTTTGCATCATCATTCCCTCATTATTACATCTTCGCACCTCCAGAGCTTTGCAACCTCTGTCTGGAAAGCACAAAATTTCAAGGTTTGTAAGCATTGGTGGCAAACCTCTGTCTGGAAAGCACAAAATTTTTGGGCAATTGTGGATGCCAAAATTTTGGAGAAACGTAAGGGTGTTCAAACCACTTGGAAGCTTCTCCAGATTAGGACAATACGACAATGACAAAGATTCAAGATTCCGAGGCAACGCACCATCCTCACCAGCCAAGGATACAAGTTGTTTACAAGATTTGACCTCTAATTTTCTCAAATTGATTAGATCCATCCATGCACCCTCCTCTTGCCACAATGACGTCATTTCACTGCATCTCATAATATTGAAACTTTCAAGTGCTCCCAACAAATGTAGAGTTTCCTTTTGTAGTCCGGTAAGACCTGAGACTGTATCAATAGTCAAGGTGGTGAGTGAGGCGACGCCTACCATACATCTCAACACAACCTCAGGGCAATTTTCAAGACTTAGTACTTGAAGAGATGGAAGCCTTGAGATTGAAACTTTCGTCAAATTTGGGCAACCCGACATCCTGAGCTTACTCAGGAGAGGGAGTAACTTTACACCAGTCAAGCCAGACCATTCTTCCCAATTGGGCATGCCATGAAAAGTCAAAGTTTCAAGTGACGGGAAAGCACCAGCTCCATAAAACTCGGCACCCACACTTTTCACCCCGACCATCCCATCAATTTTCAAATTCTTGAGTGAAGGTAGTTGCCCAAGAGATGGTAAAGATGTGCATTCTCTACAACAACGAAGTTCTAGATTCACTATGTTGGAGAATGAGGTATCTCCAACCCACCCGGGAAATTCTGTTCCACCATAGGATTTAATTTCGAGCTTCTTCAAGTTTCCATGAGGTTGTAGGACGTCAAGTACTTCCTTTTCAAGACTTCTATTTCGGGAATCATCAAAACTATCACTCCATTCCATCACTACCTCATCAACCCCGTGCTTACTCAATAAATTGGCCTCCCTCGCATCCTGGATATTTCTCACAGTATCCAACCCCACAATTGTAAGTGCCCCTTGGATATATGAGAGGCTCCCCAACTCCCTTACTTGTAATCCATTGATTTCGCCCAAAACGATCTTCGACAATGTTCTCAGACTTGCCAATTTCCCAATGCCTGCAGGCATCTCTCGTAATTGGTCAGTACCAGAACAGTCAAGATGCCGTAGATTACTCAAATTCCCAATCCCTGTGGGCAACTTAGTAAGTCTACAACATCCACGTAACAACAACGTCTGTAGATTGTAGAGGTCAGTCACAAATTCTGGTAAACTTTTGATCAAAGTCTCAGATAAATTTAGATACCGAAGATGTTTAAGATCACTAATAGATTCGGGTATCTCAACAATGCAATAACCACTCAAAGAAAGAACTCTTAAGCACTGCAATTTGGGTAACAAGTCAGTTAAGACCTTATTAGATATATAGAATTTTTGCCATTTTGTAGTTTTATGAATTGGGAGAGGTAAGAAGGTTCGCAAACCCTTGACTCCGTGAAGCGCCTTGAATTTTTTGAAGACTTCATATTCTTGACGAATGAATGATGAGTGACGAGCCTTGTCAGAAAATTTATTCTGCTCAGTACTTTGTATGTTGTCGTCCATTCTTAGGGATATTTTTCCAGCAATCACTTGAGCAAGATCATTCATAAGATCATGCATCACAAATTGTGATTCACTTCCACTTGAATGTTGGAAAAATGACCTTGATAGAAGCTCATTAAAGTACTCGTAACCTAACTCTTCCATTGCCTTCTCCCTTGCCGATTGTTGCAAAAACCCCTCTGCCATCCACAACAAAACCAGCTCATTCGTGTCAAACTCGTAGTCTTTAGGAAATATAGAGCAATAGGCAAACAATTGCTTCAAATGGGAAGGAAGATGATTATAGCTCAATCTCAAAGCTGGAAGAATACTACAATTTTGTATATTCCATATATTGCTATTCACTATTTCCTTCCAATATTCTAGACTTAGATCAGTGCGCAAGAGACCTCCGAGTGTCTTTGCTGCCAGAGGCAAGCCTTTACAATTTCTCACAATTGCTTCTCCAATCTCTTTCAAACTTGGATGTGCATTAAAATCTCTTCGACCCAATGCATGTTGAGCTAATAGAGACAGGCATTCGTCATTCTCCAAAACCTTCAGTTGGTAAGCTGGAACAGAGCTCATGGTTGATGCAACACGTTCGTGGCGAGTTGTTACGATGATCTTACTTCCCGGTGCACCAGCCCGTAAAGGACCACAGAGCATATCCCAATCGGCATAGTTCTCATTCCAAACGTCATCCAAAACAAGAAGAAATCTTTGCTTGGAAAGTTTCTCCTTTAGACTCACTTGAAGCTTATCCAAGCTCTTTAATTCACGGCTATCTGTTGTCACAGACTCAAAAATCATTTTCGTAATCATGAATACATCAAAGTCTTCGGAGACACATACCCATGCTTTTAAATCAAAGCAACCCGATACTTTGTCATCACTGTAAACAAGTTGGGCCAGTGTGGTTTTGCCAAGTCCACCCATGCCAACTATAGGAATTACAGAGAACACCTCTGAATCTGATTGTGGGTGGTTGGCTTCTTCATTGAGTAACATTTCTAGTATTACCCGTTTATCATTTTCGCGACCAAAAACACGAGATTCATCCACCAGGGAAGTGGTTAATCTGTTGGACCTCGTCTTCTTGATATTAATTTCTCTCAAATCCAAACTGTTTTTCTGTCTGAAAATATCTTCTAATCTGTTTGAGATCTCATCGATCTCAGACCTCATTTTGCGATCAACCATAAAGGAACGGGGAGTGAAGTTAGTACAGCAAGTGGGGATGATGAAGCCCATAATTACCTTATTAGTACTGGTGCTAGCTTGGTCAGTCCTTGGGGCCATGAGATTGAGTCTCAAAGCTTCGGTACAGAACTTGTCAAGTAGATCATCCAGATCGTAAGCCAAATCTGCTAGATCTTCAAGCCACAACTTAACATTAGCATCTGTAATTTGCTTCTCCTCTGCGTCACTTAGAACTGCTTGAATTTTAATCAAAGTCCTCCCCCATTTGTGGAGCTGAGTGTGGATTCCCTCTTGACGAGCAAATCTGAGGAGATCACCAGACGCCAATCTCTCGAACAACACAGTGATGAAAGCCGAAAGAAAGATCTCTAACACAGGCATGGTAATATTTGTTTCCTTTCTCTGCTAATTAGTGGAAATTGATCGAATGGAATTTCAGAAGAAGAGAGAGAGAACTGAGACACAATTCTAGGCAAGAGTCTTACTGTGACAAGTCAATGAGTGGTCCTTGTCTTGGTGGAATGTAACCTTTAATTTTACTTTTTTCGGTTCTGCTTTCTTTTTCTATGATAAACAGGCAAATAAACTCTGTTTAGACATACAAGGTAGGCTGAAACACTTCCTATAAACACATAACAAATATTTTTTATAAATATTTATAAATATATTATTTTTTTCTTAGCCACTTAAAAAAAGATAGCGTGTGTTTCTAAGTGTTTGTAAAAAGTAATTGTCACCCAAATATTACTCTTGGACATATGCTTTTACCAAGTCCCTCGTGGGCTAGTGCAGTTTTGCTACCCCAAAATTGCTCACCTTTGTTCACCCTCATTTTTTATTGACTAATACAGCGGGGTCTATTACTTTATACCATTAATTAATTCTAATTTAATTTTGGACCCCCAATATTTACGCTTTCCTAAGGGGAGAGTACCCTTGCACTTTTTTTTTTGTTGGAAGCACTGTTTTAAAAACCGGACCGAACCGACCGGTCGAACCGGTTGAACCGTCGACCGGAACCGTGAACGAACCGGGAATAATGGTTAAACCGTTCGAATTTCTGAAAACCAGTAGAATTTACGGTTGAACCGGCGGTTAAACCGGTAAAACCGGTAGTTGAACCGGGAACCGGTCCTTTTTTGTATTTTTTTATATATATTTTTTATATTTTTAATTATTATTAATATTTATGACGTCATGGTTCAACCGTCCGGACCGGCCAGTTGAACCGGTCAACCCGTGAACCGGTCACCTTTCCGGTTCAAGGACCGGTCCGGTTTTAAAAACATTGGCCGGAAGGAGAGTACCCTTGCACTTAAGTATGTTTGTGACTCTTTTGGTGCAACCAGCAACAAACATATTGCCTACAGAAGGTCTCAAATTTTTTGTTTCAATAGTTAAATACATTTTATCCCATGTGGTTAAAAAGTGGAATTTTTTTTTTTTTTTGGGATACTTTTTTTTTTTTTGGTGATCGAGAGTGTTCGGGCTAGCTTGCACGCGCCTCGACTAATCCACTAAGGCCCTGGAGTTGCCGAGTGAATTCTCCAGTGGCCACGATCCCCATGACTCGAACACTAAACCTCCTGGGTAGTTACCTGGATTATGGCAGGACATACACCCACCATACACACACCCACACACACCCCACCCCACCCCACCCCACCCCACCCCACCCCAACCCCAAAACCCCACAATAGCCTACAACAAAGTCCGCTAAAGGCCACTCATTCCGACTGACGAACAACTCCCCACTGCGGAGAAAGAGGTCATACCATTTGGCTAGGCCTGCTTGGTCAAAAGTGGATAATTAATTCCTCTGGTTTGGACTTTTCTCAAAACTAATAAAAATTCTAAAGTTGGCCAAAAATTTTAACACTTAACGCCCTTTGTGAAATTAATTTTGGGGTCAATCCCTAAGTAAGAATAATGCTGCCATTTAACCCACTTATGTTAGGACTATTTTTATCACTTAATCCCTTTGCGGAGCTAATTCTGTGGTTAACTGCCCATGTGAAGTTAATTTTTGCACATAAACTCTCCTATGTAATTTGGGGCAATTAGTGATAAATCCAAATTAGAGAAAGTTTAGTAATGTAAGGGTAAGTAGGAAAAGTTTTTAGTCATAAGTCCATTCTCCTTCAATTCTCTAAACTACTCTCACCATTCCAAAAAGTTTCAACTCCTACACCTCCGGCGAGCTCACCTGAGCTCCGACGACCTCGCCTGAGATCGTCTGACCTCTGGCGAGCTCCACCACCACCACACCAGACCTCCAGCGATGACCACCACCACCACCACTCCCGATCTCTGCCGATCACCACCACAACCTCACCTGACCTCCGACGGCTACTACCACGACATCACATGATCGATCTCTTCACAACCAAACCACCACATCAACATGCAATGATCACAAAACAAGTTTATAAAATTTCATTCTCATACCACGGAAAAAAGTTGTGAAATTTATCAAAAAAAAAAGTTGAGAAATTTCACAAAGTTTGTGAAAATGTTCGCTGCACTGTCTTGTGGTCATGCGATGGTCGTGAATCTGCTCGTGGTGGTCCTGGTAGTGGTAGATCTGGTCGTAGTGGTGGTGGATCTAGAATTAATGGTATTCGGAGGAGACAGAGCTTGACAAATCTCAACAGATCTGGTTGTGCAATTTGTCAAAAAAAGTTGTGAAATTTATCAAAATTTTTTTTGTGAAATTTCAAACCAAACAAACCATTAACTCAACTCATATAGGAAGAAATCCAGTACTCACGAGCAAAAATTAGTATCAATAACAAGAGTTTCAGCCTTAAAATATGTACATACATATATATGTGTGTGTGTGTGTGTGTATATATTTAGAGAGAGAGAGAGAGAGAGAGAGAGAGAGAGAGAGAGAGGAGAGTGATGTAGCTTCCTATTGCAAAACCTCTTACAAAGTCCCTTTCTCAAATGCTTGTTAAGTAGTCAGTGTCTCCTTTTCTCCAACTCAGTATCTTATTTTTCTCTTTTGCATTTACTAGACAAAAAAGCTTGAAAGACTCATCAATGGCGGCCACATGACGCGGCAATGGCTTTCACTTTGGGTGAGCACGGAAAGGATGGTGATAGTCGCCGGAGATGATGGTGATCACTGGTGGTCTCACCTGTGGTTCTCGGTGGTCGGAGACGACGGTGGTTGGTGGTCGGAGATGATGATGGTGGTCACTGGTCTGGTCTCTCTCTCTCTCTCTCTCTCTCTAACTACAAACCAGTAAGGGGCAATGTGTGAAGGGTGTAATGGTCACAAACTATGATATTATATGGGTCAAAGGACTTATGTTTATTAATGTTTACTAATCATGGACTTGTTCCCAAATATTTTTTCCTTGTGTCTTATAACCAAATCATTTTCCTAATTTGGTATTTAATACCAAATTTCTAATGTAATTTTAACACTTAATCCACATGTGAAGCTATTTTGAGAGAAATCTTAAGAGTTTCACTATAGTCCAAAATAACAAGGGGTTAAATGCCCACTGTTGAACTATTGGGTGGGTGGGGGGGGGGGGGGGGGGGAGGATGGGATTGTAAACTAGTGAAAATGGTCCTAACCACAAATGGGTAAAATATAATTAATCCTTTTTTAAAGCAGAATAAAAAATTAACAACTACAAGTCTACAAGCTTACCCAAGTAAGCTTAAACAATGAAAATGAGTACACAAATTTATGAGTCAAATTGCAAATCTTCCCAATCCAAAGATAAAGCACTGGAGAGACCCACAAAAGAGACTGCTACAAAGCTCTCCAATAATGAACAAATCTCACTAAGTGTTTGCACCCAAAAACTGTCAAAGGTTTTTGAGCCCGAGCCGCGTGAAACTGGATAGAGGAGTGGCGGGGCTAGGGAATATATGACTCATCGGACTTAAGCGTAGACGTGAGACCAATGATAGGTACAAGGCTGTTGGGTGTTGTGAGGAGAGCCCGATGGAAAAGACGAACATGTGTGAGGATTATCGGGCTTTGGAATAACATAGCCCAATGCGCTGTTAGCCTGATGGTGGATTGAAGCACACGTTAGCTAATCGGTCACCGTTGAATGAAGGATGTCTGTAGCAGTCTGATTGGCCATGGGCATTTGGAGAAAGGTAATCGGGCATGAGGAAAAGCATGGAAATGGGTCGAGCCCGATTCATCCAGAAGAGTAATTGACGAGGCCGATGGACTGAAAGGAGAAGGCAGTGCTATCCACAGCTGTCATGATGACGTCATCTCATAGTTTTGGAAACAAGAGTCCGTTCAGGAAATAAATCTGATCGTGTCCAGCTGGATTTAGACGTTTGATCCCTAAATTAAAGGGATTGATTCAATCAGAATGTGGATAAGGTAGGAGTCAGAGATAAGGAAGGTCTCTTCCACCATCAGCCAATCAGTCACGCAGCTTGGGGCGCAAGCTAAGGAGTCCTTTTCTAATCAGGAATCATCCAAGGCCACTATAAATATTCAGACAGGCCAACCATGCGGGGGACTCCGCGTCATCTCGAAACAGCATACACACTGCATTCGAAGCATTCAAAGCACTCTTAAGTCTTTATGTTTTTCAGCATATAGCAAATAGGTCTGTCATGTTTTGTTATTTCTTTTTCTTTTTTTTTGTTCTTTTGAATAATCAGTCGGCTCTGGTTTGTTCTTTAGATCTGTTTATTTTTTTCCAAACATTTAATAAAATCTACGTTTTATTAATTCGTTTGTGATTGTTTACTTGTTAAACTCGACATTGTTTAGCTTGTGCGCTTCAGTACTGCAAAAGAATTTATGGTGAGGGTACTTTCATACTCACTACACATAATCACTCTGTTTAGAAGTCAGATTCATAGAGCCTTGTGTATCACTCACACAAGCGGTTAGGAAATTAGTTTGCACGTACACACACACACACCGAGCCTGTTTGGCTCTGGCACTCCCGCGCAAATTACAAGCAAACATTTTTGGCACGCCCAGTGGGACCCACAGTGTCAAGTCATGCCTCCGAAAAAAGACAAACAGACAACTAATAACGACCAAGACGATTCTCCCATGGACCCACCTGTGGAGGAAAGTACCGGCCTTTCCCCACAAGACGGCAGTATCACTCTTGAGGCAATTTCAGAAGCCGTGAGAACGAACGTTGAGCCCATGTGGCAGGAATACAACGCGCTCATAGGATCAATGGGCAATCTCAAATCGGTCATCAACCAAACGGCCGATGTTCATAAAAGTCAAGCTGATCTGGTCATAGAGACAAGAACCACCCACGTAAAGCTGGACCGCCTGTCGGACATGATCGGCAGTCTGATAGAGACCTATAAGGCTGGAGGCAGCAAAGAGCAAGTCAACGGATCGGGCTCTGGCTCATCGCTTTAGTCCGATAAGCCGAAAGACTCACCCTACATCTGTCCGAATCTTAGGGAGGGTAATGGCGCAGGCAAGCAATCTGAGTCATAGACCGGAATGGCTAGCAGATCGATAGTCATCGATCCCAACGGATCGGCGACACCAGGTTTTGGTCAATTTACGGGCCATACTGAAAGCTCAGTCGGCCACACACAACCTCCAGGTCACGCAAATGGGGGGGCAAAGGAACAACGATGGATTTTGACCCCATCAGGCCAATAACAATCAATAGTAAGTGCCACCGCCGTTGGTACCCCGTTGAGGAATGTTCAGCCCGTAGCTCCACAACCCATCAATAGGGAGGAGTTGGTAGTGGCCATACATGAAGAGTATGGCCCGTTTATGAGAAGACTGGAAAGGCCAATGTACAAACGGCCATATCACCCTGAAATTGACCAAGTCATATTTCTTCAAGGGTACAAAGTACCAAATTTCACTCTGTTTTCTGGAGAGAGTGAACAGTCTTCAGTCGAGCATATTGGTCGTTTTATTGTTCAATGCGGCCATGTGGATAGTAGTGACCCATTAAAGTTAAGACTATTCCCAAACTCGCTAACGGGCATGGCATTTTTGTGGTATATTAATCTCCCCGCCAATTCGGTGCTAACTTGGCAAGGGATGGAAGAGCTATTTCACAGCCAGTTCTATAGGATTGAGCCCGAAACATCGCTGGCAGACCTGTCCAGGATGATGCAATTAGTAGGAGAGACCGTAGAAAACTACATAGCCCGTTTTCGTAAGGCAAAGTATCGGTGCAAGACAGTTTTGCCTGAGGAAGAATATGCTAAAATGGCCATGGGGGGCATGTCCTTTGAACTTCGCAAGAGGTTTGAAGGAACTGACTTCCGTGACTTATTCGAGCTGGCCACACGGGCCGGTCGTTACAAGCGTATCCTTTTGGACGAGCAGGAGAAGAAGAACTCCTCCAAAGGGACATATTATAAGGACCCTAATTACGAGGTCCACTTAGCAGAGTGTGACCTCGAAACAGAGAGCGTTATGGCCGAGTTGATCTGTAAATGGCCAATTGTATGCAACGCCTTGAATAAGCCTGTTAATAATAATGCCGCTGCAAAGAAAATGGCGTTCGAGGCGGAAAAAAATTATACTTTTGATATAACCATGGCTGATCAAATATTCGATGCCTGATTGGCCGATAAAGTGATCAAGCTGAGTGAAGGTCATCGGATCCCCAAGGCCGATGACCTAAAAAATAAAGAATACTGTAAATGGCACAATTCCTGGAAGCACTCCACTAATAATTGCGTTGTTTTTCGTAATTTTATACAGGAAAACGTAGAGAAAGGAGTTTTCAAGTTCTTGGACAAGGCTATGGGGATTGATGCAAATCCGTTCCCTCAAATTTCCAGCACCAATATGGTTATACCCGACTTAACCAAGCTTTCAAGGCCGAGGCCGAAGATAGACTTGATTGATAGAGAAATGGTGCCAAAACAGAGGGAAGGGAAACAAATCGCCATTTCAGCCACAGATAGGCCGAAAGTGACGATACATGACTTCCAGAGGAGCTATCAAGAGCGTAAAGAGAAAGGCCACAAGGCCGAGGAAGAAACGACTAGGTCCAGTACAGACAACTTGATAGCTGATCTGCGACGACAACTGGAGTTCATCGAACAAGGCCTTTGCCCAAGATGCAAGGCTGATGTCAAGAAAGAGGTCTTAAGCCCGAGTAAGAGGCTGAGAAGCCATGAACATTGGGAACCAAGCCCAAGAAGGTCTGTATATGAGAGGTTGTCACTACCATGGCAAAGTCAGGCGAAGCCCGAGTGGCGGGCAAAACCTTCATTGGTTCAGCAAGACGGCCAAGGTGAATATGGCCGATTGGGGGCAAGAAGTTCCCAAACAATTCCAAGGCCTTAGATGCAAGCATCAACCTCTAACAGGAGCCCACGGATGGTGTTACCACCCCGGGTAGAAGATCAGAAGTGGCATAGAGCTGAACATTTCGAGCACGGTCATAGTACAGCAAGTCTCAAAAAAGGAGATATCAATGAATGAGACAGGCCGAGCGAGAACGCCAGTACTGGAAGAATCGGGCTGGAAACCCTCCTAAACCCACAACGCACACAGTGCCCGATGACCAAGGACTCTCAACCAAGGCGATGCGTATTTCCACTGGGCACCCGAAGGAAAGATTCGGACGAGGAAATCACAGGAGGGGTGTAGGTTAACATCGGACAAGATGAATATGGAGTCCGATGGAGATCTGTCAGACTCAAGCACCTCGCCAATTCAATTCGGGACTATTCCGGTAGGCTTGTCATCTAACATGGTGTTTACATTGCCTATGTCTTTCATGGCCAAGCCCGACCACCTAGCGGACATGGAAGGGGATGTAGTGGAAGGCCTGACCAAGGACTCAGCCATAATAGAAGATGTTTTTTGGAACGGGGAAGAGACCGTCAAACCTAAAGTGGTGAAAGCCACAAGCAAAAATGTGGATGCCACCGACGGGCAGACCGATCGGCCTAAGATCACTATCTTAAGGCCGAAAGGACATCAGACTGAGGAAGGATTAAAGACCGGACCAGTCAAAGTTGTGTTCGAAAAACCCACATATCAGATGTCCCAGCATCTGAAGCCATTGTACGTGAAAGGACATATTGAGGGGGTCCCGATAAACAGAATCCTGGTTGATGGTGGGTCTACCATAAACATTATGCCTCAAATAATGTTGAGGATCCTTCAGAAGTCCGAGTCGGAGCTAATTCCGATCGAAATGAACGTTCAAAGCTTCACGGGGGCACCTTCAAGAACCAAGGGTATCCTACCCCTTGAATTGATCGTTGGCAGTAAAACGGTCATGATTGCTTTTTTCATTGTAGAAATCTCGGCGGCCTATAATGCATTACTGGGCCAAGATTGGATACACCCAAATTACTGCATTCCCTCCACACTCCATCAGTTGCTGATTTTCTGGAGAGGTGACGAGGTAGAAGTGGTTGGAGCAAATACGAAGCCATTTGTAGCACATGTGCAAACGGCCGATGCAGTCTTATATGAAGATGACATCGGGCTAGTCAAGTTGCTGGGTTATAACAAAATGGGAAGACCAAATACAGCAACCTTCCTTAAAGGAAATTCGTCAGACATTAAAGCGTATTACCATAACCTCAGTCGGACAGAAGAATCAAGGCCGATTGAGATCATCAAACAGGAAGATGTCCATGAAGACTCCGATAATTGAAGAACAGAAGCTGCTGGCCCTCAAGGCCAGCATGGCCAGATGGTGTGCATACTTGGCCGATAGAAGATTGAAAATCGGCCCTATTGACGGAATGATTAATCTGGCCGATTGTATCTACGAAGAGGAAACGCCAAGGGAGGAAGAGATTAAAATAGACGAATTGGAGACGGCCACGGCAAAGCTTAACGATTTAAAGGCCGATGTCCAAGACCCCCTCTTGGAAATCAACCTAGGCAAAGAAGGAGAGCACAAACCTACTTATGTAAGTCAGATGCTGGATCTGCAGTGTCAGGCCAAGTTGATAGTACTCCTGCACAAGTATAAAGATTGTTTTGCCTGGGAATATGACGAAATACCAGGTTTGTTTAGGGAACTGGTGGAACACCGATTGCCAAATAAATCGGGGTTCAGGCTGTTCAAGCAGCTACCTCGGCGTATGTCACCAGAGGTAACACTGAAGGTGAAAGAAGAAATTGAGAGACTACTAGACGCTGGCTTCATTCGGATAGCCCGATATGTTGAATGGGTCTCGAATGTAGTCCCAGTAGTAAATAAAAATGGGAAGCTGAGGGTCTGTATTGACTTCAGAAACTTAAACTTAGCCACCCCAAAAGATGAGTATCCCATGCCCATGGCCGATCAGTTAATAGATTCGGCCGCCAAACATAAAATTTTGTCCTTCATGTATGGGCACTCGGGATATAACCAGATCTACATCGCCGAAAAAGATGTCCCGAAGACTGCTTTTCAGTGCCCAGGGGCAATTGGAATCTTTGAGTGGGTTGTCACGCCGTTCGGTCTGAAGAACGCTGGAGCTACCTGTCAACGGTCAATGAATTTGATCTTCCATGATATGATTGGACAATTCATGGAGGTCTACATAGATGATGTGGTGGTGAGGTCAGGAGGTAATGCAGATCATTTGAGGGATTTGGAAAAAGCATTTGAAAGAATGCGGGCTCACAAACTAAAGATGAATTCTCTCAAATGTGCATTCGGCGTCACAGCAGGGAATTTCCTAGGTTTCCTAATACATCAAAGAGGGATAGAGATTGACAAAAATAAGGCTCGGGCTATCTAGACAGCAAAGCCACCAGCTAATAAGAAAGAGCTTCAGAGATTGCTCGGACAGATCAATTTCCTAAGAAGATTTATATCAAATTGTGCAGGGAAGACCCAAGTATGGACCCCACTATTGAAGATCAAGACCGATGAAGACTTCAAATGGAAAGACAGCCATCAACAAGCCTTCGAGGGAATTAAACAATATTTGTCAACCTCCCGAGTATTAATGCCACCCAAGAAGGGTAGGTACCTGAAATTTTATATATCGGCCTCTGACTGCTCTATAGGAAGTATGTTAGCTCAGGATAATGAGCAAGGCAACGAGCATGTCGTTTATTACTTAAGTAGAATTTTGACTCCGATCGAGCAGCGCCATGCGCCGATTGTGAAGTTATGCTTGGCATTGTATTTTTCCTCACAAAAGTTAAGAACATCTATGCTGCCCGTTTCCACTTACATAATATGTCAAACTAATGTGATAAAATATATGTTGTCAAGACCAATCATGAGAGGCTGAATTGAAAAATGGACCCTGGCCTTGATGGAATTTGCCATCCAATACCGATCGCAGCAATCGGTCAAAGGCCAGGCCATAGCCAATTTTTTGGCCGATCACCCAAATCCTACTGATTTGGGAGAACTGCCTCTAACACCCAAAGTTCTGAGCACCTCCTTAGTCCCATGGACGTTGATTTTTGACGGTTCCAAAAACGCAGAGGGTGCTAGGGCAGGTGTGGTGATTGTATCACCCAAGTACAAGAAGACAAAAATGTCATTTCAGCTCAATTTTAAATGCACTAATAATCAGGCCAAATACGAAGCGCTTATCATCGGACTAGAGATACTCCTTAAAATGGGGGCATCGTCCGTACACATAAAGGGAGACTCAGGGCTGGTGATCGGACAGATAGCTGGAGAATTTCAAATAAGAAGTTGGGAGCTCTGCCCATTCCACACTGTGGCCACTCAACTCATGGAGGCGTTTAATGACATTAGCGTGAGTTATATTCCAAGAACCATAAATACCGAGGCCGATAAGCTGGCAAAAACAGGATCAGCCTCATCTTCTCAGAAGAACTTAGAAGACCAACTCATCACTGTTCATGTCTGATCATTACCATCCGTTGCAAAGAGAGGTTGGTATGCTACCGCCAATTCGGTCTTAATGGAGGATGACGATTAGAGGATCCCCATTATTGAATACCTGAATCACCCAAATGTCAGGGTAGATCGAAGAGTTAGATTATTTGCTGTCCGATTCGTGGTGCTCGATGGAGAATTATTCAAGAAACCAATCGGTGACGACGTGATCTTGAGGTGTTTAGGGAAGAAACATGCCATTCAGGTTATGGCCGAGGTACATGAAGGGATCTGTGGGGCACATCAGGCCGGCACAAAGATGAAGTGGTTACTGAGAAGATACAATTATTACTGGCCCGGTATGTTAAAAGATTGTATCAGTTATGCTAAGGGATGTCAAGCATGCCAGAAGCATGGTCCGATCCAGCATGTGCCAGCTAAAGAGCTGCAACCCATAATCAAAGCATGGCCGTTTAGAGGATGGGCGATGGATTTAATTGGCAAAGTCCTACCGCCATTATCGGGCCAACACTGTTTCATCATAGTGGCTACGAACTACTTTACTAAGTGGGCTGAGGCCATACCTTGTAGAACGGTGACTCAGGCCACCGTAATAAAATTCATTGAAGAACACATTATCCATAGGTTCGGCCTTCCAGAAACAATTACGGCTGACCAAGGATCTGTGTTCACAGGGACGGAAACATCGGCTTTTGCAGAAAGTAGGGGATCAAAATTCTCAATTCTACACCCTATTATGCACAGGCTAATGGACAGGCCGAGTCCACAAACAAGATCCTCAAAAGGATTGTTGAGAAGATGATTATTGAAAATCCTAGGGAATGGGATAAGCTCTTGTCCGAAGCTTTATGGGCCTATCGGACATCCAAAAGGTCAAGTACTGGGGTTACACCGTTCATGCTGACCTATGGGCATGACGCTATGTTACCTATGGAAGTTACAGTCCGATCGGCCAGAAGAGCTTTACAGAATCAGCTAGAGCCTGCTGAGTACACTGAGGCTATGATAGCTGAGTTAGAGGGGCTCGATGAAATGAGGCTCACGGCCTTAGATTCATTAAAAGTGCAAAAGCAACGGGCAACCCGAGCTTATAACAAAAGGGTGAAAGAGAAGTCTTTTTGCACAGAGGATTTGGTATGGAAGGCCGTGCTACCTATTGGAGATAAGGATAACCGTTAAGGTAAATGGTCGGTCAACTGGGAAGGCCCGTTCATCGTCCATCAAGTCAAGAGAGGTGGTGCATACAGGCTACGTGATCTGGATGGAACAGTTCATGTCCGATTAATCAATGGTCAATATTTAAAGTCCTATTATCCTACGTTGTGGGAGACCATTGACCTTGACTATAAACCAAATCCTAGGTTGGAATATGATTAATTGATCAATTATGAACTGAGCCCGAATGATTTAAAGAAAACATCGTTTTGTATTAATAAAAGCTGAGCACAGCTTACTTACAAAGATGATGAAAAAAGAAAAAAAAAATTTATACAAAGTACAAAATGGGAGTCGGCCTCTAGGCCGACCCAAAATTCCTAAGTTTAGCCCTCAAGTCTTCCCAAGTCTTGATAACTCCAGACCGATCCCGTTTTGCTCTTTCAAGTTTTTGGGCCCATGCTCGGGATATCGGGACACTGGCCTGTAGTTGATCACTGCACTTTTGGGCGTGGCCACCAAGTGAGGATAGCATTTCATCAATTTTTCCTAGGGCGGCGTTGTTGGTGGCGACCTCGGCCTCACACTGGGCGAGCTGAGCTTTAAGTGCAGCAATACGGCTTTGCAGCCAGGAGTCGCTTGCTAGCACCTGAGCCCGAGAAGCCTTCCCCGCTTCAAACTTAGCCTTGGCCCCCTCTAGAAACTTCAATACCTTTTGTCGTGAGCCCAAGTGAAGCTCTGCATCAGCCTGAATCTTCAAGGCCGATCGATCTAGGAGACGGCAGCTGGGGAGTCTTTCTTGTATCTCATGGAGTAAGAATAGCTGCCCGTCAGAAAGAGAAGGATCGGCCATGATTGTGTTCAAGGCTGCTTCAACGTCAGCAGCAGCGGGAAGGCTAGAGAGGTCCTGATCAGCAAGCCCGAAGATTAGTTCTTTTGCTTGTTGAAGGCGTGAAGGTGAGACCGCCTCGAGCTCCAGTGGGCCAAGGTCAAAAACTCCTAGGTCCAGGCCCGAGAAGAAATCATTGAAGGGAATGTGTGGCTCTGGACCCATGGGAACGGCCTGTGCAAAAGAATAGCAGTGAGAGATTCTCTAAGAGTTTATGAATGAAGTAAAATAAACAGACTATACCTGGGCATGAGAAACAAGCGAGGCCGAGATCTCGTCACGAACATCGGCCTCACTTGGTTAAGAAGTTGTGGGTTGAGAGGAAGACTGAACCGGCCCTGAAGAAGAAGGAGCGTTGCTGGTTTCTACACCTGGACTGGTTGAGGCCGCTGTAGCCTGTAAAACTTCAGTCCCTAGGACCGAGCCCGAATCATCAACACCGGCCTCAACCCGTAGAGTTGCAGAATCCTCAGGAGGGGTTAGCCTCGGCCACAACCGGTTCCCTTGTTGCTGGAATGGAAGCGCCGACGGCTGCATTAGGTTCGTCCAGCCCGGAGGGAGCTTCAACTATAGTGGGGACGGCCTGGTCAACTTCTTCCCCAGCTGCCTCCATAGCAGCCCCAGCATCGGCCACGCCCTCACTACTTGAAGAGAGGATGACTTGCTCAGGAACGTGGCCGGTAAGAGCAATGTCTTCGTCGCCACTTGAAGGGGTTAGAGAGGGCACGATGTGAAGTGGCATCACTCTCACGGCGACCCGTTCCAGGTAGGCCGCTGCGGATGCCGGAGATGCAGGAAGAGTTGGAGGAAGAGTCTGAGGCTGAATAGGTTGTGATGGGTCCTCTCCAGAGTCCTCATAAAAAAGCTGAAAAATAGAGAAAAATGATAAGTACTAAAAGAACAAAATCGGGCATAACGGCTAAAAAAAAAAAAGAAGGTAAATCTAACCTAAGTTGTTGAGGCCGGTGTTGTTTTCTGTTTCTTTTGAGCAGGCCCTTTGCTCGGAGCTGGCTTGCGGGCCAGTCTTTTGGCAACTTGCTTGCGCCGAACTGGAACTGCTGCTGGGGCAGGAGCATCGGCCTCAGTGGCCGATGATGCGGTGAAAGGTATAAGTGCCTCAGCAGTAGTGTCTTTAAATAGCTGGCCTGCCCGATCACCCCACCACTGGGTGAATTCTTCGGATACCACAGGCTGGGCAGAGAAAGGTGTGAAGTTGAAAGCGGCTTTGAGCTTATCTGACCGTTCTTTTATTTTCTTTACTTGCCCATCTTTGACGATAAGGCCGCGTTCAACCCAGTCTACATTGACAGTGATGCCAGGGGGAACGGGCATGAGTTGGGTAAGCCCGAATTGGCGGGCATAGAGGGGAGCAAAGTAAAACTCTGCCCCACACTTATTGTCGGCCGAAGGAATACTAGGGCTAAAGATTATGTCCCTAGCTACTAAGTAGCTAGAGAAGATTTCGTTGTAGGTGGACTGGGTGCCCGAGCCCCAATTAGAAGGGTTGTTGGAAAGTTGAAGTAATGAAGAAAATTGAATGAGAAGAAAGGGGTGAAGAGGTTTATGTCCCTAGGGGAACAGCCTTGATAGAAAAAAGTAAAATACTCCTCAAAGGAGTGTGAAAAAGGTGCTACGTCCATAAATTGGACGGCAGACATAGGAACATCGGTCATTTGGCGAATGGCTGGTTGAAACTCTAGGAAGTAGGAGTACATCCATAGTTGAAGTACCCATATCGGGCTACCAGCCCCAAAGCCCGAATGAACGAAATCTGTTATGCCTCAGACTAGGTGTGCCCAAACAAGTGTAGCCATGGCCAAGGGCTTCCCTGATGCGAGAGCCAAAGCCAAGGTGGTGTATTCTTTGGTAATGGCTTGGCTGGCCGAGCATAAGAGGTATTTGTTGAGCCAATAAATGAGGAAGGCGGTATATTCGGCATTGGATACCTCTGTTTCATCAGCACCGATGCAGGCAGTCAGAAAGCCTTCGTAGGTTGTAATCGGTCTGTACAAAACGGCCCCATCCCTGATAGTCTCTTGCTGGGGATAAGCAAAGCTGGCCGTTTCGACGTCAAGCCCGGGGATAATTTCTTGCCCATGAGGGCGAAGACCGAGCAAATAACTGATGTCCTTGATGGTGGGAGCCATTGGTCCGCAGCGAAAAAGAAAGCCGTTGCAGGATGAGGACCAAAGCAACAAGGCAGAGAGAAGAAGAGGTCGGTCTATCTCTATTCTAGACCGACTGAGCATTATGGCATCATAAATGCCTATTTGTCTCCAGATAGTAGCCTTGGAGGCCGATACCCTAACCACCCATTTATCCCAGTCTGCAGCAGGGGTCGGCCAGCCTCGAATAGGTTGGGTAACAGTTTGAACCTTGTTCCAGTGGGTAGGGACCTGCAGGAATGCTTCGTTTTCCACCGGCGGATACAGGGGAAGAAAAGCCGCCGGAGGATGGCCGAGAAACGCCGCTCCTAGACCTGGTGCTACTGGAGAACCGTCGGAGGAGCTATAGGGAGTCAGGTAGTCAGTAGAGATCTCAGCGGCGTGGTTTTGGCTAGAGTCATAACCTCATTGCATCGATTTTGTGGTGGTGGAGCATCAACGAAGGTCTTCTTTCCTTTGGAAGTGGTGGTCAGAACTGTTTTAGGAGCCATATCTGCAGAGGAGAGTATTTCGCCGGAAAAAATAGAGGTTTTAGAGAGAGCGGCTCTGTTTGCTTGAGCTGTTTAAAGAGAGGGAGTAAGATTGCAAATGAGGGAGGTAAAGAGTTTTGAAAATCTTGCTGTTTAAATACCACGCCGTTTAAATCATGATGCATTAAATGTGGAGTGACTGGTGGGATTCTTCATGATCTGACATTCTCTTCATGCTTGACGCGTGATAATTTTAAAATTCAAAACGTCACATCAATCAAGGCGGGACGTTTGATATGACCTTTTGGGGGGCAATTATTTGCACCCAAAAACCGTCAAAGGTTTTTGGGCCCGATCCGCGTGAAACTGGATAGAGGAGAGGCCGGGCTAGGGAATATATGACTCATCGGACTTAAGCATAGACGTGAGACCAATGATAGGTACAAGGCTGTTGGGTGTTGTGAGGAGAGCCTGATGGGAAAGACGGACATGTGTGAGGATTATCGGGCTTTGGAATAACATAACCCAATGCGCTGTTAGCCCGATGGTGGATTGAAGCAACACGTTGGCCAATCGGACACCGTGGAATGAAGGATGGCTGTAGCAGTCTGATTGGCCATGGGCATTTGGAGAAAGGTAATCGGGCATGAGGAAAAGCATGGAAATGGGTCGAGCCTGATTCATCCAGGAGAGTAATTGACGAGGCCGATGGACTAAAAGGAGAAGGCGGTGCTATCCACAGTTGTCATGATGACGTCATCTCATAGTTTTGGAAACAAGAGTCCGTTCAGGAAATAAATCTGATCGTGTCCAGCTGGATTTAGACGTTTGATCCCTAAATTAAAGGGATTGATTCAATCAGAATCTGGATAAGGTAGGAGTCAGAGATAAGGAAGGTCTCTTCCACCATCAGCCAATCAGTCACGCAGCTTGGGGCGCAAGCTAAGGAGTCCTTTTCTAATCAAGAATCATCTAAGGCCACTATAAATATTCAGGCAGGCCAACCAAGCAGGGGACTCTGCGTCATCTCGAAACAGCATACGCACTGCATTCGAAGCATTCAAAGCACTCTTAAGTCTTTATGTTTTTCAGCATATAGCAAATAGGTCTGTCCTGTTTTGTTATCTCTTTTTTTTTTTTGTTCTTTTGAATAATCAGTCGGCTCTGGTTTGTTCTTTAGATCTGTTTTTTTTTTCCAAATATTTAATAAAATCTACGTTTTATTAATCCGTTTGTGATTGTTTACCTGTTAAACTCGACACTGTTTAGCTTGTGCGATTCAGTACTGCTAAAGAATTTATGGTGAGGGTACTTTCCTACTCACTACACACAATCACTCTGTTTAGAAGTCAGATTCATAGAGCCTCGTGTATCACTCACACAAGCGGTTAGGAAATTAGTTTGCACGCACACACACACACACACACACACCGAGCCCGTTTGGCTCTGGCACGCCCGCGCAAATTACAAGCAAACACTAAGACACTAGATCTATTGACGAAAATAAAAAAATGGCAACGGTGAATTTACATGAATAGATCATCATATCTGAAATGGCAATACCCTTCCTAAAGGGGACAATAGTGACAAAGATGACCCTAGACCCAAGAAGAGAGATAGAAAAGTCTTAGAGATAGAAAATTATGTTAGTTCAATAAAAATTCATTTCTTGGGTGATTTCTAAGCCAATCATGGACTCATATGTACAGTGGTGGAACATGAAATCTACAAATGGGGGGCCATGATTGAATGAACGAGCATATACTGGTGGACCTATACAGGAGTTCAGGGGCAGTGTCCACGATGCGATTTTTTTGGGGTAAAAGTTTCAATGGAAAGCAATAAATTTTTTTTGATACTTACCTGGATCCAGACTGAAGAATAACTGGGGGCAAGCAACTAGAATCCCCTATGCGGACTCGAACCCCCTCCCTTCCCACTAGGAACGGAGAGGCTATGCCAATTGGACTACAGTTCGCTCGGCAATGAAAAACAATAATTGAGTATAAAAGAAACTAACCAACCAACCAACCAACCAACCAATCAAAGGAGGAGCAGCAAATATTCATTTATTATTATTATTATTATTATTATTATTGTTATTTTGTTGGGGGGGGGGGGGGGGGGGGGGGGGGAGGGGGTGTGTTGTTTGGGTGGGGGCTGTGTTCTGAGGACCATTGCCCCTTCAAAAAAATTTGGGGTCTATTTTTACATATTTGATAATGAGAAAAAAAATAATGAGATAAATATAAACTATTTGGTATGGTGTCAAACTGTGTTTAAAACACTTAATTGAATTGGGAAAAATGTGAAAATAGATATAATAAGATTTGATGTCAAATATTAGGGTGGTCTTGAGCTAGAATATCACATGGGCTATTATGTATGGTCTCAAATATTATGTGAGTTTGACTATAATTTGAATTTTGAACACTAAATTGGGTTGGATTGAAATAATAATGAAAATAATAAGGTTTGGTATCTAATACTAAGATGGGTTTGGGCTAACATACCACGTAAATAATTATTATTAGGGTGGGCTAGACAACATTTGAGCTAAAATATCACATATACTAAAACATTTCTCAAATTTTGGGTAAACTGGACAATGTTTGGGCTAAATATCACATGTAATGAATATTTTTTTTCCCCAAATTTTGGGGGCTATTGCCCACCCCAACCCTTGCTTATCTCCGTCCTTGCAATCATTGTACATGGGCTAAAACAACAGCAGAAGCAACAATGTCAATTAGTATGGGCCTCTTTTTTAAGGAACTCAAATTCAGATCCATCTCAACAGCAAGCTTGCAAAACAGGCGTCTAATTCCTTTAACACTCCGTTTGGTATGATTGTAAAATAGAATAGAATAGAATTGAGCAGAATAGAATTGAAAAGAAAAGAATAGAATTGATTTGCAATTCTAATTCTCTTGTTTGGTTTAAAACAGTAATGAAGAGAATAGAATTGAAAAGAATTATTGCTATTTTCTAAAATACCCCCAAACCTTAAACAAACAGACCCTAACAGACCCAAACAGCCCCTAAACTAACAGACCCAAAACAAACAGACCCTAAAACTACAGACCAGAGGAAAAAGAAGACCTAAGAAGAAGGCGCAGACGAAGAAGACAAAGAAGAAGAAGAAGAAGAAGAAGAAGAAGAAGAAGAAGAAGAAGCAGACGAAGAAGAAGAAGAAGAAAAAGCAGAAGAAGAAGAAGAAGAAGAAGAAGAAGAAGAAGAAGACGAAGAAGAAGAAGAAGAAGCAGACGAAGAAGACGAAGAAGAAGAAGAAGCAGACGAAGAAGATGAAGACCAGAACGACGAAGACCAGAAGAACGACGAAGAAGACGAGGGTATTTTGGGAAGAACACATTTGGAGACTGAATTCTCACCAAATCCGACCGAAATTGGTCGGATTTAACCTTTGCCTAAAATTTCAATTCTCAAGAATTGGCAAGAATTTGAAATCATTTCAATTCTAATTTTTGTGTCAAACCAAACACATGATTTGCCACAAAACAAGAATTGCAAATCAATTCTTTTCTTATTTGTGGCATACCAAACAGATTGTAAAGGACGGAACTAGAAGAAACAAAAAGCATACCATAACTTTTCTAAATGGTTATAAAAATCTGATCAGGGACATTCCATATTCAAAACCTGGGCTTTTATGTTGGTTTAAAAAGGAACAAGATCTTGGGCCATTTTATGCTAGACACTTGACGCTCATGTACCTAAAACGCAACTACGCAAATACTTAACCACTTCTTTAATTTTGTGGTCGGATGGCAAGGTCTCTGGGTGTTATACGTAGAGGTCTCGAGTTCGAATCTCAAGGGGGTGGCCACAGGTGATTCATCTGGACGCCCTGGCCTCGTGGGATTAGTCGAGGTGCGCGGAAACTGGCCCGGACATCCACAGTTACCAAAAAAAAAAACTACACAAATACATTTCCTTTTTTCTAATTCTTTGACCAATATAATCCGTTCTTGTGGTACCCAAAACAACCTCTTATGCTCCCTCGAGTAAGAAAAAGAAACCAACATCCACCTCAACAAAGTGTAGATTTCATACTCATTGCTAAATATTATAGGATTTTAATTCTTTATCTTCAAAGGATATAAACAAGAGTTAATTAGTAATAAATCCAAATCTACTCTAAGCTTGTTGTAATTGACCCAATCCATACAACATTTTATTGATAGGTCCATATGTTTATTTAGTGACCAAACTACCCCTATGACTTATCAAAAGAATCATTCCCATTTAAACTCACCCAAAATCAAGAGTTTTTAAATTTTAAACACTAAATATAGATACTCCCTCCGTCCCATAATAAATGTCCACTACCTTTTTGCACAATGTTTAAGAAATTTGTATTATATTAATTTATTTGGTTCATTAAAGAGTCACTTTCCAATTTTACCCTTAGATGTGATGGGTGTTTGACTTTTTGCATGTTTTGGGACCACAAATAAATGCTTCTTTGTCTTTATTATAAGGGTAGTTTTGGAAAGTAAGTAAAAGCTATATGCCAATTTAGGAAAGTGGACACTTATTATGAGACATCCAAAAAAGGAAATGTGGACACTTATTATGGGACGGAGGGAGTAATATATATATATATATATATTTCATCTTCTCCAACGTTTCATACTCTGTCTCTCTCTCTAAAAAAATGTACTACATATCAGTTGATTGTCCACCTCCTTCCAAGAACATATAGGGTTCTATATTCAATTGCAAGCTAAAAAACTTCCTAGGCGTCCAAAAAGCGTGACGGTGAGGCTCCTGTCGTGAGGCTCCTGTCGTACGGCTCTGACGAGTAACGACAATGGGGAGAAAATGTGAGATTTTTTTTTCAGTCGTGTGAAATTTTGGTACTACATGTTGATGTATGATTTTAATGGATCAATCATTGTGGGATTGAAGACAAGATTTGGGGAAATATTAGTTTTTGCGTGTGATTGAAGTCTAGAATTTAGCACTCACTATTGAATGTTTGGAAAATTTGTGAAATTCCACAAGAACTTTCAGTGGTGTGAAAATTCCCCAACAATAATTGACTTTGATGGATCGTTCATTCCGTAGTGCAAAATTTAACACTGCAAACGTATTAAATTTCACATTATTGCTCTTTCGCAGCATGATTTTGATGAAGACAAAAAAAGAAGCAGCTATCTTGGAGAAGATCACCAACACACATTTGTCAACTTTTTTCGGCAGAGCCTTGTTTTTACTTTTCTCTGTTGGACGTGTTGGAGGCTTTCACAACCTTCGCAGGGATGTGATGGCTTCATAGTGGTGCTTTTGAAATAGAGTTATCTGCTGTAGTTTCATTGTGGTATTGTTGATTTTTTCTTTTCTTTAAATTTGTTTGCCTTTGTATTGGTTTTATTTTTGAATGTGGTTGGGGTGGATCAACGTGGTCCTGTTGGATGCATGCAAGGTGTTTTGTCGAATAGTTTATCTTGTGCTCTTAACTGATATTTGAGAGCGGCTCTTGGGTTAATTTGTTCTTAATCTTTCTGTTTTAGAGAAACAAATTTGATTTGTGGCAGTATGTAAAACATTTTTGATCTTAATAGGGTTTTCGTAGTATCAGTTTGAAATTTCATACTAGTCGCAGTGAAAAATTTAACCTAAACATTCTTCAGCAGTGCGAAATTTCACACTACTCTCAGTGAAAAATTCCTTCATTTATTCCAATTAAGTTTATATCTTCTCCTCGATCTATTGTTATCTCCTTTAATGTTAAAACTCTCACAAATGCAGTGTAATACATACTGTCATGAGTGATTATTAGTAGAACAGAAAACCCATGGATGAATGATTATTGGTAGAACAGAAAACCCATGGATGGCATTAGCAAGATGTGATAACCAAGTCCCTTTTGGCTGAGTGGTAAGCTTCTTGGGTGTACTACCCAAGAGGTTTAGTGTTCGAGTCATGGGGAGCGTGGCCACTGGAGTATTCACCCGACGCCTCCAGGCCTCGGGGATTAGTCGAGGTGCACGCAAGCTGGCTTGGACACCCCCGATTACCAAAAAAAAAAAAAAAAATTAGCAAGATGTGACAAACCCATAATGCAGATACGTAAAATCCTGAGATTTTATTTTCATTTATTAGATATCCAAAAATATAGGGATAGGAGATAAGATTTTTCAACAATTTTTTTTTCAAAACCTAACGTGATTTATGGCACAAAAATAAAAAACGGAAAGCACTATAATTATGGGACATTAATTCAAAATGAGATATTAGCAAGTCAAAATCCTACCATAACTAACAGAATTAATGTGTATATATGGCAAGTCAAAATCATATTTAATGAAAGCAGTGAAACTTTGCAGTGTAAAATTTCAATAATAAACCGGTTGCAGTGTAAAATTTCACACTAATAAACCAGTTACAGTATAAAAATAATCTATTTGCAGTGTAAAAGTCAATACCCGCAGAAAGACTCGTTTATGATGTGATATCTAGATTGAATATGCAATACACTGTGAATTAGAAATGGTGAAATTCGTTTGTAACTATTTTGTAAAGTAATATCCTAAAAAATTAAGATTAAATTTATATGTATATATATATATTGTAACCACAAGTTCTTTTTAAATACATAAATTATCCACAATTTAATCCTCAATAACTTTCATCATTCTCATTAAAAACATGTGTCTTTCCTCCTATTTCGAACTTTAAAAACCTACGTGCAAAATAGGTACAAAAGAGAGACTTTCGACATGAATGACTTTTTTGTGCTCCTCATACAAATATAAATGGACTTATGAGAGAGAGAGAGAGATGTTGGACCAAAAGCACTATAAAAAAAATATTCACAGGATTTCGATTATGGAATTTGGGAAACCATGGGCAGATAACTCATTTTGTTCAAGATGTATCAAATTTTCAATTTAAAAAGGTAAGCGATTAAGATTTGATTTTTCATAGAGTGAAGATCACATTTTAATGCATCTTTAGATATGTTTAAAATTAAGAGATTATAACAACTGCAATCGATGAAAATGCATTCTAAAAACATTCTTGCTTTTTACTTTGGACTTATTTATTTTTGCTTGAAAGTTTAAAAATGACAAGTGTATCCCTAACCATTCCCCCACCGCCTTTCTTTTTGTATTTCGTTATTTCTTTAAGATATCACCTCTCAAGAGAAGACATATTGGGTTAATGGCAATATCATAAAGTTATTGAAGCAAAGGAGCAGGCGAAAAGTCCCCGCAGTTAAGACATTGTGGGGAAGATTTTGTGGATGAATCTCAATGCACAGGCACACATAAAAAAGTCTATTAAGGTACAAGAAATCAAGAGGAATATGAACAATATTAAGGTTTCTGCAGCTACAACCTATGGTATTGCAGGAAAATATGTATAAAATAATGTATCACACTGATTCCGAACTCAATCTCAAATATTGGAGAGAGAGAGAGAGAGAGAGAGAGAGAGAGAGAGAGAGATAGAGAGAGAGAGAGAGAGCAATCACAATCATTTGTTTAAATCATCACCAATATGCTGAAGTAAAACCTTGTCTTGGTAATATCAAGTATAATACCATTACTAAGCTTATCAATAGAAAGACAAACCCGGTTGCAATCGGAACATTCTTCTATCAATTGGGAGTTGACGACTGTCACATATGGGTTGTCCTCTTCTATTTGCTCTGTAGCTTTGTTTGCGCTTACTCCAACCAGCTTTGGCCATTCAATTTGAGTCCTTCAAACACTAAAACAAGGTCTTTGATCACTTGTGGATAAAACAAATGCATGTGCGACTCAGAAAACAAACTTAATTCTTAAAACATAAATCTTAACAAACACTACATGGAAATTAACATCCCAGTAGTCTTATCATATTGGAATGAATTGAGCCGAAAAAAGAGTTGCCATTTTAACATCAAATTATCTTGAAGCAGTCATTAACCAAAACTTTAAAACATAAAAATGGAGAGAATTCAAGTCTTAAATACCACAAAATTTTGAGAGAATGTGACACATAATTCCCAGTGCATGTACAACTCTCACAAGAAGGGTAGTGTATCTACATTTTTCACCTCTTTGTTTTGTTATCAATCTAAAATCGAGATGCAAATCCACATTTTTATAGTTGTGACTGAGCATGTTTATTTCCGACACAAGAATCTTTCCAACACCCTTACCTATTGAATTCCAATGTAAGACTATCTGACACATCTTTCACCAGCCCTTAAACCTTTTTTTGCAACAACCTTAAATCTCAATCCTGCAGAAATGGTAAAATTCAAATTAATAAATTACAAATTAATTTCATCCCATTGAGTAGTGATGTAAAAAAGAAAAATTGCACAAATCATAAAGTTGACAGTTCTTGCCGAGTGTTATGGACCAGCAGGTAAATCTAAAACCAGGACAGATTGCTTGATTGATTGTCAAGCATATGCCACTGGAAATTGGAAGTGATACTCTGATATGGTTTGCTAATTTACTCTCGGACTTGGAGGGAAGATTGTCCAAGAGGCTAATACATAAAAACAAAGTGAATACCAAGGAATTGCTTAAATGGGACTTGACTGCAAACTATGAATGGTATCTTTTGCAACCAAGAGGCTGGAAGCAGAAATTTCTTGTTTTTCAAGCCTAGCAAAAAATAACTTGGAGTGAGGGGAATACAAGAATCTTTGATCATAAGGCAAAAACAGAGGATATGCTTCTGCAGGATAGGGTGATTTTTAGTCAAGGTAAAAGCTAACACTTGACAGAGGACAAAACGTCTAACCAGAAACGGGAGACAATCATGCAATTGGGACTACTCTGTGTGTTGGTTTGGATGGGGTTGTCTAAGTTGTGCTCCTTTGTAAATTCGGGGGTATTCCACATTGCTTTTGTTCATTCTTTCCAGTTTCCAGTTTTTTTTCCTAAATCTATGAAAAAGGAAACTAGTTTTTGTTTTCTTTTTGTTAAAATGAAATGTGAAACTAAAAAACCAGTTATCCTTGTTTTTGTTTTCGGCCCAAATCGAGTGTCGTTTTCTTTCAAAAAAGGAAGAAGAAGACGAAAAAACGAAAACAATTACCGAACACAGTGTCAGCTTTCCCCGGTGGAAAATCACTATTTTTTTTGGTTTTCTTCCCCAATTTCATTGTCGTTTTACAAAAAAGAAAAGAAATGAAACAGAGAAAGTAAAAGGGAAATGATTACCAAACACGTACCAAACAGGCCCTTAATTTACCAAAGAAACAAAGAAAAATCGCAGTTTCTGATGGTAATACGGAGATTTTCCAATTTCTATCCGACTGCATTAAGTTCAAATCTTAGGATTAAAAAAAAAAAAGGACAGATACAAAATAGCAGTTTGTTAACATAACCTTTACAGGGTTATTTGGAAAGAAACTCTCTGCATGAGATATTGCTGATTCTTCAATGCCATTTTGTCTAAACATATGTTGTGTTCCTGAAAGAAATCACATAAAAGGAAGCAGTGAAATTGCAATTTTACAAATGAAAACCCAGCATCTTCAGCCCGGAAAAAAAAAAAAAAAAAAAAAAAACAAAAACAAAAACAAAAACAAAAACAAAAAATTTGCTCATTCAAAAACTTAATAGTTCCATTACTAAGGATTTTGTTCATTACGCTGTCAATTGATTCATCCACTTTCTCACAATGTGCAGAAAAATGTTGCAAGCAAGTACATTTGGTAAGCATTGGTCTTAATATCCTAATACCTGAATTCGAATTTTCGATATCTTAGACATAGGGACTGGTTGTCTCTTGTGAAATTAGATCCTGACTGAATTGCTTTACTATGTGTAGATAATATGCACGCAAGCATACGAGTCGGGTATAGGTTCGTTACCTAGCGGAATAGCCCGACGGATCGTCGAACGGTGTTGTTACGAGCCTGGCGTATTCACCCACGAACTGCTGCTCCATGTTGCCTCCGTGTACTCTCTTATGCATCGCCTAGGTCGTAGAGGACGCTTCTTGAGCCATCCCCATGACAGTCACGCGCTAAATCCCAAGCTCCTTGGTGATCAGCTAGAGAGAGAAACCGAGTGTATAGAGAGAGAGAGACTAACGTGAGGGAGATAGAGGCTGCTGAGATTATTATGTCTCTTAGGTTTTCCATGTGATATATATGTAAATCATAGTTCGTGAATGTTTTTACCATCTATCCTCACGCAGGGGATTGGGGCTATCCATTGCCAATAGTCTCCTCCTTCCTTCATGCACCTTGGTCTCAGTAATGGACATTCCCGAATATTCAGGTATGAAACAGTGGAAAGCAACGTGTTTGGCAAAGATTGAAGCTTAGGGCAGTCCCCAATTAATAGCTCTTCAAGGGATGTAAGGTGGTTTTGGACGCCAATGGATAGGGATTCCAAATTCACAGCTCCATCGATACTAAGACGTCTTACAGAAGTAGGAAGCAGACACTCACCTGGAAAGCAAACCACTCCTGGACACTTTCCGTCAAGCAGAAAAAAATCAAGACTGGCCAACCTTTGCAGACCCCACCACTCTGATACGGGCACTCCGATATATCCAAGCCTAAGTTCTTTTAGGTTGAGGGGAAAACCCCCTTGTGGAAAGGAATTGAGACTTGGACAGCGAACTATTGCAAGATATTCCAGAGAAGTGAGAGATTGCATCTGATCAGGCAACAATTTGAGATTCTCACAGTTACGGAGATAAAGACTTCTCAGATTGCGGGGTAAACCACTTTCCGGAAAAGACTCCAGGTCAGGACACTTTTCTATACACAGAATAGTTAGATGTAGAAAGTTGAACAAGCACTCAGGGAACGTTTTGAAATTCAACCAACCACTAATATGAAGAGATTCAAGTGATGACATGCAGTTGTGTAGTGGCTTCTCCACATCTGTCTCCAACTTCTTGCAATCGTAAACACCAAGTTCCTTAAGGGTGCTGGGTAAATCCCCAATTGGAAAGGACGTCAAAGATGAACACTGCCAGATGATGAGTGTTTCTAGATGAGAAATTGTTTTAGTCTGGTCATGATTGTTGCTTTCCTCAGCATCATTCTCCGAGTTAATCGCTCCGCAGTTGCTTTGCATCATCATTCCCTCATTATTACATCTTCGCACCTCCAGAGCCTCACAACGTTCAATATGAAGCTTTGTAAGCATTGGTGGCAAACCTCTGTCTGGAAAGCACAAAATTTTTGGGCAATTGTGGATGTCAAAATTTTGGAGAAACGTAAGGGTGTTCAAACCACTTGGAAGCTTCTCCAGATTAGGACAATCCCTCAATGACAACGATTCAAGATTCGGAGGCAACGCATCAGAGTAACCAGCCAAGGATACAAGTTGTTTACAAGATTTAACCTCTAATTTTCTCAAATTGATTAGATCCATCCATGCACCCTCTTCTTGCCACAATGACGTCATTTCACTGCATCTCATAATATTGAAACTTTCAAGTGCTCCCAACAAATGTAGAGTTTCCTTTGGTAGTACGGTAAGACCTGAGACTGTATCAATAGTCAAAGTGGCGAGTGAGGCAATACCTACCATACATCTCAACACAACCTCAGGACATTTTTCAAGACTTAGTACTTGAAGAGATAGAAGCCTTGAGATTGAAACCTTAGTCAAACACGGACAACCCAACATCCTGAGCTCACTCAGGAGAGGGAGTAACTTTACACCAGTCAAGCCAGACCATTCTTCCCAATTGGGCATGCCATAAAAACTCAAAGTTTCAAGTGACGGGAAAGCACCAGCTCCATAAAACTCAGCACCCACACTTTTTACCCCGTCCATCCCTTCAATTTTCAAATTCTTGAGTAAAGGTAGTTGCCCAAGAGATGGTAAAGATGTACATTCTCTACAACAACGAAGTTCTAGATTCACTATGTTGGAGAATGAGGTATCTCCAACCCACCCGGGAAATTCTGTTCCACCATAGGATTTAATTTCGAGCTTCTTCAAGTTTCCATGAGGTTGTAGGACGTCAAGTACTTCCTTTTCAAGATTTCTATTTCGGGAATCATCAAAACTATCACTCCATTCCATCACTACCTCATCAAGCCTGTGCTTACTCAATAAATTGGCCTCCCTCGCATCCTGGATATTTCTCACAGTATCCAACCCCACAATTGTAAGTGCCCCTTGGATATATGAGAGGCTCCCCAACTCCCTTACTTGTAATCCATTGATTTCGCCCAAAACAATCTTCGACAATGTTCTCAGACTTGCCAACTTCCCAATGCCTGCAGGCATCTCTCGTAATTGGTCAGTACCAGAACAGTCAAGATGTCGTAGATTAACTAAATTCCCAATACTTTTGGGCAACTTAGTAAGCCTCTCGCATCTACGTAACAACAAAGTCTGTAGATTGTAGAGGTCAGTCACAGATTCTGGCAAACATTTGATCCAAGTCTCAGATAAATTTAGATACCGTAGTTGTTTCAGATCGCTAATTGTTTCAGGTATCTCAATAATGCAATAACCACTCAAAGAAAGAACTCTTAAGCACTGTAATTCGGGTAACAAGTTAGTTAAGACCTTATTAGATATATAGAATTTTTGCCATTCTGTACTTTTATGAATTGGTAGAGGTAAGAAGGTTCGCAAACCCTTGACTCTGTGAAAAGCCTTGAATGTTTTGATGACTTTATATCGCTGACGAATGAATGATGAGTGACGAGCCTTTTCGAAAAACTTATTCTGCTCAGTACTCTGTACATTGCTGTCCAATCTTAAGGATATTTTTCCCGCAATCACTTGAGCAAGATCATTCATAAGATCATGCATCACAAATTGTGATTCACTTCCACTTGAACGTTGGAAAAATGACCTTGATAGAAGCTCATTAAAATACTCGTAACCTAACTCTTCCATTGCCTTCTCCCTTTCCGATAGTTGCAAAAATCCCTCCGCCATCCATAACAAAACTAGCTCATTTGTGTCAAACTCGTAGTCTTTAGGAAATATAGAGCAATAGGCAAACAATTGCTTCAAATGGGAAGGAAGATGATTATAGCTCAATCTCAAAGCTGGAAGAATACCACAATTTTGTATATTCCATATATTGCTATTCATTATTTCCCTCCAATATTCTAGACTTGGATCAGTGCGCAAGAGACCTCCTAGTGTCTTTGCTGCTAGAGGCAAGCCTTTACAATTTCTCACAATTGCTTCTCCAATCTCTTTCAAACTTGGATGTGCATTAAAATCTCTTCGACCCAATGCATGTTGAGTTAATAGAGACAGGCATTCTTCATTGTCCAAAACCTTCAGTTGATGCAACACGTTTGTGGCGAGTTGTTACGATGATCTTACTTCCCGGTGCACCAGCCCGTAAAGGACCACAGAGCATATCCCAATCCTCATAGTTCTCATTCCAAACGTCATCCAAAACAAGAAGAAATCTTTTCTTGGAAAGCTTCTCCTTTAGACTTACTTGAAGCTGATTCAAGTCGCTGGAGGCATGGCTGCCTGGTCCCACCGACTCGAGCATAATTTTGGTAATCGCGAGCACGTCAAATTCTTCGGAGACACATACCCATGCTTTTAAATCAAAGCAACCCGTCACTTGTTGATGATTGTAAACAAGTTGGGCCAGTGTGGTTTTGCCAACTCCACCCATGCCGACGATGGGAATTACAGAGAATACTTCTTCATGATCTTTGAGTAACATTTCTACTATTACCCGTTTATCATTATCCCGACCAAAAACACGATTTTCATCCACCAGGGAAGTGGTTAATCTGTTGGACCTCTGCCTGACATTAATTTCTCTCAAATCCAAACTGTTTTTCTGTCTTAAAATGTCTTCTAATCTAGTTGAGATGTCATCCATCTCAGACCTCATTTTGCGATCAAGCATAAACAAACGCGGACTGAAGTTAGTACAGCAAGTGGGAACCATGAAGCTCATAATTACCTTAGTACTAGTGCTAGCTTGGTCAGTCCTGGCCGCCATGAGATTACGTCTGGAAGCTTCGCTGGAGATTTTGTCGAGTAGATCATCCAAATCGTATGCCAAATCTCCGAGATCTTCAAGCCACAACTTCACAGCAGCATCAGTAATTTGCTTCTCCTCTGCATCACTTAGAACTGCTTGAATTTTAATCAAAGTCCGCCGCCATTTGTTGAGCTGAGTGTGGATTCCCTCTTGGCGAGCAAATGTGAGGAGATCACCGGAGGCCAATCTCTCGAACAGCACAGTGATGAAAGCGGAAACAAAGATCTCTAACACAGGCATTTTATTGGTTTCCTTTCTCTGCTAATTAGTGCAAATGATGGATGGAATTTCAGCACAAGAGAGAGATCTAAGAGACTAAGACACAATTGAGAGATCTGAGACACAATCAAGTTGTTTTGGCCGCACCATACGGCCATGTTTGACTACGATTGATAACCGTGGTATCAAATAGTGGAATGATTTGGACCATTGATTCAAAAGTCAAGTGGTTTAACAAACACCACTGGAGAACCTATAGTATATTCGGTTACCACTTACCATATCGATCAAAACAAACTTTCCATTTATTCAAGATCTCTTGTTTGGTTACCAACTATTAACCTTTTAACTAATTATTTTAAATTATGTATCATTAATAAAATTAATTTTATATTATTTATATTTTGTAATTTCAATTTATTCCTAATTTAATTGTAATTTTAGAAGTATTAAGTGTTAAAAAAATATAATAATGATATGCTTTCTAAATTTTGAATTCAAGATGTTTTCCATATACATGTGGCAGTGGGCCCTCCTGATTTTGATTGAAAAATGTTAGAGTGGTCCCACCATTTTTGAAGGTGATTCCACTGTCATATGTATTTGGAAAGCATTTGAGATGCAAAATTTAGGAAACATAACATTACTCTATAAATGGAAAGTCGGACAATAATTTTGACAAAAAAATAGAGTAATGCTATGCTTTTCAAATTTGAAATCCCAAATGTTTTCCAAATCAACAATACTAGGGGCACAAACATTTTACACAATCACACTCTACTTCTCTCCTGGGTGGCACGGTGGGGTTCGAATAATTTCAGTGGGCCCCACAGTTCCACCCAGGAGAGAGATAAAGTGTGTTTGTATAAATTATTTGTGTCCCAAATATTACTCTTTCCAAATACATGTGGTAGTGGGCGCCCTGATTTTGATTGGAGAATGTTAGAGTAGTCCCACCATTATTGAAGGTGGTCCCACTATCACATTTTTTTTATATACTTACCTAGATTCGGACTGGATATATACACAATTCACACACACACGCACACCACAGCCCCAACCCAATCCAAAAGCCCCACACTGGCTCACAGTAAAGCCCAACAAGAGCCACTCATTTTGACTAAAGAATAACTAGAGGCCAAGCAACTAGAATCCCCTATAGGGATTCGAACCCTTTCCCTAAAGAACCAAATATATTCGGCTATGCCAATTGGGTTACAGCTCGCTCGATAGCATTTGTGATGCAAAATTTGGGAAGCATAACATTACTCTATATATGGAAAGTGTGACAATATTTTGAAATGGAGGGATAAATATTTTATATTTATAGTATGGTAATTATTAGAAACAATGAAAGGAGACTAAAAGTATTAAAAATATTAAATATCTTAGACAATGTGTAAAAACCTCCTGCCTTATCTTATTATTGTTTAAAAATAATAAAATGCTAACTTATTACATATCTAAGGTTTTTTATTTTCTTTTTTGGACAAATAAAATCTCTTTCAACTCATTAAAACAAGGACAATAAAATTATTTTATAAAAGAGACAGAAATAAATTAATTTAGAAAGACCTTCTTGTTCCATTGATACCAAAACACTTATTGTTGCCTACTCACCAAACCCCTTATTGTTGCCTACTTCTTCAATGATTCTTTAACAATATAATCTTTTTTAATTAATTAAAAATTAATTTTTACAAAAACTATAAAAGTGACACATCTGAGTGAGTTGTAGGGATTTAATTGGTGATCAAGCAATATACCCGCCCAAGGCCTCTCTTTGTATGGTTCACGATAATAAAAAAAACAATCGCACGAACAAGACAATAGAAAAGCAAGCAGAAGAATTAAGACAAAGATGACTACTCTCTATTGATTATAAACCCTACAAAACAACCAATCTCTCACCTCACTCTCCTCTATTGTTTTTTCTCACTCTTTTTCTAGAGTCTCTCTCTTCTCTTAGGAAAAAACAATGTGTTGTATTCTCTCACCTCTACAGAATTGGGATCTCCTTCCCCTATGGATTTAGTCTTGTATTTATAGTGACACAAATCCTAGTCCAATAATTGTAACGCCCCAAGAGATCTACTAGCCCAACAACTTGACGAGCCTACCACATTGGCCCTTAAAATGCTTAAGCCCAAGTTGTTAGTAGTAGCCCTCTTGGTTCTACATATACCAGATTAACTTTTTATATTTATCCGATGTGGGACGGGATTTCACAATCTCCCCCACTCAGAGACGCGGCGTCCTCGTCGCGTTGGCCCAGTTCTTCCCCTGGCTGGTCGATGTGGAAGCAGATCATTGGTAACCACAGAGCAGCCCATAAGCGTGCACAAGGTATACTACCTCGGGGCCTCTACCCCTCTCCGGAGCCTCTACTCCTCTGCCACACCGCCCAAGGCGCCCTTACGGGACCAGGGTTGGCTCTGATACCATTTGTAACGCCCCAAGAGATCTACTAGCCCAACAATTGTGAGATCCCGTCCCACATCAGATAAATATAAAAAGTTAATCTGGTATATGTAGAACCAAGAGGGCTACTACTAACAACTTGGGCTTAAGCATTTTAAGGGCCAATGTGGTAGGCTCGTCAAGTTGTTGGGCTAGTAGATCTCTTGGGGCGTTACAATAATAATAGGAAACTCTTCTTCTACAAGAAACCTTATAGGAATAGGAATAGGAAACTCTCCCATAAAGAAACCTAAACCTAATTGGAAACAAGAGAAACTAATGCTCCTCCCGGTTATCGCCCGGGCGACCTCTCCAGTGGACAACATTCCAGAATGTACAGCAGCTGCTCCTTGCCCCTGTCCGCCTGGGCAGTCACCTCCACCTTCAGCTTCTTGTCTTCATCTTCGTCTTCGTTTTCTTCTGAGTTTTTGTCACAATCCCAACATTCTTCACCTTGACGAAAATCTCATCACCATCATCGCCTTTGTTGCCTTCGGGTTATTTATCAATCCTCATCTCCGCGTCGTCTTTGCCACCTCTCCATCATCATCTATGTAGACTTGTCGTTTCTCAAATTCTCATCATCTATGGATTCAAGAAACTTTGAAGCTACATCAAGGCCGTCGCCAACATCATCATCTTTATCATGGTAGTCATCACCACGTTGGGCTTGGAATTTAGCTTAATATCTCGTCTCACCATCGCCATACATACTAGTGCCCAACATATCCTCTCATCATCTTCTTGGGAACGTCGCACGATTGCCCAACTCTTCTTCCCGCCATCTCCATGGGAATGACGCACAAACTTGGCCTCATTGTTGTGACCCACAACTTCACCTCTTGTAGAAATGGTTGGTGTCACTAAGGTTGTTGTTGGAGCCTTCTTCACTGGCTCCTACGTCTTTGTAGGAAACCATATTATTATGGGAATGTAAATCCATTAATTATGGTAATATTTATAATTGTGGGATATGGATTAGGAAGATTTGATATGTTTCGATCATATTGTGATCCCATGACTTATGGGATGTGATATTATTTTCTTAATCTCCACCCTATAAATATAAGGGTTGGGAGGCTTGTAATAGTATCTCAATACAGTAAGATCAATATGTAGCCTTTTGGGGGCTTTGGGTGTGGATGTAGGTCTTAGGACTGAACCACTGTAATTGCTTTGTCTTCCTTTATACCCTTTTCCCTATTTTCTATGTTTTCCTCTTTTATGAAATTCTACTTGGTATCAGAGCCAACCCTATTCTGCGTTTGGAAACTTTTGCTGCTATCAAACGCGCCCTTGCCGGCCTTGTTTGGCTTTTGCTCTTTGGGTATTGTTTCTGATCCCTAAGGGTTTGTTTGGTTCGTCTTCCCAAGGGCATGTTAAAGACATGTATGTTTACTGGTGTTTTTCGGTGCCATCCTTGCTTGGAGTATGGCAACCAGTGTTTGCTTTGAAGGTTGGATGACACCCTTGCGCAGTCGGTGTGCTGCTCCTTTTCTTTGCACAACGTTAGTGCTGCGCCTGTCTTCTTAAGGGCATGTTAAAGGCATGTATGGCTACCGATGTTTTTTCGGTACCATTCTGGTTTAGGATTTGCTTTCGGTGTTTTTTGGGAGCATTCTTATTCGGGACACCGGTGTTTTTCGGTGCCATTCTTGTTCAAACTTCGGTGTGCATTCTTCCAAAGACTTTCAAATTCTCATCTTCCGAGGCTTTCAAGTTCAAGTTGGACACTTCAAAAGATTTTCGTGCCTCAACTTGAGGGGGATTGTAGGAAACCATATTATTATGGGAATGTAAATCCCTTAATTATGGTAATATTTATAATTGTGGGATATGAATTAGGAAGATTTGATATGATTCGATCATATTGTGATCCCATGACTTATGGGATGTGATATTATTTGCTCAATCTCCACCCTATAAATATAAGGGTTGGGAGGCTTGTAATAGTATCTCAATACAGTAAGATCAAGATGTAGCCTTTTGGGGGCTTTGGGTGTGGATGTAGGTCTTAGGACCGAACCACCGTAATTGCTTTGTCTTCCTTTATACCTCTTCCCTATTTTCTATGTTTTCCTCTTTTATGAAATTCTACTGTCTTCACCTCCTCTGTGACCACTCTGCTCATCATTGTATTTCCCAAAAGGATATACAAGTTCCCAACCTTTCTACCCATCAACATGACCCTTGAGTTCCTGTTCACCATCATCAAACCTTTACCCACTACAATGGAGCAGCACTTCGAGTCCAACACACCCAAAGATATTACTGTTAGCCTTAAGGTATATTAAGGCATATTTAATTATGTTTTGATGATGACAAATATGCTATGATAATTACATGATTCATATTGATTCATTCTTTGTTATTATCATAGTCATTTTTATGCTCATATATAATCTCATGTATTAATATTGAATCAATGTTTTAACATCTTTGTGTGCATGAGATTTAATTGATGTAGATCAAGATTACAAGGAGCTCAACAAGGATCAAGCTTGAAGACTTGAAGATATTTTATCCTTGGTTGAAGTCTAGGACCATCATTGTAAGGCATCTTGATCTCACACTCTTAGGGGCTCAAACAAATGCTAAAAGTTAAAGTTTTGGAAACAAATTTTAAATGGGTCATCTTTAAAGCAATACCCCAACAAATTGGAGAATAATTAGATGTTTAGTTTTATATGGTTGGAAAGGTATTTGAATCTAGTTTCCAAAACATCAAACGGATCTCAAAAATTCATTTTGTAGAGGGAGTTATGGCCGTTTTAGTGAAGAGGTGTCAGTCTGCCAAAACCAGCAGAAAACCAGTCGACTGATTTCTGAAGGGTGCAGTCGACTGAGGGCCCGATGTAGTCGACTGAAGTGAGCAGAATGAAAACAGAACCCTCTGTAAACACGTCTCAGTCGACTGCTTCAAGGACCAGTCGACTGCTTCATGTTCCAGTCGACTGAAGCGACCTGAAAAGGCATAACGGCTAGTTTTTAAAGGGGCTTTTAATTACCAAGCTTGCCACCAACGGTTATAATCTTTCTTGGCCTATAAATACATGTTTTCCCACACCATTTTATGTTGATCAATCCATTGGAAAACATCTATTTCAATCACACAACTTGTTGATTCTTAATCATTCATAATTGAGCCCTAGTTGTGTGAGTTTATCAATTTGCTCTAGCTTTCAATTGTAATCTTTGAGAGAGTGAATTGTAGTGAGCTTTCAATTGTATTATCCACTCTATAAAGAGAGTTCAATTTGTATCAAAATCAATTGTAAAGAGTGAGGGTTAGTAACCCTTATGTGCAAAAAAGAGGTGTTCTTCTTTGGGAGAGATCATAGGCTCTTGTAACGGTTTGGTGCACACCCGTAAGTGCTCCGGGAAACAGTTTGGTCTACACCCGTAAGTAGATTGGATTAAGGAATCCTCAAGAGGTGTTCTTGAGGGGTGGACGTAGGCAGCGGGGTGCGATTGCTGAACCACTTGAAAAATTGGTTTGCATGTTTCTCTTGCCTTATCTCTTTACATAATTGCTTGTGATTGTGTTTAATTTGCTTTTAAGTTCTTTAAAAGGTTAATTTCCGCTAAAACCTTATTCACCCCCTGTAATACCCGTAAATTTCTACTAATTATAAAGTGAGACCACGTATTTTGCTCGTACTAAATTCCAGTATTTCAATTCCTTAATTCCAGATCCTGTTCATATATACGCGTACGTATTATTTTATTTTTAACTTAGACTGTAAATCTTGACTTGGACTGATATGTCACGCGGACCCGTAAAATCTGCAATTACCTGGACTGTCTTACACATTAGTGTACTTACCCAACTAACTTAAACCCATTACCCAAACACCTCACAAGAAACCCATCTAAAACCAGCTAGCCCACAGATTTTACCAAACTGCAATTATACCTGCGTGGATGCTTTGCGTGCATGGAGAGGTTTGTGTTCATCTTGGACCATTGAGAGTAGAGAGAGAAATGACCGGACTCAAGCAACACCCCACGCCGGCTCCTTTTTCCAAGCACAGTCACCTCAGTCTTTTCCTCAGCAAATCCGGAGCAGATGAGGATATATGTGTGTATATGGTTTATATATACCACCATTGAGAAGGAACCCAAGCAAGAAAACAACCACACACTCACACCATTCTCTCTGCCTCTCACCACCCTCTCTATTCCTCACCCTTACACACATACAAACCACCCTAAACACACACGCAGCAAGAGGAAGAAGAAGAAGAGACGCAGGGGAAGAGCTCGCCGAAGACGGAAAGACGAAGAAGAAAGGACCCGAAGCTTCTATAGGTAAACCCCACCCCCTCTGTCTCATTTTACATGTCTTAAGAGCACCCCACACCCACAGAGACTCCCTTGAACAGACCAAACAGAGCCTAAGGCTCCAAATAAGCTCCGGTAGCCATTAAAGCCCCTCACCGGAGCCTTATTTCTAAAACATGACCAAAGCCCATTATTTTTGTACCAATCAGACCCTCTAGGTCCCAGGAGGACCCCCTATAATCAGTTTTTGAATAGGACCACGTTTGGACCTCCATGCATAGGGTTATTCCCTTAAAAACCGAAAAGAATAATCGATTCGTAGGCTCATAAAACGAATAAACCGGGTCATGGCCTCCTAGTATGTCATAGAGGGTCCCATTTCGGTCACTTTGGCGTTGGAATCACGCATTTTCGTGAAGAAATGAGCAAGTTATGGCCTCTGGAAGAATTTTCCGGCGAAGCCCCGATTTTCCGGCAACCTAGCCTCGCCGGAGAAGAAAAGGTTTTCGGGTTATATCGTTTACCCGTATTAAGTAATTCGGGTCGGGTCCTGGGTTTGGGTGTGGGTTGGTTTGTATGTATAGATGGTAGTGGGTTCGGGTTATAACAATTAATACGGATAGCGGGTCGGATCTTTTAAGTAGGGTTGTAGTTAGAGTGTAAGTGGGTGACCCATGGGTTCGGGTTGGACCTGGGCTGACCCTCGGGTCTTGCTGATAATTATAATTAGTTATTTTTTTTATATTCTAATTATTCTATTAACCTTAATTAAGGTTTTATTAATCTGTTTTATATTATTAAGTATTCTGTTAATCATAATTAGCGTGTTAATAATCTGTTTTAATAAGGATTAGTACTTATTAATTAAGATTAGTATATAAATATATTATATATATTATTTATAATATATCTTGTATTAATAAATAAGTATAAATAATTATAAATGGTTTTAAATTGTTTTAAAAATCTAATAATGATTTCAAAAATACTATAAATTATATTTTAAGAAATTGTAATATTATTTTTATAATATGCTTATAAATCTGAAAATATGGATTATTATTATCATATTATATATTTATTATTTATTGGTTTAAATAAATAATAGGTAAATGTTTTAAATTAAAATTATTAGGTAATAAATACCTAATGACCATTTTCAAGCATAGGAAAATTATATTAAATTTTTCTAAGGTCTAGTACCTCTATATTGTAAATTAATATTTACAAAACCCTAGCTTTAATATTTAATAATTATTAATTACTTATAAAATATCCGTTTGGTTGTATTTTAATTATTTAAAATACCAAACGAACTCCGAAAATTATGGGAAAAATGCCACTAGCCTATTTTAAGGCCTAGTATTTAATAAAAATATTTGTAAGGGCCAAATATCTCCCTAAACTATATTTTATAATTATAGGACCCCGCAGCCTATTATTAAACGATTTAAAATTCAGAAATTCATAATAAATAAACCGTAGCTCAGAAAAATATGCGGTCAGTTCCCAGAGTCTTAGAATAATGTCTAGAACATCCCCTTAAAGTATGGTGACCTTTCGACACGGCCAAAAATACAGCTTATCTTTAAGGACCAAACTGGTATAGAAAACCCAGCCTTTTATGCGACAGACTCCGATTTGAGTCTAGTCAATGGCGTTAGACTCAGAATGATGTCTAGATCATCATGTTGAGGTTTAGGAACCCACCCGACACAATTACCATTATGCCCCTGATTTTAGTAGACTTATTAATCTATGTTCTATGTAATCTTAATGCTTTGTAGGAACCGCTACGCTTGTTTTTACGCAACCGCTTCGAGGTGAGTCGTCCTAACTCACTTGGTATATTATAGAATTATTCTTTGTGCATATATGTATACCCAGTACGTCCTGTGTGGACGATATTGATAAGTATTAGTATGTGAACGAGAGCTTGTTTCTTATATAATGAATGCATGTTAGATAACTATACTCCATGCTTAGTTAATATTTGTTGATATTCTTGTTTATCATGATTTCCCGTTTATACCGACACATAAATATTCCTATGAACATAGTCGAGTCATGATGTCAATGTTAACGTCTGCATGGTTAGTCACGGGGACTACCCCAGTCATACTGTCATACATGTTGAGTGGACCGAAGTGGTCCAAGTGGTACAGTCAAGTGAATGGGAACAACAATGAAACTGCTATAGGGCCCTGCTAGGCGACGATAGCCAGAGTTTCCATTGAAATCATTGAAATTATGCGTGAATTGATGATTGATACGCTATAGGGCCCTGCTAGGCGATGATAGCAATGTATCCATCAGAATACAATAGTTACCTTTCAAATGCTATAGGGCCCTGTTAGGCGACGATAGCGCTGTAACTATTCTATTCTCCAGGCAAGGTCACGAGGACCTAAGAGTCCAATGATTACACTCTTTTAAAACCAAAACTGCTATAGGGCCCTGTTAGGCGACGATAGCAACGTAATCATTCAACTCTGAGCTAACGGCGTTACACTGGTAATGTAACAAGTCACATGAGTCGGTTGTGGTGTCCATGGTCGAGTTAAGGTCGAATATATCGATAATGCATTGCGTCAACATTTTACATGCCATATGCTCATTTATTGTTTCAAGATATGTTGTACTTGTATATCCTTACCTGTATTAGGAGTGATCGGTTAAGACGTTCTCACTTAGCTTCAAAAGCTAACGGCTCCTTCCCTGCCCTGGACTTTTTACGTCTAGGTTATGATGAGGAGAACTATCAAGATAACAATGAAGATGAATATCACTATCCTCAGAATGGGAATTATCAGGAAGGTGATCCTGAGACAGACTATCAGGAAGAGCCTGATAACGAAGGTTATGGGTTTGCCAGTTAGAAGGAGGACCCTGGCCTACTTCCGCATTAAGACTTCTATTATGTTTTAATTATCTTTTGGTTGATGTAATATTTAAGTGGCGTAAATCGCCCAAACTTATCTTTTGTGGTTTTCATTTGGAACTCCTGTAATAGCCTAAGTAGCAAAACACTCTAAGTTCCCCCATGAATACCATTAGATGCTTTTGCAAATTTCTTACTCTGATATATATATGTTGTTAGTATGTTGCACGGACAGGTCAGTATTATGTAACTCGTCATTCCCTACGGGTCCAGAAAGGAAATTTTAAAATTTTCCTATTTTTGGCTACTCCGGGGCGTGACACCCCCCTCTAAGGTTTCCACATTTGGGCCAACAATTATGTTCCTATTCAAGCCCGGAACATGGCAAACATCGTTTAGCAGCCTCGTCAAGCCGTTGGTAGTCTTGATCACGACAGTGCCAATTCCCTTCACCTCCTCAACTGTGTTGTTCCATAAAGACTTTTCCATCCATCGGTTGATAGGACGAGAACCAATCTCTATGTGAACAAATATGGGAAAAACAAGTCGAAATAAGCAACCACTCATTCGCCTTTCTCTTCTCTTGCGATTGACATGTCATCATTGATTGGGGATGAATAGTTCCCGATTACTAATCCTAACTCACCTTTATTAGTCTCGGGTAGTTATTATTTAGTGGGTATTATGTTTGTTTTTTATTTTTATTTTTTTATTTCAGGTTTTACAAGTATACAATCAAAATAGATCAAAAAGGAAGTCTATGAGATAAAAACAATGTAATTAGTGGTCAAGGAAAACTTTCCTTGCTCAAAAAGTGATTTTGATAACAGCAACAGCTCAGAAAATGGCATTTTTGACATGGAATACTTTGGAATTTTGAAGTTGGTCCAGATCTAGGAAATGTAGTACAACGAGTTACGGTCGCGTGACTTCAAAATGTGCGTCAATCCGAGGTCTGGGCAAAGAGATATGCCAATTCTACCATCGGTGCGCAGAGCAGAAAAGCGGAACTCTACCCGGCAGAAAAGCAGAATTAGGACGTGGAAAAGACGAATTCTAGTATTTTAAGGGTTTAGAAACCTTCCTAAACTTAGGAAACACTTACATATAAGATATATACTCATTATATACAACTTTTACTCATATATATATATATATATGTATTGAGAGAGAGAGAGAGAGAGAGAGAGAGAGAGAGAGAGAGAGAGAGAGAAAAGAAGAAGAAGAAGGCAAGAAGAAGAAGTAGTCCAAGGTTCTCCATGGATTCCTACAACAACTCCATGCTTTCAACTCACTCCATGGCCAACTAATCATCCATTCTAGGGTTTCAATGAAACCCTACCTATGTAAAGGATTCCTTTTTATGCTTTTATCTTAGATTTACTTGTATTCATAGATGATGATTGTATGTTTGAGGATTTTTATATAAAATCATACATTATGTTTAAATCATTGTTTTTGAGATTTATTCTTGTCTTAGATTTATTTTGACTCAATGTGCTCAGCAATTTATATTTTCGGTGATTATATGAATTGTTTGCATGCAATGGTGCTTATGGAATTGTGATCTTAATTATTGAATACTCCATACCTAGGGGTGTGTTACAACACTAATTTAGTGTAAGACACTCCATGCCAACCGAAGATGGATTATGTTAGTAATTAGGTTGTGATTATTCTCTTGAATGAGGAATCGGGCTAGTAACCACGATTCTTCATGATCATCCAAATACAGTAATTTAATTGAATGCATAAATAGTTCTTTTATATAGTTAGTGGTGGATTTGCAATCCTAGAACCTTCTCTCATACTTTTCACATCTTATTAATATTGTTTTAATTAGTTTAATTGCTTTCTAGATTAGATAGTTAATTCAATTCTTTTTAGTTATTCTTAATTCAAACAATCAAAAATCTATTTTCTCTAAATCAATTAAAATTAGGTCTATAGAATTAAAGTAAATCCGTTTTGCAGTTCCTGTGGATTCGACCCCCTGCTTATCACTATCTCATTATTTTTAGTAGGGTAATTTTATTTTGATATTGACAATATCAATTTTTAGCGTCGTTGCCAGGGATTGCCAAAATGATTCTTTTTTATTCTAGGATTTTAATTTTATTTGATTAGTAAATATTAGTTTTTATTTTATTTGTCTTGCTGAAATTGTTAATCCTATTTTGCAGTTTGATTTTATCGAAGCACTCTAATAGCTTATACATTTATGATTAATTATTAACCTAATTTTGTTTTTCACTCCTAGAATGGGTTACAGCAATGAGCTTTATTGTTTTGGATTCACTTACATAATTCGGGCCAAAGGGCTTTAGAAAGCCTAAATCTTTAGTTAAACTTGGCCAGCAAGTTCTAGGATTCTAAACAACGATGCAGTTCTTTTGAGAAATAACTATACAAATAAACAAATCTTCTGAAGCTACCTTGTGATGTAATATTCTCTTTAGTCACTTTCTTCTTCATTTCCTGCAGTGCAATAATTCATACACTCCCTGAGGAGCAAGATTACTTAGGCTTACATAACTCTCAGTCATGCAAATATGAGAACGATTCTGCATCACTAAGCCTCTGTTTGGTTTGTGTATTTAGAGAAGGAAAAGAAAAAAGGAAAGGAAAACTTGTTCCCTCGAGTTTTTTATTGTGTTTTCCATGCTTAAGCCCGGTTGAAGTCACCTTCTAAAACTTTCGGTCACTCTCGGACTTGGCTAATGTTGCACAGACACATAAACATATGCGCTGACTAACCAAGAAATCACAAATTATAATCATCCCATCAGAAATCGGAAGAAACACACTGATATGGTTTGAATCGTTTGATAATTGGCATCCTCTTGGATTTACTGACTCTCGGATTTGGAGAGAAGACTATCCAAGATGGTTCTAGTGGCAGCCTTTAGACAAGGTTTATGTACTAAAGCAGCCTGGGATCATATTACATGCTATTGGTTTCTCTAGTTAATATGTAAAGAACAAACTGAACACCAAGGACTTGCTTAAATGGAGATGGACTATAAATGATGAATGTGTTTCTCTGCAACCAAGAGACTGGTAGAAGAAATCACTTGTTTTTCGAGTGTATGCAAGGAGGCTCTCAAGCTGTGCACTACTCAGAGCCCAGCAGAAGACTTGGTGGAAGTCCTCTTCTTTCGATTGTATGATATCCATTTGGCTTTGTTGGAATTTTAAGGCTAAGAGGCTCTTACCACTTTGTTTTGGAGAGCAGAGAACACCACACACACTTAAAAGAATGGAAAAGGGGAAAATGTGAAGAAGATTTCAAATTGCTTTTCTCTGGACTTGTTTTAAAATAGCTAGAGTACAAGACTAGTCACATACACTTGTTACGTTGTTAATAAGCTACTTTCTTTAACTCTTGACACTCCTAACAGCATGTTTATATCACAACAGGCTTTGGGTGCCCCGTCTTATGAAATTTACAGTGAGAGGAATGAATAGAAGAGGCAAAACCAATATCTTGATTTTTTAGCCAAGGTAAAACCTAGCACATGGAGAGGTCAAAAAGTCTTTCTGCCCAGAAGAATGTTATATCTGCTTGTTTTGTGGTTTTAGCTATTCTGGTTTCTGGCATGCTGCAAATATAAATATTAGGATCAGTTGTGTGCTGGTCTGGCTTGGGCTGTCTAAATTGATTTCGTTCATTCATAGATTTTTTCTTTTAACATGCTTAATTTAGCAAAAAATAATGAAGAATAGCAGTTTTCTAATTGTAATCCTGAGAAATTCAAAATTTGCTTCACCAGCCTTTCTAGCCAACTGAATGCAATTTAATACTTAAGATAGAAGAACAGCAAAGAAGAAAAAAAGGGCAGATACAATGTAGCAGTTTGTTAACATAACCCAAACCTTAAAAGTTCCTCGTTTAATGTACACGCATGATACATCCACAAGATATTGCTGATTCTTCTACATCAGCTTGTTTAAATAGATGTTTTGCGTGTGAAAGAAAAGAAAAATGCAAAAACCAAAAAAAAAAACCAAGAAACTAGCAAATGAAAACCCAAAATCTTTACAGAAACCAAAATTTAGCACTAACACCCGAAAAAAAAAAATTTTAATTTAATTAATTTTTTTTTTTTTTTTTTGTAGCAATTTCTTATGTAATTGTCTTTGTTCATTTATGTGATTCATCTATCAGGGAAGAGGTTGTAAAATTTACTACAGGGTTGTTTTCTAGTAATGTGCTGAAGAATTGCTTCAATCAAGGATTTTTCTAACTAGAGGGGTATGATACTAATATCCTAAAAAATTTAAAATCAGAGTCCAAATGCAATCCTTGTTCATACATAGACTTCTCTGGTAAGACATGAACCACTTAAAATAGGTTCTATGAGCCGGCCCTCAACACATAGAGCCCATAAGAAGAAAAGAAACAAGTTTGGAAACATTTGTCATTACTAGGCAATAGTACAACTACGTCTGTTCTTTTGTGTAATTTTTGTTCTCCTAGAATTTGGGATTTCATTAAAAACCAGATTGGGGGGTAAATGGAATTCAGCCCTTGAGTCGCCCCAAAACATGGGGTTCATAAAAGATGGTTGGTTCGTTTAAATCGGAATTGAAAGAAGAATTTATAGAATTCGAAAGGGAAAGAAGAAGAAGAAGAAGAAGAAGAAGAAGAAGAAGAAGGCTGCTTGTTACATATTCTGATGTTTAACCATATGCCTGGTTGTCTCTCATGAAACTAAATCCTGATTGAATTGCTTTACTACCTAGTTGATCTATTCGTTTGGAGTATCCTTTTGATGAAACTAAACCAGATTTGGTGCTTAATGTTGTTTGTGTCTTAAAAGGAGACAAGCACGTTGAAAAGAAAGTATACTCTTACACATAATTTTTGAAAATTTCTAAGGAAAAGCTTTAAAATTATGTTTTTGGAAATAGAGACAGTGCTTTCGAAAATGAGAAAGTGTTTTTGCAGGAGATGAAATGCTTAGGTACATTTTTCTAGCTATAGTTCTTCTGGTAAATTGGTCTTATAGATTATTTGGCTATGCCCAGCATAAACAAACCAGATATGCTTTTACTTATCATTGTTATTATAAACACATTGTATGCTTTTTCAAACCTGTTTTAAAGAAAGCAAAAATATGTTGGAAAATTTTGAAATTTTTTAATAATGGAGTAATGGATAATACTTTAAAAGCACAGATACATTCTTTTGATCAAAAGTTGAGGACAATCAGCTGAATCTAATATGAAGGGAAACGTTTTTGTTGCACTAATTTCAAGATCTGCTTCAGATTCTGGGAAATTGGGAATCATCATGTTGAACAATAAGGGTTCAACTTTAATCCCACTTCCAAAGTTCTAAAATGACCAACCAAGTTCTAAGCCACCAAAAGGGACCATGGACATTGGATTTGTATAAATACTATTTTGAAGATTAAGAAGGCTTCCAATAACAAATAAATTAAGGCAGCTATAACAACAGGTTGAAAATTGAACAATTCTTGTAAAGAAGTAATAAAAATCAAATTCAGATCTAAAAAGTCATCTAACTTAAGTTAGATCTTAATAAGTAGTCATCAAATACGAAGAAACTTGGTTTCTAAAATATATTTTATAAAAGGGACTATTTGTATTTGCCTGAGTGAGCTAAGAATATGGCGTTGTCCGAGTTTGATTAAAGTTGCACTCTCAAGGCTTCCAGTTCTTCGAGTACTAAATCTAGAAAAATGTCCTAGGTGGTGTTGAGATGTATGGTAGGCATTGCTTCACTCACCACATTGACTGTTCAAGGAAACTCAGGTATTACGGGACTGCAAAAAGAAACTCTACAATTCTTGGGAGCACTTGAAAATCTGAAGATAATGAAATGCCATGAATTGACTTCTTTGTGGCAAGAGGAGGGTGGATGAAGGAGTCTAATCCATTTGAGAAAATTAGAGGTTTTGTTGTGTTACCAACTTTTATCCTTGGCAGGTGAATCAGGAGCACCTCAAAATCTTAAAACTTTTGTCATTATTTAATTGCCCTGATCTGGAGAAGTTGCCAAATGGAGTGAACAACCTTACATCTCTCCAAGATTTTCGCATATCTGATTGCCAAAGAATTGTGTACTTTCGAGACACATGTTTTCCACGAATGCTTACAATGCTTGAGATTACAAGATGTGAAGGTTTGGATGTGCAAACTTTTAACTATGAGTGAACGGTGATGCAAAGCAACTGCAAAATGATTAACTCGGGGAATGATGGTGATGAAAACAACAATCATGAGCATACTGGAACTGTTTCTCATCTTGAAAGAATGAGAATATAGTATTGTTCATCTCTAATATCCTTTCCAACTGGATATTTACCCAGCACTGCAACCTTAAGGAACTTTGTCCTCGCAAATGCACGAAGTTGCAGTCAGATGTAGAGAAGTCACTACATAACTGCATATCGTCACTTGAACTTCTTATCATCGATGGTTGGTTGAACTTCAAAACCTTCCCCGACCGCTTTTTTAGCTTTCCACATCTAACTCATCTGTATGTAGAAGAGTGTCCCGGCCTGGAGTCTTTTCCCGAACGTAGTTTACCCCTCAATCTGTGAGTACTTGATATCCGTGACTCTGTGAATCTCAAATTGCTACCTGATCAGATGCAATCTCTCACTGCTCTGGAAGATCATCAAATACGTGGTTGTCCAAGTCTCAGTTCCTTTCCCCAAGGGGGTTTTCCTACCCACCTAAAAAAACTTTTCCTTGGAGATCTCAGAGTGCCTATTTCAGAGTGGGGCTTCAAACATTTGTCCAGAACTGTTTTTTTTTTTTTTCCAGGTGAGTGTCAGCTTCCTACTTCTCTAAGATGTCTTGATGTCAACGGAGAAGTGAATTTGGAGTCCCTTCTATTGGCCTCCAAGACCTTCCGTCTCTTGAAAAGCTATCAATTTTGAAGTGCCTTAAGCTTCGATCTTTGCCAAACATGCTGCTTTCCACTCTTTCATGCCTGAATATTGGGAGCTGTCCATTAGGAAAGAGGAGAATATTGGCCATGGATAACTCCAATCCCCTGCGTGTTCATAGACTATAGAAACATTCATCGACTCTGATTACTCAGCCGTCATAAAGTGCCAAAGGTACTACAAGTTGCAATGGACAAATGTTTCACAATAAATTGCATTGTAAGGTTCTACATGTCGTAAATTGATTTTTTGCTGAAAGATTAGTATATTAGAGATTACAAGATGGTACAACTTTATGTTTTCTTTTTCCACGTTCAACACTGGCTTTTAATTTTTCTTTTTGAAAAGTAATTGCTCTTGGTAAATATATTTTCATGGTATAATGACTTTAAGAACTGCTTCTATGTTGTCTTTTATCTTGTGTATAAGTAATTAATGTTTGTATCTTTCCTTTGTATGAAGAAACTGAATCAATGTGTCGGACACTAATGGGGAGAGAGAGATAGTTACCCCTAAACAAATGGTTCGGCCTCTGAATTTACCTGGTCAACTAAACTCTCAAAGGAAAACGTAGCTTGCCATGTCTACTCTCTTTTATCATTTGAAAACATTAGAAAGTTGAACCATTATCATTCACCATCATAATCGTTTAAATCTGAAGCAGATTTTGGAACTAATGCAACAAAAATGTACTCTTCATTTGAAATTCAGTGGAATTTCTCAACTTTTGGTCAGAAGAATGTGTCTTTGCTTTTAAAAGTTTTCAAGATTTGTAAATTACATTTTCCAGGTTTAAATCCTGTTTGCAAAAGCATACCTATTATGTTGACTGTTAAGAGTTCAAATAGGCTGGGTGTTACTGAATAATGACTTACCCCAATTTACATTAAGAACTGCAGCTAAGGATATGTAACTAAGCATTTCCTCTCTTTCTCAAATGCTCTCTTTTTTGTTAAAAGAACTCTTCCTAAATCACCGTCTCTATTTAACATACTTTTAAAGCTTTTTCTTAGAATGTATTTTACAAAAAATATATGTTCTGAAATTGTTTCTTTCTTTTGAAGAGATAAACTTGCTCCAAATCTACTCCATCAACCACAGTTTATGGCTTCATATTGAAAGTATTAGCTATGATCTCTCTCTCTCTCTCTCTCTCTCTCTCTCTCTCTCTCTCTCTCTCTCTCTCTCTCTCTCTCTCTCTCTCTCTTGTTTAGTCTTGACTCCTGATTGTTGCTGGTGGCTTTATTCAGAAGATGTAGCATTTGTTAGAATTGGGTGCACAATTACGTTAGGAGCACACATTCCAAAAGGATACACAAAGCAAATCGATCATTGTGGGAATAAAGCAATTCAGGCAGGATTCAACTTCACCAGAGACAACCAGGCTGCCCCTAAAATTTTAGGATAGTAACAGGCCTGCGCCTCAAAGATACTTGCTTGCAACATTTTCTGCACATAAGGAGAAATTAAAGGATGAATAACATGACAGCATAATGAACAAAGTCCATAAGAAAATAAATGTCTTATTAATAAATCTATTAAGCGTAGAAGTGCCAAAATCTGTTTTTTTTTTTTTTTTTTTTTTTTTAAGGAATTCCTAAAGAAGTTGGGTTTTTCATTTGCAATTACACAAATTCCTTTTTGGTGTTTTATTTCAGGGCCCACATCATCTTTTTAGACAAAATGATAATTGGAACCAGTGTTTGGTGTTCAGTTTGTTTAAAATGAGCAATCTTGGCCCACTCAACTATTGGTCCTTTGCCTCTATTATTATGATCCCAGGTTGCTTTAGTACAGAATTTTCCATCAGTAAACAATGCTGACAAATTCGGCATGGTTGACCATCAATCTAGCAATAATATTTTCCTCCTAGTCCATGAAGACTTATAATTTCTTGATATATATATATATATATATTTTTTGCATTTGTGTATGTCTGTATGTGTGTACAAGCAACTCATAATAACTGACAAAGTTTTAACCGTTTTAGAAGGTGTCCTCAATGGGGCTTATTTATGACGGTTGATTATGTGAGGTGCGCCAAATTTTGTTAACCAAATCTGCATGATTGGTGTTTACGTTCAGTGTAAGAAGGTTCAGGTGTGGTAAGAGATGAGTTAGATGAATGTTGTGCTCGATTTCAAAACGTAGAGGTTTTGGGGTTTGTTCAAAGGTGTTCATGTTGTGAAGATTAACCTAGGAATGGTAACTTTGCTGCTCAGGAATTGTACGAGGTTGTGTCTGTTTGGTTAGCAATTGTTTGATATTATTGAAGAAGTTTAGACCTTGGGCCTTAGCCCGGTTGGTCTACCCTCCCCTCTCCAAGTGAGAGGTGGGGAGTTCAAGTCCCCTTAGGGGGGTTTGGACCGGGGGATTTATTCCCCTTAGCCGTCTATGGAAGGAAGTCTCTTTGAAGTGGGCCGTGGCCCCCCCTGGCTACTTGCAGTCTGACTGCAGTGTGTGTGTGTGGCGCCTGCGGGTGCTTTGACCATTAGCAAAAAAAAAAAAAGAAGAAGTTTAGTCTGTTTGGCAACCAACTTTTTACAATTTATTTTTTTATTTTTTTTTTCTTTTCAGAAAGCTAAAAAAGAGCTTTGTTTAGAGGCCACTTGGTAACCAATAGTTTTGGGATTATAGAAAAGGTTGAGTACTTTGGCAACCAACTTTTTTTTACAGCTTTTTGAAAGAGATTATTTTAAAAGCAGCAAATTGAAGCTTTTAAAAAAATCTCTGATATGCTCAGAAATATCCTTCAGCAGTCAAACCTCCGCGTCAACATCAAAGGACCTGGATTATCCGGGAAGAGAGCTAGTGGCCCACCATTCCCGAGGTCTATAAGTGCGACCGCTCGGGATGCACACATAGCCCTTGAGTGCGACTCAGCAGTTCTCCACCAGGTGCAGATTGACAGCCAAGCTGCTCAGCAGTTTCCTAAATCGGTCAGAAGACTAATGGAAGGTGTATACAGTTTCCTAAACCATTTAGGAAACCTCCCATGATTTGTGCTTATCAACTTGTAATTAGATTAGGTTTCCTTATCTAATTAATTGTCTATTGCGGGTGGTCTCTTGCAGATATGAAGGTGCACTCGAGAGAACAGCAGACCAAGCTTAGCCGATTTGAAGAGGACACGAAAGCAGGCCTGGCAATACTAGAGGCTCAAGGGCAAAAGATCGAGCAATTCTTAAAGTCACGACAACGGCCCGAGAAGGCCGATGTTACCACTCCAAATCAAGAGGCCGATGTCTCTGGTCGTTTTGATTCCACGCTGTCCAAGCCGCTTGGGGGGCAAGACGGCGAAAAAATAGATAAAGAGCCGAAAAAACTTGTATCGGCCATAGACCCTCCTGGTGATGAAGAAATCGGCGATAAAGGGCTCGGGGGGCAAGCGCCGTCAAGACCGATTGAAACTAAATCGGTCCATGAAGCTTTTGAAAATATTTCTTTGAGGAAACTTAGCCTCAAGGAATTGTTCAATTTTTTCAGTCTCGTTATAGTGACCGATTATTATTTTTATTTTAAGCCAATTAATTATTTGGCTTGGATTGATCTACATCCACGATGGCTGAGTGGATGTCACCAAAAGCTAAATGTTATTTGGTGGCTATTTTTACAACAATGGTATTATCAAAAGACTGAAAAGGTGTTGAGGATCGGACTGAATTAATTCAGTCAATAGGCTATTCGGACTCACAAGACCGAAAGCAAGAAGAATAATAATAAATAAAGTAGTGAGAAGGATGCTTGGGATGCTGATTTTGTATAACAGTCAAGTGGGGGAGCCCGATTATATGAGGTTGTCTCAGTCATGCTACACAGTGAGATATTATATACGGAGGGCCCAATTCATTCAGTTTATTTGAAGGGGTGTTACATGGTTGGCAGCTGACAATTATAATCGGTCTCTTGGCCAAGCCCGATGATAGTCTAAAGATCATCGCTCTACATGATGAGCCCGATACTGTGAGAAAGGTCATCGGGCTAGGTAAATATGGCCATTCAAAATTTCACTTGCTTTTATTTTAAACGGCCAAGGGGGCAAGTGTTTGCACCTAAAAAATACATTTTTTAAATCAAAGTTGGTAGAGGCCGATTGGAATATTTTAATCGGACTCATGAGACCGATGGCAAAATCAATGGCTAAGGGGTTACTTCAGAAGTTAATCGGGCTAACACCTTTGCTTAATCGGACTAACCACTAGTTGATCGGGCTAGCACCAGTACTCAATCGGGCTGATCGTCATTTAATCGGGCATCACTGTGATCGGATTGACCAACTTTGGGTAGCTAGACCTTATTTGGCAGCTCAGTGCCATCGGACTGTGTATGTGATAATATTGGGGTTCCATTAGGTTTGTCCTATCGGGCTGCCACTCCTTGACAAGTCTGCACAAGCATGGGTTATGCAAACAAACAAGTAATGACACCTCAAGTGTTATCATTGCCTCGTGGTTGGCAATTCACTTGGTTCAGTCATGTTGGGTCATATCATGTAAAGGTGGGCCCAAGGAAAGCTTTGAATGTAATTCGGTCATTTAACACTCAAGCCGGTCTATGAGAATCCCAAAGCTATCGGGTCCCTTGGATTGAAGTACACTGCACAATCGGGCTGTACATTCGGATTGAAGTACACTGCACAATCGAGCTGTACATGGTTGTTCCAAATTGGCAACTTATTTTGTGCAGTCAGTATTCTAATCAATTTTGGAAGTGTATCACCTACAAATTCTCAATATGATATTATCATATTAGGGAAAATCACTTAAGGAAAGATAATATTATCAAATTATGGAAGACATTATCTGATATGGGAAGATAATATTATCACTTAAGGGATAATATCAAATATTATGGTAAGATATATCTTTTACTTGGAGGGGAAGCAAGCCGAATCTATACCAGATTCGGACCAGATACAAGATATATATGCATATACATATATGTATATACGTGAAGATATGGAAGGCTTTATCAGTTTATGGGAGATAAATCTGGTATATTTTAGCAAATTATTTTGAAGATAATTTCTACTTACCTTATCTCAACCAGTCTAGGCCACTATAAATCAACAGGCTGGCCTAGCTATCAAGGCACCCCGCGTCACTTCGACAACCGTATCCAAAAAGCATTCAACATGCATTCTTAGTTTTTTAGGCAAATAAAAAGCATCCTTTTTATTTTCTTAGGCTTTCTTAGCTTTCAATTACATTATTGTAATTTCATTTCTTTTAATTAAATAAAAGTCTATTTTATTTAATTCTTTCTTTCATCACTTGTATGGCTTGTATGCTTCAGTACTGCCATAGGACCTTAGGCCAAGGGTACTTTCCTACTTGGTCATCACAATCACCCGTTAGAAGTCAGATCTAAAGCCTTGTGTATCACTCACACAAGCAATATAGGAAATTAGTTTGCACACACCGAACCACTGATTGGTTCTGGCACGCCCGCGCAAATTACAAGCAAACAATTTGGCACGCCCGGTGGGACAGCCAGGTGCTGAGCCATGCATACACTGAAGCATGGCTATACTTCTACAACAACCAGATTGGTTGGCGGAATGAGTCAATACGCCAACTTCGCGAAGAAATCTATCGTCTCTACAACGATGGATATTGGAATGAAACGGGTCATCTTTACAATGAGATAGACCGTTTTGAGGCTGACATGCAATTTTTTAATCAAGAAATCAGCCTCCTCAAAGCTTCGAGTGGAGCTGATGAACCGCCGCCCAAGGGAAATTCGTTCATATCTCTAGACGATTTTCTATACGGTGACTGGCGAAAGAATCTAGTTAGTGACAACATTCTTCGTGCTCTTGAAGATATGAAGGCGCACTCGAGAGAACAGCAGACCAAGCTTAGCCGATTTGAAAAGGACACGAAAGCAGGCCTGGCAATACTAGAGGCTCAAGGGCAAAAGATCGAGCAATTCTTAAAGTCACGACAACGACCCGAGAAGGCCGATGTTACCACTCCAAATCAAGAGGCCGATGTCTCTGGTCGTTTTGATTCCACGCTGTCCAAGCCGCTTGGGGGGCAAGACGGCGAAAAAATATATAAAGAGCCGAAAAAACTTGTATCGGCCATAGACCCTCCTGGTGATGAAGAAATCGGCGATAAAGGGCTCGGGGGGCAAGCGCCGTCAAGACCGATTGAAACTAAATCGGTCCATGAAGCTTCTGAAAATATTTCTTTGAGGAAACTTAGCCTCAAGGAATTGTTCAATTTTTTCGGTCTCGTTATAGTGATCGATTATTATTTTTATTTTAAGCCAATTAATTATTTGGCTTGGATTGATCTACATCCACGATGGCTGAGTGGATGTAACCAAAAGCTAAATGTTATTTGGTGGCTATTTTTACAACAATGGTATTATCAAAAGACTGAAAAGGTGTTGAAGATCGGACTGAGTTAATTCAGTCAATAGGCTATTCGGACTCACAAGACCGAAAGCAAGAAGAATAATAATAAATAAAGTAGTGAGAAGGATGCTTGGGATGCTGATTTTGTATAACAGTCAAGTGGGGGAGCCCGATTATATGAGGTTGTCTCAGTCATGCTACACAGTGAGATATTATATACGGAGGGCCCAATTCATTCAGTTTATTTGAAGGGGTGTTACATGGTTGGCAGCTGACAATTATAATCGGTCTCTTGGCCAAGCCCGATGATAGTCTAAAGATCATCCCCAAAATCGGTCTCTTGGCCCAATTCATTCACCCTTGTATTTTGGATCAATCTCAATTTAGTCCCCAAAATTTTAATTTTTCAATTTACTCCACCAAAATTGATAAGTGTTCCAATTTGGTCCAATGGCAAACATTACGTTGCAAATTTTCTCCATCGCTAAAGATCACTCTTTGCATAGATAAGTTTGATACTGGACCAAATTGAAACGTTTATCAAACTTGGGGGACTAAATTAAGAAAATTGAAAAATACAAGGACTAATTTGAAATCGAACCAAGGTTGTAATAAAAATAAATGGAGTTTTTTTTTGGTAAATTAGAATTTCACAGTTTCTATTAATCTCTAAGGAAAAGGCCAAAAGGTAGAATTTTAGTAGTTCTAAATTTCACAGTTCCTTCTATTAGAAGGTAAAATTCAAGGTCTTTTTAGCATGGAATTTCCTGATGGAAAAGGAAAAAAAAAAAAAAAAAAACAAGTACACACATTTGGTTTCACGAATTAGAGAGGCACAAAAGAAAACAATAAGAAAAACACTTTTGTCGATTTATGAAAGAAAAGAATAGGAAAATAACGCCATTTCCTCAGTGATTTCCTAACGCTCAGATAATACATAAAAGTTAAAAATACTGAATATATTAGAAAAATCAGGGGTAAATTAGTATTATATCCCCCTACTATAGGCATTTTTGGCTTTGGGTCCCTTGGTTAAAATACTTTTGGATCAAGTCCCTTTGATATTTTCATCCCCAAACTACCCCCAGACCATTTGCACAGGAGAGATAATTCCTCCCACCATTCTTTCAATGATAACCCCTTCCAAAAATGTTTCTTCCCCAAATTTCTCCCCTAATTTCATCATTTACCAATTGAAAGCTGATAAATCTATCATAAATTGCCATTGAGACTGTCATTTAAAATGAACCACCACAAAACCCAGGGTTTGAGCTGCAGAAGTCCAGCGACCCAGTTTAGGGTGTCTTCAAGATTTCGGCGGTCTCCGGAGCTCGATTATCTTTGAAGTTAGGGAACCACTCACAAATTCTCTAGAAGTACATCTACATATCAAAAATGGGGAAGAAAGGTAGGCTTTGTCTAAAATTTGGGGTTTGATTTTATTTTTGAGAAATTAACAAAATCCCAAATTTGTGTTTGTAAATTTCATCATCCAAATTAGTGTTTGCATATGTGTGTGTTGCACTTTTGTTTGTTTGTTTGTTTGTTTATTTATTTTTTTTTTTTTGTGCCGCAAGGAGTGTCTGATTTGGGGTTTTCAAAATTGACACTGATTTGGGATTTTGAAAATTGAAAACCTATCCTCATTCAAATCAATGTTTGCAAATGTGTATGTTGCACCATTTTTTTTTTTTTTTTGGCCACAAGGACTTCGGATTCAAAGAGCCCAGGTTTGTTGGTTTTGTAAATTGGAACCCAATCCCTGGAGCGAAAACACACAGACAGAGCATAAGTTTTGATGTATGGATGTTTTATGTAATATTTCTAACACACTAGAACGGCGTGTGTCTATAAATTTGTGAAACTTCACTATTCAATGGAAATCAGAGTTCCATCTTTGGGATATTATTGATGGGTGGAATGTAGAATTCACATTTGTACGTAAATGTGATTTTTGTTGTTTTTGTATGGGTTGTTGACTCAAACCCAAAAGCATAGCATGTTACATATTTTTTATTTCCTAGAATCACAATGCGTAGGATGCATCAATTCCATATGGGAATTTCACATAACAAAACAGTCAGCTCATTGAACTTCTCTAAAATAATTAGATTTGCAAACCTCTATTTTTCACAATGTGAGTTTATTATAATAAAATAAAAACAATCAGCTCTGTGAATTTCACAGCGCTAAACAAAATAGTCAACTCAGTGAATTTCACAGATCTGGTTTTTAAAGTTTAAAAAAAATACTTGAATCAGACCAGGAAGTTTAGTGAATTTCACAATGTTGTAGTTAGTGAATTTGTGAGCTTGTATAAAGAAAAAACAATATGAGTTTAGTTAATATCACAGGTATCCTGTTGAAATGAACACCACATGTATGAGTTTAGTGAATTTCACTCTTCTCAGGATTCAACCCATTAATGACAGGGTTTACTTTCTCAAATGGTACATCAGTGGGAGCAGGAGTAGCCCAAGAAACTCTATAAATTCAAGGTTATGGATTTTGTTCGTGGGAGAGTAAGAATAGTGTTTGTCTTTGAAGTCAATTCATGTGGTAGTGGGTATTTTTTTTCTCCATCTAAAAGATACTTAAATGGGACTGGAAAACTTTTTTAATTTTCTAGATTTTATTTTTACTCTTTTGGTCATGTGTGTTAAGAAAATTGTAGAAGTTGAGTTGACTAAATGCTTGCAGTTGTTCTTTCTTAATCTTGTCCACACACTTCAATTGTTTATCTACTCAAACTCAACAAGTTAGTTTTTGATGCTCACTTCCTGGATGCGAATATTAACACCAGAGCATGTGGTTCGTAAAACTGTCAATCAATGAATTTCACAATGCGCTCTGCTTTTCAACTGAATCAGTTCTACATGTGAAATTCACAAACCAACACAACAATAAAATCTTGTACAACTATTTCCAGAATAAATATGGTTATTTTGGACTTTAATCACAAGAACTGGTTTTTTATATGCTTCCTTTCAAGTTTGGCTGTGAATTTTACAAATTGCAATTATTGAATTTCATAAGAAGATAAGGGAAGCATTCTTATTTTTTTTGTTATTTGTATAGTTTAAGTTGTGAAATTCACAACTCAAATTGTGAATTACAAAGATTAATATGCATAATCAGAAGGGCTGTCCATATAAATGGTTGGTGGGATATATATGTAACTGGATGGGATGTTCATTTGTGAACTTCACTGCGATATTATTTTGATTGAAATCATTATATATTGTTAACAAGTACCTTTCATGATTTTGAAGTGCTCGAGTACTTGTGGTAAGTCATGTTACTCACAAATTATCTAATGAAAAGTTAGTGATTACAATGCACTGATAAAATCAGTTCGTGATTTTCACAAGAGACTTGTTTAACTCACCGAATGGGGTTGTCATCCACAACTTAGCTCGTGAATTTCAAGACAAAGTAATGTGTCAACCCATTTTATCAAATGAATAAGTGATTTTCACAGATTAGTTTTTATCTCATCAAGCATTAAATTGACCTGCGAATATCACAAGTAAGATTGAGAAATTCACCGATGAAATTCTCCTTTTATTTTTTTATTTTTTTTTATTTTTTTTATGAATCATCGGTGAAGTTCTCAATCATAGACTATTCGTGAATTTCACGAACCAAACTGTCAACATACAAGAAGAAACTGCTGCAATTCAAAACAGTAATGTTAGCTAGTGAAATTCACAAATGTCAAAAATTATAATGTCTATGAAACTCACTGGTGTCAAACAGTAATGTCAGTGAAATTCACAATGCAACGTAGTTTAAAATTGAGCATGAACCCCTACAGAGCTCGTCATTTAGATATTCTTAAATATACTGCCATTCAGTAGCTTTGCTTGTGAAATTCACAAGTGAACTTGTGAATAATATAGATTATCGTGTGGATTTCACCAAACCCTAATCATTGAGCAAAAAATCTTTTCAAAATACATATAAGTGTAAAAACTTGTATGTAATTGGGTTGTAACAAGTCCCTAAAAAAGTAGAGGTACTAAAATACCCTTGTTTTTTAAGTTTTGTAATTCACAGTTTGAGTTGTGAATTTCACAATTTAAACTGTACAAATAACAAAAAATTAGAACGTTTCCTTTATCAGTTATTCAATTTTGAAATGCCGCTGGCGCGGACACAACTGAGGTAAATGTATTTGTGAATAACGCAAGTTCCACTTCAGAAATATCAACTCTACCACATAGTTGGCAACAATTTGTCTCACTTGTGGAACTTAAAATCCTTTTTTTTTTTTTGCTTCATATACCAACAACTTGTTTTGTGAATTTCACAAGCAAAGTAATGATAAAAAAAATTGATGATGTTCTTCTTGTTCCAGGTTGAGCGTAATGATTGTTGGTGAAATATATTGTTTAACATGTATGTATTTAATAAAGATAAATACCCCAAGGGAGATTGAAGGAATACTCAATTAAAGAGCCAACATTTTTTTTGACAAATTTTTTCTCTTGCAAGGAAGGTGAACAATCAATCCTATGGTAGTGATATTAGCCAATCTGTATGGAATGACATGTATGTAATTAAATAAGGTATGCCTCACATCCTGTGAAATATGAAGAAGAAAGAAGACCAAAAGCAATCATTAAAAAACAAAAATGATCCGCATGAATACACAATCAAAGAGTCAAACATTTAATTTGACAGATTTTTATGATGTAATATGAATGATCAATCAGCATGTGTTAAGGGATGTAAATGGTAGAAATAATTCTAACATTCAAAATACAAACAAACATGGCAATAGTGGGGAATATATACAATTAATACTCCCAAATTCCAATTAATGACTAAATATATATTACATCTATATATATATATATTGTAGAATATATAAAAGGGTAAAGTGGGGACAACAAAATCATTAACCATGATTAGGTGTGTTAACTATGATCCTAGGGATCTAGTATTAAATAAAAATATTGGGTGTCCTTCATCCATGAAAGTACATTGAAGGGGATTTAAGGGCAATTGTCTAAAAAATCAATAGGGAAGGAATGAAAATTCATGACGTTTAAAGGTTTAAATACAAAACATACCCCTGAAGTTTTCCTCAATGTTTTTCTAACGCCCGGATAATACTAAAAAGTTAAAAATACTGAATATACTGGAAAACCAATAGGGAAGGAATGAAAATTCATGATGTTTATAAGGCTTAAATATAAAATATACCCCTGAAGTTTGGTCTCTGTCTCAATTTAGTCTCTGTAGTTTTAATTGCATCAGTTTGGTCTCTGAAGTTTTTAAATGGAAGCAATATGATCTAAATGTTCCATTCTATCAGAAAATTTGACGAAACTCACCCACTGCTATGCACAATTAACCCGATAAGTGGGTGGGGAGATTAGTAGTGTTCCATTTTTGCCCCTAAAAACGGTGATTGTGCATAGCATGTGAGTAAGTTTCATCAACTTTTCTCACAAAATTGGATATATGGATCACATTGCTTCCATTTAAAAAATTCAGGGACCAAATTAATGCAATTGAAACTACAAGAAGTAAAATGTGACAGGACCAAACTTCAAAAGTATATTTTTGTAATTAAGCCTGCTTGAAACTAGTATCAAACAAAAGCAATTGTACAAGACAACAGAACACTTAAAATACCAGTGACGGAGAGTATTGTAACTAGAATACTGATATGCAATCTGTACAATTGCTTATCAGTAACATAAATGTAGTTGGAAAAACACCATAAACAATCTAGTGTTTGTATAAAACAAATAAGGGTAAACTACACTCTTCACCCTCCAACTTTGGGGCTCACTTGAATTAGTCCCTACTATTTTCAAATATATATATATATATATTTAATTCAGTCCCCCAAGTTCTAGAAGTGTTAAATTGGTGCAATCGCAAATAGCAAACATTTCGTAAAGACCAATCTTTGCGACGAAATGTTTGCCATTGGACCAAACTTTAACACTAGGGACTAAATTGAGAAAGTTGAAAATAGAGGGATTAGTGTGAAATTGGTCCAAAAGATGGAGGGTGAAATTGTAATTTACCCAAAGGAATGCTAATTTCCTTATCAGAAGTACATAGCAATCTATTGTTGATGGAAATCTAGCCATAGCAATGTACAGCAAAAAAGCCAAAACACAAGACAAATTGATAGGATAGTAAAACTATCACGTGTTAAAAAAGATGGAACCTGGTAGACCAAACTCACTATTGACACCCAAGTCCCAACTTATCAAAAGTGCTTCCACATTCTTCCAAGATTGCAACCTGATTCCAATAACAACAAAGATAAGAGCCAGCACTTCATTGGTCTCCTTCTTCTACCTTGTTTCATTCTCTCTCTCTCTCTCTCTCTAATAATGCTATGGTTCCTAAAATTTGGGATTATTCCAAATGCTATGGGAATAATACAACATGCAGTGATATGAGTGGTACCACGACCATGAAAAGTGTAATCAAAATTTGAGAACAAAATTTGGCATTCAAATTTGGAAACTATAGCATTTTTTTTTTTAATTCCACATATTGTGTAAAGTGTAATCAAATAGACAAATACAATTAACAAGTTACTTCAGAAAGTTGTCCAACAAAAACCATAAAGAAATTTTAAGATGTTTCTATTCTCTACTAGATATAAAAGATGGAGAGCGTATAGATATGAGGTTACTAAGTCAAGACAAATCAAAGCTTCTGAGATTAATTTTATCTAGTGTGAAAAGCAAAGATAAGAGTTTTTTTATTTAAAAAAAAAAAAATATGAACCTAACAAGCAGTGAAAAAGTTAATTTAGAAATGCGTTATACAAAAACCATACAAGAAATCTCAATTTTGAAAAGAATATACTTTCTAATCGGATCAAAGCCCCGGAGGTAAAAAGTGCATTAAAGAGGATGAAAACAGTAAGGACAGTAGGCAGACGACCATTTTGACACTTAGAAGTGTGTATCCGAAGAGGGAACATCCTTACCTACAAAATTACTTAATAAGATCACAACAACTACAAAATGCTTTAAAGTAGGGAAAAAAGTAATTTTGTACCTCTGTATAAAAATAGATGTGATGTTTAAACTAGTACAACTTTGCATTGTGCTACTCGGTTAATGATCACAACCTAAAGAGGTGGTGATCGAGCAACGACTATGACTTGAGATAATAGTTTAAGAAGATCAAGTTGGACTTACACCAAGATAATCAACTACGAAGCTATGTACTTATCGAGTAGATCATTGAAAAGATATGCAGAAAGCAAGAAGGATCTTCATGTGGTATCTGTAGACCTGAAAAAAAGCATAATTAAGATTTCTTAGAGCTTTAATACAATGGGTATTTTAATACTACTTCAGTTTCATCCATTAAAAAACCACTGTAAGCAATAACATGATGTACGGAATCTTCTTTTGCATTTGTCAATTTAGTTCATCCATAATTACAACAAAAAGATAGGGCCTACTGTTAATCTAGATTAAACTTACCATGCTGTAGTTTTTCTTACTACACTCACAATCTCACATCTCCATCTTATCTATCCTTAATCAAATTAGTGTGAATTTTGGGGAATAGTCTCAAAGCCAAAATGTAGTTAAAAAAAAAGAGAGAGAAAAAAACCTGCAAGTATTGGATATAAGCTGAGTAAGAGAATATAAATGGAGAAAATAGAACATATCGTGCAACATTTGTCAAACTTACAGTGCATAATACATACAAGTGCCACAGAATAGTCTAGATAAATAAGATATCCATTCATGGTTGCTTGAAGAAGAAGTAGATAAAAAAAGATATTCATTCATTGTTGCTTCAGATTAGAAGATGAAGAAGAGGAAGAAGAAAAGAACTAGAATCACAAATCAATTATTCCAAGGCTATAAACCAGTTAAGTACCCTCTAGTGTTAGCGAAGTTTCACTTTGTGCCCTGCATTTTCAATTGCAACACTTTGGTCATCGTTTCAATGTGGGACTTTGGGCTAATCCCGTTGGTGAAAGTAGATATGTGGCTACTGGAAATGCAGGCCACTCTGTCAATTTTCACTGGCAGAGTTAGCCTCAAGTCCCACATTGAAACTATTGTGAAAATTGACAGACCTAAGTGTTGCAATTGAAAATGTAGGGTCCAAGTGAAGCTTTGCTAAAACTAGAGGGTACTAAAACGTTTTTTAGCCTTATTCTAAAAGACGAAATAATAAAAAATACTCGTGCAAAGATGGAAAATAGGAAATATTAGCAAGAACTTGAACATTTTATTCAATCATCGACTTTTACTCCTCTAGACCTTTCTTTAAGCACATTGCTCTTCCCTCTAACCAGAAACCATAGAATGAAAACATTTGTAACGTGATTAGACCAAATAAAAGTCTTTAAACCTAGTGAAAATTGCGAAAAGAGACTAAAAGCATTAATCTCACATCTCTAGTAGATCAGCAAAAACTTGTCTTGGCAATATCAAGTACAATACCATTACTAAGCTTATCAATAGAAAGACAAACTCGGTTGCAATTGGACCATTCTTGTATCAATTGGGACGACTGTCACATATGGGTTGTCCTCTTCTATTTGCTCTGTAGCTTTGTTTGCGCTTACTCCAACCAGCTTTGGCCATTCGATTTGAGTCCTTCAAACACTAAAACAAGGTCTTTGATCAGTTGTGGATAAAACAAATGCATATGCGACTGAGAAAACAAACTTAATTCTTAAAACATAAATCTTAACAAACACTATATGGAAATTAACATCCCAGGAGTCTTATCATATTGGAATGAATAGAGCCGAAAAAAGAGTTGCCAATTATATTGAAATAGTCAATAACCAAAACTTTAAAACATAAAAAATGGACAGAATTCAAGCCTTAAAATACCATGAAATTTTGTGAGAATGTGACACAGAATTCCCAGTGCATGTACAACTTTAAAAAGAAGGGTGGTGTATCTACATATTTTCACCTCTTTGTTTTGTTATCAGTCCAAAATAGAGATGCAAATCCACATTTTTATAGTTGTGACTGAGCATCTTGAATTCCAACACAAGACTTTTTCCAACACCCTTACCTATTGAATTCCAACATAGGACGCTATCCGACACATCTTTCTCCAGCCCTTAAACCTTTTTGCAATAACCTTAAATCTCAATCCTGCAGAAATGATAAAATTCAAATTAATATTACAAATTAATATTCCCATTGAGTAGTGATGTAAAAAAGAAAAATTGCACAAATAATAAAGTTGAACGTTCTTGCCGAGTGTTATGGACCAAGGAAAATCTAAAACTAGGACAGATTGCTAGATTGATTGTCAAGTATTCCATTGGAAATTGTCAAGTATGTAATTGGGACTACTCTGAGTTCTCTTTCTGCCCAGAAGAATGTTATATCTGCTTCTTGTGTTGTCTTTGGCTCTTGTGCTGCAAATATAAATAATAGGATCAGCTGTGTGTTGGTTTGGATAGGGTTGTCAAAGTTGTGCTCCTTTGTAAATTCGGGGTATTCCACTTTGCTTTTGTTCATTCTTTCCAGGGGTTTGTTGTTTTTGTTTTTGTTTTTTTTTTTTTTTTTTTTTTTCTTTCTAAATTCTGAAAACGGAAACTAGTTTTTGTTTTCTTTTGTAACAACGAAATGTGAAAACTAAAAACCACTTTTCCTTGTTTTTGTTTTCTGGCCCAATTCGAGTGTTGTTTTTTCTAAAAAAAAAGAAGAAATGGAAACGATTACCGAACACAGTGTCAGCTTTCCCCCAATGAAATTCACTTTTTTTTTTGGTTATCTTCCCTAATTCCATTGTCGTTTTACAAAAAAGAAAAGAGAAAAGAAAAGAAATGAAAAAGAGAAAGTCAAAGGGAAATGATTATCAAACACATACCAAACAGGCCCTTAATTTACCAATTAAACAAAGAAGAATCGCAATTTCTGATGGTAATACTGAGATTTTCCAATTTTGTCTCACTACCATTTCTATCTGACTGCATTAAGTTCAAAACTTAGGATTAAAAAAATGGACAGATACAAAATAGCTGTTTGTTAACACAACATTTACCGGGTTATTTGGAAAGAAACTCTCTGCATGAGATATTGCTGATTCTTCAATGCCATTTCGTCTGAGCATATGTTGTGTTCCTGAAAGAAAACACATAAAAGGAAGTAGTGAAATTGCAATTTACAAATGAAAACCCAGCATCTTCGGCACTTGAAAAATATATATTTATTTGCTCATTCACAAAATCTGAATAGTTCCGTTACTAAGGACATTGTTCATTATGCTGTCAATTGATTCATCCACTTTCTCACAATGTGCAGAAAAATGTTGCAAGCAAGATAAGCATTGGTCTTAATATCCTAAAATCTGAATTCGAATTTTCGATATCTTAGACATAGGGCCTGGCTGTCTCTCGTGAAATTAGATCCTGACTGAATTGTTTTACTATGGACCCAATTCTTATACATGCTATGTCTGATGAATGAAGCCACCAGCAACAATCAGGACTAAACGAGAGAGAGAGAGAGAGAGAGAGAGAGAGAGAGAGAGAGAGAGAGAGAGGAGCAAGTTTATGTCTTCAAAAGAAAGAAACACTATAAAATCAAAGTACTCCATGTTTTTTTTCTTTTTCCAGAAGTGTGTTTTAGGAAATAGAGAGTGGTTTAGGAAGAATACTTGAACAAAAAATAGAGTATTTCACAAAGAGGTGGAATGCTTGGGTTCATTTCCATAGCTGCAGCTCTTAATGTAAATTGGTCTTTGTCACTATATAGTTACACACAACCAATCTGAACCCTTAAAATAATAGGTATGCTTTTAGTTACCAAAAAAAAAAAGGGACTGATTTTGCAAACCTGTACTAAACATGGAAAAGTACATAAGAAATCTCGAAAACATTTTAACGAGAGAGAGAATACTGCTATGTTACATGGACTCTTCTAAATAGGTGAAGTACCCGTGTTGACACGACTCTTTGCGGACATGGGTATGACACTGGGGTAGGATCCTTCTAGTGTAGTTTAGTGTAATTTTTTGCCAAGAAAGGCGAAGTACCCGTGTCGGATATGGCATCCATACCCTTGTCCTCCGGACACTTTGAAGAGTCCATGTAACATAGGAATACTGTAATAGCTAGCATACACTCATTTCAAATTCAGAATTTAAAGTGAAGAGTTCATTTTTGTTGCACTCTTGAATAATAATGGTTCAATTTCAGCCTCAACACAATTTCTAGTGCTCTCAAATGATAAAAGAGACAACAGACATGGCACTTACAATGGACTTAGATATAAGAAGTTTTGATGATTAAGAAAGTATAGTTGAAGGACTAGATGCTAACTTCCAACTTCAAGTAATTTAATTTCATTGCAAAAGAAATAAAAAAAAAAATTCAATTTCAGATCTGAAAGTTATCAAACCTAGAATGCAGGGCAGAGTGCAGGGAAGAGAGAGAAAGCACAAAATTGAACCATGTTGTAGTCTCTGACATTTCTTACGAGAAAAAAATCATCTTGCTCTATAAAGATCATCATAACTGCAGTATAATATTATTTTCTTTTCTTTTCTTTTTTCAATATAAAGAGAAAAAGAAAGAAGAGAGAGAAAAAGAGAGAGACGATACCTACCTGGATATATAACAATATAAAGAGTCTGGCTGGCTGTTCTTTAATTCACTTTTCTATCCTCACTCATTCAACAGAACACAGACCTTCCCCCTGACTGTAATCATAGTTGAATGTTTTTATGATCTATCTCCACGCAGGGGATTGGGGCTATCCATTGCCAATATTCTCCTCTTTCCTTCATACACCTTGGTCTCAGTAATGGACATTCCCAAATATGCAGGGATGAAAGAGTGGAAAGCAGCGTGTTTGGCAAGGATTGAAGCTTAGGGCAATTCCAAACTGATAGATGTTCAAGGGATGTAAGGTGGTTTTGGAGGCCATCGGATAGGGATTCCAAATTCACAGCTCCATTTATCCTAAGACATCTTAGAGAAGTAGGAAGCAGACACGTCTCACCTGGAAAGCAAACCACTTCTGGACACTTTCCTTCAATCTCTAAGTAATCAAGATAGGCCAACCTTTGCAGACCCCGCCCCCACTCTGAGATGGGCACTCCGATATCTCCAAGCGTAAGTTCTTTTAGGTTGAGAGGAAAACCCCCTTGGGGAAAGGAATTGAGACTTGGACAGCCACGTATTGAAAGATCTTCCAGAGATGTGAGAGATTGCATCTGATCAGGCAACAATTTGAGATTCTCACAGTCCCAGATACAAAGAAATCTCAGATTGCGGGGTAAACCACGTTCCGGAAAAGACTCCAGGCCAGGACACTTTTCTATATACAGAGAAGTTAAATGTAGAAAGTTGAACAAGCACTCAGGGAACTTTTTGAAATTCACCCAACCATCGATGTAAAGATATTCAAGTGATGACATGCAGTTGTGTAGTGGCTTCTCCACATCTGTCTCCAACTTCTTGCAATCGTAAACATTGAGTTTCTTGAGGGTGCGAAGATGTAAATCCCCAATTGGAAAGGACGTCAAAGATGAACACTCCCAGATAGTCAGTGTTTCTAGATGAGAAATTGTTTTAGTCTGGTCATGATTGTTGCTTTCCTCAGCATCATTCTCCGAGTTAATCGCTCCGCAGTTGCTTTGCATCATCATTCCCTCATTATTACATCTTCGCACCTCCAGAGCCTTGCAACCTCTAATCTCAAGCTTTGTAAGATTGTCAAGGGTGTTCAAACCACTTGGAAGCTTCTCCAGATTAGGACAATACGACAATGACAAAGATTCAAGATTCCGAGGCAACGCACCATCCTCACCAGCCAAGGATACAAGTTGGTCACAATACGAAACCTTTAACTGTCTCAAATTGATTAGATCCTCCCATGCACCCTCCTCTTGCCACAATGACGTCATTTCACTGCATCTCATAATATCGAAACTTTCAAGTGCTCCCAACAAATGCAGAGTTTCCTTTTGTAGTCCGGTAAGACCTGAGACTGTATCAATAGCCAAGGTGGTGAGTAAGGCAATACCTACCATACATCTCAACACAACCTCAGGACAATTTTCAAGACTTAGTACTCGAAGAGATGGAAGCCTTGAGATTGAAACTTTAGTCAAACTCGGGCAACCTGACATCCTGAGCTTACTCAGGCGAGGGAGTAACTCTACACCAGTCAAGGTAGACCATTCCTCCCAATTTGGCATGTCCTGAAAAGTCAGAGTTTCAAGTACCGGAAAAACAACAGTAAGAGCACAACCAACTCCATAAAACTCAGCACCCACACTTTTTACCCCATTCATCCCACCAATTTTCAAATTCTTGAGTAAAGGTAGTTGCCCAAGAGATGGTAAAGATGTGCATTCTCTACAACAACGAAGTTCTAGATTCACTATGTTGGAGAATGACGTATCTCCAACCCACCCGGGAAATTCTATTCCACCATAGGATTTAATTTCGAGCTTCTTCAAGTTTCCATGAGGTTGTAAGACGTCAAGTACTTCCTTTTCAAGACTTCTATTTCGGGAATCATCAAAACTATCACTCCATTCCATCACTACCTCATCAAGCCCGTGCTTACTCAATAAATTGGCCTCCGTCGCATCCTGGATATTTCTCACAGTATCCAACCCCACAATTGTAAGTGCCCCTTGGATATATGAGAGGGTCCCCAACTCCCTTACTTGTAATCCATTGATTTCGCCCAAAACAATCTTCGCCAATGTTCTCAGACATGCCAACTTCCCAATGCCTGCAGGCATCTCTCGTAATTGGTCAGTACCAGAACAGTCAAGATGTCGTAGATTACTCAAATTCCCAATCCCTGTGGGCAACTTAGTAAGTCTACGACATCCACGTAACAACAACGTCTGTAGATTGTAGAGGTCAGTCACAGATTCTGGCAAACATTTGATCCAAGTCTCAGATAAATTTAGATACCGTAGTTGTTTCAGATCGCTAATTGTTTCAGGTATCCCAATAATGCAATAACCACTCAAAGAAAGAACTCTTAAGCACTGTAATTCGGGTAACAAGTCAGTTAAGACCTTATTAGATAGATAGCAATCTTGCCGTTTTGTAGTTTTATGAATTGGGAGAGGTAAGAAGGTTCGCAAACCCTTGACTCCGTGAAGGGCCTTGAATTTTTTGAAGACTTCATATTCTTGACGAATGAATGATGAGTGACGAGCCTTGTCAGAAAATTTATTCTGCTCAGTACTTTGTATGTTGTTGTCCATTCTTAGGGATATTTTTCCAGCAATCACTTGAGCAAGATCATTCATAAGATCATGCATCACAAATTGTGATTCACTTCCACTTGAATGTTGGAAAAATGACCTTGATAGAAGCTCATTAAAGTACTCGTAACCTAACTCTTCCATTGCCTTCTCCCTTGCCGATTGTTGCAAAAACCCCTCTGCCATCCACAACAAAACCAGCTCATTCGTGTCAAACTCGTAGTCTTTAGGAAATATAGAGCAATAGGCAAACAATTGCTTCAAATGGGAAGGAAGATGATTATAGCTCAATCTCAAAGCTGGAAGAATACTACAATTTTGTATATTCCATATATTGCTATTCACTATTTCCTTCCAATATTCTAGACTTAGATCAGTGCGCAAGAGACCTCCGAGTGTCTTTGCTGCCAGAGGCAAGCCTTTACAATTTCTCACAATTGCTTCTCCAATCTCTTTCAATCTTGGATGTGCATTAAAATCTCTTCGACCCAATGCATGTTGAGCTAATAGAGACAGGCATTCGTCATTCTCCAAAACCTTCAGTTGGTAAGCTGGAACAGAGCTCATGGTTGATGCAACACGTTCGTGGCGAGTTGTTACGATGATCTTACTTCCCGGTGCACCAGCCCGAAAAGGACCACAGAGCATATCCCAATCGGCATAGTTCTCATTCCAAACGTCATCCAAAACAAGAAGAAATCGTTGCTTGGAAAGTTTCTCCTTTAGACTCACTTGAAGCTTATCCAAGCTCTTTAATTCACGGCTATCTGTTGTCACAGACTCAAAAATCATTTTCGTAATCATGAATACATCAAAGTCTTCGGAGACACATACCCATGCTTTTAAATCAAAGCAACCCGATACTTTGTCATCACTGTAAACAAGTTGGGCAAGTGTGGTTTTGCCAAGTCCACCCATGCCAACTATAGGAATTACAGAGAACACCTCTGAATCTGATTGTGGGTGGTTGGCTTCTTCATTGAGTAACATTTCTAGTATTACCCGTTTATCATTATCCCGACCAAAAACACGAGATTCCTCCACCAGGGAAGTGGTTAATCTGTTGGACCTCTTCCTGGCAGTAACTTCTTTCAAATCTAAACTGTTTTTCAGATTAAAAAGTTCTTCTAATCTGGTAGTGATCTCATCTATCTCAGACCTCATTTTGCGACCAAACATAAAGGAACGAGGAGTGAAGTTAGTAGTACAGCAAGTGGGGATCATGAAGCTCATAATTACCTTATTAGTACTGGTGCTAGCTTGGTCAGTCCTTGGCGCTATGAGATTGAGCCTCAAAGCTTCGGTACAAAACTTGTCAAGTAGATCATCCAGATCGTAAGCCAAATCTGCTAGATCTTCAAGCCACAACTTCACATTAGCATCTGTAATTTGCTTCTCCTCTGCATCACTTAGAACTGCTTGAATTTTAATCAAAGTCCTCCGCCATTTGTGGATATGAGTGTGGATTCCCTCTTGGCGAGCAAATTTAAGAAGATCACCAGAGGCCAATCTTTCGAACAACACAGTGATAAAAGCGGAAAGAAAGATCTCTAACACAGGCATGGTAATATTTGTTTCCTTTCTCAGCTAATTAGTGGAAATTGATCGAATGGAATTTCAGAAGAAGAGAGAGAGAGAGAACTGAGACACAATTCAAGGCAAGTCTTACTGTGACAAGTCAATGAGTGGTCCTTGTCTTCTGTAGGTTCTGCTTTCTTTTTCTATGATAAACAGGCAAATAAACTCTGTTTAGACATACGAGGTAGGGTGAGAGGCTGTTTGTCATTGCTTATTTGTCTATTTTAAGCAGTTTTGGTGGCCCAAATTGCTTATTGATCTGTTTGTTTCAACAAAAATATAAGTAGATTTGGTCCAAAAAGCAGTTTGACAATAAGCAGGTGGGGGGGTGCTTTTTAAGATTATCTCTACATTTGACCAAATCATAGCATATTAACCAAACACCCAAACCATAATAAGCAGATCTACTTTAAGCAGTTCTACTAACTACGATCAAGATCGCATAAGCATAAGCACAGACAAACAGGCTCTAAAACACTTCCTATAAACACTTAACAAATATTTTTTATAAATATTTATGAATATATTATTTTTTTCTTAGCCACTTAAAAAAAAAAAGATAAGAGTGTGCTTCTAAGTGTTTGTAAAAAGTAATTGTCACCCAAATATTACTTTTAGACATATGCTTTTACCAAGTCCCTCGTGGGCTAGTGCAGTTTTGCTACCCCAAAATTGCTCACCTTTGTTCACCCTCATTTTTTATTGACTAATACAGCGGGGTCTATTACTTTATACCATTAATTAATTCTAATTTAATTTTGAACCCCCAATATTTACTCTTTCCTAAGGGGAGAGTACCCTTGCACTTTTTTTTTTGCTGGAAGCACTGTTTTAAAAATCGGACCAAACCGGCCGGTCGAACCGGTTGAACCGTCGACCGGAACCGCGAACGAACTGGGAATAATGGTTAAACCGTTCGAATTTCTGAAAACCAGTAGAATTTACAGTTGAACTGGAAACCGGTAGTTGAACCGGGAACCGGTCCTTTTTTGTATTTTTTATATATACATTTTTTATATTTTTAATTATTATTAATATTTATGACGTCATGGTTCAACCGTCCGGACCGGCCGGTTGAACCGATCAACCCGTGAACCGGTCACCTTTCTGGTTCAAGGACCGGTCCGATTTTAAAAACATTGGTCGGAAGGAGAGTACCCTTGCACTTAAGTATGTTTGTGTCTCTTTTGGTGCAACTAGCAGCAAACATATTGCCTACAGAAGGTCTCAAATTTTTTGTTTCAATAGTTAAATACATTTTATCCCATGTGGTTAAAAAGTGGAAATTTTTTTTTTTTTTTGGATTCTTTTTTTTTTTGGTGATCGAGAGTGTTCGGACTAGCTTGCACGCGCCTCGACTAATCCTCCAAGGCCCTGGAGTTGCCGAGTGAATTCTCCAGTGGCCACGATCCCCATGACTCGAACACTAAACCTCCTGAGTAGTTACCTGGATTATGGCAGGACATACACCCACCATACACACACCCACCCACCCACCCCACCCCACCCCAACCCCAAAACCCCAGAATAGCCTACAACAAAGTCCACTAAAGGCCACTCATTCCGACTGACGAACAACTCCCCACTGCGGAGAGAGAGGTCATACCATTTGGGCTAGGCCCGCTTGGTCAAAAGTGGATAATTAATTCCTTTGGTTTGGACTTTTCTCAAAACTGATAAAAATTCTAAAGTTGGCCAAAAATTTTAACACTTAACGCCCTTTGTGAAATTAATTTTGGGGTCAATCCCTAAGTAAGAATAATGCTGCCATTTAACCCACTTATGTTAGGACTATTTTTATCACTTAATCCCTTGCGGAGCTAATTCTGTGGTTAACTGCCTATGTGAAGTTAATTTTTGCACATAAACTCTCCTATGTAATTTTAACACTTAATCCACATGTGAAGCTATTTAGAGAGAAATCTTAATAGTTTCACTATAGTCCAAAATAACAAGGGGTTAAATGCCCACTGTTGAACTATTGAGGGGAGGGGAGGAGGATGGGATTGTAAACTAGTGAAAATGGTCCTAACCACAAAGGGGTAAAATATAATTAATCCTTTTTTAAAGCAGAATCAAAAATTAACAACTACAAGTCTACAAGCTTACCTAAGTAAGCTTAAACAATGAAAATGAGTAAACAAATTTATGAGTCAAACTGCAAATCTTCCCAATCCAAAGATAAAGCACTGGAGAGACCCACAAAGGAGACTGCTACAAAGCTCTCCAACAATGAACAAATCTCACTAAGTGTTTGCACCCAAAAACCGTCAAAGGTTTTTGAGCCCGAGCTGCGTGAAACTGGATAGAGGAGTGGCCGGGCTAGGGAATATATGACTCATCGGACTTAAGCGTAGACGTGAGACCAATGATAGGTACAAGGCTGTTGGGTGTTGTGAGGAGAGCCCGATGGGAAAGACGAACATGTGCGAGGATTATCGGGCTTTGGAATAACATAGCCCAATGCGTTGTTAGCCCGATGGTGGATTGAAGCAACACGTTAGCCAATCGGACACCATGGAATGAAGGATGGCTGTAGCAGTCTGATTGGCCATGGGCATTTGGAGAAAGGTAATCGAGCATGAGGAAAAGCATGGAAATGGGTCGACCCCGATTCATCCAGGAGAGTAATTGACGAGGCCGATGGACTGAAAGGAGAAGGCTGTGCTATCCACAGCTGTCATGATGACGTCATCTCATAGTTTTGGAAACAAGAGTCCGTTCAGGAAATAAATCTGATCGTGTCCAGTTGGATTTAGACGTTTGATCCCTAAATTAAAGGGATTGATTCAATCAGAATCTGGATAAGGTAGGAGTCAGAGATAAGGAAGGTCTCTTCCACCATCATCCAATCAGTCACGCAGCTTGGGGCGCAAGCTAAGGAGTCCTTTTCTAATTAGGAATCACCCAAGGCCACTATAAATATTCAGGCAGGCCAACCATGCGGGGGACTCCGCGTCATCTCGAAACAGCATACACACTGCATTCGAAGCATTCAAAGCATTCAAAGCATTCAAAGCACTCTTAATTCTTTATGTTTTTCAGCATATAGCAAATAGGTTTGTCATGTTTTGTTATTTCTTTTTTTTTGTTCTTTTGAATAATCAGTCGTCTCTGGTTTGTTCTTTAGATCTGTTTTTTTTTTTTCCAAGCATTTAATAAAATCTACGTTTTATTAATCCGTTTGTGATTGTTTACCTGTTAAACTCGACACTGTTTAGCTTGTGCGCTTCAGTACTGCTAAAGAATTTTATGGTGAGGGTACTTTCCTACTCACTACACATAATCACTCTGTTTAGAAGTCAGATTCATAAAGCCTTGTGTATCACTCACACAAGCGGTTAGGAAATTAGTTTGCACGCACACACACACACAACCCGAGCCCATTTGGCTCTGGCACGCCTGCGCAAATTATAAGCAAACATTTTTGGCACGCCCGGTAGGACCCACAGTGTCAAGACATTCCTCCGAAGAAAGGACGATTCTCCCATGGACCCACCTGTGGAGGAAAGTACCGGCCATTCCCCACAAGACGGCAGTATCACTCTTGAGGCAATTTTAGAAGCCGTGAGAATGAACATTGAGCCCATGTGGCAGGAATACAACGCGCTCATAGGATCAATGGGCAATCTCAAATCGGTCATCAACCAAACGGCCGATGTTCATAAAAGTCAAGCTGATCTGGTCATAGAGACAAGGACCACCCACGTAAAGCTGGACCGCCTGTCGGACATGATCGGTAGTTTGATAGAGACCTATAAGGCCGGAGGCAGCAAAGAGCAAGTCAACGGATCAGGCTCTGGCTCATCGCTTGAGTCCGATACGTCGAAAGACTCACCCTACATCTGTCCGAATCTTGGGGAGGGTAATGGCGCAGGCAAGAAATCTGAGTCACAGACCAGAATGGCTAGCGGATCGATAGTCACCGATCCCAATGGATCGGCGACACCAGGTTTTGGTCGATTTACAGGCCATACTGAAAGCTCAGTCGGCTACACACAACCTCCAGGTCACGCAAATAGGGGGCAAAGGAACAACGGTGGATTTTGACCCTATCAGTCCAATAACAATCAACAGCAGGTACCACCGCCGTTGGTACCCCCGTTGAGGAATGTTCAGCCTGTAGCTCTACTACCCATCAATAGGGAGGAGTTGGTAGCGGCCATACATGAAGAGTATAGCCCATTTATGAGAAGACTGGAAGGCCGATGTACAAATGGCCATATCCCCCACAAATTGACCAAGTCATATTTCCTCAGGGGTACAAAGTACCAAATTTCACTCTGTTTTCTGGAGAGAGTGAACAGTCTTCAGTCGAGCATATTGGCCGTTTTATTGTTCAATGCGGCCATGTGGATAGTAGCGACCCATTAAAGTTAAGACTATTCCCAAACTCGTTAACGGGCATGGCATTTTTGTGGTATATTAATCTTCCCGCCAATTCGGCGCTAACTTGGCAAGGAATGGAAGAGCCATTTCACGGCCAGTTCTATAGGACTGAGCCCGAAACATCGCTGGCAGACCTGTCCAGGATGATGCAATTAGTAGGAGAGACCGTAGAAACCTACATAGCCCGTTTCCGTAAGGTAAAGTATCGGTGCAATGCCTGAGGAAGAATATGCTAAAATGGCCACGGGGGGCATGTCCTTTGAACTTCGCAAGAGGTTTGAAGGAACTGACTTCCGTGACTTATTCGAGCTGGCCACACGGGCCGGCCGTTACAAGCGTATCCTTTTGGACGAGCAGGAGAAGAAGAACTCCTCCAAAGGGACATATTATAAGGACCCTAATTACGAGGTCCACTTAGTAGAGTGTGACCTCGAAACAGAGAGCGATATGGCCGAGTTGATCTGTAAACGGCCAATTGTATGCAACACCTTGAATAAGCCTGTTAACAATAATGCCGCTGCAAAGAAAATGGCGTTCAAGGAGGAAAAAAATTATACTTTTGATATAACCATGACTGATCAAATATTCGATGCCTTATTGGCCGATAAAGTGATCAAGCTTAGTGAAGGTCATCGGATCCCCAAGGCCGATGACCTAAAAAATAAAGAATACTATAAATGGCACAATTCCTGGAAGCACTCCACTAATAATTGTGTTGTTTTTCGTAATTTTATACAGGAAAACATGGAGAAAGGAGTTTTTAAGTTCTCAGACAAGGCTATGGGGATTGATGCAAATCCGTTCCCTCATATTTCCAGCACCAATATGGTTATGCCCGACTTAACCAAGCTTTCAAGGCCGAGGCCGAAGATAGACTTGATTGATAGAGAAATGGTGCCAAAACAGAGGTGAAGGGAAACAAATCGCCATTTCGGCCACAGATAGGCCGAAAGTGACGATACATGACCTCCAGAGGAGCTATCAAGAGCGTAAAGAGAAAGGCCACAAGTGAAGAAACGGCTAGGTCCAGTACAGACAACTTGATAGCTGATCTGCGACGACAACTGGAGTTCATCGAACAAGGCCTTTGCCCAAGATGCAAGGCTGATGTCAAGAAAGAGGTCTCAAGCCCGAGTAAGAGGCCGAGAAGCCATGAACATCGGGAACCAAGCCCGAGAAGGTCTGTATACGAGAGGTTGTCACTACCATGGCAAAGTCAGGCGAAGCCCGAGTGGCAGGCAAAACCTTCATTGGTTCAGCAAGACGGCCAAGGTGAATCTGGCCGATTGGGGGCAAGAAGTTCCAAAACAATTCCAAGGCCTCAGATGCAAGCATCAACCTCTAACAAGAGCCCACGGATGGTGTTACCACCCCGGGTAGAAGATCAGAAGTGGCATAGAGCTAAACATTCTAAATTCCCAGCACGGTCACAGTACAGCAAGTCTCAAAAAAGGAGATATCAACGAATGAGACAGGCCGAGCAAGAACGCCAGTACTACGGTGCCCGATGACCAAGGACTCTCAACCGAGGCGATGCGTATTTCCACTGGGCACCCGAAGGAAAGATTCGGATGAGGAAATCACAGGAGGAGTATAGGTTAAACATCGAACAAGATGAATATGGAGTCCGATGGAGATCTGTCAGACTCAAGCACCTCGCCAATTCAATTCGGGACTATTCCGATAGGCTTGTCATCTAACATGGTGTTTACATTGCCTATGTCTTTCATGGCCAAGCCCGACCAGCCAGCGGCCATGGAAGGGGATGTAGTGGAGGGCCTGACCAATGACTCAGCCATAATAGAAGATGTTTTTTGGAACGGGGGAGAGACCGTCAAACCTAAAGTGGTGGAAGCCACAAGTAAAAATATGGATGCCACCGACGGGCAGACCGATCGGTCTAAGATCACTATCTTAAGGCCGAAAGGACATCAGACTGAGGAAGGATTAAAGACCGGACCAGTCAAAGTTATGTTCGAAAAACCCACATATCAGATGTCCCAACATCTGAAGCTATTGTACGTGAAAGGACATATTGAGGGGGTCTCGATAAACAGAATCCTGGTTGATGGTGGGTCTACCATCAACATTATGCCTCAAATAATGTTGAGGATCCTTCAGAAATCTGAGTCGGAGCTAATTCCGACCGAAATGAACGTTCAAAGCTTCACGGGGGCACCTTCAAGAACCAAGGGTATCCTACCCCTTGAATTGACCGTTGGCAGTAAAACGGTCATGATTGCTTTTTTCATTGTAGAAATCTCGGCGGCCTATAATGCATTACTGGGCCGAGGTTGGATACACCCAAATTACTGCATTCCCTTCACACTCCATCAGATGCTGATTTTCTGGAGAGGTGACGAGATAGAAGTGGTTGGAGCAGATACGAAGCCATTTGTAGCACGTGTGCAAACGGCCGATGTAGTCTTGTATGAAGATGACACCGGGCCAGTCAAGTTGCTGGGTTGCAACAAAATGGGAAGACCAAATACAGCGACCTTCCTTAAATGAAATTCGTCGGACATTAAAGCGTATTACCATAACCTCAGTCGGACAGAAGAATCAAGGCCGATTGAGATCATCAAACAGGAAGATGTCCATGAAGACTCCGATAATTGAAGAACAGAAGCTGCTGGCCCTCAAGGCCAGCATGGCCATATGGTGTGCATACTTGGCCGATAGAAGATTGGAAATCGGCCCTATTGACGGAATGATTAATCTGGCTGATTGTATCTACGAAGAGGAAACGCCAAGGGAGGAAGAGATTCAAATAGACAAATTGGAGACGGTCACAGCAAAGCTTGACGATTTAAAGGCCGATGTCCAAGACCCCCTCTTGGAAATCAACCTAGGCAAAGAAGGAGAGTACAAACCTACTTATGTAAGTCAGATGCTGGATCCGCAGTGTCAGGCCAAGTTGATACCACTCCTGCACAAGTACAAAGATTGTTTTGCCTGGGAATATGACGAAATGCCAGGTTTGTTTAGGGAACTAGTGGAACACCGATTGCCAATTAAATCGAGGTTCAGGCTGTTCAAGCAGCTACCTCGGCGTATGTCACCAGAGGTAACACTGAAGATGAAAGAAGAAATTGAGAGACTACTGGACGCTAGCTTTATTCGGATAGCCTGATATGTTGAATGGGTCTCGAATGTGGTCCTAGTAGTAAAGAAGAATGGGAAGCTGAGGGTCTGTATTGACTTCAGGAACTTAAACTTAGCCACCCCAAAAGATGAGTATCCCATGCCCATAGCCGATCAGTTAATCGATTCGGCCGCCAAACATAAAATTTTGTCCTTCATGGACGGGCACTCGGGATATAACCAGATCTACATCGCCGAAGAAGATGTCCCGAAGACTGCTTTTCGGTGCCCAGGGGCAATTGGAATCTTTGAGTGGGTTGTCACGCCGTTCGGTCTGAAGAACACTGGAGCTACCTATCAACGGGCAATGAATTCGATCTTCCACGATATGATTGGACAATTCATGGAGGTCTACATAGATGATGTGGTGGTGAAGTCAGGAGGTAATGCCGATCATTTGAGGGATTTGAAAAAAGCATTTGAAAGAATGTGGGCTCACAGACTAAAGATGAATCCTCTCAAATGTGCATTCGGCGTCACAGTAGGGAATTTCCTAGGTTTTCTAGTACATCAAAGAGGGATAGAGATTGACAAAAATAAGGCTCGGGCTATCTAGGCAGCAAAGCCACCAGCTAATAAGAAAGAGCTTCAGAGATTGTTCAGACAGATCAATTTCCTAAGAAGATTTATATCAAATTATGCAGGGAAGACCCAAGTATGGACCCCACTATTGAAGATCAAGACCGATGAAGACTTCAAATGGGAAGACAGCCATCAACAAACCTTCGAGGGAATTAAACAATATTTGCGAGGGAATTAAATAATATTTGTCAACCTCCCCAGTATTAATGCCACCCAAGAAGGGTAGGTACCTGAAATTGTATATATCGGCCTCTGACTGCTCTATAGGAAGTATGTTAGCTCAGGATAATGAGCAAGGCAACGAGCATGCCGTTTATTACTTAAGTAGAATTTTGACTCCGATCGAGCAGTGCTATGCGCCGATTGAGAAGTTATGCTTGGCATTGTATTTTTCCTCACAAAAGTTAAGAACATATACGCTGTCCGTTTCCACTTACATAATATGTCAAACTGATGTGATAAAATATATGTTGTCAAGACCAATCATGAGAGGCCAAATTGGAAAATGGACCCTGGCCTTGATGGAATTTGCCATCCAATACCGATCGCAGCAATCGGTCAAAGGCCAGGCCATAGCCAATTTCTTGGCCGATCACCCAGATCCTACTGATTTGGGAGAACTGCCTCTAACACCCAAAGTTCTGAGCACCTCCTTAGTCCCACGGACGTTGATTGTTGACGGTTCCAAAAACGCAGAGGGTGCTGGGGCAGGTGTGGTGATTGTATCACCCAAGTACAAGAAGACAAAATGTCATTTCGGCTCAATTTCAAATGCACTAATAATCAGGCCAAATACGAAGCGCTTATCATCAGACTAGAGATACTCCTTGAAATGGGGGCATCGTCCGTACACATAAAGGAAGACTCAGGGCTGGTGATCGGACAGATAGCTGGAGAATTTCAAATAAGAAGTTGGGAGCTCTGCCCATTCCACACTGTGGCCACTCAACTCATGGAGGCGTTTGATGACATTAGCGTGAGTTATATTCCAAGAACCACAAATACCGAGGCCAATAAGCTGGCAAAAATAGGATCAGCCTCATCTTTTTAGAAGAACTTAGAAGACCAACTCATCACTGTTCATGTCCGATCATTGCCATCCGTTGCAAAGAGAGGTTGGTATGCTACCGCCAATTCGGTCTTAATGGAGGATGAGGATTGGAGGGTCCCCATTATTGAATACCTGAATCACCCAAATGTCAGGGTAGATCGAAGAGTTAGATTATTTGCTGTCCGATTCGTGGTGCTCGATGGAAAATTATTTAAAAAACCAATCGGTGACGATGTGATCTTGAGGTGTTTAGGGAAGAAACAGGCCATGCAGGTTATGGCCGAGGTACATGAAGGGATCTGTGGGGCACATCAGGCCAGCACAAAGATGAAGTGGTTACTGAGAAGATACAATTATTACTGGCCCAGTATGTTGAAAGATTGTATCCATTATGCTAAGGGATGTCAAGCGTGCCAGAAGCATGGTCCGATCCAGCATGTGCCAGCTAAAGAGCTGCAACCCATAATCAAAGCATGGCCGTTTAGAGGATGGGCGATGGATTTAATTGGCAAAGTCCTACCGCCATCATCGGGCTAGCACTGTTTCATCATAGTGGCTACGGACTACTTTACTAAGTGGGCTGAGGCCATACCTTGTAGAACGGTGACTCAGGCCACTGTAATAAAATTCATTGAAGAACACATTATCCATAGGTTTGGCCTTCCAGAAACAATTACGGCCGACCAAGGATCTGTGTTCACAGGGACGAAAACATCGGCTTTTGCAGAAAGTAGGGGGATCAAAATTCTCAATTCTACGCCCTATTATGCACAGGCTAACGGATAGGCCGAGTCCACAAATAAGATCCTCAAAGGGATTATTGAGAAGATGATTATTGAAAATCCTAGGGAATGGGATAAGCTCTTGTCCGAAGCTTTATGGGCCTATCGGACATCCAAAAGGTCAAGTACTGGGGTTACACCGTTCATGCTGACCTATGGGCATGACGCTATGTTACCTATGGAAGTTACAGTCCGATCGGCCAGAAGAGCTTTATAGAATCAGCTAGAGCCTGCTGAGTACACTGAGGCTATGATAGCTGAGTTAGAGGGGCTCGATGAAATGAGGCTCACAGCCTTAGATTCATTAAAAGTGCAAAAGTAACGGGCAGCCCGAGCTTATAACAAAAGGGTGAAAGAGAAGTCTTTTTGCATAGAAGGTTTGGTATGGAAGGCCGTGCTACCTATTGGAGATAAAGATAACCGTTACGGTAAATGGTCGGTCAATTGGGAAGGCCCGTTCATCGTCCATCAAGTCAAGAGAGGTGGTGCATACAGGCTACGTGATCTGGATGGAACAGTTCATGTCCGATCAATCAATGGTCAGTATTTAAAGTCCTATTATTCTACGTTGTGGGAGACCATTGACCTTGACTATAAACCAAATCCTGGGTTGGAATATGATCAATTGATCAATTATGAACTGAGCCCGAATGATTTAAAGAAAACATCGTTTTGTATTAATAAAAGCTGAGCACAGCTTACTTACAAAGATGATGAAAAAAGAATTTTTTTTTATACAAAGTACAAAATGGGAGTCGGCCTCTAGGCCGACCCAAAATTCCTAAGTTTAGCCCTCAAGTCTTCCCAAGTCTTGATAGCTCCAGACCGATCCCGTTTTGCTTTTTCAAGTTTTTGGGCCCATGCTCGGGATATCGGGATACTGGCTTGTAGTTGATCACTGCACCTTTGGGCGTCGCCACCAAGTGAGGATAGCACTTCATCAATTTTCCCCAGGGCGGCGTTGTTGGTGGCGACCTCGACCTCACACTAGGCGAGCTGAGCTTTAAGTGCAGCAATACGGCTTTGCAGCCAGGAGTCCCTTGCTATCACTTGAGCCCGAGAAGCCTTCCCCGCTTCAAACTTGGCCTTGGCCCCCTCTAGAAACTTCAATGCCTTTTGCCGTGAGCCCAAGTGAAGCTCTGCATCAGCCTGAATCTTCAAGGCCGATCGATCTAGGAGACGGCAGCTGGGGAGTCTTTCTTGTATCTCATGGAGTAAGGATAACTGCCCGTCAGAAAGAGAAGGACCGGCCATGATTGTGTTCAAGGCTGCTTCAACGTCAGCAGCAGTGGGAAGGCTAGAGAGGTCCTGATCAGCAAGCTCGAAGATTAGTTCTTTTGCTTGTTGAAGGCGTGAAGGTGAGACCGCCTCGGGCTCCAGTGGGCCAAGGTAAAAAACTCCTAGGTTCAGGCCCGAGAAGAAATCGTTGAAGGGAATGTGTGGCTCTGGACCCATGGGAACGGCTTGTGTAAAAGAATAGCAGTCAGAAATTCTCTAAGAGTTTATGAATGAAGTAAAATAAACAGACTGTACCGGGGCATGAGTGTCACGCCCCGACGTAGCATAAATATGGAAAGCGTTTAATTTCCTTTATGGACCCGTAGGTCGCGACAGTTTGAAGGATCGATTCCGTCCCAAAACGTCGAACAACATAAAACTATTAATCAGAGTAGGGCAATCAGGGCTTATAAAATTTTGCTAACTTATTACATCTTATGGTACGGGGTCAACTAAGGCACAGACCGCCTTGAAAACAAAACAATAACTTAGAGTCTATTACAGTCATCCTTATTACAAAACTAATCATAACTTAGAGCACATAAACTTAAAGCATATAAAAGTAAATTCTCTTCTCAGCAGTTGTTCTCAATTAGCATAGTCATAAGGTTCTTCCTGATTATAACCTGCAAAGCCTGAACACGAATGTCCAGGACGCATCAACGCCGTCAGCTTCAAGAAGCTGGTGAGTATTAAAAACATAGCTTTGAATGTAAAACATACTCATTTACCTTTTTCCCATTTCCATTTAAAAACCACAAGTTTTTATTTAAGATAAAGAGCTCATTTAGAAAATAACCACAACATTATTTAAAAGATAAATTCACACATATGTGACCGTGTATGAGAACGATGCACCATCTCATCTAACCGACTCTTTTCTCTCGACAAAACCCAACAACCCACTATCCTACTCCTGGTATCTTTGAAACACTAAGATAGCCACACTTTAGCAACGGGGCGCCAGGGAGTGTCCAGTTTGCCTCACACTTTGGTCCGGGGTACCAGGGAGTGTCCAATGCCTCACACTTTGAATACCCTAACCGCCATGCAAATACCGGGGCAACCCCTCACACAGTATCCAGACTCGAGTTATCAGGGAGTGTCCGTAGGCCACACTTTAGCACTTCCATGGGTGCCAGTGAGTGTCCAAGTTCGGCGTCACACACTTTAACGCTTCCATGGGCGTCAGGGAGTGTCCATATTTGTCACCTTCGCATTTCAAAGATACCCTCGCCGTAACCTCAACCATAACCACAACCACAACTGTAAATCTCAATCTCAATCTCAATCTCATACTCTTTTCACACTGACCATTACTCTTTCCACACTGACTGACACCCACATGCATGCACAACAGACTCCATATGAATGTCATCAAACTTTAAACATAAAGGAATTCACAGAATTATAGAAATAACGCGCGTACGGGGATTGAAAATTCGTAATTCATTGCCTTAATCATTTTAAACATAACTAATAGCATTCTGTATTAATAAATTCCCAAACAGAACCTTAACAGTACTTTAAATTTCATCCCAAACAGTCCCTGACCACAAAACAAGCAAAACTAGAAACTGCCGGAAATCGCGGACGCGGGCCGCTCGCGCGGGCCGCTCGCGCGAGTTTGTGCAGTAGTTTCGTCTTATTAATTAGTTGTAATCAATGTATTTTTTTTTTTTTTTTCAACAATCTTAAAACAGATTCTATATATATTTTACAAAACAAAAACAGATTCGTTTCTGGAAAAACAGTAATCATATTTTGGAAAACAGTTTTTTTTTTTTTTTCGTTTTACAAAAAAAAACTGCTACTGTAATTCTCGTTTTCTGCCCAAACGGTGCAGAATCTGAGAAAATTGCATTAGACAAAAAGTGTGCAGAATCGAGTTTTGCTTGGGACTATGAGGGCAGAATCTTAAATTTCCTTCGTTTTCCTAACAAAAATATGAAAACAAAATTCTGCTACTGTTAAAATTAAAAGAGAAAATATTAGATTTAATTTCTAATATACTTTCTCTGCTACTGTAATCCTCATTTTCTGCCCAAACGGTGCAGAATCTGAGAAAATTACATTAGACGAAAAGTGTGCAGAATCGAGTTTTGCTTGGGACATTGCGGGCAGAATCTTAAATTTCCTTCGTTTTCCTAACAAAAATCTGAAAACAAAATTCTGCTACTGTTAAAATTAACTACCTAAATCAGTAAATAGGGAATGAGTTACATTTTGAGTGAGTTAGTAATACTCACTGTGATATAGATTGAAGAAGTTGTTGAGAAAGAAATACAATTACGAATTTCCAATTTCAAGCTTTGGCTATGGAGGATTGAGCTCTTCTCTCTCTATCTTTAAAATTGAAGAACTCTCTGCACTCTCTTAACTCTCTGTGCTGGAAGTGCAGAATGTGTAGTGTGGTTGGGTGTATAAATAATCAAACTCCACTTAGAGACATTGGCCTAACATCCCATTCACTATCCACTATCCTCCATTAATTACAAAGAATGTGCAGAATGATGTGTATCCACTGCACATAAAGCTCCACTGATAATTGCAAGGGGTAGGTGGAGTTGATGTGGGTCAAGGTGTGTTTGGGAATTCTAGCTTATGGCATAAGGACAACACACATACTACAAGCATTTGCCAAACAAGGCCTAAAGAAAAGCATCAGCAATAATAAATGGGTATAAAGAAATTTGTCCAATCAGTCACTCCCAAAATTCTGTGGAAATTTAGCACTGCGCGGACAGTTTTAAACCTAAACTGGTATTTTCGTGACACGGTGTTCATCACAAAAATACAGAAAATTCATTTTAACGTAGGAAGTGATTTTCTGGTTTCATAAAAATACTGATTGAATCCAAAGAAATTATTTTCACCGTTTTGAAATACAGATTTGAAATTTAACACAGGTATTGCCAGATTTTATGAAAATCGCATTTTGACCCCAAAAGAAATTTCAATAATGAGATTAGTCAAGAAATAAATTTTTCACATAAGGATTGAAAATAAAAGCAGACAAAGTATATATAATTTTAAATATGACAATGCAAGAAAAATGCAGGTTATTACAATGAGAACCAAGCGAGGCCGAGATCTCGTCACGAACATCGGCCTCACTTGGTTAGGAAGTTGTGGGTTGAGAGGAAGACTGAACCGGCCCTGAAGAAGAAGGAGCGTTGCTGGTTTCTATACCTGGACTGGTTGAGGCCGCTGTAGCCTGTAAAACTTCAGTCCCTAGGACCGAGCTCGAATCATCAACACCGGCCTCAACCCGTAGAGTTGCAGAATCCTCAAGAGGGGTTAGCCTCGGCCACAACCGGTTCCCTTGTTGCTGGAATGGAAGCGTCGGCGGCTGCATTAGGTTCGTCCAGCCCAGAGGGAGCTTCAACTATAGTGGGGATGGCCTGGTCAACTTCTTCCCCAGCTACCTCCATAGCAGCCCCAGCATCGGCCACACCCTCACTACTTGAAGCGAGGACGACTTGCTCAGGAACGTGGCCGGTAAGAGCAATGTCTTCGTCGCCACTTGAAGGGGTTAGAGGGGGCACGATGTGAAGCGACATCACTCTCACAGCGACCCATTCTAGGTAGGCCGTTGCGGATACCGGAGATGTAGGAAGAGTTGGAGGAAGAGTCTTAGGCTGAATAGGTTGTGATGGGTCCTCTCCAGAGTCCTCATCAACAAGCTGAAAAACAGAGAAAAAGGATAAGTACCTGTTAAACTCGACACTGTTTAGCTTGTGCGCGTCAGTACTGCTAAAGAATTTATGGTGAGGGTACTTTCCTACTCACTACACACAATCACTCTGTTTAGAAGTCAGATTCATAAAGCTTTGTGTATCACTCACACAAGTGGTTAGGAAATTAGTTTGCACATGCACACACACACACACCCACCGAGCCCGCTTGGCTCTAGCACGCCCGCGCAAATTACAAGCAAACACTAAGACACTAGATCTGTCACGCCCCGGAGTAGCCAAAAATAGGAAAAATTTAAAATTTCCTTTTTGGACTCGTAGGGAATGACGAGTTACAAAGCCGTCCTGTCCTCTAACACTATAAACAATATGAAAAATGAAGGGAAAGAAACTAATTGTCACTTAAACTTTAATCTGAATAATTTAAACAATTACAAATCATAGGTCCCAGTACTAATACAACAAACTATTATAATTACACGATGCTGGCGGCTATCTTTGGTCGTCAGTCTAGCTCTATACTTCCAGTGCTCCTTAGCATCTTACTCTCAAGACTGAATTGCCCTTTGACCAACCTGCAAGGAAATCTGGACATTGGATTGTCCAGGCGTAATATGCCGTCAGCTTTGCAACAAAGCTGAGTGGGCATTCATAACCATATTCACTACCAATATACATACACTAACTACTCATCTCACGTTATTACTTTGCATCTTAGGATGCGGTTAGTCCATTATCGATTGACGTCGCTCACACGGACATAGCAAAAGTATCAGTTAACATATGATGCAATTAATAAACATCTACCGTTAACTAAATAACAGGATCAATATAATTCACAACATGTTTGTCTGCTTCTTGTAATCATATCAACATATTCATACTAATCAAATTTCTCATTTCCATTATGTTCGTGCATGTATATGCATACTCAATGAACCCAAACCCAAACTCTGGAATATAAAATCCCATAACCAATGCAACTCAGTAACATCGGGTTATAAAACCCACAGCGACAACTTATTCTGAACTTACTTTCACAATACAAACCACGCTTTCACTGCGCACTCTGATACTCATTTCATACTTAACATCATCGCCTTACGGCCTCATAGTAACATCATCGCCTTACGGCCTCATAATAACGTCGTCGCCTTACGGCCTCATAATCCAAATAGCACGATGGCGGAATTAGCTCGATCGTCTATACCCTCGCTAGTGAACCACCATCCAACGAGTTGCACGTCAGACTACTAACTGCGAAACAGCAAGCATGGCGGCAAGCCCACACACCATGTGTACTATCACGGCAATCCCACCGCAGAGGACGGTACATTAGTAACTGACTAGCGCATGATATACAGCACGACGGCAACCTATACAACGTGTATCTCCGGCAACCCACTCGGACGACTAGTACATTAGAGCACTAACTGCTAAGCAGTACGACGGTAAACCCAGACGCATGTACCATCTCCGGCATTTACACGGACAACCGGTACAATAACAGCTCTAACTGTTCTCTTACTATTACAATCACAATCACAATCACAATCACAATATTCTGTATCTCAATCATACTGTCCCATTATCACGTATCTTTATCAACTCGTAAGGTTTCCAAATCATAACAACTCCTGACTCACGATACAAGAATCTCAATCATATCAACTCACACTTCCCAAGACTCCCAATTACTTTAACTCACAACCTCACTTGGCCGGAGTCACTGACTGACATTGACTGCGTCTACTGACACCATGATGTGACATTCAATTACATGATTCTCGATGACACAATTACATTAGGCAAGACATGTAGATAAAACTTCTTTTAACATGCTCTTTATTCTCATTTGCACATTTAGGCATGGTTAGCAAATCAATATTAACAACGTGCTCATATAATCATCATTGATATATAAAACATACAAATTAACGTTCCATAACCGATTATTCATCACGACTATCACATATAGTTCGTTTCTTTTACTTCTTATAAATATATCATAGTAATATCTAACATGCTTGTCTCATAGCAATTGTTTCATAACATAATACATATACACATTAAAGTACATCAGTGTACAGTCATAGAATCACGGTCATAAATACAACTGATATATACCACATACAAATACTCTAGAAGTCATTATGCATACTGAGAGTGAGGTTAGAAACACTCACCTGGATGTCTTGTCCAGCTCATGACTCTCTGAACAGTAGATAAGTCATAGTCCTACAACGTATAATAGAATAATGGTGATGAAGCGTATGTGTTAATAATAAGGGTATAATGGTAATTATATCAAATGAGGATATAAACCTCAAGGTATTGATTTACGTGTCATTCTAAGTCCAATGTCATTGACTAGACTCAAATCGGAGTCCGTCACATAAAATGTTGAGTTTTCTATACCAATGTGGGCCATAGAGATAAGTTGTATTTTTGAGTTCGTCAAAAGGTCATCAAACTTTAAGGGGACGTTCTAGGCATTATTCTAAGATTCTGGGAACTGACCGCGTATTTTTCTGAGCTACGGTTTATTTATTACGAATTATCAAAGTCCCATTTATATATTTATAGTCCTTGGAGTCCCATAATTATAAAACATAATTTAGAATGATGAACGGTCCTTAGAAATATTTTTAGTAAATACCTGTCACGACCCATCCCACTACGCGTGGAAATAGGACACGTGGCACGCCACCAAGGCTCATTCAAACATCATCTAATAATACGCAGCGGAAAGAACTTCTTTAAAACAACCCTGGTAGTTTAAAACTTAGGAAACATTCCCCTCTGAGTTGTAAAATCCATTGAAATCAGAGTTAGGAAGAATTTTGTTCAATTGAAAGTGTTCACAAGAATCCATTTCAATATACAGAGGCTCAGTCGACTGCCCAGTCGGCTGTCCAGTCGACTGTGTCCGACAGAAACTAAAATCCTAAATCCTCAACAGAGGCCCAGTCGACTGGGTTATCCAGAACCAAAATGTAACATTATCAAAAGGGGTCCAGTCGACTGATCTGGGGACCCAGTCGACTGCTTTTCAATTAATAGAAGCAGTATCCAAAATTAACAGTGTTCAGTCGACTGTCCAAGGGGTCAGTCGACTGCTTCTCTTATAATATACTTTCAGTGTCTCAATCCCACGAGGTCCAGTCGACTGACCCTAGGTCCAGTCGACTGCTCCAAGTGGTATCAAAACGTAGATCTTACCTCTACGAGTTCAAATCTGAAATCTGGAGAAAATCTGACAGACGAACGATCGTCGTATGTCGCCGGCAAGCTCGTGGCAACCAAATCTCCTTTCTCTCTCCCCTCTCTAGATATTTATAAAAGTTGTGGATGAGAATGAAATCTCATCCACTTCTATTTATAGGCAAACTTCTCGGAAATTGTGTTTACCTCCCCACGAGTTCCTCAAACTTCTAATTAGTTCTCGAGACTTCGCGCACATCCCTTTTATAACTTTACGAGTGAAAACTATAAATTTCAAAAGTTTTCGACTAGGTTTCGTTTGGGTCCAAAATAACGTCCGAAAATTATATTATGTGGAATCTCTACACAACCTACCTTTTTAATTACGTACCACTCACGTTCTCACCACAGTTCTAAAAAATGATAACTAACAGTATCAAATTACCAGAATTATACTACACAGGTATAATTACTATTCACAGGAATACCAGATACAGTCAAATAACATTTAATTCATATAAATGCCATTTACTCATGCTCATGCCATATGAATTGTCATGTTCCCGTGTCCTCACTGACACCTTACCGTTGACTCACAGTCAACCTCATCACCATTATCAATTAACATTGATAAACTCTCAATTTACAATTATGCATGATAAAACTATAAATTTTTGGAACGGGTGTGACAATACCAGACCTTAAAATAGGCTAGTGGGACTTTTCTCATAATTCTCGGGACTCATTTGGTATTTAAAATAATTTAAAGGATAACAATCGGATCCTTATTAATTAGATAGAACACTAAAGTTTGAGTTTTATAAATAAATAATTTATAAAACAAGGTTATTAGACCTTGGGATAGACAAAATAATTTTCCACATATTAAAATAGCCCTTAGGTATTTAATACCTAATTGTTTTGATTTAAAACTAACTCTCATTATTTATTTAAACTAAATAAATAATAAGTATACTACATAATAAAATATGATTTTAGAATATAATATTATTTTCTAGAATATTAAAAACTATTTTATAATATTTTAAAACTTATTTTAAAATATTTAACAATTTACTAGTATCTATTTTATTTTAATTAAACTAACATTTATTATTTATTTAGGACCAATAAATAATAAATAAGATATATAAAAATATAAATTAATAATATTACAGTATTTATAAAACATACTAATAATACATGTTAAAACTATTTTTCCATAACTTAAACCATTAATCTATTAAGTAGAAAGAAATTATAATACATATAAGTACTAAATTAATTAACAAGCATCTAATACTAAGGCTTTGTTTGGAAACTACACTTTGTTAACACAGAGGAGCTCAGCCCAAAAGCTGACTACCCAAATAAGGCTCAGGCCCAAGTTTCTTCTTTCCAAAAATGCATTTACTGAGCGTGTATAAATACATTGAAATTATTATTTAACTAATTAAAATACAATTAACAAATAATTTATACCATACATTCAAACTACGAAAATGCGCCATAGATATTCTCATTTGAGCATTCATCTTCCCCGTTAAAAAGAAACTGATCGGGTATACATATATATATATATATATATACGTATTTCGTATATATATACATAATATATACAAAATCTTAAAACGGCCATAACTCCCTCAAATCTTAATGAAAATATGCAAACTTTATATCAAAATTGAGTGCCTCGACGAGCCGGATCTAACGGTATAGGTCTTGAAGCCTGAATCTTAACGGTCTGCGCGTACGGGGGAAAAAACAGTCACGACCAAAAGAGAATAATCGAACCGTAGGCCGTCCAAACGCGACTTAATCTTCGGGCCATTCATCGAGGGTGTTAAGGGAGTCGTTAGGGTCATTTTGGCATTGAGTTTGTGTGTTTTGGTGACGGTCGAAAAATCCGAGCTCGCCGGAGCTCCAATGGTGGTCCGGCCATTGTTGGGCTTTTAAGGTTCAGTTCGGGGGTGGCCTGTGTGAGGGTGTGTGTGTAAGTATGTGTATAAGCAGAAAATATAGAGGATAGTATGCGGTTTACCTTCCTTGGTCACGGTCGGTTGCCGTTGTGGTCTCTCTCCCTAGCTCTCAGGTTGGTCCTCTCTTTCTCTCTCCTCCTCCTTCCTCTTGCTGCGTGTGGCCTGTGTGTATGTTTGTGTGAGAGTTGGCAGGGAGGGTGGGGGTTTGCAGTGGATAGGCAGAGAGGTTGTGGTAGGGGGAGTTTTGGGTTTTGGCTTTACCTCTTTTCTTCTCTCTCTCTTTAACCTTGGTGGTCTTCTCCCCCTCTCACTCTAACCTCTCACTCTCGGGTTCTCTCACTTCTCAACTCTCGGTTTTTCTCACTCTCTCTCTTCCTCACAACTACTCTCCATCTATATATATATATATATATTATATACAAGTACACACTGCACAACATACACACACAGTATACACATATATAATACAATGCACACCTCATGTATATAAACAAAGAAACGTGTATGTGTGTGCCATGTGTTTGGCGGTTGTGTGTGGCAGTGGTGAGGGCAGTGAGGGTGATATGGTGGCAGCGAATGAGGGAATCTGGGGGAGAGATTTGGGGGGCATGGGATGGTGTGATGGTGAGGGGATAGTTGAGTGTTGGAGTGAATGAGGTGAATGTTGAGAGTTGGAGTGGTGAAATGGATGAGTGTGTGTGATATAAAGGTGAGAGGGTTGGTGTATACAGTCTGATAATACCAATTTTTATGTTTTCGCGTGTAAGTCAGTCCGGGTTTAACTTAATGTTCGGGTTAAACATGTTAGGAAATTGCGTTCCCAGAATCCGTTGACAGTGCATATAAGTTGGTACTGCAAAAATTTTACGTGAAAACTATAATAACCCTACAAGGGCGGAACTAGGGTTACCTTGAACTGCAAAATTGGATTGCTGTAGTAGATGAATCGAGAACACGGGCTCGATAACAGCTCACGATCTTCTACCGTATTCCTTTGCTGCCAGAATATCGAACTGAGTGTGGGCTCTTTCGAAATCCTTTTAGTTTTCTGCTCTTCCCTCTTTACGTTCTATTTTCTATTCCCAGTTATAACACTCTCTTTGATTGCTATGACGATTCAATCCTGATCACATTGATCCGACAAAGATGTGTTCGTCAGGAGGATCAAACGATCTCCGATTTACTTGAATTTTTAACAGCAGCTCCGTCTCGACGTCAGGAACGTTGTGTAAAAAATTCAGCAACTTTCGATCAGTATCGAGCAGTCCGAAGCTCTTTTAGTGAGCGTTGTCCGACGCTAGCGATCTACACTCCTATGTCTCTTGAATGCTCACAGAGACTAGGGTTTGGTGGAAACCCTTCTAGAAGAAAGCTAGGAGGTCAAGGGAAGCTTAGAATATGAAATCATGCAACCTGAGAGAAGAGCCAAGGCAGCATATATATAGGCTACGATAGGGACCATAAGAAGTCAATAAGGAATAGACTTCCTAATGGAATTAGGAAACCCTAATTCGAACTGAATCAGATTCCTATTTTCATAAATTATAATTCATACCACTAAAGAATTATAATTGCACTCCTACCCTTATCTCAAAAATATATTTCGAGCTCCATGTTATTAAATGCTTATTATCTCCCCATGTTAAGATTACAGATATCCATTAATTAAATATAATTACTGACAATCATATTTAATTAATTTCTTAAAATTCCTTGAGATCCTCTGCTTAACTTATTTGATATGTCGGATACAAAATCCACCTGCAGGGTTTGACATAATCAAAACTTATAAGCTTTCTCAAGGGGATATCATCAATCCCAAAATTGAGACATGGATTCCATCATTAATTAATATCCACCACACAATTAATATTGCCACCCAATCCAATGAGATATTGACCCATTTAAGGATCTCACCCTTTTAGGGATCAAAGTGTAAATATCAAATGTACGTGTCTACAAATTAACTTAGGATTTAGAGCATAAGCACTCATAATAGCCATGAGGTATTAATTATCTTATAAGTCAGTATAAAGATAATTACCCCAAGTCGGTCCTGTTTAATACACAAAATGTACCAACATGGTGAGTTGAAACTATACCGTTTCCCGCAGTCAAGACAAACCTACTACAACACCATGCAGCAGTCCTACCGATGGTGTGTCCAATCTCATCTAAGACTGTAAACCAAAATCTTACATTCTATAATATCTGATGGCCTGATCTTCCGTGTGTAAGCCGAACTCTACACACCAAACCACCTACTATATAGAATGAGAGACACACATGCATAATATTAAATAAATAATATAATACAAACATTGCCCACACAGATTCTCATAAAAATGGAATAACTGATTTTATTAAAATAATAAATTAACTACATAAAGCATGGCTTTTAGTATATATTCCTAACAATCTCCCACTTAGACTCAAAGCCATGAAGTGACACACCTCACTCCAACTAATGGCTCTACCTCCTAGGATAAACACATATCCTGAGGTAGACTTTCTGGAATCCCTATCTGACATGAAATCAGAATATGTGTACCCAATGGGTACAAAACTGTCTGCTTGGTAAACTAACATATTGTCTCGAGTCCTTTTCAGGTACTTGAGAATATTTTTCACCACAGTCCAATATTCTTGCCCTGGATTAGACTGATATCTACTAACCATGCCAACAGCAAAGCAGATGTCAGGTCTAGTACATAACATAGCATACATTAGGCTTCCTACTGCCGAGTCATAAGGAACTGCCTTCATCTTCTCTATCTCATCAGGTGTCTTAGGACACTGATCCTTAGATAGAGTAATTCCATGTCTGAAGGGAAGGAATCCCTTCTTGGAATCTTGCATGCTAAACCTTGCAAGAATATTGTCAATATAAGTGCCTTGTGACAAGCCCAATATCCTATTCTTGTGATCTCGCATAAGCTTGATCCCTAGGATGTGACCGGCTTCTCCCAAGTCCTTCATATCGAATTGACTGGATAACCATACCCTTACAGAAGATAATACCCCCCACATCGTTTTCGATTAGCAAGATATCATCCACATAAAGTACTAAGAACACCACCACTCTTCCATCATGTTTCTTGTACACACAAGATTCATCCGCACATTGATCAAAACCAAAAGACTTGATTGCTTGATCAAAACGGATATTCCAAGACCTAGATGCCTGCTTAAGTCCATAAATGGACTTCTTAAGCTTGCACAACATGTGTTCTTGGCCCTTCGCAATGAACCCGTCTGGTTGCATCATATAGATGCACTCGTCAAGATTTCCATTTAGAAATGCTGTCTTGACATCCATTTGCCAAATTTCATAATCGAAATGTACAGCAATGGATAAGAGAATCCGGATAGACTTCAGCATTGCCACCGGCGAAAAAGTTTCCTCATAATCGATTCCTTCTTTTTGAGTGAACCCTTTCGCAACAAGCCTTGCTTTAAAGGTTTCCACCTTACCGTCTGCTCCTCTCTTCTTCTTATAGATCCACTTACATCCAATGGGTTTTATTTCATTAGGTGGTTCTACAAGATCCCAGACTTGATTGGAGTACATGGACTCCATTTCAGACTTCATAGCCTTTTGCCAAAGATCTGCATCTTTATCTTGGAGTGCTTCATTGTAGTTACAGGGGTCGGTACCTTGTTCGTCAGGGACCCGGTCATAAGACTCTCCCAAGAACATATACCGGTCAGGTTGAATAATAACCCTCCCACTACGACGAGGCACAACCCGTGTCTGTGTATCACTGATATCTTGTTGTGAAGATTCTGAACCTAATACACCATTATCTATACGTTGTACTGGTTCAGGAACCTGCGTGTTAATGGTTGGTTCGGGATCTACACGAGTTTCGATAATCCTCCCACTACGACGTGGTAATGGAATATCGATAACTCTTTCTTGTGGTGTTTCTTCTCGTACCGTTGGTATCGAAGAAGTATATGTCGGTGTCTTTCCTCTCATTTCCTCTAGAACAATACGGCTTCTGGGCTTGTGGTCCATAACATAGTCCTCTTCTAAGAATGTGGCATTGGTGCTAACAATAACCTTCTGATCCTTAGGACTATAAAACAGACCACCTTTAGTTCCTCTTGGATACCCAACAAAGAAACATACTTCTGTTCTTGATTCCAACTTTTCTGCGTTCCCTTTCAGCACATGTGCTGGACTACCCCAGATCCGAACATGCTGCAGACTAGGCTTTCGCCCAGTCCACAATTCCGTGGGAGTAGTAGGTACTGACTTAGATGGTACCAAGTTTAGAATGTATGCGGCTGTCTCTAATACGTGTCCCCAAAAGGAAATTGGTAAATCCGAATAACTCATCATAGATCTTACCATGTCCATAAGAGTCCTGTTCCTTCTTTCTGCCACACCGTTCTGCTGAGGCATACGGGGTGCAGACAATTGGGATGTAATCCCTTGCTCCAATAAGTATTCCCTAAACTCTCCCAAGAGGTACTCTCCACCACGATCAGATCGTAGTGTCTTGATACATTTACCTAGACGCTTCTCCGTTTCAGCCTTGAAGTCTTTGAATTTCTCAAAGCATTCAGACTTACGCCGCATCAAATAAATGTACCCATACCTTGAGTAATCATCGATGAAAGTGACAAAGTACTCAAATCCCCCTCTTGCTTGGACAGTCATAGGACCACACAAATCAGAGTGAACCAGTTCCAACGGCTCTCTTGCTCTATAGCCCTTGGCCGAGAATGGCCTCTTGGTCATTTTACCTTCCAAGCAGGATTCACAAACTGGAAGTGCCTCCACTTCCAATGAGCCTAATGGCCCATTTTGAACCAGTCTTTGAATCCTTTTCAAATTAATATGACCAAGGCGTAAGTGCCAAAGATGCGTTTGGTTCATCCTCGAAGGTTCTTTTCTCTTAAATGGCAAACTATTTGTGTTATTCAATTCATTAAGTTGCAGTATAGGAGAGATAGGATTTATAATATAAAGATCATCTACCAATTGACCAGAACAAATAAAACGTTTATTTTCTTTAATAACTACTACTTTATTAAAATGAACTGAATATCCATTCTTTACTAAACTAGAAACTGAAACTAAATTCCTTCTAATTGAAGGTACATAAAAGCAATTTCTTAATATTAAAATTCTATCTCTACCAAAACTAAGATGTAGATCTCCTACTGCAACTGCTGCTACTCTCGTAGCATTTCCCATATATAGATAAATCTCTCCATCACTGAGCTGCCTGGTTCCCTGGAACCCCTGCAAAGAATTGCATACATGATCAGTGGCTCCCGTATCTACACACCAGGTACCGGTAGATCGGACCGCTAAACACGATTCAACAACTAGTAAATGAGATTTACCTTGATTGTTCTGTCTGGCGAGATAAACTGGACATTGCTTCTTCCAGTGTCCTGGCTGCTTGCAAACAAAACATTTGCCTTTAGGCTTTCCCGGTTGTCCTCGTGGCCTTTGGATTGGCGGAGGACCCGCGGCGTTCTTTTGAGCCTTTTTCATTTTCTTCTTGCCTTTCGGCTTTGAAGTAGAACCTTTCTCAAACACAAGAGCACTCCCTGACTTTCTGTTGAGACCCTCAGCTGCCTGAAGTTCTTTAAGCAGCTCCGCCAAGGTTTATTTAAATTTATTCATGTTGTAATTGAGGCGGAATTGCTTAAAAGACTCTGGCAGTGACTGGAGTACGATATCGACCTGGGTTTCCCCGTCAATTTCAGCTCCAAGGATCTCTAGTTCATTAAGAAGAGATATCATCTTAAGAACATGATCCCTTACAGGCGTCCCCTCAGCCATGGTTGTGTTCATCAAGTCTTTCATAGCAACCTGCCTAGCAGCACGACTTTGATCCCCGAACATCTCTCGGAGGCTCTCCATCATGTCATAGGCACTGGTCATTGACTGATGCTGATGTTGCAGAACATTTGACATGGATGCCAAAATGTAACACCGCGCCATCTCATCAGCCTTGACCCATTTCTTGTGAGCCTGGGTTTCCTCAGCGGTTGCCCCCTCACCAGGTTGCTCAGGACATACTTGAGTAAGCACAAACTTGTACTCTTCAGCAGTTAACACAATATCCAAATTCCTTTTCCAGTCTATATAGTTTGGTCCAGTAAATTTGTTTTCTTTAAGTATAACAGCAAGTGGATTGAAAATACCCATTTAAAAGCCTGAGAATCACACAACATAAATAATTACGTTTGGGCAAAAATTACTATGGATTCGATTTGAAAATATTGGTTCCCTCTACCATATTTGAAAGGAATCCGCCAGCAACCTGATACACCGTGAATAGTATGACTCGATGGGAAGCCATATACTATCCATCATTTGTTCAGATAGACAATTGCCTTTTAATTTTACTATCCAGGCAATGTACTTTGCCTAATAAAATTAAACTGCTGACTTGCTTTGGTCCTATAAATAATAACAGTGACTCAGATGGAGAGGATATTATTATTTATAGCTAAGTGTATACCATCACTTAATTCTAGGTCAAGAGTTCTGTGAGGAACACCTCTGATGGAGAGGTGATCCACACCAACAATCACCCAAAACATTCTTTTAAAGAAGTTTGTACTGATGATTCCATGATCAACTATGTCCGATAGGGAGGATGACACTAGAGCCATCACACAAAATTAATCATATCATCTACAAACCAGTGATGGGGACCATGGGATTTATACTTGATAAATTCCCTCTCCCACTTAGAATTTTTAAAAAAAAAATTGAGGGTTATAATTTTTTTTAGAAAAACTTTTAATTTAATTAATAAAAAATAATGGAATACTTGACAAGGATTAATTCATCCTTACTTGTGAAACCCACATGTGTAGATAATAAAATCATTCTATTCTCATGATTTTAGAAAATAAGTACTTATGTTTTCAAATTATGGAATTAGTTTTATTTCTAAATACACATGTAGTTGTCCATCATTTTAAATTAATTAAATTAAACATGCAGCTAGACATCTGAAATAGGTCTAGGAACAATTATCCATGTTGTCCTATTCATTAAACATGAAACAATAATAATCATTCAATCACACATAAATAAGGAAACCACAATAAAATAGGAATCCCACTATTATGGTCAAGCTGCAACTCTTGTGAAGAAATCTTCATGGAACCCAATTAACTCTATGTCTCCACTACGCAACTGCCTTCCAGAACTCTTTTCTGAAATAGCCTCCAAAAATTGCCTCCAGATTGCTTTCTGAAACTGCTTGTAAACTGTCTTCACGGATTTACTTGAGATATATTACACAAACCCTATGCCTCCGTAAAGGAGTTCACATGCTATATATTTGCAGTAAATTAACCACGCATCAATCAAGCGTGGGATCCAATACATACAAATCCTATGCCTCCATAAAGGAGTTCACATGCTATATCAAAACAACAATATTAACCACGAATAAACCCATCGTGGGATCCAATCACACAAAATCAGTGACCATAATAGTGGAATAAGAACGCTGCAAAACAAGGGTTAGCACAGTTCTACGTTCTATCCATCCATCAAAACACGCATAAGATCTGTTTTATTGGACAACATGGTTGCATCCAACCCATACGCAGAATCAACGTTGCTCTGATACCACTGTTAGGAAATTGCGTTCCCAGAATCCGTTGACAGTGCATATAAGTTGGTACTGAAAAAATTTTACGTGAAAACTATAATAACCCTACAAGGGCGGAACTAGGGTTACCTTGAACTGCAAAATTGGATTGCTGTAGTAGATGAATCGAGAACACGGGCTCGATAACAGCTCACGATCTTCTACCGTATTCCTTTGCTGCCAGAATATCGAACTGAGTGTGGGCTCTTTCGAAATCCTTTTAGTTTTCTGCTCTTCCCTCTTTACGTTCTATTTTCTATTCCCAGTTATAACACTCTCTTTGATTGCTATGACGATTCAATCCTGATCACATTGATCCGACAAAGATGTGTTCGTCAGGAGGATCAAACGATCTCCGATTTACTTGAATTTTTAACAGCAGCTCCGTCTCGACGTCAGGAACGTTGTGTTAAAAATTCAGCAACTTTCGATCAGTATCGAGCAGTCCGAAGCTCTTTTAGTGAGCGTTGTCCGACGCTAGCGATCTACACTCCTATGTCTCTTGAATGCTCACAGAGACTAGGGTTTGGTGGAAACCCTTCTAGAAGAAAGCTAGGAGGTCAAGGGAAGCTTAGAATATGAAATCATGCAACCTGAGAGAAGAGCCAAGGCAGCATATATATAGGCTACGATAGGGACCATAAGAAGTCAATAAGGAATAGGCTTCCTAATGGAATTAGGAAACCCTAATTCGAACTGAATCAGATTCCTATTTTCATAAATTATAATTCATACCACTAAAGAATTATAATTGCACTCCTACCCTTATCTCAAAAATATATTTCGAGCTCCATGTTATTAAATGCTTATTATCTCCCCATGTTAAGATTACAGATATCCATTAATTAAATATAATTACTGACAATCATATTTAATTAATTTCTTAAAATTCCTTGAGATCCTCTGCTTAACTTATTTGATATGTCGGATACAAAATCCACCTGCAGGGTTTGACATAATCAAAACTTATAAGCTTTCTCAAGGGGATATCATCAATCCCAAAATTGAGACATGGATTCCATCATTAATTAATATCCACCACACAATTAATATTGCCACCCAATCCAATGAGATATTGACCCATTTAAGGATCTCACCCTTTTAGGGATCAAAGTGTAAATATCAAATGTACGTGTCTACAAATTAACTTAGGATTTAGAGCATAAGCACTCATAATAGCCATGAGGTATTAATTATCTTATAAGTCAGTATAAAGATAATTACCCCAAGTCGGTCCTGTTTAATACACAAAATGTACCAACATGGTGAGTTGAAACTATACCGTTTCCCGCAGTCAAGACAAACCTACTACAACACCATGCAGCAGTCCTACCGATGGTGTGTCCAATCTCATCTAAGACTGTAAACCAAAATCTTACATTCTATAATATCTGATGGCCTGATCTTCCGTGTGTAAGCCGAACTCTACACACCAAACCACCTACTATATAGAATGAGAGACACACATGCATAATATTAAATAAATAATATAATACAAACATTGCCCACACAGATTCTCATAAAAATGGAATAACTGATTTTATTAAAATAATAAATTAACTACATAAAGCATGGCTTTTAGTATATATCCCTAACAAAACAGACGTCGATATAATAATAATCTTAATTAAAACCACATAACTATCGGGTCCGAATATTATAGTATATAATTTACAGTTATATATTATGAATAACAATTAATATTAAAATACAATATATTAATATGCGAGGGGTCGGGTTTATATAATCCAAAATTGAGCGACAAATAAAATATCATATATTTTATAGTTATAATTTAAATGCGACAGCAAATATGGAATAATATATCCTACTGTTATAAATTTGAAATGACAAATAATATTAAATCATAATATGTTAATATACGGGATTGAGTTTATAAAATTATGCAATTAAGCGACAACGAAATATATATTAACGCATAATTAAAATTCTAAATGATAATGAACATATGTATATATATATATTATAATCTACAATTATAATATTAATGGCAATGAATATTAACATAACCTATAGTTACAATATCAAGCCATAATTAAATATTAGAACATGTAATTAATATACGGGGGTCTAAATTTATGTGACAATGAAAATATACATTATAACCGGTAGTTATAAAATTAGCGGTGGCGAAAATGTAATATAACCTGTAGTTATTAATATTAATGCGACAGTGAATGTAGGATACGTCTAATAGCTATAAATTAAACGATACGAATATTAAAACACAAAATCAATTTACAAGGTCATGCACACTTAGGAATTTAGGAAATTTTTATTAAAAGGCAGTACGGATTTTACAGGTACTACAAGATCTATTGACGAAAAATAAAAAAATGGCAACGGTGAATTTACATGAATAGATCATCATATCTGAAATGACAACACGCTGCTTAAAGGGGACAATAGCAACAAAGATGACCCTGGACCCAAGAAGAGAGATAGAAAACTCTTAGAGATAGAAAATTATGTTAGTTCAATAAAAATTCAGTTCTTGGGTGATTTCTAAGCCAATCATGGACTCATATGTACAGTGGTGGAACATGAAATCTACAAATGGGGGGCCATGATTGAATGAACGAGCATATACTGGTGGACCTATACAGGAGTTCAGGGGCAGTGTCCACGAAGCGATTTTTTTGGGGTAAAAGTTTCAATGGAAAGCAATAATTTTTTTTTTTTGATACTTACCTGGATCCAGACTGTATACACCCCCCCCCCTCCACACACACACACACACACACACACATACACACACACTCCCCTCAACCCTAACCCAACCCCAAATTCCTATAATGGACCACAACAAAGTCCAACAACGGCCACTCATTCCGACTGAAGAATAACTGGGGGCAAGCAACTAGAATCCCCTATACGAACTCGAACCCCCTCCCTCCCCATTGGGAACGAAAGGCTATGTCAATTGGACTACAGTTCGCTCGGCAATGGAAATCAATAATTGAGTAAAAAGAAACTAACCAACCAACCAATCAATATATTAAGGGAGGAGCCAACCAATATATCAAAGGAGGAGCCAGGAATTATTTATTTATTTATTTATTTATTTTTTTTTTGGTGGGTGTGTGTGTGTGTGGATGGGGGCTGTGTGCTGAGGACCATTGCCCCTTAAAAAAATTTGGGGGTCTATTTGTATATATTTGATAATGAGAGTAGAAAAAATAATGAGATAAATATAACTATTTGGTATAGTGTCAAACTGGGTTTAAAACACTTAATTGAATTGGGAAAAACATGAAAATAAACATTATAAGATTTGATGCCAAATTTTAGGGTGGTCTTGAGCTAGAATATCACATGGGCTATTATGCATGGTCTTAAATATTATGTGAGTTTGACTATAATTTGAATTTAGAACACTAAATTGGGTTGGACTGAAATAATAATGAAAATAATAAGGTTTGGTGTCTAATATTAAGGTGGGCTTGGGCTAACATATTACATAAATAATTATTATTAGGATGGACTAGACTACATTTAAGATAAAATATCACATATACTAAAACATTTCTCAAATTTTGGGTGGAGTGGACAATGTTTGGGTTAAATATCACATGTAATGAATTTTTTTTTCCTCAAATTTTGGGGGGCTATTGCCTACCCTTGCTTAGCTTCGTCCTTGCAACCAATGTACATGGGCTAAAATAACAGCAGAAGCAACAATGTCAATTAGTATGGGCCTCTTTTTTAAGGAACTCAAATTGAGATCCATCTCAACAGCAAGCCAGCAAGACAGGGGTCTAATTCCTTTGAAGGACGGAACTAGAAGAAACAAAGCGGACCATAACTTTTCTAAATGGTTATAAAAATCTGATCTGGGACATTCCATATTCAAAACCTGGGCTTTTATGTTGGTTTAAAAAGGAACAAGATCTTGGGCCATTTTATGCTAGACACTTGATCTCATGTACCTAAAAAACAACTACACAAATACATTTTATTTTTTCTAATTTTCCGACCAATAAAATCCGTTCTTGTGGTACCCAAAACAACCTCTTATGCTCCCTCGCGGCAGAAAAAGATACCAACATCCACCTCAACGAAGTGTAGATTTCATACTCATTGCTAAATAATATAGGTTTTTCTTTACTTCAAAGGATATAAACAATAGCACCTAGCCTAATACTCTATTTACCAGACTCTTAACTTTCCAATCAGCAAAAGCCTTCTGGGCTTCCTCATTTCAGAGAAGTTGCAAACCAAGAAATGTTAGAGCTGCTTTTAAGAACAATCTAAAGACCGAAGGAGGGAAACTAACCCTTTGCCGTTGTCTCATTGAGTCCATTTCAAAGAAAAGCCTCACGATTCCCTCACAAGTTATTTTTTAAATACATAAAATATCCACAATTTGTGGTGTTTGACGTAACTTCTCGTACAGAAGTCCATCCCTGAAATAGACTTTCTAAGATGGACTTTTCAAAATAAGACTTATTTAAAGAAGTGTTTTGTTTGGTGAATGAGTGTTTTTTTTAAATAAAGAATGCATCTAAATGTGCAATTACATTTGGTGGCAAGTGGCGACATATAAAATATATCTACTTACCAATATTACCCTTAATCTCACCAAATAATAGGGATTCAGCTCGGCTATGAAATCCAGGTATGTGATTTGGATAAGATGGCATTAATTATAAAACAAGCGATAAAAGTGTAATTGTGTATACAAAGCTCCTAACTTATGGGGAAGTGCAAAATCACAGTTTTGAGAAGTCAGGATTTTTGACTTCTCCAAATGGGCATTCTGGAGATGCACTTCTTGTTAAGAAGTCCATTCTCAAACCTCACTAAACGGATTTCACTTCTATAAATGGACTTCTTCTTCCAAAAGTCCATTCTCAAAGATTTCCAAACACCCTGTAATCCTCAATAGCTTTCATCATTCTCATTAAAAACATGTGTCTTTCCTCCTGTTTCGAAATTTAAAAACCTATGTGCAAAATAGGTACAAAAGAGAGATTTTCGACATGAATAGGGGCGGATCATAAGAGAGACTGCCCGCAAAATTTTGAAAAATTATTATTTAGTCTGTAAAAATTTAAAAAATTATAGATATTATAAATAATGGCCCCTGCCAAATTTTGAAAACAACGGTTATGTATATGTAATTGTAAAAAACTAAAAATAATTTCCTCTACATATTACTACTTTTTTTTTTTACTTATGCAACAATAATTGTAATCAAACTCATCCCAAACTATCAGTTAAGTCATAATATCTAAATAAGAAGTTAAAATATAATACAGCAATCGTAATAAATTAGACCTTAAATATTGGATAAATACATTTTCTTTTCAATTTTAAGTTTAGCCCAAACCAAATTGTTTTACTATCAACCCAACACTTACAAATTAACATCAACAATCACTTCTTATTAAATAAAAAAGTGATAATATGCACGTAGGCGCGTAATTTTAAAAAGAGTCAGGAGACAGGGAGATCAAACCATTTATACACTATAGGAATTGTAAAGTACAATACCTCTCAACTCTCGAAACGACAAGAAAATGTTACAGAACAAAAGGAAATTTTTTTTGATATAAAAATATGCATAAATAAACCTCAAAAATATTTGCCTTGGGGGCGCTGCCCTCGAACCCTTGAGTGAGCCTATTTTCCATTGAACCTAAGCCAATAAACTTGCCCCCCTCCCCCCAAAATGTAAATTCCTGGATCGCCACTGGACATGAAATGAATTTTTTGTGCTCCTCATACAAATATAAATGGACTCATGGGAGTGCGTGTGTGTGTGTGTGTGTGTGTGTGAGAGAGAGAGAGAGAGAGAGAGAGAGAGAGAGAGAGAGAGAGAGAGAGAGAGAGAGATGTTGGACCAAAAGCATTATAGAAATATATATATATAGGATGGGGCTAAATACACCACTTTTTTTTTTGCTAAATACACCACATTCATTCACAATTTTTTATTTTTTATTTTATTTTATTTTTTTTATTTTATTTTATTTTTTATCTTTTAACACTCCAGGGTGGTGCATTTAGCAAAAAATGTGGTGTATTTAGTCCCACCCTATATATATTCACAGAATTTCGATTATGGAATTTGGGAGATCATGGGCAGATAACTCATTTTGTACGTGTATCCAAATTTTCAATTTAAAAGGGTAAGCGATTAAGATTTGATTTTTCATAGAGTGAAGATCACATTTTAATGCATCTTTAAATATGTTTAAAATTAAGAGATTATAACAACTGCAATGGATGAAAATGCATTCTAAAAATATTCTTGCTTTTACTGCTGGAGTAAAAAATTCTTAACATTTAAACTTTTTTATTTTTGCTTGAAAGTTTAAAAATGACAAGTGTATCCCTAACCAATCCCCCACCAACTTCCTTTTTGTATTTCGTTTTTTTCTTTATGATAGCACCTCTCAAGAGAAGACATATTGTGTTAATGGCAATATCGTAAAGTTATTGAATCAAAGGAGCAGGAGAAAAGTCCCCACAGTAAAGACATTGTGGGGAAGATTTAATTTGTGGATGAATCTCAATGCACGGACACACATAAAAATGTCTATTAAGGTACACAAAATCAGGAGAAATATGATTCGATTGAAGCTGAAATGCACAAGAAATCAAGAGGAACATGAACAATATTAAGGTTTCTGTATCTACAACCTATGGTATTGCAGGAAAAGATGCACAAAATAATGTATCACAATCATTTGTTCACTTGTTTAAATCATCACCAATATGCTGAAGTAAAAACTTGTCTTGGTAATATCATTCCTAAGCTTATCAATAGAAAGACAAACTCGGTTGCAATCGGACCATTCTTCAATCAATTGGGAGTAGACGACTGTCACATATGGGTTGTCCTCTTCTATTGGCTCTGCAGCTTTGTTTGCGCTTACTCCAACCAGCTTTGGCCATTAAATTTGAGTTCTTCAAACACTAAAACAAGGTCTTTGATCAGTTGTGGATAAAACAAATGCATATGCGACTGAGAAAACAAACTTAATTCTTAAAACATAAATCTTAACAAACACTACATGGAAATTAACATCCCAGGAGTCTTATCGTATTGGAATGAATAGAGCCTAAAAAAGAGTTGCCATTTTAACATCAAATTATCTTGAAACAATCATTAACCAAAACTTTAAAACACAAAAAATGGAGAGAATTCAAGTCTTAAATATCATGAAATTTTGAGAGAATGTGACACAGAATTCCCAGTGCACGTACAACTCTCACAAAAAGGGTAGTGTATCTACATATTTTCACCTCTTTGTTTTGTTATCAATCCAAAATAGAGATGCAAATCCACACTTTTATAGTTGTGACTGAGCATGTTGATTTCCGACACAAGACTCTTTCCAACACCCTTACCTATTGAATTCCAACATAGGACTCTATCCAACACATCTTTCACCAGCCCTTAAACCTTTTTGCAATAACCTTAAATCTCAATCCTGCAGAAATGGTAAAATTCAAATTAATAAATTACAAATTAATTTCATCCCATTGAGTAGTGATGTAAAAAAGAAAAATTGCACAAATCATAAAGTTGACAGTTCTTGCCGAGTGTTATGGACCAGCAGGAAAATCTAAAACCAGGACAGATTGCTTGATTGATTGTCAAGCATATGCCATTGGAAATTGGAAGTGATACTCTGATATGGTTTGATAATTTACTCTCGGACTTGTCCAAGAGGCTAATACATAAAAACAAAGTGAACACCAAGGAATTGCTTAAATGGGACTTGACTACAAACTATGAATGTGATCTTTTGCAACCAAGAGGCTGGAAGCAGAAATTACTTGTTTTTCGAGCCTAGCAAAAAATAACTTGGAGTGAGAGGAATACAAGAATCTTTGATCATAAGGCAAAAACAGAGGACATGCTTCTGCAAGATAGGGTGATTTTTAGTCGAGGTAAAAGCTAACACTTGACAGAGGAAAAAAACTCTAACCAGAAACGGTAGACAAGTATGCAATTGGGACTACTCTGTGTATTTTTTTGGATGGGGTTGTCTAAGTTGTGCTCCTTTGTAAATTCGGGGGTATTCCACTTTGCTTTTGTTCATTCTTTCCAGTTTCCAGTTTTTTTTTTCCTAAATTCTGAAAACAGAAACTAGTTTTTGTTTTCTTTTTGTAAAAATGAAATGTGAAAACTAAAAACCACTTTTCCTTGTTTTTGTTTTCGGCCCAAATCGAGTGTCGTTTTCTCTCAATAAAAGAAGAAGGAGAAGAAAAAACGGAAACAATTACCGAACACAGTGTCAGCTTTCCCCAGTGGAAAATCACAAATTTTTTTTTTTTGGGGGTTTTCTTACCCAATTCCATTGTCGTTTTACAAAAAAGAAAAGAAATGAAACAGAGAAAGTAAAAGGGAAATGATTACCAAACACGTACCAAACAGGCCCTTAATTTACCAAAGAAACAAAGAAAAATCGCAGTTACTGATGGTAATAAGGAGATTTTCCAATTTCTATCGGACTGCATTAAGTTCAAAACTTAGGATTAAAAAAAAAGGACATACAAAATAGCAGTTTGTTAGCATAACCTTTACCGGGTTATTTGGAAAGAAACTCTCTGTATGAGATATTGCTGATTCTTCAATGCCATTTTGTCTAAGCATATGTTGTGTTCCTGAAAGAAAACACATAAAAGGAAGTAGTGAAATTGCAATTTACAAATGAAAACCCAGCATCTTCAGCCCTAAAAAAAAACAACAAAAAAAAAAAAAAAGCAAAAAACAAAAAATTTGCTCATTCAAAACTTAATGGTTCCATTACTAAGGACTTTGTTCATTACGCTGTCAATTGATTCATCCACTTTCTCACAATGTGCAGAAAAATGTTGCAAGCAAGTACATTTGGTAAGCATTGGTCTTAATATCCTAATATCTGAATTCGAATTTTCGATATCTTAGACATAGGGCCTGGTTCTCTCTCGTGAAATTAGATCCTGACTGAATTGCTTTACTATGGACCCAATTCTTATACATGCTGTCTGATGAATGAAGCCACCAGAAACAATCAGGACTAAACAAGAGAGAGAGAGAGAGAGAGAGAGAGAGAGAGAGAGAGAGAGAGAGAGAGAGAGAGAGAGAGAGAGAGAGAGAGAGAGATTATAGCTAACATTTCCAATATGAAGCAAAAAGTTGTGGCTGAAGGAACACATTGTGTTGGAAAAATTTACATTGATATAATTAGAAAACATAAACAGATTCTTATTACAACTAATGCAAACAGAAAATTACAGTTGGACTGTTGGACAGAAACAGAAAAAATAAACAGAAGAATTATCAAACCGAGGCCTGTGATCTATTCACAGTTTCATTAAAACAGATTCGCCGCCTCACCGGATGTGCTTGAGGAAATCGTCGGCGTCTGTCTCCCCGGATACAACGGCTTCTAACAGTGGTACTTGGACAACGTACAACTGCTCCGGCGAACTAACTATATTCTGTGACTCTCTCTTTGAAACTGGGACTGGAAGGAAGAACACTTTGAAGAACAGTATGTGTCTAAACTGTGTTGGATGTTGAAGGTGTGTATTAGACTGAATGAGAGTTGGAATATATTTGTGTATTCATCATTTCAGAAATTCCAATAGTTGTAACTACAACCTTTTGGAGTTCTGTAACTCTTCCAAAAATCCCAAAGGTTTCTGCAATGTTAAACATGTGCAGAAATTCCAAGGGTCTCTTCATTACAAAATTACAATACCAAAACTTGAGGGGTTTAAAAAGAAATATTCTGTGCGGGCCGCACCCACACCTCCACGACCCGGCCGGACGGCGGCAGCGGCGTGCGCGCGTGTGGAGTAAACCCAAAGGGCCTTAGGTCCTCCCCCTTCCACAAAACTGGGTACCCCTTGGCGCCCAAACCGAAAACATGAAGTAGCCTTATAAATACATTAAAGGCTACTTCTAGTTTTCCTATGTGGGACAAGGCAAATTGTGAACCTCTTTCATTTCAACAACTCCTTGTATGGGGCAATCTTTGATCATTAATTTCTCATTCACCCATCAATAGTTTTGGACATGTGAATATCCAAACTTCATCTCCTCATGGAGGAAAACACAAATCCACAAGGACCCCACTTAAACTCTAAGTGGGTCCCACTTTTATTAGCCCTTAAACATGGCCAAAACACATATTTATCCAACACATTGGAGCAAGTTTATGTCGTCAAAAGAAAGAAACACTACAAAATCAAAGTACTCCATGTTTTTTTTTTTCTTCTTCTAGAAGTGTGTTTTAGGAAATAGAGAGTGGTTTAGGAAGAATACTTCAACAAAAAAGCGAGTATTTCACAAAGAGGTGGAAATGCTTGGGTATATTTCCATAGCTGCAGCTCTTAATGTAAATTGGTCTTAGTAACTATTTAGTTACACACAACCAATCTGAACCCTTAACATAGGTATGCTTTTACTTACCCAAAAAAAAAAAAATTATTTTGCAAACCTGTTCTAAACATGGAAAAAGTACATCAGAAATCTCGAAAACATTTTAGTAAGAGAGATAATACTGTAATAGCATACACATTTCAAAATTCGGAATTTAAAGTGAAGAGTTCATTTTTGTTGCACTATTGAACAATAATGGTTCAACTTCAGCCTCAATACAATTTCTAGTGCTCTCTCAAATGATAAAAGAGACAACAGACGTGGCACTTACGATGGACTTAGATATAAGAAGTTTAGATGATTAAGAAGGTTTAGTTGAAGGACTAGATACTAACTACATTCCAACTTCAAGTAATTTAATTTCATTGCAAAAGAAATGAAAAATTCAATTTCAGATCTGAAAGTTATCAAACCTAAATTAGATCGCAATATGAAGAAACTTGGTTATAAAAGTATATTTTACTTCAATTTAAAGGGATTTAGTATTTTTTCCGTAAATCTCAAGGTAATTTTATTTGAAAGTTCAGTTCAATAGGTACATTCAGAGGCAATCTTTTTTTTGTTTTGTTTTGTTTTGTTTTTTTCCAAAGGGGCCTCTCTCTCTCTCTCTCTCTCTCTCTCTCTCTCTCCAGTAACGGAAAAATATTTACCAATAGGAGCAATTTTAGAAAAGAAAAAAAAAAGCAGTGTTAAATCCGAAGGAGGATGTTCATCCTACCCTTAGAGGACATAGGCCCATTCCCCCATCCAAGTGGTGTGTGTTCGATTCCCCCATCCCCCAATATCTCCAATAAAAAACAAAACGCGGAGGCAGAATGCAGGGAAGAGAGAGAAAACACAAAATTGAACCATGTTGTAGTCTCTAAAATTTCTTACGAGAAAAAATCAACTTACTTGGATGGAAAAAATAGTACAAAACCATAATTTTCTTTTTCCTTTTTTTTTCTTTCCCTCCAGAGAGAGAGAGAGAGAGAGAGAGAGATAGAGAGAGAGAGAGAGAGAGAGATTTGTGATTGCTAGCTTGACCATACCTGGATAGAATATACTTGAACAAAAAAGAGAGTATTTAGAAAGAGTTGAAATGCTTGGGTACATTTCCACAGCTGCAGCTCTTAATGTAAATTGGTGTTAAAAGACATTATTTAGTAACACAACCAATTTGAACCCTTACCCCCAAAAAAAGGGAATGATTTTGCAAAACATGTTCTAAACCTAGAAAAAGTACATCAGAAATCTCGAAAATATTTCAGTAATAGAGATACTACTGCAATAGCGTATATACATTTTACATTCAGAGGATTCCATTGAATTTAATGTGAAGAGTTCATTTTTGTTGCATTATTGAACAATAATGGTTCAACTTTAGGTTCAATACTTCTTCTAGTTCTCTCAAATCATAAAAGAGACAACAGACATGGCACTTACGATGGACTAGGATAATAACATATGATAAGAACTATTGATGTTTAAGAAGGTTAATTAACCATTTTCCGGAAAAAAAAAAGTTTAAGAAGGTTTAGTTGAAGGACTAGATTCCGACTAGTTTCCAACTCCTAGTAATTTCATTTCATTGCTTAAGCAAGGTCTCAAGTTCGAGACCTTGTGTATGCAAACAACTATCTTGGGAGAGGTCCCCGAAACATGCGCCAAGCCGTACCTCGAGGGATTAGTCTGGGCAGTGGCCTAGGATACCCTGGGAAACCTAAAAAAAAAAAAAAAGAAATGAAAAATTCAATTTCAGATATGATAAGTCATCTAACTTAAATTAACTAGCCAATACGAAGAAACTTGGTTATAAAGGTATATTTTACTTCAATTTAAAGGGATTATTAGTATTTTCTTCGTAAATCTCAAGCTATTTTTTCTTTGAAAGTTCAGTTTAATGGGTACATTCAGAGGCAAAATATTTGTTTAGAGAGGCCTCTGTGTGTGTGTGTGTGCGCGCGCGCATTTCTAGAAAAGGAAAAAAAAAGTGTTAAAACTGGAGGAAGAATGCAGGGAAGAGAGAGAAAACACAAAATTGAACCATATTGTAGTCTCTAATTTTCTGACCCTTTTAAAGGAAAAAAGAAAAAAAAAAAAAGGCAAAAAAGAAAAAAGTGTAAACCCATAACTACAACCGCAAACTTTGGTGTTGGTCTATGATTCCGACTGCAAGTGAACTGTGAAATTTAATAAGAAACTAGACAGATTGAGAGTTGTTGATCACCACGCTAGGGATTGGGGCTATCCATTGGCAATATTATTTTCTTATCGGATTGGTGCTGATGCAATATAAAGAGTCTCCATCGATATTAACTACAAAGAGAAAAAGAAAGGAAAGAGTGGAAAGCATCGTGTTTGGCAAAGATTGGTGCTGATGCAACTATAATGTTATTCTTTTCTTTTCTTTTCTTTTTTCAATAAAGAGAAAAAGAAAGGAGAGAGAAAAAGAGAGAGACGATACCTACCTGGATATATAACAATATAAAGAGTCTGGCTGGCTGTTCTTTAAATCATAGTTCGTGAATGTTTTTACCATCTATGAACACGCAGGGGATTGGGGCTATCCATTGCCAATAGTCTCCTCCTTCCTTCATGCACCTTGCTTTTAGTTTTGGACAGTCCCTAATTTTCAAGAATGAAAGAGTGGAAAGCAGCGTGTTTGGCAAAGATTGAAGCTTAGGGCAACTCCAAACTGATAGCTCTTCAAGGGATGTAAGGTGGTTTTGGACGCCAATGGATAGGGATTCCAAATTCACAGCTCCATCGATAGTAAGTCTTCTTAGAGAAGTAGGAAGCAGACACTCACCTGGAAAGCAAACCACTTCTGGACACTTTCCGTCAAGCAGAAAGAAATCAAGACAGGCCAACCTTTGCAGACCCCACCACTCTGATACGGGCACTCCGATATATCCAAGTGTAAGTTCTTTTAGGTTGAGGGGAAAACCACCTTGTGGAAAGGAATTGAGACTTGGACAGCGAACTATTGAAAGATATTCCAGAGATGTGAGAGATTGCATCTGATCAGGAAACAATTTGAGATTCGCACAGTTACGGAGATAAAGACTTCTCAGATTGCGGGGTAAACCACTTTCCGGAAAAGACTTCAGGCCAGGACACGTTACTATACGCAAATCAGTTAGATGAAGAAAGTTGAACAAGCACTCGGGGAACGTTTTGAAATTCAACCAACCATCAATTCGAAGATATTCAAGTGATGACATGCAGTTGTGTAGTGGCTTCTCCACATCTGTCTCCAACTTTTTGCAATTGTAAACACTGAGTTCCTTAAGGGTGCTGGGTAAATCCCCAATTGGAAAGGACGTCAAAGATGAACAGTTCCAGATGTCTAGTGTTTCTATATGAGAAATTGTTTTAGTCTGGTCATGATTGTTGATTTCCTCAGCATCATTCTCCGAGTTAATCGCTCCGCAGTTGCTTTGCATCATCATTCCCTCATTATTACATCTTCGCACCTCCAGAGCCTCGCAAAGTGTAATCTTAAGCTTTGTAAGCATTGGTGGCAAACCTATGTCTGGAAAGCACAAAATTTTTGGGCAATTGTCGATGTCAAAATTTTGGAGAAACGCAAGGGTGTTCAAACCACTTGGAAGCTTCTCCAGATTAGGACAATCCCTCAATGACAACGATTCAAGATTTGGAGGCAACGCAACAGAGTAACCAGCCAAGGATACAAGTTGTTTACAAGATTTGACCTCTAATTTTCTCAAATTGATTAGATCCATCCATGCACCCTCCTCTTGCCACAATGACGTCATTTCACTGCATCTCATAATATTGAAACTTTCAAGTGCTCCCAACAAATGTAGAGTTTCCTTTTGTAGTTCGGTAAGACCTGAGACTGTATCAATAGTCAAAGTGGCGAGTGAGGCAATACCTACCATACATCTCAACACAACCTCAGGACATTTTTCAAGACTTAGTACTTGAAGAGATGGAAGCCTTGAGATTGAAACTTTAGTCAAACTCGGACAACCCGACATCCTGAGCTCACTCAGGAGAGGGAGTAACTTTGCACCAGTCAAGCCAGACCATTCTTCCCAATTGGGCATGCCATAAAAAGTCAAAGTTTCAAGCGACGGGAAAGCACCAGCTCCATAAAACTCAGCACCCACACTTTTTACCCCGTCCATCCTTTCAATTTTCAAATTCTTGAGTAAAGGTAGTTGCCCAAGAGATGGTAAAGATGTGCATTCTCTACAACAACGAAGTTCTAGATTCACTATGTTGGAGAATGAGGTATCTCCAACCCACCCGGGAAATTCTGTTCCACCATAGGATTTAATTTCGAGCTTCTTCAAGTTTCCATGAGGTTGTAAGACGTCAAGTACTTCCTTTTCAAGACTTCTATTTCGGGAATCATCAAAACTATCATTCCATTCCATCACTACCTCATCAAGCCCATGCTTACTCAATAAATTGGCCTCCCTCGCATCCTGGATATTTCTCACAGTTTCCAACCCCACAATTGTAAGTGCCCCTTGGATATATGAGAGGCTCCCCAACTCGCTTACTTGTAATCCATTGATTTCGCCCAAAACAATCTTCGACAATGTTCTCAGACTTGCCAACTTCCCAATGCCTGCAGGCATCTCTCGTAATTGGTCAGTACCAGAACAGTCAAGATGTCGTAGATTAACTAAATTTCCAATACTTTTGGGCAACTTAGTAAGCCACTTGCATCTACGTAACAACAAAGTCTGTAGATTGTAGAGGTCAGTCACAGATTCTGGCAAACATTTGATAGAAGTCTGAGATAAATTTAGATACCGAAGTTGTTTAAGATCGCTAATTGATTTGGGTATCTCGACAATGCAATAACCACTCAAAGAAAGAACTCTCAAGCACTGTAATTTTGGTACCAAGTCAGTTAAGACCTTATTAGATAGATAGCAATCTTGCCAATGAGTTTTACAAATTGGTAGAGGTAAGAAGGTTCGCAAACCCTTGACTCCGTGAAAAGCCTTGAATTTTTTGAAGACTTCAGATCGCTGACGAATGAATGATGAGTGACGAGCCTTTACGAAAAACTTATTCTGCTCAGTACTTTGTATGTTGCTGTCCAATCTTAAGGATATTTTTCCAGCAATCACTTGAGCAAGATCATTCATAAGATCATGCATCACAAATTGTGATTCACTTCCACTTGAACGTTGGAAAAATGACCTTGATAGAAGCTCATTAAAACACTCGTAACCTAACTCTTCCATTGCCTTCTCCCTTTCCGATAGTTTCAAAAACCCCTCCGCCATCCATAACAAAATTAGCTCATTCGTGTCAAACTCGTAGTCTTTAGGAAATATAGAGCAATAGGCAAACAATTGCTTCAAATGGGAAGGAAGATGATTATAGCTCAATCTCAAAGCTGGAAGAATACCACAATTTTGTATATTCCATATATTGCTATTCATTATTTCCTTCCAATATTCTAGACTTAGATCAGTGCGCAAGAGACCTCCTAGTGTCTTTGCTGCCAGAGGCAAGCCTTTACAATTTCTCACAATTGCTTCTCCAGTCTCTTTCAAACTTGGATGTGCATTAAAATCTCTTCGACCCAATGCATGTTGAGCTAATAGAGACAGGCATTCTTCACTCTCCAAAACATTCAGAGTGTAAGCTGGAACAGAGCTCATGGTTGATGCAACACGTTCGTGGCGAGTTGTTACGATGATCGTACTTCCCGGTGCACCAGCCCGTAAAGGACCACAGAGCATATCCCAATCCTCATAGTTCTCATTCCAAACGTCATCCAAAACAAGAAGAAATCTTTTCTTGGAAAGCTTCTCCTTTAGACTTACTTGAAGCTGATTCAAGTCGCTGGAAGCATGGCTGCCTGGTGCCACCGACTCGAGCATAATTTTAGTAATCGCGAGCACGTGAAATTCTTCGGAGACACATACCCATGCTTTTAAATCAAAGCAACCCGTCACTTGTTGATGGTTGTAAACAAGTTGGGCCAGTGTGGTCTTGCCAACTCCACCCATGCCGACGATGGGAATTACAGAGAATACTTCTGGGATGGCTTGTTCATGATCTTTGAGTAACATTTCTAGTATTACTCGTTTATCATTATCCCGACCAAAAACACGATTTTCATCCACCAGGGAAGTGGTTAATCTGTTGGACCTCTGCCTGACATTAATTTTTCTCAAATCCAAACTGTTTTTCTGTCTTAAAATGTCTTCTAATCTAGTTGAGATGCCATCCATCTCAGACCTCATTTTGCGATCAAGCATAAACAAACGTGGACTGAAGTTAGTACAGCAAGTGGGAATCATGAAGCTCATAATTACCTTAGTACTAGTGCTAGCTTGGTCAGTCCTGGCCGCCATGAGATTACGTCTGGAAGCTTCGCTGGAGATTTTGTCGAGTAGATCATCCAAATCGTATGCCAAATCTCCGAGATCTTCAAGCCACAACTTCACAGCAGCATCAGTAATTTGCTTATCCTCTGCATCAGTTAGAACTGCTTGAATTTTAATCAAAGTCCTTCGCCATTTGTTGAGCTGAGTGTGGATTCCCTCTTGGCGAGCAAATGTGAGGAGATCACCGGAGGCCAATCTCTCGAACAGCACAGTGATGAAAGCGGAAAGAAAGATCTCTAACACAGGCATTTTATTGGTTTCCTTTCTCTGCTAATTAGTGCAAATGATGGATGGAATTTCAGCAGAAGACGGAGATCTGAGACACAATTGAGAGATCTGAGACACAATCAAGTTGTTTTGGCCGCACCATACGGCCATGTTTGACTATGATTGATAATCGTGGGATCAAATAGTGGAATGATTTGGACCATAGATTCAAAAGTCAAGTGGTTTAACAAACACCACCGAAGAACCTATAATATATTCGGTTACCAATTACCATATCGACCAAAACAAACTTTCCATCTATTCAAGATCTCTTGTTTCCTTTTAATTAATTATTTTAAATTATGTATCATTAATAAAATTAATTTTATATTATTTATATTTTGTAATTTCAATTTATTCCTAATTTAATTGTAATTTTAAAAGTATTAAGTGTTAAAAAAAAATAATGATATGCTTTCTAAATTTTGAATTCAAGATGTTTTCCATATACATGTGGCAGTAGGCCCCCCTAATTTTGATTGAAAAGTGTTAGAGTGATTCCACCATTTTTTAAGGTGATCCCACTGTCATATGTATTTGGGAAGCATTTGAGATGCAAAATTTAAGAAACATAACATTACTCTACAAATGGAAAGTCGGACAATAATTTTGAAAAAAAAGATAGAATAATGCTATGCTTTTCAAATTTGAAATCCCAAATGTTTTCTAAATCAACAATGCTAGGGGCACAAACATTTTACACAAACACACTCTACTTCTCTTCTGGGTGGCACGGTGGGGACCGAATAATTTCAGTGGGCCCCAACAGTGCCTTCCAGGAGAGAGATAAAGTGTGTTTGTATAAAGTATTTGTGTCCCAAATATTACTCTTTCCAAATACATGTGGTAGTGGTGGCCATGATTTTGATTGGAGAATGTTAGAGTAGTCGCACTATTATTGAAGGTGGTCTCACTATCACATTTTTTTTTTTGTTTTATACTTATTTAGATTCGGACTGGATATATACACAACTCACACACACACGCACACCACAGCCCCAACCCCATCCCAAAGCCCCACACTGGCACACAGCAAAGCCCAACAAGAGCCACTCATTTCGACTGAAGAATAACTAGGGGCCAAACAACTAGAATCCCTTATAGGGATTTGAACCCTTTCCCTCCTCATTGGGAAGAGAGAGGCTATGCCAATTGGGTTACAGCTTGCTCGGTAGCATTTGTGATGCAATTTGGGAAGTATAATATTACTCTATAAATGGAAAGTGTGACAATAATTTTGAAATGGAGGGATTACTATTTTATATTTATAGTATGGTAATTATTAGAAACAATGAAAAGAGACTAAAAGTATTAAAAATATTAAATATCCTAGACAATGTGTAAAAACCTCCTGCCTTATCTTATTATTGTTTAATTATATTTTATTTTCTCTTGTAAAAATATTCTTTTTTAAATTATCACTTTAAAAATAAAATGCTAACTTATTACATATCTAAGGTTTTGTATTTTCTTTTTTGGACAAATAAATCTCTTTCAACTCATTAAAACAAGGACAATAAAATTATTTTATAAAAGAGACGAAATAATTTAATTTAGAAAGACCTTCTTGTTCCATTGATACCAAAACACTTATTGTTGCCTACTCACCAAAACCCTTATAGTTGCCTACTTCTTCAATGATTCTTTAACAATATAATCTTTTTTAATTAATTCAAAATTAATTTTTACAATTAATTTTTACGAAAACTATAAAAGTGACACATCTGAGTGAGTTGTAGGGATTTAATTGGTGATCAAGCAATATACCCACGTAAGGCCTATCCTTGTATGGTTCACGATAATAAAAAAACAATCACACGAACAAGACAATAGAAAAGCAAGCAAAAGGATTAAGACAAAGACGACTCCTCTCTATTGATAATAAACCCTACAAAACAACCAATCCCTTACCTCACTCTCCTCTATTTTTTTTTCTCACTCTTTTTCTAGAGTCTCTCTCTTCTCCTAGGACAAAACAATATATTGGATTCTCTTACCCCTATAGAATTGGGATCTCCTTCCCCTATGGATTTAGTCTTGTATTTATAGTGATACAAATCCTAGTCCACTAATAATAGGAAACTCTTCTTTTACAAGAAACCTTATAGGAATAGGAAACTCTCTCATAAAGAAACCTAAACCTAATTGGAAACAAGAGAAACTGATGCTCCTCCCCGTTATCGCCCGAACGACCTCTCCAGCGGGCGACATTCCAGAATGTACAGTAGCTGCTCCTTGCCCCTGTCCGCCTGGGCAGTCACCTCCACCTTCAGCTTCTTGTCTTCATCTTCGTCTTCATTTTCTTCTGAGTTTTTGTCACAATCCCAACATTCATCACCTTGACGAAAATCTCATCACCATCATCGCCTTTATTGTCTTCAGGTTATTTATCAATCCTCATCTCCGCGTCATCTTTGCCACCTCTCTATCATCATCTATGTAGACTTGTCGTTTCTCAAATTCTCATCATCTATGTGTCGCACCGCGACGGGAAAAAATAGGTTTTTTTAAATATATATATAAGAGTGTTTTTTTTTTAAAAAAATGGAAAAAGAGGAATGTGGGAGAAGTATTTTTTTATTTTGAAAAAATAGGCCAAGTAGATTTTTCAGAGTCGCCACCTAACTTTGTACGGGTGTTAGGATCCCGATAAAGATACGGAAATATATCTTTATATTTTTAAAGTTTGGGAAAGTGGGCCTATGTTTTTGATAAGTAAACCAGAGATTTAGAAAGGGATTCGGGGACTCGGTTATGTCGAGGGAAGGTATTAAGCACCCTCGAACATCCATGACGAAGCATGGTTGCCAAATTGGCAATTTTCATGATAACGGGGCATAAAGATAAAAGAATGAGAAAAAAAAAAGATAAAAGATGAAAAGTTATGGCCGCACCCTTTTGGGGTTGCATACGTATCTCGGGTTGAGAATCAGGCCAAACGTAGCTCTAACTTGTTATTTATTTTTTTTGAAATTTTTGGTCGCGTTTGACCGTGCTCGTGTGTTATAGTGTTTTTGAAAAGTCGGTGTAGCTAGGACGTCGATCACCGTAATCGAGTCCTAGACTTTAACCTTGATTATGTGCCGGAAGTAAGGGTCGGTGCCCATTTGAGTCTCGAACTTTCAAGTCGTTAACGTTATTGAACAACGTAACTAATCGAAATGTTTGGTTTTGAAAAGGTTGCCGGAAGTAAGGGTCGGTGCCCGTTTGAGTCTCGAACATTCAAGTCGTTAACATTATTGAACAACGTAACTAATCAGAATGTTCGGTTTTAGAAAGGATTTGAATACCGGAAGTAAGGGTCGGTGCCCGTTTTGAATTTGAACATTCATATTATCGGCGTTATTGAACAACGGGATAACTTGAAGTGTTCATTTTGAAAGAAAGGTTTTTGAAAGTTACCGGAAGTAAGGGTCGGCGCCCGTTTTGAATTAGGATTTTACAATGATTTATGTAAGTGTTAAGTGAGCAAGAAAAAATTGAGAGAGGACAAGTTATGAATGTACAAGAGTTAAAAATATCCGGCCTACCGGAAAGATCAAGTGAACTAGGATCTAGCCAATTCACAATGGTGAGGGTCAAGTATTCGACGGCGAGGCCGGTCGTTATTTCAAGTATTCGACGGCGAGGCCAGTCGTTATTTTCAAGTATTCGACGGCGAGGCCGGTCGTTATTTTCAAGTATTCGACGGCGAGGCCGGTCGTTATTTTCAAGTATTCGACGGCGAGGCCGATCGTTATTTCAAGTATTCGACGGCGAGGCCGATCGTTATTTTCAAGTATTCGACGGCGAGGTCGATCGTTATTTCAAGTATTCGACGACGAGGCCGGTCGTAGAAAAGAAGAAAAGAAAGTAAAAAGGAATAAAATAAAAAGAGTCTTTCTTCGTCCTTTACTTATTTATTACATTTACATTGGATTCGGTGTCAAGAAAATAAGAGAAAACGGCCCTTTACCTTGAGAAAACGGCTCGGAAATAGCTAAACGGGGCCCAAGTTGAATTTCGGCTTGAAACGGGCCCAAACGGAGGTCACCGGTGAGTCTGGAACGGCCGAAAACCCCGAAAGTGGTATAAACCGGAGCAAAATCGGTTCGGGCAGATTTCGGGCGGGACCGGCCGGCGCCAAACTGGCCGGTTTGAGCAGAAATGAGCTTGAAAATGGAGAATCTGCTTCAAATGATGGAATTTTGCAATTCTGAGCACACGGGTGCGTCCGGAATGGCCAAATTAGCTAGGAACAAGTGTCCGTTCGTTGAAATCTGGATCCGGAGTGGAGAAAATTGGGAAAAACCAAAAGTGGGGCCCAAATGCCACATCAGCAGGCCACGTGTCAGTCAGAGACACGTGGCGCCTTCTGATTGGCAGGTCAAAGCTGACGAGGCGCTGATTGGGTAGCTGACTGGATGTGCTGACTGGGCAATCAAGTGACGCGTGGCAGCGTCTGAGTGGCCAGTCAACATGCTGACGTGGCAGAAATGCCACGTGTCAACCTCTGATTGGTGCCTGAGCGGTGACGTGGCAAGGACACGTGGCAGATAATGCCACGTGTTAGCCTATGATTGGACGGTCAATTCTGACCTGGTGCTGACGTGGTGGATACGTGGAGGATGACTGGACTGCTGACTCAGCAACCGTGGACACGTGGCAGCTTCTGGTTGGTGGGTCAAAGCTGAGTCAGCGCTGACTCAGCGCTGACAGGGTAGCTGCGCGTGGACGTAGCGGTACGGTGGCTGGTGGCGCGTGTGGGCGCGTGCGGCGGATTCCGGCGGCTTTTGGCGGTGTGGCCGGTGGGGTTTGAATCGTCCGGAGCAGACGAAGGTGGTGGTGGTGGTGGTGGTGGGGTGATCTTAATGTTGCCGTGGACGGCGGCAGAGGCGCCGGAGTGGTGCGGCGGCGCGTGGAAGTTTGTGGCGGCGCGTGTGGGCTTTCTGGACCTCCTTTGGTGGTTCTGAAAACACAGGTCGATGGGTTTTTTCGATACGAAGCCAATGGTATGGGTGGTGAGACACAGAAATGCAGTTTAAGGCTCCGTTTGGGTGTTTTTCAGAATCTGCAATTCCGGTGACCGGTTGGGTTGTTTGGGGCTGATTTCTGGTATTTTGGGGGGTCCTTAGGATCTGAAACTTTGGGTGTTTGTGGGTAAATGATTTACAGAGGTGGTGGTGGTCTTGGTTTTGGGCTTGGAGTGATGGTGGAGATGGTGGTGGTGTTTGGAGGTTTTTAGAGCTTGGAGAGAGCTTCAATGGGGGAGAGAGAGAGAGAGAGAGCTTCCCTTTCTTTTTCTTTTTTTTTTTTTTTTAAGTGCAGCACCCAAGGGTCCTATTTATAGAGGATTTTGGGTTGGGGAGGATCCGGTGTGAACGGGACGCATTTCGGATCCTTACAACCCCCGATCTTGGCCGTTCGGTCTTCCGAAGCTTGTTTTTCCCATCAGGCCGTCCGATTTGAGCGATTCGAAAATATTTAGTCTTCATTTAACTTTACCGACAAATCCCCACGGTCGGATCGGCGATTTCTACTCCCGGGTTCAAAATTGACCGTTTTGCCCCTCCCTATGCTGATCCTGGACTGCAAAATTAGGGTTGCCGATATCTCTTGATCCGACCGTCGGATCTGACCGATTCGAAGTTCTTTATGCTTGTATCGATATTCTCTTCAAATCTGCCCGGTTGGCCGATTCGGAACCCGCGCTGAGCGACGACCGCCGTTTTGAACTTCCGTATGATTGATGACTCTGAATGACCTAGAATGGCCATTAAAACCCTTGTTGGCATCCCCGATGGATTTTTCGTCTTTTCCTCGATTTGCGTGCCCGGTGGGCCCCCTGCACGAGTCAGTTCTCTTTTTCTTTTTATTTTTTATTTTCTTCTTTTTTTGTATATATATATATTTTTTAAAAGGACGGTAAAAATGGGGTGTCTACACTATGGATTCAAGAAACTTTGAAGCTACATCAAGGCCGTCGCCAACATCATCTTTATCATGGTAGTCACCACCACCTTGGGCTTGGAATTTAGCTCAATATCTCGTCTCACCATCGCCATGCATACTAGTGCCCAACATATCCTCCCATCATCTTCTTGGGAACATCGCACGATTGCCCAACTCTTCTTCCCGCCATCTCCATGGGAATGACGCACAAACTTGGCCTCATTGTTGTGAGCCACAACTTCATCTCTTGTAGAAATGGTTGGTGTCACTAAGGTTGTTGTTGAAGCCTTCTTCACTGGCTCCTACGTCTTCACCTCCTTTGTGACCACTCTGCTCATCATTGTATTTCCCAAAAGGATATACAAGTTCCCAACCTTTCTACCCATCAACATGACCCTTGAGTTCATGTTCACCTTCATCAGACCTTTACCCACTACAATGGAGCAGCCCTTCGAGTCCAACACACCCAAAGATATTACGTTCCTATTCAAGCCCGGAACATGGTAGACATCGTTTAGCAGCCTCGTCAAGCCGTTGGTAGTCTTGATCACGACAGTGCCAATTCCCTTCACCTCCTCAACTGTTGTGTTCCATAAAGACTTTTCCATCCATCGGTTGATAGGACGAGAACCAATCTCTATGTGAACAAATATGGGAAAAACAAGTCGAATAATGCAACCACTCATTCGCTCTTCTCTTCTCTTGCGATTGACATGGCATCATTGATCGGGGATGAATAGTTCCCGATTACTAATCCTAACTCACCTTTATTAGTCTCGGGTAGTTATTATTTAGTGGGTATTATGTTTTTTTTTTATTTATTTTTTTATTTTTTTATTTCAGGTTTTACAAGTATACAATCAAAATAGATCAAAAAGGAAGTCTATAATATGAAAACAATGTAATTAGTGGTCAAGGAAAACTTTCCTTGCTCAAAAGGTGATTCTGATAACAGCAACAACTTAGAAAAGGGCATTTTTGACATGGAATACTTTGGAATTTTGAAGTTGGTCCAGATAAAGGAAATGTAGTACGACGAGTTACGGTCGCGTGACTTCAAAATGTGCGTCAATCCGAGGTCCGGGCAAAGAGATATGCCAATTGTACCATCGGTGCGCAGAGCAGAATTAGGATGTGGAAAAGACGAATTCTAGTATTTTAAGAGTTTAGAAAACTTCCTAAACTTAGGAAACACTTACATATAAGATATATACTCATTATATACAACTTTTACTCATATATATATGTATTGAGAGAGAGAGAGAGAGAGAGAGAGAGAGAGAGAGAGAGATAGAGAGAGAGAGAGAGAGAGAGAGAGAGAGAGAGAAGAAGAAGAAGAAGAAGAAAAAGGCAAGAAGAAGAAGTAGTCCAATGTTCTCCATGGATTCCTACAACAACTCCATGCCTTCAACTCACTCCATGGCCAACTAATCATCCATTCCAGAGTTTCAATGAAACCCTTGCTATGTAAAGGATTCCTTTTTATGCTTTTATCTTCACTACACCATATGGTCTCATTACTAACGGATATTTCCGTTGGGAAAAGTATTTCTAACGGATATATCCGTTAGTATTTTAGCGTTAGTAATATTTACTAACGGATATATCCGTTAGTAAAATTAATTTTTCTATATCCGTTAGTAAATCCGTTAGTAATTACTAACGGAAATATCTGTTAGAAAGCTACTCACTAACGGTTGTTTTGCAACTGAATACTAACGGTTTGTCAACAATTTCTAACGGATATATCCGTTAGAAATATGCATAAATATAAAATAATAATAATTTAATTATATACTTCCCAATTATTATTATATGATGATGCCAAAAATTGGTAACAATAAAGTAAAGCAATTTAGGAGAGAGAGGGAGAGAGAGTGAGAGACTATTTTTTGTATGTGGTTCGGCCCTGTTAATGAAGGTACCTACGTCCACGGGTGTGTCTGAGCACGTTCACTAGCAGATCACCGGCGGGCCTGGTGAGCCAACAAAGAGGGGCGACACTACCAGTAATACCGGCCGGGCGTATGCATATAATGGTGAATTTTGTAGAGGCGCTGTGTAGACTAAAGAGTTGGCCGCATAGGCTCAAAGATCGGCCCCCTCAATGGGGGGTGAGAGGTCTCTTTTATAGATGCAAGAGACCTACTCATACATAGATAAGGACATATAATCCTATTAGGGTGTGATTGACACCAATCAAGTGAGTTTCCTAATTGTATTAGGATTGATTGACATTAATTGTGGGGGTTTCCTAATTGGATTAGGAAACAGTTGTACTTTCCATTAGTCTTCTAGCTGGAGGTCTTTGCATGCCTCGGGGTTAGGCCCGAGGACTTCGTAGATGCCTCGGGGTCATGCCCGAGGACTTTGTAGATGCCTCGGGGTTAGGCCCGAGGACTTTGTATGAACTCTGACAATCGGTGAAGCCTTACGCGGTGATCAGGCAAGTACCACTGTAGTCGGGCTCATCTAGAATGATGGAGACAGGGGGTCGGATCAGGATCATCGGGCTTTTGATTTTTATGTGCTGGAGGCAAAGCCGGAACTGCTTGATCCTGATCGATGTGAACTGGAGGTCAGGTCGGGACTGTCGAACCATGCCTGTTGTGAGCTGGAGGTCCGGTCGGGGCTGTCTGACCCGAACTGCTGTGAACCGGTGGTCGGGTCGGAATTGCCGGACTCAAACCGCAGTGAACTGGAAGAACTGTCAGAACTCCCGGGCTGATCTCGCTTTCGCTTACTTCTGGAAGACTCGTTGCTTTCTTGCTCGGTGTATTTGGTCTTCAGAAACTCTTCAGTGTCAATATATTTTCCAACCCTCTCAGAGAGCTCAACCAAAGTTTCCGGTCGGTTTTTGTGGAACGACGCGGCGCACTTGGTGTGTTGAACTCCCGAGCAGAAGGCTAGGATGGCAATTGTCTCGTTCAGATTGCGGATTTGAAGCTTCTGTTGGTTGAAGCGGTCGGTGAACTCCTTGAGGGACTCATTGTTTCGTTGTCTGACTGTCAGTAGCTGCATGTCTGGCTTTGGCCGCTCATGCATACCGGCGAACTGGTTGATGAACTGCTTGCTGAGTTGTTTGAAACTGCAGACCGATCGGGGCTCCAAGGAGTAGAACCACTGCATGGCCGGGCCTTTCAAAGTGCTGGGGAAGGCTAGGCAGTGTAGCTCATCGGAGTTGGTTGCTAGGGCCATCTGGACCTTGTAGGTCTGGACGTGGTCGACCGGGCTTTCCGAGCCGTTGTATGAATCTAGCCGAGGCTGCTTAAATTCGCGCGGGATAGAGAACCTCGTGATCTGGCTGGAGAATGGTGACTCTGTCTCGGTATTGGCTTGATTCGGAACACAGTTTTGATCAAGCTTTTTGGCCACTCCATCGATCTGCTTCTGTAAGTCCTTAATTCGGGCTTCCACTCCTTCCCGACCGGTATCTGAGGAACTGGTCGGGTTGGTGGAAGAGGCTTCTTCTTCATGGCGGGGTGCTGTCCTCTGGGATCGGGCTCGGCTGTGACCCTGGGTAACCGTTCGCTTAAGGACGACTCGGCTCTTGACCGAGTGACCCAAGACTGATTCCCGGGCCATATGCTCCTGCCTTTCCCCTCGGGCAGCAGGCCCACTGCTGACGTCTTTGACATCCTCAACACGGGACGGGTTGGCTCGGGCCCGTTGTCTGGTCAAGATCGGTTCTCGACCGTACGCAACGTTCCCGAGTCGTTTCCCGGCCACTGGAGAATTGCTTTGTTGGGCTAGCAGTGCTTCGATCTGTTGCTGAATTTGACGCTGGCCCTCCAAGAGTTGTGTGAGGGTTGCGGTGATTTGCTCAGATGTCAGGATTGCTGCAGTCGACGCCGGGGCCGAAGGAACATCCCGGTCGGACTGCTGCGCAACCTTCTTTCCCTTCTTTGGTGGCATATTGATCAGTCAAGAATTTGTTGATGAGAAGAATTGTCGTTTCCCACAGACGGCGCCAAGCTGATGATGCCAAAAATTGGTAACAATAAAGTAAAGCAATTTAGGAGAGAGAGGGAGAGAGAGTGAGAGACTATTTTTTGTATGTGGTTCGGCCCTGTTAATGAAGGTACCTACGTCCACGGGTGTGTCTGAGCACGTTCACTAGCAGATCACCGGCGGGCCTGGTGAGCCAACAAAGAGGGGCGGCACTACCAGTAATACCGGCCGGGCGTATGCATATAATGGTGAATTTTGTAGAGGCGCTGTGTAGACTAAAGAGTTGGCCGCATAGGCTCAAAGATCGGCCCCCTCAATGGGGGGTGAGAGGTCTCTTTTATAGATGCAAGAGACCTACTCATACATAGATAAGGACATATAATCCTATTAGGGTGTGATTGACACCAATCAAGTGAGTTTCCTAATTGTATTAGGATTGATTGACATTAATTGTGGGGGTTTCCTAATTGGATTAGGAAACAGTTGTACTTTCCATTAGTCTTCTAGCTGGAGTAGGAAACTGCCCATAATTTGGGGTGTATTATTATATATATTTTTTGTTGCACCTAATTAACAACCATATTAATTTATACCTAACACAAAAAATAACAAAATTAATCTATATCCAACACAACAAAACATAATTAATCTCTAAGAAACACACAAAGCTCAATATATCTATAACAAAACAACAAATATAATTCATAATGATCATAACAAATAGAATCGTGAATACTCTACTGTATTATTTGGAATATTCTCTATGAATCCTAAAAATAAAACATCAATATATATAAATTACAAACATGTACTTCACAATATTCTCAATGAATCCTAAAAATAAAGCATCAATGCATATACATTATACAAGCATATACTTTACACTCCAGCCCTATGACTACTGCTCCATCCCTTTGATGTATCAAATGAAACCCACGGTTACACCTATGATTCTGGAATTCTGATTTCTCATATTATATCCTGCATAGATAAAAGCAAACAAAATCTTTCAATGGCACGAAAATAATATCCAAACCAAGACATCTCTCAATATGTATACATCCAAACCAAGCTGACAACAAAGGCATTAAAACTACAAAAGTTGTGATAATACAAAGCTAATGTTGCTTTCTTGCTTATAAAGTAATGAATGACAAGACCTGAGTATACATGGATAATGCCCCCAATGTTCCAAAGATAGAATTGAAAAATGACTAACTAATTTGTGGTTTGAAGGTTTACTCATAAAAAAGTCCACTTCAACAATCATATCAGCATGATAAAGAGATAAAAATCAAGTGAATAAAATCATAAATAAATTCTCCAATTCTCCATAGCAAGCAAAAAAGAAAACATTCATCTAATAGCTTAACCAATTAAGCATATGAAAGATAAACCAATTACAAATTCTTAAAAGTAATATGAATTCCTCAAAACAATATTGAAAGCCAAAGAGTTTGTCACACTAACACTGCATTTAATTGATCTACCTAGGTCTTTCACAGGTCTTGCATGCTCAAACCAGCAAACAAGATATGGAATAGATAAAGAAAAATCTCACAGAATTAATCAGTTAAATGTTAAGAATACAAGCACTTTTCTCCTTGCAAACCAAAACACCAAAACATAGTACAAAGATAGAAGGGGCTCGGTGATGGCAGCAAAAATAAGGAAGCATTTTTCTTGTGATACACAATACTTTATTCTCCGGTTCCTAACCTTCATTAATTAAATGTCATTCGACATGTCTGTCGACGTCGTTTAGTATCTTTATCCATGCTACATAGGTTTTAAAACAGTATTCCAAGCCCATATCTAACACATCAAGAAATGATTTCCACTCATGCCGCATTACCCATTAATAACAATTTTCGCCCTCTCCCCTTTTCACCACTTTCCAACTGAATGGCCTCTATTTCCAATTCAAGTAACACTTTGCATTTAAACATTAATACACCAAATGAAAACTTTTCATTACCATTAAACCAATACATTGTTGCACCCAAGTTCTTCTAATTCATACTTGGTCTAAATACGTGTAGAGGCAACCAAGCAGATGTGTGTTATAATGGAAAAATTCATGTAGGGGACAAAAAGCTAGGTCCACTATGAAAAGGAACTATCTATCAAACTATGATTGAGATTTGACAAATAAAATATATACAAAACAACAAACTTACCTGGTGGGAGAGATTGCTTCCACTTATCGGCCTTCTCTGAGTTGAACACACAAAGTGTGTAGAGGTACTTGGAGCAACGAACCTTGAACTTGACAACATCTTTGCTCCTCTTGATTTTCACGGAACGTGCATCTTTCCTTCTGGCGGTGAGAAGGAAATCCTTGATCTCGTGGATCTGCATAGGTTGAGTATCAAAAGATAAGAAGGAAATAGTTAGCACAAAATGACATTGACCAAAATAGAGCAACATAGGGAAAGCAAGGTAACACTACAAGAAAATTGGTGATGTAAGTAGCCATTAGTGATGACGTCACTTTAGCATAGAGTGAGAAGATCAAAACTCGTAGTAGAAACAAAGGCAATTTCGAACATAAACTGAATATAAATAAGAGAAAATTAGGAGATTAGGGCAAAAAATAGAGCATATTCTGTGAGGATTCAAAGAATATTAAGATTTAATGTGAAAAGTTCGCGAAATAAAGAAGAAATTGAAAGTTGGTGATTAAAAATTGGCAATAATTTCAAAGAAAATTGCATTTGAGCAAAACATTTCAGCAAAACCGGGGCTGTTTCAGTAAAATAGGGGCTGATTGGGGCTGTTTTTAGCTCTTTTTGGGGCTGAAAAATGCAGTTAACTCAACATAACATGGACTGTTTTGGGGCTGTTTTAAGGTCTACTTATAGGCAGGAAAATGCAGCAAAACATGGGCTGTTTTTAGTTCCTAAAGGTGTCTTGCTATCTTAGATAAGTTAACGTTAACCACATTGTCAATAAACTAACAAAAACTCAGCATTTCAACTTTGGTCCACAATCCATAGACAAAACTATTTCAATTCAAAGCTAAAAGCTCAAACCTCCTACTAATTATTAAGTTAAATAAACTCTCAACTTGGGAAGGTGGACATTGAAGTAATTCAAAATAATACACCAATGGATTATACACTCTAAACTAATTAACCCCATACCGAAAAACTGAAATAACAAGGCATATGGTTCCAACTATAGAGCTTGAAGCCGGCAAGAAAAGGTCCCAGAGGGAGAAAGGGAAATGAGATTTGGGTTTTTGATTTGGGTATGCATATGGGTGAAAGGGAGAGAGAGTGACCAAAATGAGTATAAGATAGAGGGAGGGCTGATAGTGAGGGTATGTGTGTGTGTTTGTTTAAATCAAACTTTTTCTTAGTGGATGACTAAGAAACACATGCTTTTCTTTATAAAACTAAATTTCCAAACACACGCTCTTGGGGTAAGTGAATCCTTTTTTTTGAGTAAGTAATGTGTTCAAGTAGTTTAACTTACTAAATTTCCTACATCGTTGCCCTCTGACTGAAGTTTACTGTTGTACTGCTGCAAACTTGTGTTGTACTCTTGTAATTGCTTATACATGTCATTTAGCGATGATATCTGCAGTTATGAAACCCATATGAGATGTAATTTTTAACTGACAAGAAAAATGAAACAAAAGTAATCTAAATGAAATAGGCAGCAAAGTCAAAAGCTACATGCGCAAAGCAAAAATCTGCTACAATCAACTGACAAGAACAAGCACGCTTAAAAATATTTTGATACATTACTCACATTTCTAACACCCATCCAAAAGCTTTATCGGTCTCCGGATCATCTTTCATCCTCAAAGAAACATTCATCCACATAGCTGCAGTTTTTTCCAGTAGATACTGCAGCAATCACATCAGTTACTAACATTATTCTATGAGGGAGAGTGTAAAAGTTTAAGAAAAGATGAACATTGAGTTTTCTCATCCACTACAGCCTCTGCTGCACTAGCAATAGCATTCTTCATACTATAGAGGTATTCTGCTCTCCAAAATTTTGTCCAGAACTCCTTTTCTGTCATCTAGATCCAGTGTACATACCAGCACGATGTATAAAATGCAAATATTCAACACTTAAGTTATCTTGAGTGAAAGAGAAATTAAATTAGTAGAGAAGGGGGTCTTTCACAACATGAACTTCCTAAATAATGGAAAGATACATTTTTTTCACCTTGCTGGGAACAAAATTCAGGAATGCCTGGTGAATCTCTCAGCAAATATCTGCAAGATAATTTGACTATAAGAAGAAAAAAAAACCCTGAGTCTTTCAAGATGCTGTAATTAAGTGCATGGCACGACTGTGAAAGCATTTGGACACCAAATTTTGGAACCATAGCAGTACCTAGCAGATTGCACAGAATGAATCTGGTAAGAATTTAAACTTTATTTCATCGCCTTAGGTTTGAAACCCAGCTTCATTTTCTCACATTCACAACATTGAATCAGTAATAGAATATCTTTTCACCTATCAGTGATAACCACAAGCTAGATATCATAGAAGTAGTTGTTGGTTACAATAAGTTGAACAATTATTGTGATTTAGAAATTTTAGAGTTTTTAATCTGATTCTTTGGAGTCAGGATTACATATGCCATAAAACGTACCTTTAGAGTTCAACGTTTGTGGCTTTAAAAAAAAAGTAAGTGTTATTTAATTGAATAATATGCTTTAGTAAACACCCAGTTCACACGCGAAAAAAAAAAAAAAAAAAAACTCAAGCCCCTAATTGATGATTACACTGTTTAGTTATGGCCTTAGGCGCAACACCCAAATCTATGGTTGTGCAAACTGCTACTATAAAACACATAGTTCATATAATAAGAAGAGATAAAAAAACCAAATTGAAGATTATGCTTATGCAAAAATGAGTTCTTTACTCCAAAGAACCATAGCATAATGAGGGAAGGAGTCTAACTCAGTGGTGTGTTTTTGGACCCCTGTAGATCTTGCTCATAGTACGGAAGAGAAAAGCCTAACTCAATGGTGAGTTTTGTTTTTTGTTTTTGTTTTATATAAGTAAATCAACGTGTATTTTTAAAAGGGGAAAAAGGTTTTACATGATAGCTATATGGTCACAGAAGTAATGACAAACATTGAACTACTAAAATGGAAAGACCAGTGATTTACTGTAATAGTAGAGCTATATGGTCACAGAAGTCATCCAAACATTTGTGAAATCACAAGGTAACCTTATACGATTCACAAATCAAAACCACAAATCACAGTGAATGTTCGGCAAATGAACAAAAAAAGGTAAATGAAGGTACGGTAAACGGAAATTTAATTTTCAAACTCACAAATCAAAACCACAAAATTTAATTTTGTAGCAATTTTTGTAGCAGTTTTTCTATTTTCTTATATATATATATGGAAGAGGAATAACAATTACTCCGTAACTTGGAGTCTTGGACATGGGCATAAAGCAAAAGTTGTAAAGCAATCATCAAAACCACAAATCAAAGTTAGGATTAACATTCTTTCACTTAGCTAACATTCTTTCACTTAGCTAACATTCTTACCTGATTAAAGTCAGGATTAACATTCTTTCACTTAGCTAACATTCTTACCTGATTAAAGTCAGGATTAACATTCTTTCACTTAGCTAACACCCAGTTATTGGGGATAAAAGTTGACTCTGTTTCAATGGAGCAAATGTAATAAATGAAAATCTAGGCCCCAGAAATTGATACTTCCTACTTTCTTCCCAGACATCAAATAGAAAGAAAATTAATCCAAGCCACAAGTCAAAGACAATTAGTTCACAAGACAGAACTAATTGTTTGATAATCATGGCACAAAAATTTTTACCCAATTCGCGGTAACTAGTCTGATAATTACAACTTTTGATACTATTAGGCATGCTTAATCTACTTAATCTAAATGCAATTCCAATTCTTTCTCAAGTAGTTCTTCTCAAACTCATTCTAAAGTGAAATAGTTCTAGTACATTCTACAAACGCATAAATCCATCAAAAAATCACAATGAGCAACCTATGCGATCTACAAATTTTGGGATGAATTTAAGCACCGTAAAAAAAATAAAAATAAAAATTGATTCAACATATGCATATGAATAAATACCTCTATATATATAGTTGTACCTGAAGCTTGCTGGATCTTCGGTACTGACTTCAGTACTGAGAGGAGCATAAGACCGATTAGGATGAAGAAGAGAAGATGTTGACAATTCGATCACAGGCCCACCAGAGCTCGATGACGGCGAAAAACTCATCGGCACTCACATGCTCTTCAACACATCTCTGTACTTCCTATACAAAAACGTCTGATTCCTCGTTGCCATTGATTCAACCAAACCTCAAATCCAAAACCTATATATCGATCGTGCAATTCAAATTATATTTAGATCTGAAAATGGTGAGAGTCAAAGAATGTTGAATCATACTAGGCTCGAATCTTTAGAGTTCAAAATTGGGTGAGAATTAGGGTTTGTGAGGAGGTCGATGATTACGCTGGCGAGATCGTTTGGACGGATATCGGAGTTGGAATCGAAACCACTGAACCAAAGGGATGGAGAGAGAGAGAGAGAGAGAGAGAGAGAGAGAGAGAGAGAGAGAGAGAGAGAGAGAGAGAGAGAGAGAGAGAGAGAGAGAGAGAGGAGAGAGAGAGGAATAGAACCCTTGGATCCTCTTTCACAGATAGTAAAGGGGGAGAAATTCGCTAGTTTAGGGGGAAAAATTGGGGGGAAATGAAAATTTTGTTGTGTTTATTTATAAAATTGTCTCTGTGTTTTTATTTTTTGGATTTTATTTACAAAAATACCACTGGTTCTGATTTTTTATTGAACAAAATTCACTAAAAGGAAAATACTAACGGATTTTCAATATTTCTAACGGATATTTCCGTTACTAATTAGTAACGGATATATCCGTTAGAAATCTTAAAAGTTGGCTGTTAGAAATATGGCCATATGGTGTAGTGCTTAGATTTACTTGTATTCATGGATGATGATTGTATGTTTGAGGATTTTTATATAAAATCTTACATTATGTTTAAATCATTGTTTTTGAGATTTATTCTTGTCTTAGATTTATTTTGAACTCAATGTGCTCAACAATTTATATTTTCGGTGATTATATGAATTGTTTGCATGCAATGGTGCTTGTGGAATTATGATCTTAATTATTGAATACTCCATACCTAGGGAAGATGGGGTGTGCTACAACCCTAATTTAGTGTAAGACACTCCATGCCAACCGAAGATGGATTATGTTAGTAATTAGGTTGTGATTATTCTCTTGAAGGAGGAATCGGGCTAGTAACCACGTTTCTTCATGATCATCCAAATACAGTAATTTAGTTGGTGGTGGATTTGCAATCCTAGAACCCTTCTCTCATACTTTTCACATCGTATTAATATTGTTTTAATTAGTTTAATTGCTTTCTAGATTAGATAGTTAATTTAATTCTTTTTAGTTATTCTTAATTCAAACAATCAAAAATCCATTTTCTCTAAATCAATTAAAATTAGGTCTAAAGAATTAAAGTAAATCCGTTTTGCAGTCCCTGTGGATTCGACCCCCCTGCTTATCACTATCTCATTATTTTTAGTAGGGTAATTTTATCTTGATATTGACAATATCAATTTTTAGCGTCGTTGCCGGGGACTGCCAAAATGATTCTTTTTTATTCTAGGATTTTTATTTTATTTGATTAGTAAATATTAGTTTTTGTTTTATTTGTCTTGCTGAAATTGTTAATCCTATTTTGCAGTTTGATTTTATCGAAGCACTCTAGTAGCTTATACATTTATGATTAATTATTAACCTATTTTTGTTTTTCACTCCTAGAATGGGTTACAGCAATGAGCTTTATTGTTTTGGATTCACTTACATAATTCGGGCCAAAGGGCTTTAGAAAGCCTAAATCTTTAGTTAAACTTGGCCTGCAAGTTCTAGGATTCTAAACAACGATGCAGTTTTTTTGAGAATAACTATACAAATATACAAATCTTCTGAAGCTACCTTGTGATGTAATTTTCTCTTTAGTCACTTTCTTCTTCATTTCCTGCAGTGTTAGCCATATTAGCCACGTTTTCATCGCACTGAACATAATAATTCATACACTCCCTGAGGAGCAAGATTACTTAGGCTTACTTAACTCTCAGTCATGCAAATATGAGAACGATTCTGCATCACTAAGCCTCTGTTTGGTTTGTGTATTTAGAGAAGGAGAAGGAAAAGAAAAAGGAAAGGAAAACTTGTTCCCTCGAGTTTTCTATTGTGTTTTCCATGCTTAAGCCCAGTTGAAGTCACCTTCTAAAACTTTCGGTCACTCTTGGACTAGGCTAATGTTGCACAGACACATAAACATATGCACTGACTAACCAAGAAATCACAAATTATAATCATCTCATCAGAAAAAATCAGAAGAAACACACTGATATGGTTTGAATCGTTTGATAATTGGAATCCTCTTGGATTTACTGACTCTCGGATTTGGAGAGAAGACTATCCAAGATGGTTCTAGTGGCAGCCTTTAGACAAGGTTATGTACTAAAGCAGCCTGTGATCATATTACATGCTATTGGTTAATATGTAAAGAACAAACTGAACACCAAGGACGCTTAATTGGAGATGGACTATAAATGATGAATGTGTTTCTCTGCAACCAAGAGACTGGTAGAAGAAATCACTTGTTTTTCGAGTGTATGCAAAGAGGCTCTCAAGCTGTGCACTACTTAGAGCCCAGCAGAAGACTTGGTGGAAGTCCTCTTCTTTCGATTATACGATATCCATTTGGCTTTGTTGGAATTTTTTAAGGCTAAGAGGCTCTTACCACTTTGTTTTGGAGAGCAGAGAACACCACACACACTTAAAAGAATGGAAAAGGGGAAAATGTGAAGAAGATTTCAAATTGCTTTTCTCTGGACTTGTTTTAAAATAGCTAGAGTACAAGACTAGTCACATACACTTGTTACGTTATGTTAGCATTTTTGTGGGTTATGGGTCACCCACATAATCTATGGACCGGGTCCAAGGGCTTAGCTTAGGGTCCAAGAAATCCTATGTGGATTATAACTTGGAGTCCTAGAGAATGTATATGTGTGTGCATATATATATATATATATGTGTATAACACACACATAAACACAACTCTACACACAACAAAAAGGTCTCTCTCTCTCTTTAGTTACTCTCTCTCTAGCCAAATCACACTAGGGCTTGGGATTTAGCGCGTGGATACGTACAAAGGGGGTGTCTCTAGTAGGCATTCTCACGACCCGTTCGAAGCACAAGAGCGTACACGGAAGCACTAAAGAGCAGCAGTTCGTGGGTATTATCGCCGGGCTTGTAACAACGCCGCCAAGACGATCCGTGATCGGGTATATTCCGCAAGATATGTCCTTTACCCGACCCGTATGCATGTGTGTATACATAATTTACATTGGTATCAGAGGCTATAGGTTGTTGATTCGCCCGTATTATGCCCAAAACAAATCTACCATTAAAGCTTGGTGAAGCTTTTAACATAAACTTGATAAAATCGAATTTGACGTGGGTTTACGTGAAAACTCCAATATAAGTCCGAATTTTTTATATGGTTGTGTCCCATATGGTCTCTAGAGTCCCCCCACAAAGTCCCATGCCTTGATTATCTCAAACGAGTGAGATATAGCAAACCCTATATTCATTTTTGGGTTAAAAACGAAATTTTTCCATAACTTTGCTCTCTGTTTTCAGAAGATTTACTTATTCAATCGATCTGTTTTTTGGTATGATCTTATAGTACTCCGTAAGAGCTTTCCAACGGTATAAAATTTGTAAGTTTTCGACAAAAAACGAGTGAAATATGAGCTTGCAAAGTAGGAGGGTTGAACAGCCCCCAAAACCCAGATTGATTTGGATTTGGAGAAGATGAACCAGAGTTTGGTCACGCTCACTCTCGCTGAGGAGAATGGGCCCACTTGCCGGTCGGCGTTGGTCCGACGACCATGGGACTTGAGAGTGGAGGTCCGTTTCTCGGCCCCGGTCCTTAATATATATTTTTCATATTTTTATTGGAAAAATATTTAATTATTTAGTAATTAAAACAGTTTCTGTTAATTAAAAAAATAAGTTTTTAATGTTTTAAATCTGTTTTAATTGCTTTAAAATTATAAAAATTTATGAAAAATTCAAATTTTATTTTTCCTATATTAAGGACACTGTGTGGGACCAGAAATAATTTTGTGATAAGTTATTTCATAGTTTTGGTATTTTAGAGCATTAAAGATGTATTTTGTACGTGTTTTTAATTGCTTAAAATATCCTAAACAAAATATTAATTTTTGTGATTAATATACAGTGTTTAGTACACTGTAAGGGACTCTAGGATAACTTTTGTGTAAATTATCATGTATTTTTGTTATTTTAGAGCATATAATTTATGTTTTTTAGACATTTATTTAATTGCTTAAAATAGCAAAAATGCATTATTAATTTTTTAATTAATAAGGGACATTAAGGACACTGTTTTGAGACCATATGAAATTTAGTAGGACCCATAGATAATTTTTGGTAAATTATTCAAATCATATTAATATTTTAGAGCATATAATTATGTGTTTTTGTACACGTATTAAATTACTTAAAATATTTTTATTGATTGTTAATTTGTGGAATTAACACAATGTGTTTTATTACACTATTTGCAATATGAGAAAATTATTTAGAAAACTTTCTCATTTTTTGGGGATATATTTTAGAGCATATATTGTATTATGTGCACAATATTAATTGCTTAAAATATAGCAAATAAAGTTGTTAATTCTTGAAATTAATAAATAGTGTTTTGTACTCTACTTGGGGACTTGAGAAAATTTTGAGTAAATTCTCCAATATTTTTGGTATTTTAGAGCATAAAATTTATGCTTATGGGCATCATTTTAATTACTTAAAATATCCAAAATTAATTATTAATTTTTGAAATTAATATAGGGTGTTTAGAACACCAAATAGATCACTGAAAATCCTTGGAGTACAAATTCCTCAAAAGTTTTGTATTTTTAGGAATTTAGTTGCTCATAGTTAATTTGTTTAACTAGATCAATTTATTTGTTAAATTGATTCAAAATGTTTTTTTGGCTCCAGTAATATTCTGGAAACTTTTATTTATAATGAAAAATTTGCTTTCATTAATTTAAATTTTTCCATGAGGTTTTAAAATTATTGTGTTTAATTTAAAAGCCATATTTAATTAGTTTTTAAATATTTGAGAGGTTTGGAAGGGCAAATTTAATGATTAGTTTATTATTTTTGCATTAGAGGCTCGAATCATTGCACGTTTACTTAATGTTGTTTGTGATTGGATTACCATAAGACCTCTTGTCCTCCTCCTTAAATGGAGAGATGGATGAGTCTATTCATTCTTGTAATAAAGACCGCATGAGTGCTTGTCGTGTGTGATTAATTAATTAATCTGGATTGAATGTATGGACGACTTAATTGACAATTTATTTTGAGCTTATGTTGTCACGATGTATGTTCTAAGGTTGTTTTTGTATATATGTGAAAAACAAAGCATCCCTATTTTTTATGGCTATAAATGTAAAGTGAGGATGAGAGTTTCTATTTTATGTTTTGGGAAAAGCCTATTTGTAAAGGGATGAATTTCTTTGTTTTCACAATATATGCATTAATTACTTTAGCGTGAGCTCTAGATTGTCAATTTGGGCCCACGCAGGGCCCATGCGCATTCATGTGTGTATGGCGCAATCATATTATTATTGTGGATGATGATAGATAAGTTTAGTACTATCTATGCATGTTTGTTTAGAAAAATCAGTTATAAAATTTTTTCTTGAGTTACAAGAGTAAAGTGATGACTACAAGCTTAGCGAATTTTCGATCTTGAAATTGTGATAAGGAAAAATATTTTGATAACTGGATTTTAAAACAAACATTTGTAGAAAGATGTGCATCATAATAATGTCAACCTCTTGTGCATATTATTGAATGTAGAAATTGGCACTAAAGTAACATACACGTTTGAATGAGCTAAGATCTCTTGGAGAACTTATTTCAATCAATTATCCAACCAATTGATCCCACATTGGACCTAGGGCCCAATGTTGCCAATGCCCTATAGAATTTAATTCCAGTAAGAGAATCACACGCACTCTATTTTGATAAAGTAGCATGTATGATGATGTAATTGGGGAGTCTAAGAACAACCCAATGACCTATGAATGTGGAACCAACTCTAATTTGTTTTTGGAGCACAACCACTACTAGATTGAAGAATCTGGTAATGAAGTTCGAAGTGAGAAAAAATCCCAAACACTTGATGACCGAGAATCTAAGGTTGAAATTCGGTATGATTCAAGATCTATTAGGGATTACCTGCACTGGTGAACATCAGGTTCAGGCTGTGATATGTTTTCAGTCTGACTCATGCACATGAAATAGGTCATAACATAGAACGAGATAATTAAGATTTGTTCTAATTATTCTCGGCATGTTTACCTGGCAGCGGACCGCCAAAAGGGAGGTTGTATGCATGACCAGTATTTCCATAAGTGGAAGAGTGCGCGAGGCCGATGGGCCCATGTTCACTAAGCAGGCTAAGAGGCAAGGTGGGACTACAATAGGATGGATATTATGTTACATAGTTTATTTTTATTGGACATGGTTATTTACGTAATAATTTCTTAAGAGTTAAAATGTTAACTCTACTTTATCTATTTCTTAAGTTATTGAGTCATTTGTTGATTCTATGACTTGGCATGCTAAACTCAGATACGTAGGACAAGAAAAGGATGACTCGATTAGCTCGTAGTGGCTTGTGAGCTCACTTGCTAAAGTTGACCTGTCCACGTGTGAGTCTTGCCTAAGTGGCAAAGCATACCGAAAGCTTTTTCAAGTAAAGCTATAAGAGATAATCAACCTTTAGAGCTAGTTCACTCATACCTTGGACTTATGTTTGTAAAGGCATGTAATGGTAACTCCATTTTCCTCACCTTGTCATCTCACCGCTATAAAACACTAGATTACATCAAATGTTTTACAGTTGAGAGGTTGAGAATAAGATTCGAGAAGACTTTTGAGTCATCTCGTACGCCAGTATTTCTCTGATTAGTTCAGAGGAACTGTGTTAGTTTCTCTGGTTAGTTCAGAAGAACTGTGTGAGGACAAAGGGGTACATATACAACTTTCTATTCCGGGAAATTCTGCAATAAAATGTTATTGTAGAAGGGAGGAATAGAATGCTTCTGGATAAGTCTGGATCATTGACGGTACAAGCTAGCTTTCCAATTTTGGAAGGATGCACACTTAGCTACTGTCCTTATACGCATAATCGTGCCTTTATAACGTGTTTTCCAAGCTTTACAGCCTGTTTGAAAATGTTTTCGCAGTATTGTTGTTGCTATAAGAATCTTGACCTCTATGAGTTAGAGAAATTGTAGACAACATACCATCTTTAAGCGAGGGTGGGGAGATATTTTGATTCCACATCCAGTACTCGCTGAAAATGGTACTAGTCTGCAACCGAGTGGGAGTACACCGCTAGACGCTAGTGGGAGTGTGCTAAACAGTGGGAGTGCACCACTGGTTACTCAAGATTCTTAGATAGCACAGTGCAGTTGACGAGGATGAGTTCTCCGTTGGCGATTTGAAATCTGCGGGACATATTTTCATGTGCGCATTAGTAGATGATGTGGCGACAACTTCTTATGTAGAAGCGCGCTTTGTTTATCTACTAAAGTTGAGTGAATAGTTGCTATGAAGGATGATATGATCTCTATGGACAAAGAATAGGGTCTAGGAGTCAGTTGATATTCCGTCCGAGTGTAAGACTAATGGAAACAAGTGGGTTTTCGAAGTTAGGCTCTAGGCGGATGGTTTAATTGACAAAGATAAAGGCGCACCTCGTGGTGAGAGGTCAAACCCAAGAGTGGGTGTAGACCCTGAAGACAGAATCTCCTTAGTGGTGATATTTTGTTTTCATTCGCCTTATCTCAGTGATTGTAGCACATTTAGTTTTAGAATTCTTTTCAAATGGATGTTGATACTGCTTTTCTCAATAGAGAGCCAAACGAAGAGATCTACATTGATCAACCTATTGGTTTTACGACCGATGGGAATGAGCCAAAGTGTGGCATCTCAATTGATTTATTTACGATCTCTAGCAATCGTTTAGGCAATGACACTTGAGGTTTCATGATTTGATCGATCTCTTTCGTTGAGATGATTAAAGAAGACCAGTGTGTGTACATTGAGTAGTTCATAAAAGGTGTTCTAATTCTTGTATTGTATGACAACAATATCCTTTTTATTTAGATAAAAAGGTATGGGTCAACCAACTGTGTGTTGGGAGTTAGGATTGTGGGAGCCGTTCATAGACCTATTTTGTATGTCTCTAGAGACTTACATAATAGATGATTCTTGAACACTCTCGCATGTAGTACTCAAAACCCATAGACGCCCCAGTTGAGAAGGGAATACCCTTGGCCCTAGTTCAATGTCCAGAGAATGATGAGGAAGTAAATGTCCAAAGTGCCATAAGCATCCGCAATGGGAAGCCTGATGAATACTATGCTGTATTCTTGTTCAGACATTTGCCATGCGGTTAGTTTAGTTAGTTGTTACAAGAGTAACCTTGGTCCAGTTCACTGGAGAGCAGCGAAGATCTTTCTGCGATATGCTCGCATGATTGTGGATCTCACCTTATGGATGGTAGAGTTTTTTGAAGTGATGAAGACGATGCGACGCTCATTGGTTCAGCGATAGAGACGAGCGCATGTCCATGTCTGTCTACGCATTCATAATAGTTGATGAAGCATTCGCTTATTGTAGCGAGAAGCAGACATGCATCACCTTATCCATAATGGTAGCTGAGTATGTGGCTTGTTCTGCAGCCGTTCAGGAGGCTGTATGGTTAAAGGGTTCTTACATAGTGTAGGCTTCTTGCCTCAGAGCGATGAAGCAGTGTGGTCTATTGAGACAGCACGTCAGCTCTAGTTTATGTAAAGGACCATAAGTACCACCGAAAGTCCAAGTGCATAGAGATCCACCACCACTACATTCGAGATATGGTTGCACAAGGGGAGGTTGTTTTTATAGTACATCACTACTGGTGATATAATGGCTAATCTTTTGGATCAAGCCAATTTCTAGAGATTCGTTCTTGTCCCACATTAGCTGTATGGGACTCTGTAGGTTCTGATGTATTTTAACAACATTTTTCTTGACATTATTATTACCAGATGTTTATTATTATAATAAAATCAATGGTTTTCCAAATTCATTTGTTGTTAGTTGGATGAATGCACATTTTTTCTTTAAAGTGTCACCAGGCTTGAATCGACCTGCTTACACGAGTGATTCACCTTGGCGCCGAGATAGCGAAGTTGGACATGTGTGTCCATAGCGCTTAGATGGCGAGCAAGATGAGACATTTGTGTTCGTGGCGCTTGGATAGCTAGCTAGGACATGTGTGTCTATAGTACTAGGAAAGCGGGCTAGAACACTTATATCTACGCGGTATAAGAACTGCGAGCTAGATATAAACCTTGATATCCTTATATGTCGCCTTAGCTTAGAGCTAAGATGAGACCTAAGCTTGGTGCTTGGTCGAACATAGAGAGCGCCCACTACTCTATGTAGCCTGTTTATAGCCGAATATGATTTTTCAGACGGATGCTGGTTGTAGCGACTGTGCTGGAAATGTCCGGTTAGACGTTTATGTAACGTCTAGACTAAAATTCGTATGGCGTTACTTTTACCACGAAGTGACATGCCCATTTATATGGAAGAACGCCATAGCATACATATCATACTGTATGCGCTATTTTGCGATCGTTTGTGGAGCAATGGATTAATCCCTATTTCATTGTTGTGTGAGCCACGTAGTCTCCCTGTGACGGGGATTCTACACAAGTTACCTTATGACCTGAGACTACGTCATGAAGAGGATACTTGATGACGCTACTTTAGCGTACCATCCTGGGACGAAGAGACAAATACCGTCCTATGGGGCACGTCTAGGAAAGCGGTCTAGTTAGTTGGATTGACTTTAGTAGGCAGGGAAGACTCTTCGATAACACACCATGTTTTGTGACTCATTAGCTGGCCAGCGACAATCGTATACGTACTGAATGTCATGGGTACATTACATATTTGGGGTGTAGCACTGCTTTCTGAGGGATTAAGAGTGCTAGATCCGGGGTGGTTGAACCTGTCTGGGTAAATACACGAGAAGCTTCCGAGTGATGCGTTTTGCTAGTTATGTGATTGACTTAGCATCTCAGCTCTTGTCGATGTACGTTTCTTTTCGTGAGGTCGCACGTTCTACTTCCCGTATGAGGAGATGATGAAAGTTGGAATCTGAGAGATTTTGTTTTAGCACAAGCCCTATGTGGGGTAAGTGGGAGATGTTAGCATTTTTGTGGGTTATGGGTCACCCACATAATCTATGGACCGGGTCCAAGGGCTTAGCTTAGGGTCCAAGAAATCCTATGTGGATTATAACTTGGAGTCCTAGGGAATGTATATGTGTGTGCATATATATATATATGTGTATAACACACACATAAACACAACTCTACACACAACAAAAAGGTCTCTCTCTCTCTCTTTAGTTACTCTCTCTCTAGCCAAATCACACTAGGGCTTGGGATTTAGCGCGTGGATACGTACAAAGGGGGTGTCTCTAGTAGGCATTCTCACGACCCGTTCGAAGCACAAGAGCGTACATGGAAGCACTAAAGAGCAGCAGTTCGTGGGTATTATCGCCGGGCTTGTAACAACGCCGCCAAGACGATCCGTGATCGGGTATATTCCGCAAGGTATGTCCTTTACCCGACTCGTATGTATGTGTGTATACATAATTTACACGTTGTTAATAAGCTACTTTCTTTAACTCTTGAAACTCCTAACAGCATGTTTATATCACAACAGGCTTTGGGTGCCCCGTCTTATGAAATTTACAGTGAGGGGAATGAATAGAAGAGGCCAAACCAATATCATGATTTTTTAGCCAAGGTAAACCTAGCACATTTTCTGCCCAGAAGAATGTTATATCAGCTTGTTTTGTGGTTTTAGCTATTCTGGTTTCTGGCATGCTGCAAATATAAATATTAGGATCAGTTGTGTGCTGGCCTGGCTTGGGCTGTCTAAATTGATTTCGTTCATTCATAGATTTTTTCTTTTAACATGCTTAATTTAGCAAAAAATAATGAAGAATAGCAGTTTTCTAATTGTAATCCTGAGAAATTCAAAATTTGCTTTACCAGCCTTTCTAGCAAACTGAATGCAATTTAATACTTAAGATAGAAGAACAGCAAAGAAGAAAAAAAGGGCATATACAATATAGCAGTTTGTTAACATAACACAAACCTTAAAAGTTCCTCGTTTAATGTACATGCATGATACATCCACAAGATATTGCTGATTCTTCTACATCAGCTTGTTTAAATAGATGTTATGAGTGTGAAAGAAAAGAAAAATGCAAAAACCAAAAAAAAAAAAAAAACCAAGAAACTAGCAAATGAAAACCCAAAATCTTTACAGAAACCAAAATTTAGCACTAACAGCCGAAAAAAAAAAATCAAATTTAAATTTTTTTTTGTAGCAATTTCTTATGTAATTGTCTTTGTTCATTTATGTGATTCATCTATCAGGGAAGAGGTTGTAAAATTTACTACAGGGTTGTTTTCTAGTAATGTGCTGAAGAATTGCTGCAATCAAGGATTTTTCTAACTAGAGGGGTATGATACTAATATCCTAAAAATTTAAGATCAGAGTCCAAATGCAATCCTTGTTCATACATAGACTTCTCTGGTAAGACATGAACCACTTAAAATAGGTTCCATGCGCCGGCCCTCAACACACAGAGCCCATAAGAAGAAAAGAAACAAGTTTGGAAACATTTGTCATTACTAGGCAATAGTACAACTATGTCTATTCTTTTGTGTAATTTATGTTCTCCTAGAATTTGGGATTTCATTAAAAACCAGATTGGGGGGTAAATGGAATTTAGCCCTTGAGTCGCCCCAAAACATGGGGTTCATAAAAGATGGTTGGTTCATTTAAATCGGAATTGAAAGAAGAATTTATAGAATTCAAAAGGGAAAGAAGAAGAAGAAGAAGAAGAAGAAGAAGAAGAAGAAGAAGAAGAAGAAGAAGAAGAAGAAGACTGCTTGTTACATATTCTGATGTTTAACCATATGCCTGGTTGACTCTCATGAAACTAAATCCTGATTGAATTGCTTTACTACCTGGTTGATCTATTCGTCTGGAGTATCCTTTTGATGAAACTAAACCAGATTTGGTGCTTAATGTTGTTTGTGTCTTAAAAGGAGACAAGTACGTTGAAAAGAAAGTATACTCTTACACATAATTTTTGAAAATTTCTAAGGAAAAGCTTTAAAATTATGTTTTTGGAAATAGAGACAGTGCTTTCGAAAATGAGAAAGTGTTTTTGCAGGAGATGAAATGCTTAGGTACATTTTTCTAGCTATAGTTCTTCTGGTAAATTGGTCTTATAGATTATTTGGCTATGTCCAGCATAAACAAACCAGATATGCTTTTACTTATCATTGTTATTATAAACACATTGTATGCTTTTTCAAACATGTTTTAAAGAAAGCAAAAATATGTTGGAAAATTTTGAAATTTTTTAATAATGGAGTAATGGATAATACTTTAAAAGCACAGATACATTCTTTTGATCAAAAGTTGAGGACAATCAGCTGAATCTAATATGAAGGGAAACGTTTTTGTTGCACTAATTTCAAGATCTGCTTCAGATTCTGGGAAATTGGGAATCATCATGTTGAACAATAAGGGTTCAACTTTAATCCCACTTCTAAAGTTCTAAAATGACCAACCAAGTTCTAAGCCACCAAAAGGGACCATGGACATTGGATTTGTATAAATACTATTTTGAAGATTAAGAAGGCTCCCAATAACAAATAAATTAAGGCAGCTATAACAACAGGTTGAAAAAATTGAACAATTCTTGTAAAAGAAGTAATAAAAATCAAATTCAGATCTAAAAAGTCATCTAACTTAAGTTAGATCTTAATAAGTAGTCATCAAATACGAAGAAACTTGGTTTCTAAAATATATATTTTATAAAAGGGATTATTTGTATTTGCCTGAGTGAGCTAATAATATGGCGTTGTCCGAGTTTGATTAAAGTTTCACTCTCAAGGCTTCCAGCTCTTAGAGTACTAAATCTAGCAAAATGTCCTAGGTGGTGTTGAGATGTATGGTAGGCATTGCTTCACTCACCACATTGACTGTTCAAGGAATCTCAGGTATTACGGGACTACAAAAAGAAACTCTACAATCCTTGGGAGCACTTGAAAATCTGAAGATAATGAAATGCCATGAATTGACTTCTTTGTGGCAAGAGGAGGGTGGATGAAGGAGTCTGATCCATTTGAGAAAATTAGAGGTTTGGTTGTGTTACCAACTTTTATCCTTGGCAGGTGAATCAGGAGCGCCTCAAAATCTTAAACCTTTGTCATTATTTAATTGTCCTAATTTGGAGAAGTTGCCAAATGGAGTGAACAACCTTACATCTCTCCAAGATTTTCGCATATCTGATTGCCAAAGAATTGTGTACTTTTGAGCACATATTTTCCACGAATGCTTACAATGCTTGAGATTACAAGATGTGAAGGTTTGGAAGTGCAAACTTTTAACTATGAGTGAACGGTGATGCAAAGCAACTGCAAAATGATTAACTCGGGGAATGATGGTGACGAAAACAACAATCATGAGCATACTGGAACCTTTTCTGATCTTGAAAGAATGAGAATATAGTATTGTTCATCTCTAATATCCTTTCCAACTGGATATTTACCCAGCACCGCACCCTTTAAGGAACTTTGTCTTCGCAAATGCACGAAGTTGCAGTCAGATGTAGAGAAGTCACTACATTATAACTGCATATCGTCACTTGAACTTCTTATCATCGATGGTTGGTTGAACTTCAAAACCTTCCCCGAGTGCTTTTTTAGCTTTCCACATCTAACTCATCTGTATGTAGAAGAGTGTCCTGGCCTGGAGTCTTTTCCCGAACGTGGTTTACCCCTCAATCTGAGAGTACTTGATATCCGTGACTGTGCGAATCTCAAATTGCTTCCTGATGAGATGCAATCTCTCATTGTTCTGGAAGATCATCAAATACGTGGTTGTCCAAGTCTCAGTTCCTTTCCCTAAGGGGGTTTTCCTACCCACCTAAAGGTACTACAAGTTGCAATGGACAAATGTTTCACAATAAATTGCATTGTAAGGTTCTACATGTCGTAAATTGATTTTTTGCTGAAAGATTAGTATATTAGAGATTACAAGAGGGTACAATTTTGTGTTTTCTTTTTCCACGTTCAACACTGGTTTTTAATTTTTTCTTTTTGAAAAGTAATTGCTCTTGGTAAATATATTTTCATGGTATAATGACTTCAAGAACTGCTTCTATGTTGTCTTTTATCTTGTGTTTAAGTAATTAATGTTTATATCTTTCTTTTGTATGAAGAAACTGAATCAATGTGTCGGATACTAATGGGGAGAGAGAGATACTTACCCCTAAGCAAATGGTTCTGCCTCTGAATTTACCTGGTCAACTAAACTCTCAAAGGAAAACATAGCTTGCCATGTCTACTCTCTTTTATCATTTGAGAACATTAGAAAGTTGAACCATTATCATTTAGCTTGCCATAATCACTTAAATCTGAAGCAGATTTTGGAACTAATGCAACAAAAATGTACTCTTCATTTCCTCTCTTTCTCAAATGCTCTCTTTTTTGTTAAAAGTATTCTTCCTAAATCACCGTCTCTATTTAACATACTTTTAAAGCTTTTTCTTAGAATGTATTCTACAAAAATCTATGTTCTGAAATTGTTTCTTTCTTTTGAAGAGATAAACTTGCTCCAAATCTACTCCATCAACCACAGTTTATGGCTTCATATTGAAAGTATTAGCTATGATCTCTCTCTCTCTCTCTCTCTCTCTCTCTCTCTCTCTCTCTCTCTCTCTTGTTTAGTCTTGACTCCTGATTGTTGCTGGTGGCTTGTTGAAATTAGGAGATTTTATCCCCGGATTTTAGTGTGTCTTTATTGGTCATGTTGACCATATTAATGCAGAATTAATTTATTTCCTTTTATATTGATTTGCTTTCCTTCTTTGTTCTTATTGTAACAGTATATATGATTGAGGATGTACAGTAATAAAATATCCTTTCTCCAATTCTCTTTTTGGTATCATAGCCAAATTTGATTTTGGCATTATTTCCTCGCTTCCACCTTCGGCGGGTGGCGACCCGTTGCCCGCCGGACCTCGCTTTGCTTTCAGCTTGAAGCCTAAGTCCGACGACCCTCCCTGCACCAACTCCATTACTCCCTACGGGCCTCGTCCAGCCTCCGGCCAGCCCCTACGGGGCCTCGTCCTGCGCCTACGGGCCATGTCCAGCCCTAGGCCAGCCCATTCGGGCCTTGTCCAGCCTTTGATGGGGAGTGGTGGAGTATATTATGGTGGCTCGAACCCTTCAAGATTTGGGTCTATTGTTGCAACTACTGTTACTTGTTTGAATAAGAAGTTGGCACTTTTTTTTTTGGTGATTTATTGTGGATGATCATTCCCACAGTCTCACCCTCTATTGGTGGATGTTGTTTCCCACTCTTGTCAACTTTCATGAACAATCTTGTTGTAACCTTATCATTCTAAACTTCTGTGGTTTATTCCCACCTTCAGTTTGCGGGGGAGTGTTGGAATTAGGAAATAATATATTAGTATCAATCTACATTTATTGGTCATGTTAACCATTTTGATTATTTCCTTTTCCTTTTTATTCCCTTTTTTATTGTCTTTTATTCACTTTCCTTTTTACTGCTCTTCTATTTTCTATATAAGATGTACATACAGTGATAATAAAATTATCCCTTTCTCTACATTCTTTTTATTCAGAAGATGTAGCATTTGTTAGAATTGGGTGCACAATTACGTTAGGAGCACACATTCCAAAAGGATACACAAAGCAAATCGATCATTGTGGGAATAAAGCAATTCAGGCAGGATTCAACTTCACCAGAGACAACTAGGCTGCCCCTAAAATTTTAGGATAGTAACACGCCTGCGCCTCAAAGATACTTGCTTGCAACATTTTCTGCACATAAGGAGAAATTAAAGGATGAATAACATGACAGCACAATGAACAAAGTCCGTAAGGAAATAAATGTCTTATTAATAAATCTATTAAGCGTAGAAGTGCCAAAATCTATTTTTTTTTTTTTTTTTTTTAAGAAATTCCTAAAGAAGTTGGGTTTATCATTTGCAATTACACAAATTCCTTTTTGGTGTTTTATTTCAGGGCCCACATCATCTTTTTAGACAAAGTGATAATTGGAACCAGTGTTTGGTGTTCAGTTTGTTTAAAATGAGCAATCTTGGCCCACTCAACTATTGGTCCTTTGCCTCTATTATTATGATCCCAGGTTGCTTTAGTACAGAATTTTCCATCAGTAAACAATGCCCACATAGTCTTAACTTCTTGTCTAGATAAAGATATCATGTCCTCAGGAATGTGTTTCTTTAACAACTATCATTTCTTTGCTTAAACTTCTAGACCAAATCCACTAACCCCTTCCAATAAAGTCCGCCGGTGCATCCATCATTGAGCTTATCTTGCAGCCTCCTTGACAAACTTCTCCCAAAGCTGACAAATTCGGCATGGTTGACCATCAATCTAGCAATAATGTTTTCCTCCTAGTCCATGAAGACTTTTAATTTCTTGATTTTTTTTTTTTTTTTGCATTTGTGTATGTCTGTATATGTGTGTATAAGCAACTCATAATAACTGAAAAGTTTTAACTGTTTTAGAAGGTGTCCTCAATGGGGCTTATTTATGACGGTTGATTATGTGAGGTGTGCTGAATTTTGTTAATCAAATATGCATGATTGGTGTTTAAGTTCAGTGTAAGAAGGTTCAGATGTGGTAAGAGACGAGTTAGATGAATGTTGTGTTCGATTTCAAAACGTAGAGGTTTTGGGGATTGTTCAAAGGTGTTCATGTTGTGAAGATTAACCTAGGAATGGTAACTTTGCTGCTCAGGAATTGTACGAGGTAGTGTCTGTTTGGTTAGCAATTGTTTGATATTATTGAAGAAGTTTAGACCTTGGGCCTTAGCCCGGTTGGTCTACCCTCCCCTCTCCAAGTGAGAGGTGGGGAGTTCAAGTCCCCTTAGGGGGGTTTGGACTGGGAGATTTATTCCCCTTAGCCGTCTATGGGAGGAAGTCCCTTTGAAGTGGGTCGTGGCCCCCCCTGGTTACTTGCAGTCTGACTGCAGTGTGTGTGTGTGGCGCCTGGGGGTGCTTTGACCATTAGCAAAAAAAAAAAAAGAAGAAGTTTAGTCCGTTTGGCAACCAACTTTTTACAATTTATTTTTTTATTTTTTTTTCTTTTCAGAAAGCTAAAAAAGAGCTTTGTTTGGAGGCCACTTGGTAACCAATAGTTTTGGGATTATAGAAAAGGTTGAGTACTTTGGCAACCAACTTTTTTTACAGCTTTTCGAAAGAGATTATTTTAAAAGCAGCAAATTGAAGCTTTTAAAAAAATCTCTGATATGCCTAGAAATATCCTTCAGCAGTCAAACATCCGCGTCAATAGCAAAGGACATGGATTATCCGGGAAGAGAGCTAGTGGCCCACCATTCCCGAGGTCTATAAGTGCGACCGCTTGGGATGCACACATAGCCCGTGAGTGCGACTCAGCAGTTCTCCACCAGGTGCAGATTGACAGCCAAACTGCTCAGCAGTTTCCTAAATCGGTTAGAAGACTAATGGAAGGTGTATACAGTTTCCTAAACCATTTAGGAAACCTCCCATGATTTGTGCTTATCAACTTGTAAATAGATCGATTAGGTTTCCTTATCTAATTAATTGCCTATTGCGGGTGGTCTCTTGCAGATATGAAGGCGCACTCGAGAGAACAGCAGGCCAAGCTTAGCCGATTTGAAGAGGACACGAAAGCAGGCCTGGCAATACTAGAGGCTCAAGGGCAAAAGATCGAGCAATTCTTAAAGTCACGACAACGGCCCGAGAAGGCCGATGTTACCACTCCAAATCAAGAGGCCGATGTCTCTGGTTGTTTTGATTCCACGCTGTCCAAGCCGCTTGGGGGGCAAGACGGAAAAAAAATAGATAAAGAGCCGAAAAAACTTGTATCGGCCATAGACCCTCCTGGTGATGAAGAAATCGGCGATAAAGGGCTCGGGGGGCAAGCGCCGTGACCGATTGAAACTAAATCGGTCCATGAAGCTTTTGAAAATATTTCTTTGAGGAAACTTAGCCTCAAGGAATTGTTCAATTTTTTCGGTCTCGTTATAGTGACCGATTATTATTTTTATTTTAAGCTAATTAATTATTTGGGTTGGATTGATCTACATCCACGATGGCTGAGTGGATGTCACCAAAAGCTAAATGTTATTTGGTGGCTATTTTTACAACAATGGTATTATCAAAAGACTGAAAAGGTGTTGAAGATCGGACTGAATTAATTCAGTCAATAGGCTATTCGGACTCACAAGACCGAAAGCAAGAAGAATAATAATAAATAAAGTAGTGAGAAGGATGCTTGGGATGCTGATTTTGTATAACAGACAAGTGGGGGAGCCCGATTATATGAGGTTGTCTCAGTCATGCTACACAGTGAGATATTATATACGGAGGGCCCGATTCATTCAGCTTATTTGAAGGGGTGTTACATGGTTGGCAGCTGACAATTATAATCGGTCTCTTGGCCAAGCCCAATGATAGTCTAAAGATCATCGGTCTACATGATGAGCCCGATGCTGTGAGAAAGGTAATCGGGCTAGGTAAATATGGCCATTCAAAATTTCACTTGCTTTTATTTTAAACGGCCAGGGGGGCAAGTGGTTGCACCTAAAAAATACATTTTTTAAATCAAAGTTGGTAGAGGCCGATTGGAATATTTTAATCTGACTCATGAGACCGATGGCAAAATCAATGGCTAAGGGGTTACTTCAGAAGTTAATAGAGCTAACACCTTTGCTTAATCGGACTAACCACTAGTTGATCGGGCTAGCACCAGTACTCAATCGGGCTGATCGTCATTTAATCGGGCATCACTGTGATCGGACTGACCAACTTTGGGTAGCTAGACCTTATTTGGCAGCTCAGTGCCATCGGACTGTGTATATGATAATATCGGGCTTCCATTAGGTTTGTCCTATCGGGCTGCCACTCCTTGACAAGTCTGCACAAGCATGGGTTATGCAAACAAACAAGTAATGACACCTCAAGTGTTATCATTGCCTCGTGGTTGGCAATTCACTTGGTTCAGTCATGTTGGGTGATATCATGTAAAGGTGGGCCCAAGGAAAGCTTTGAATGTAATTCGGTCATTTAACACTCCAGCCGGTCTATGAGAATCCCAAAGCTATCGGGTCCCTTGGATTGAAGTACACTGCACAATCGGGCTGTACATTCGGATTGAAGTACACTGCACAATCGGGCTGTACATGGTTGTTCCAAATTGGCAATTTATTTTGTGCAGTCAGTATTCTAATCAATTTTGGAAGTGTATCACCTACAAATTCTCAATATGATATTATCATATTAGGGAAAATCACTTAAGGAAAGATAATATTATCAAATTATGGAAGATATTATCTGATATGGGAAGATAATATTATCACTTAAGGGATAATATCAAATATTATGGTAAGATATATCTTTTACTTGGAGGGGAAGCAAGCCGAATCTATACCAGATTCGGACCAGATACAAGATATATATGCATATACATATATGTATATACGTGAAGATATGGAAGGCTTTATCAGTTTATGGGAGATAAATCTGGTATATTTTAGCAAATTATTTTGAAGATAATTTCTACTTACCTTATCTCAACCAGTCTAGGCCACTATAAATCAACAGGCTGGCCTAGCTATCAAGGCACTCCGCGTCACTTCGACAACCGCATCCAAAAAGCATTCAACATGCATTCTTAGTTTTTTAGGCAAATAAAAAGCATCCTTTTTATTTTCTTAGGCTTTCTTAGCTTTCAATTACATTACTGTAATTTCATTTCTTTTAATTAAATAAAAGTCTATTTTATTTAATTCTTTCTTTCATCACTTGTATGGCTTGTATGCTTCAATACTGCCATAGGACCATAGGCCAAGGGTACTTTCCTACTTGGTCATCACAATCACCCGTTAGAAGTCAAATCTAAAGCCTTGTGTATCACTCACACAAGCAATATAGGAAATTAGTTTGCACACACCGAACCACTGATTGGTTCTGGCACGCCCGCGCAAATTACAAGCAAACAATTTGGCACGCCCGGTGGGACAGCCAGGTGATGAGCCATGCATACACTGAAGCATGACTATACTTCTACAACAACCAGATTGGTTGGCAGAATGAGTCAATATGCCAACTTCGCGAAGAAATCTATCGTCTCTACAACGATGGATTTTGGAATGAAACGGGTCATCTTTACAATGAGATAGACCGTTTTGAGGCCGACATGCAATTTTTTAATCAAGAAATCGGCCTCCTCAAAGCTTCGAGTGGAACTGATGAACCACCGCCCAAGGGAAATTCGTTCATATCTCTAGACGATTTTCTATACGGTGACTGGCGAAAGAATCTAGTTTGTGACAACATTCTTCGTGCTCTTGAAGATATGAAGGCGCACTCGAGAGAACAGCAGGCCAAGCTTAGCCGATTTGAAGAGGACACGAAAGCAGGCCTGGCAATACTAGAGGCTCAAGGGCAAAAGATCGAGCAATTCTTAAAGTCACGACAACGGCCCGAGAAGGCCGATGTTACCACTCCAAATCAAGAGGCCGATGTCTCTGGTCGTTTTGATTCCACGCTGTCCAAGCCGCTTGGGGAGCAAGACGGCGAAAAAATAGATAAAGAGCCGAAAAAACTTGTATCGGCCATAGACCCTCTTGGTGATGAAGAAATCGGCGATAAAGGGCTCGGGGGGCAAGCGCCGTCAAGACCGATTGAAACTAAATCGGTCCATGAAGCTTTTGAAAATATTTCTTTGAGGAAACTTAGCCTCAAGGAATTGTTCAATTTTTTCGGTCTCGTTATAGTGATCGATTATTATTTTTATTTAAGCCAATTAATTATTTGGCTTGGATTGATCTACATCCACGATGGCTGAGTGGATGTCACCAAAAGCTAAATGTTATTTGGTGGCTATTTTTACAACAATGGTATTATCAAAAGACTGAAAAGGTGTTGAAGATCGGACTGAATTAATTCAGTCAATAGGCTATTCGGACTCACAAGACCGAAAGCAAGAAGAATAATAATAAATAAAGTAGTGAGAAGGATGCTAGTGGCGGTCGCCGGAGGTCGTCGGAGGTCGCCGGAGATGGTAGTGGTGGTGGCCGGAGGTGGAAGTGGTGGTGGTCGGAGACTAGGCCTGGGTAGTGGCAATTGGTGGCTAGGGTTTGATAGTAAGGTTAGTAATCAAGATGAGGATATTTTGGTCCAAAAAAAAATTATGAGTAAAAATCAAGTTGTTGTATTAAGTGTCCTTCATTCCAATTTCACTTGTCTTAATGCCCTTTTCACCAAATTTTCCAATTATTTTCTATAACTTACTACTGATCTTTACTATAATAACTGTTTCAATAAATAATGACATTTACTTTAAGCTAAAAATTAAATGTTATAAGGGATAAATTACACTTTTCACCCTTGTATTTTGGATCAATCTCAATTTAGTCCCCAAAATTTTAATTTTTCAATTTACTCCACCAAAATTGATAAGTGTTCCAATTTGGTCCAATGGCAAACATTACGTTGCAAATTTTCTCCATCGCTAAAGATCACTCTTTGCATATATAAGTTTGATATTGGACCAAATTGAAACGCTTATCAAACTTGGGGGACTAAATTAAGAAAATTGAAAAATACAAGGACTAATTTGAAATCGAACCAAGGTTGTAATAAAAATAAATGGAGTTTTTTTTTGGTAAATTAGAATTTCACAGTTTCTATTAATCTCTAAGGAAAAGGCCAAAAGGTAGAATTTTAGTAGTTCTAAATTTCATAGTTCCTTCTATTAGAAGGTAAAATTCGAGGTCTTTTTAGCATGGAATTTCCTGATGGAAAAGGGAAAAAAAAAAAAAAACAAGTTCACACATTTGGTTTCACGAATTAGAGAGGCACAAAAGAAAACAATAAGAAAACACTTTTGTCGATTTATGAAAGAAAAGAATAGGAAAATAACGCCATTTCCTCAGTGATTTCCTAATGCTCAGATAATACATAAAAGTTAAAAATACTGAATATATAAGAAAAATCAGGGGTAAGTTAGTATTATATCCCCCTACTATAGGCATTTTTGGCTTTGGGTCCCTTGGTTAAAATACTTTTGGATCAAGTCCCTTTGATATTTTCATCCCCAAACTACCCCCAGACCATTTGCACAGTAGATAATTCCTCACACCATTCTTTCAATGGTAACCCCTTCCAAAAATGTTTCTTCCCCAAATTTCTCCCCAAATTTCATCATTTACCAATTGAAAGCTGATAAATCTATCATAAATTGCCATTGAGACTGTCATTTAAAATGAACCACCACAAAACCCAGGGTTTGAGCTGCAGAAGTCCAGCGACCAAGTTTAGGGTGTCTTCAAGATTTCGACGGTCTCCGGAGCTCGATTATCTTTGAAGTTAGGGAACCACTCACAAATTCTCTAGAAGTACATCTACATATCAAAAATGGGGAAGAAAGGTAGGCTTTGTCTAAAATTTGGGGTTTGATTTTATTTTTGAGAAATTAACAAAATCCCAAATTTGTGTTTGTAAATTTCATCATCCAAATTAGTGTTTGCATATGTGTGTGTTGCACTTTTGTTTGTTTGTTTGTTTTTTTTTTTTTTTTGTGCCGCAAGGAGTGTCTGATTTGGGGTTTTCAAAATTGACACTGATTTGGGATTTTGAAAATTGAAAACCTATCCTCATTCAAATCAATGTTTGCAAATGTGTGTGTTGCACCATTTTTTTTTTTTTTGGCCACAAGGACTTCGGATTCAAAGAGCCCAGGTTTGTTGGTTTTGTAAATTGGAACCCAATCCCTGGAGCGAAAACACACAAATAGAGCATAAGTTTTGATGTATGGATGTTTTATGTAATATTTCTAACACACTAGAACGGCGTGTGTCTATAAATTTGTGAAACTTCACTATTCAATGGAAATCAGAGTTCCATCTTTGGGATATTATTGATGGGTGGAATGTAGAATTCACATATGTACGTAAATGTGATTTTTGTTGTTTTTGTATGGGTTGTTGACTCAAACCCAAAAGCATAGCATGTTACATATTTTTTATTTCCTAGAATCACAATGCGTAGGATGCATCAATTCCATATGGGAATTTCACATAACAAAACAGTCAGCTCATTGAACTTCTCTAAAATAATTAGATTTGCAAACCTCTATTTTTCACAATGTGAGTTTATTATAATAAAATAAAAACAGTCAGCTCTGTGAATTTCACAGCGCTAAACAAAATAGTCAACTCAGTGAATTTCACAGATCTGGTTTTTAAAGTTTAAAAAAAATACTTGAATCAGACCAGGAAGTTTAGTGAATTTCACAATGTTGTAGTTAGTGAATTTGTGAGCTTGTATAAAGAAAAACAATATGAGTTTAGTTAATATCACAGGTATCCTGTTGAAATGAACACCACATGTATGAGTTTAGTGAATTTCACTCTTCTCAGGATTCAACCCATTAATGACAGGGTTTACTTTCTCAAATGGTACATCAGTGGGAGCAGGAGTAGCCCAAGAAACTCTATAAATTCAAGGTTATGGATTTTGTTCGTGGGAGAGTAAGAATAGTGTTTGTCTTTGAAGTCAATTCATGTGGTAGTGGGTATTTTTTTTCTCCATCTAAAAGATACTTAAATGGGACTGGAAAACTTTTTTAATTTTCTAGATTATATTTTTACTCTTTTGGTCATGTGTGTTAAGAAAATTGTAGAATTTGAGTTGACTAAATGCTTGCAGTTGTTCTTTCTTAATCTTGTCCACACACTTCAATTGTTTATCTACTCAAACTCAACAAGTTAGTTTTTGATGCTCACTTCCTGGATGCGAATATTAACACCAGAGCATGTGGTTCGTAAAACTGTCAATCAATGAATTTCACAATGCGCTCTGCTTTTCAACTTAATCAGTTGTACATGTGAAATTCACAAACCAACACAACAATAAAATCTTGTACAACTATTTCCAGAATAAATATGGTTATGTTGGACTTTAATCACAAGTACTGGTTTTTTATATGCTTCCTTTCAAGTTTGGCAGTGAATTTTACAAACTGCAATTATTGAATTTCATAAGAAGATAAGGGAAGCATTCTTATTTTTTTTGTTATTTGTATAGTTTAAGTTGTGAAATTCACAACTCAAATTGTGAATTACAAAGATTAATATGCATAATCAGAAGGGCTGTCCATATAAATGGTTGGTGGGATATATATGTAACTGGATGGGATGTTCATTTGTGAACTTCACTGCGATATTATTTTGATTGAAATCATTATATATTGTTAACAAGTACCTTTCATGATTTTGAAGTGCTCGAGTACTTGTGGTAAGTCATGTTACTCACAAATTATCTAATGAAAAGTTAGTGATTACAATGCACTGATAAAATCAGTTCGTGATTTTCACAAGAGACTTGTTTAACTCACCGAATGGGGTTGTCATCCACAACTTAGCTCGTGAATTTCAAGACAAAGTAATGTGTCAACCCATTTTATCAAACGAATAAGTGATTTTCACAGATTAGTTTTTATCTCATCAAGCATTAAATTGACCTGCGAATATCACAAGTAAGATTGAGAAATTCACCGATGAAATTCTCCTTTTATTTATTTATTTATTTTTATTTTTTTTATGAATCATCGGTGAAGTTCTCAATCATAGACTATTCGTGAATTTCACGAACCAAACTGTCAACATACAAGAAGAAACTGCTGCAATTCAAAACAGTAATGTTAGCTAGTGAAATTCACAAATGTCAAAAATTGTAATGTCTATGAAACTCACTGGTGTCAAACAGTAATGTCAGTGAAATTCACAATGCAACGTAGTTTAAAATTGAGCATGAACCCCTACAGAGCTCGTCATTTAGATATTCTTAAATATACTGCCATCCAGTAGCTTTGCTTGTGAAATTCACAAGTGAACTTGTGAATAATATAGATTATCGTGTGGATTTCACCAAACCCTAATCATTGAGCAAAAAATCTTTTCAAAATACATATAAGTGTAAAAACTTGTATGTAATTGGGTTGTAACAAGTCCCTAAAAAAGTAGAGGTACTAAAATACCCTTGTTTTTTAAGTTTTGTAATTCACAGTTTGAGTTGTGAATTTCACAATTTAAACTGTACAAATAACAAAAAATTAGAACGTTTCATTTATCAGTTATTCAATTTTGAAATGCCGCTGGCGCGGACACAACTGAGGTAAATGTATTTGTGAATAACGCAAGTCCCACTTCAGAAATATCAACTCTACCACATAGTTGGCAACAATTTGTCTCAGTTGTGGAACTTAAAATCCTTTTTTTTTTTTTTGCTTCATATACCAACTTGTTTTGTGAATTTCACAAGCAAAGTAATGATCAAAAAAATTGATGATGTTCTTCTTGTTCCAGGTTGAGCGTAATGATTGTTGGTGAAATATATTGTTTAACATGTATGTATTTAATAAAGATAAATACCCCAAGGGAGATTGAAGGAATACTCAATTAAAGAGCCAACATTTTTTTTGACAAATTTTTTCTCTTGCAAGGAAGGTGAACAATCAATCCTATGGTAGTGATATTAGCCAATCTGTATGGAATGACGTGTATGTAATTAAATAAGGTATGCCTCACATCCTGTGAAATATGAAGAAGAAAGAAGACCAAAAGCAATCATTAAAAAACAAAAATGATCCGCATGAATACACAATCAAAGAGTCAAACATTTAATTTGACAGATTTTTATGATGTAATATGAATGATCAATCAGCATGTGTTAAGCTATGTAAATGGTAGAAATAATTCTAACATTCAAAATACAAACAAACATGGCAATAGTGGGGAATAAATACAATTAATACTCCCAAATTCCAATTAATGACTAAATATATATTACATCTATATATATATATTGTAGAATATATAAAAGGGTAAAGTGGGGACAACAAAATCATTAACCATGATTAGGTGTGTTAACTATGATCCTAGGGATCTAGTATTAAATAAAAATATTGGGTGTCCTCCATCCATGAAAGTACACTGATGGGGATTTAAGGGCAATTGTCTAAAAAATCAATAGGGAAGGAATGAAAATTCATGACGTTTAAAGGTTTAAATACAAAACATACCCCTGAAGTTTTCCTCAATGTTTTTCTAACGCCCGGATAATACTAAAAGGTTAAAAATACTGAATATACTGGAAAACCAATAGGGAAGGAATGAAAATTCCTGATGTTTATAAGGCTTAAATATAAAATATACCCCTGAAGTTTGGTCTCTGTCTCAATTTAGTCTCTGTAGTTTTAATTGCATCAGTTTGGTCTCTGAAGTTTTTAAATGGAAGCAATATGATCTAAATGTTTCATTCTATCAGAAAATTTGACGAAACTCACCCACTGCTATGCACAATTACCCCGATAAGTGGGTGGGGAGATTAGTAGTGTTCCATTTTTACCCCTAAAAACGGTGATTGTGCATAGCATGTGAGTAAGTTTCATCAACTTTTCTAACAAAATTGGATATATGGATCACATTGCTTCCATTTAAAAAATTCAGGGACCAAATTGATGCAATTGAAACTACAAGAAGTAAAATGTGACAGGACCAAACTTCAAAAGTATATTTTTGTAATTAAGCCTGCTTGAAACTAGTATCAAACAAAAGCAATTGTACAAGACAACAGAACACTTAAAATACCAGTGACGGAGAGTATTGTAACTAGAATACTGATATGCAATCTGTACAATTGCTTATCAGTAACATAAATGTAGTTGGAAAAACACCATAAACAATCCAGTGTTTGTATAAAACAAATAAGGGTAAACTACACTCTTCACACTCCAACTTTGGGGCTCACTTCAATTAGTCCCTACTATTTTCAAATATATATATATTTAATTCAGTCCCACAAGTTCTAGAAGTGTTTAAATTGGTGCAATCGCAAATAGCAAACATTTCGTAAAGACCACTATTTGCGACGAAATGTTTGCCATTGGACCAAACTTTAACACTAGGGACTAAATTGAGAAAGTTGAAAATAGAGGGATTAGTGTGAAATTGGTCCAAAAGATGGAGGGTGAAATTGTAATTTACCCAAAGGAATGCTAATTTCCTTATCAGAAGTACATAGCAATCTATTGTTGATGGAAATCTAGCCATAGCAATGTACAGCAAAAAAGCCAAAACACAAGACAAATTGATAGGATAGTAAAACTATCACGTGTTAAAAAAGATGGAACCTGGTAGACCAAACTCACTATTGACACCCAAGTCCCAACTTATCAAAAGTGCTTCCACATTCTTCCAAGATTGCAACCTGATTCCAATAACAACAAAGATAAGAGCCAGCACTTCCTTGGTCTCCTTCTTCTACCTTGTTTCATTCTCTCTCTCTCTCTCTCTCTCTCTCTCTCTCTCTCTCTCTCTCTCTAATAATGCTATGGTTCCTAAAATTTGGGATTATTCCAAATGCTATGGGAATAATACAACATGCAGTGATATGAGTGGTACCACGACCATGACCACGACATGTTGGTACAACTATTAATACATTTGAGAACCAAATTTGGCATTCAAATTTGGAAACTATAGCATTTTTTTTTTAATTCCACATATTGTGTAAAGTGTAATCAAATAGACAAATACTATTAACAAGTTACTTCAGAAAGTTGTCCAACAAAAACCATAAAGAAATTTTAAGATGTTTCTATTCTCTACTAGATATAAAAGATGGAGAGCGTATAGATATGAGGTTACTAAGTCAAGGCAAATCAAAGCTTCTGAGATTAATTTTATCTAGTGTGAAAAGCAAAGATAAGAGTTTTTTTATTTAAAAAAAAAAAATATGAACCTAACAAGCAGTGAAAAAGTTAATTTAGAAATGCGTTATACAAAAACCATACAAGAAATCTCAATTTTGAAAAGAATATACTTTCTAATCGGATCAAAGCCCCGGAGGTAAAAAGTGCATTAAAGAGGATGAAAACAGTAAGGACAGTAGGCAGACGACCATTTTGGCACTTAGAAGTGTGTATCCGAAGAGGGAACATCCTTACCTACAAAATTACTTAATAAGATCACAACAACTACAAAATGCTTTAAAGTAGGGAAAAAAGTAATTTTGTACCTCTGTATAAAAATAGATGGGATGTTTAAACTAGTACAACTTTGCATTGTGCTACTCGGTTAATGATCACAACCTAAAGAGGTGGGTGATCGAGCAACGACTATGACTTGAGATAATAGTTTAAGAAGATCAAGTTGGACTTACACCAAGATAATCAACTACGAAGCTATGTACTTATCGAGTAGATCATTGAAAAGATATGCAGAAAGCAAGAAGGATCTTCATGTGGTATCTGTAGACTTGAAAAAAGCATAATTAAGATTTCTTAGAGCTTTAATACAATGGGTATTTTAATACTACTTCAGTTTCATCCATTAAAAAACCACTGTTAACATGATGTACGGAATCTTCTTTGCATTTGTCAATTTAGTTCATCCATAATTACAACAAAAAAAATAGGGCCTACTGTTAATCTATATTAAACTTGCCATGCTGTAGTTTTTCTTACTACACTCACAATCTCACATCTCCATCTTATTTATCCTTACTCAAATTAGTGTGAATTTTGGGGAATAGTCTCAAAAGCCAAAATGTAGTAAAAAAACAAAAAGAGATTAAAAAACTGCAAGTATTGGATATAAGCTGAGTAAGAGAATATAAATGGAGAAAATAGAACATATCGTGCAACATTTGTCAAACTTACAGTGCATAATATATACAAGTGCCACAGAAGAGTCTAGATAAATAAGATATCCATTCATGGTTGCTTGAAGAAGAAGTAGATAAAAAAAGATATTCATTCATGGTTGCTTCAGATTAGAAGATGAAGAAGAGGAAGAAGAAAAGAACTAGAATCATAAATCAATTATTCCAAGGCTATAAACCAGTTAAGTACCCTCTAGTGTTAGCGAAGTTTCACTTTGTGCCTTGCGTTTTCAATTGCAACACTTTGGTCATCGTTTCAATGTGGGACTTTGGGCTAATCCCGTTGGTGAAAGTAGATATGTGGCTACTGGAAATGCAGGCCACTCTGTCAATTTTCACTGGCGGAGTTAGCCTCAAGTCTGACATTGAAACTATTTTGAAAATTGACGGACCAAAGTGTTGCATTTGAAAATGCATGGTCCAAGTGATGCTTTGCTAAAACTAGAGGGTACTAAAATATTTTTTGGCCTTTTTCTAAAAGACGAAATAATAAAAAATACTAGTGCAAATATGGAAAATAGGAAATATTAGCAAGAACTTAAACATTTTATTCAATCAACGACTTTTACTCCTCTAGACCTTTCTTTAAGCACATTGCTCTTCCCTCTAACCAGAAGCCATAGAATGAAAACATTTGTAACGTGATTAGACCAAATAAAAGTCTTTGAACCTAGTGAAAATTGCGAAAAGAGACTAAAAGCATTAATCTCACATCTCTAGTAGATCAGCAAAAACTTGTCTTCGTAATATCAAGTACAATACCATTACTAAACTTATCAATAGAAAGGCAAACTAGGTTGCAATCGGACCATTCTTCTATCAATTGGGACGACTGTCACATATGGGTTGTCCTCTTCTATTTGCTCTGTAGCTTTGTTTGCGCTTACTCCAACCAGCTTTGGCCATTCGATTTGAGTCCTTCAAACACTAAAACAAGGTCTTTGATCAGTTGTGGATAAAACAAATGCATATGCGACTGAGAAAACAAACTTAATTCTTAAAACATGCGGAGTAAATGATAAATCTTAACAAACACTATATGGAAATTAACATCCCAGGAGTCTTTATCATATTGGAATGAATAGAGCCGAAAAAAGTGTTGCCATTTTAACATCAAATTATCTTGAAACAGTCATTAACCAAAACTTTAAAACATAAAAAATGGAGAGAAATCAAGCCTTAAATACCATGAAATTTTATGAGAATGTGACACAGAATTCCCAGTGCATGTACAACTCTAAAAAGAAGGGTGGTGTATCTACATATTTGCACCTCTTTGTTTTGTTATCAATCCAAAATAGAGATGCAAATCCACATTTTTATAGTTGTGACTGAGCATCTTGAATTCCGACACAAGACTCTTTCCAACACCCTTACCTATTGAATTCCAACATAGGACTCTATCCGACACATCTTTCACCAGCCCTTAAACCTTTTTGCAATAACCTTAAATCTCAATCCTGCAGAAATGATAAAATTCAAATTAACATTCCCATTGAGTAGTGATGTAAAAAAGAAAAATTGCACAAACCATAAAGTTGACCGTTCTTGCCGAGTGTTATGGACCAGCAGGAAAATCTAAAACTAGGACAGATTGCTAGATTGATTGTCAAGCATGCCATTGGAAATTGTCAAGTATGCAATTGCGATTACTCTGAGTTCTCTTTCTGCCCAGAAGAATGTTATTTCTGATTCTTGTGTTGTCTTTGGCTCTTGTGCTGCAAATATAAATAATAGGATCAGCTGTGTGTTGGTTTGGATGGGGTTGTCAAAGTTGTGCTCCTTTGTAAATTCGGGGGTATTCCACTTTGCTTTTGTTCATTCTTTCCAGGGGTTTTTTGTTTTGTTTTGTTTTTGTTTTTTCTAAATTCTGAAAACGGAAACTAGTTTTTGTTTTCTTTTGTAAAAACGAAATGTGAAAACTAAAAACCACTTTTCCTTGTTTTTGTTTTCTGGCCCAAATCGAGTGTTGTTTTTTCTAAAAAAAGAAGAAGAAGGAATGGAAACGATTACCGAACACAGTTTCAGCTTTCCCCCCCAGTGAAATTCACTTTTTTTTTTGGTTATCTTCCCCAATTCCATTGCCGTTTTACAAAAAAATAAAGAAAAAAGAAAAGAAATGAAAAAGAGAAAGTAAAAGGGAAAGGGAAATGATTATCAAACACATACCAAACAGGGACTTAATTTACCAAAGAAACAAAGAAGAATCGCAATTTCTGATGGTAATACTGAGATTTTCCAATTTTGTCTCACTACCATTTCTATCTGACTGCATCTATGTAGCACAGATACGGATACGTGACACGGAGACGACACGACACGGAGACGGCGATACGACAAATTCCAAAAATGTAGGATACGGAGACGGCTAAGATACGTTGAATAAAAAAATATTTCTAAAAAATATAATTTAGTTTGAAGTAAAAGAAGAAGAAGAGAGGATTAAATGTTAACATTACATTGCATATTCTGATATTCACCCATAGAAACTAGGCAAATAGCAACTTACAACATATACTCATAAAATGATTACAAAACATAACAATTTAACAGGATACATACTCAGTAGGATACAACGATTAAATCATTATATCTCTGAATTAAATATACAATTTGCAGTTAAATGTCTACTCATGTTTCCATAATTCTCAAATAAACCAATTGCTTATCCCCAATTTTACAATATTAAGATTATGCTTCAAAGGTTTCAAACATATTTCTAATGAGAGGCCACCATGCTGCATTCAATTATGTGTCCGGCCATGTCGGCTGCGCGTCCGACACGTGATCAAGGTGTGTCTGATGTTAAAATATTTAAGACACGTTTTATAGCGTGTCTGACACGTGGTGACGCGTGTCCGACGAGTGTCGGTGTCTGACACGAACACGATACGGAGACGGCACCCAAAGTGAAGTGTCCATGCTACATAGGACTGCATTAAGTTCAAAACTTAGGATTAAAAAAAATGGACAGATACAAAATAGCAGTTTGTTACATAACATTTACCGGGTTATTTGGAAAGAAACTCTCTGCATGAGATATTGCTGATTCTTCAATGCCATTTTGTCTGAGAGCATATGTTGTGTTCCTGAAAGAAAACACATAAAAGGAAGTAGTGAAATTGCAATTTACAAATGAAAACCCAGCATCTTCGGCACTTGAAAAAAAAAATGTTTGCTCATTCACAGAATCTGAATAGTTCCGTTACTAAGGACTTTGTTCATTATGCTGTCAATTGATTCATCCACTTTCTCACAATGCGCAGAAAAATGTTGCAAGAAAGTATATTTGATAAGCATTGGTCTTAATATCCTAAAATCTGAATTCGAATTTTCGATATCTTAGACATAGGGCCTGGCTGTTTCTCGTGAAATTAGATCCTGACTGAATTGCTTTACTATGGACCCAATTCTTATACATGCTATGTCTGATGAATGAAGCCACCAGCAACAATCAGGACTAAACGAGAGAGAGAGAGAGAGAGAGAGAGAGAGAGAGAGAGAGAGAGAGAGAGGAGCAAGTTTATGTCTTCAAAAGAAAGAAACACTATAAAATCAAAGTACTCCATGTTTTTTTTCTTCTTCCAGAAGTGTGTTTTAGGAAATAGAGAGTGGTTTAGGAAGAATACTTGAACAAAAAATAGAGTATTTCACAAAGAGATGGAATGCTTGGGTACATTTCCATAGCTGCAGCTCTTAATGTAAATTGGTCTTAGTCACTATTTAGTTACACACAACCAATCTGAACCCTTAACATAATAGGTATGCTTTTACTTACCAAAAAAAAAGGGACTGATTTTGCAAACCTGTACTAAACATGGAAAAGTACATTAGAAATCTCGAAAACATTTTAATGAGAGAGATAATACTGTAATAGCTAGTATACACTCATTTCAAATTCAGAATTTAAAGTGAAGAGTTCAATTTTGTTGCACTCTTGAACAATAATGGTTCAATTTCAGCCTCAACACAATTTCTAGTGCTCTCAAATGATAAAAGAGACAACAGACATGGCACTTACAATGGACTTAGATATAAGAAGTTTTGATGATTAAGAAAGTATAGTTGAAGGATTAGATGCTAACTTCCATCTTCAAGTAATTTAATTTCATTGCAAAAGAAATAAAAAAAATTCAATTTCAGATCTGAAAGTTATCAAACCTAGAATGCAGGGCAGAGTGCAGGGAAGAGAGAGAAAGCACAAAATTGAACCATGTTGTAGTCTCTCCGACATTTCATACGAGAAAAAAATCATCTTGCTTGGGATGGAAAAAGATCATCATAACTGCAGTATAATATTATTTTCTTTTCTTTTCTTTTTTTCAATATAAAGAGAAAAAGAAAGAAGAGAGAGAAAAAGAGAGAGACGATACCTACCTGGATAACAATATAAAGAGTCTGGCTGGCTGTTCTTTAATTCACTTTTCTATCCTCACTCATTCAACACAACACAGAGCTTCCCCCCCCGACTGTAAATCATAGTTCGTGAATGTTTCTATAATCTATCCTCACGCGGGGGATTGGGGCTATCCATTGCCAATATTCTCCTCTTTCCTTCATGCACCTTGGTCCCAGTAATGGACATTCCCAAATATTCAGGTATGAAAGAGTGGAAAGCAGCGTTTTTGGCAAAGATTGAAGCTTAGGGCAGTCCCCAATTAATAGCTCTTCAAGGGATGTAAGGTGGTTTTGGAGGCCATCGGATAGGGATTCCAAATTCACAGCTCCATGGATAGTAAGTCTTCTTAGAGAAGTAGGAAGCAGACATGTCTCACCTGGAAAGCAAACCACTTCTGGACACTTTTCTTTAAGCACAAGTATATCAAGATAGGCCAACCTTTGCAGACCCCGCCCCCACTCTGAGATGGGCACTCCGATATCTCCAAGCGTAAGTTCTTTTAGGTTGAGAGGAAAACCCCCTTGGGGAAAGGAATTGAGACTTGGACAGCCACGTATTGAAAGATCTTCCAGCGATGTGAGAGATTGCATCTGATCAGGCAACAATTTGAGATTCTCACAGTCATCAATTTCAAGTCTTCTCAGATTGCGGGGTAAACCACGTTCCGGAAAAGACTCCAGGCCAGGACACTTTCCTATATTCAGATTAGTTAGATGTAGAAAGTTGAACAAGCACTCAGGGAACGTTTTGAAATTCAACCAACGATCGATGTAAAGATATTCAAGTGATGACATGCAGTTGTGTAGTGGCTTCTCCACATCTGTCTCCAACTTCTTGCAATCGTAAACACTGAGTTTCTTGAGGGTGCGAAGATGTAAATCCCCAATTGGAAAGGACGTCAAAGATGAACAGTCCCAGATGTAGAGTGTTTCTAGATGAGAAATTGTTTTTGTCTGCTCATGATTGTTGCTTTCCTCAGCATCATTCTCCGAGTTAATCGCAACCTTGCAACCACCAATCTCAAGCTTTGTAAGATTGTTAAGGGTGTTCAAACCACTTGGAAGCTTCTCCAGATTAGGACAATCCAACAATGACAAAAATTCAAGATTCGGAGGCAACTTACCAGAGTCACCAGCCAAGGATACAAGTTGTTCACAAGATCTGACCTCTAATTTTCTCAAATTGATTAGATCCTCCCATGCACCCTCCTCTTGCCACAATGACGTCATTTCACTGCATCTCATAATATGGGAACTTTCAAGATCTCCCAACAAATGTAGTGTTTCTTTTTGTAGTCCGGTAAGACCTGAGACTGCATCAATAGTCAAGGTGGTGAGTGAGGCAATACCTACCATACATCTCAACACAACCTCAGGACATTTTTCAAGACTTAGTACTCGAAGAGATGGAAGCCTTGAGATTGAAACTTTAGTCAAATTCGGGCAACCTAACATCCTGAGCTCACTCAGGTGAGGGAGTAACTCTACACCAGTCAAGGTAGACCATTCCTCCCAATTTGGCATGTCCTGAAAAGTCAGAGTTTCAAGTAACGGAAAAGCAACAGTAAGAGGACAACCAACTCCATAAAACTCAGCACCCACACTATTTACCCCGTTCATCCCACCAATTTTCAAATTCTTGAGTAAAGGTAGTTGCCCAAGAGATGGTAAAGATGTGCATTCTCTACAACGAAGAAGTTCTAGATTCACTATGTTGGAGAATGACGCATCTCCAACCCACCCGGGAAATTCTATTCCACCATAGGATTTAATTTCGAGCTTCTTCAAGTTTCCATGAGGTTGTAGGACGTCAAGTACTTCCTTTTCAAGACTTCTATTTCGGGAATCATCAAAACTATCACTCCATTCCATCACTACCTCATCAAGCCTGTGCTTACTCAATAAATTGGCCTCCCTCGCATCCTGGATATTTCTCACAGTATCCAACCCCACAATTGTAAGTGCCCCTTGGATATATGAGAGGCTCCCCAACTCCCTTACTTGTAATCCATTGATTTCGCCCAAAACAATCTTCGCCAATGTTCTCAGACTTGCCAACTTCCCAATGCCTGCAGGCATCTCTCGTAATTGGTCAGTACCAGAACAGTCAAGATGTCGTAGATTAACTAAATTTCCAATACTTTTGGGTAACTTAGTAAGCCTCTTGCATCTACGTAACAACAAAGTCTGTAGATTGTAGAGGCCAGTCACAGATTCTGGCAAACATTTGATAGAAGTGTGAGATAAATTTAGATACCGAAGTTGTTTAAGATCGCTAATTGATTCGGGTATCTCGACAATGCAATAACCAATCAAAGAAAGAACTCTCAAGCACTGTAATTTTAGTAGCAAGTCAGTTAAGACCTTATTAGATAGATAGCAATCTTGCCATTCTCTAGGTTTATGAATTGGGAGAGGTAAGAAGGTTCGCAAACCCTTGACTCCGTGAAAAGCCTTGAATTTTTTGATGACTTCATATTGCTGACGAATGAATGATGAGTGACGAGCCTTTTCGAAAAACTTATTGTGCTCAGTACTTTGTATGTTGCTGTCTAATCTTAAGGATATTTTTCCAGCAATCGCTTGAGCAAGATCATTCATAAGATCATGCATCACAAATTTTGATTCACTTCCACTTGAACATTGGAAAAATGACCTTGATAGAAGCTCATTAAAACACTCGTAACCTAACTCTTCCATTGCCTTCTCCCTTTCCGATTGTTGCAAAAACCCCTCCGCCATCCATAACAAAACTAGCTCATTCGTGTCAAACTCATAGTCTTTAGGAAATATAGAGCAATAGGCAAACAATTGCTTCAAATGGGAAGGAAGATGATTATAGCTCAATCTCAAAGCTGGAAGAATACCACAATTTTGTATATTCCATATATTGCTATTCATTATTTCCTTCCAATATTCTAGACTTAGATCAGTGCGCAAGAGACCTCCTAGTGTCTTTGCTGCCAGAGGCAAGCCTTTACAATTTCTCACAATCGCATCTCCAATCTCTTTCAAACTTGGATGTGCATCAAAATCTCTTCGACCCAATGCATGTTGAGCTAATAGAGACAGGCATTCTTCATTCTCCAAAACATTCAGAGGGTAAGCTGGAAGAGAGCTCATGGTTGTTGCAACACGTACGTGTCGAGTTGTTACGATGACCTTACTTCCAGGTGCACTAGCCCGTAAAGGACCACAGAGCAGATCCCAATCGTCATAGTTCTCATTCCAAACGTCGTCCAAAACAAGAAGAAATCTTTGCTTCGAAAGTTTCTCCTTTAGACTCAGTTGAAGCTTATCCAAGCTCTTGAATTCACGGTTATCTGTTGTCACAGACTCAAAAATCATTTTCGTAATCATGAACACATCAAAGTCTTCAGAGACACATACCCATGCTTTTAAATCAAAGCAACCCGATACTTTGTCATCACTGTAAACAAGTTGGGCCAGTGTGGTTTTGCCAAGTCCACCCATGCCAACTATAGGAATTACAGAGAACACCTCTGAATCTGATTGTGGGTGGTTGGCTTCTTCTTTGAGTAACATTTCTACTATTACCCGTTTATCATTTTCGCGACCAAAAACACGAGATTCATCCACCAGGGAAGTGGTTAATCTGTTGGACCTCTTCCTGGCAGTAACTTCTTTCAAATCTAAACTGTTTTTCAGATTAAAAAGTTCTTCTAATCTGGTAGTGATCTCATCTATCTCAGACCTCATTTTGCGACCAAACATAAAGGAACGAGGAGTGAAGTTAGTACAGCAAGTGGGGATGATGAAGCTCATAATTACCTTATTAGTACTGGTGCTAGCTTGGTCAGTCCTTGGGGCCATGAGATTGAGCCTCAAAGCTTCGGTACAAAACTTGTCAAGTAGATCATCCAGATCGTAAGCCAAATCTGCGAGATCTTCAAGCCACAACTTGTTTGCTTTAACACAGGCATGATGAAAGCCGAAAGAAAGATCTCTAACACAGGCATGGTAATATTTGTTTCCTTTCTCTGCTAATTAGTGGAAATTGATCGAATGGAATTTCAGAAGAAGAGAAAGAGAGAACTGAGACACAATTCAAGGCAAGAGTCTTACTGTGACAAGTCAATGATTGGTCCTTGTCTTGTTGGATGGAATGGAACCTCTTGGCGAGCAAACACTTAGAAACACATAGAGTGCTAAGTAAAAAGTAATTGTAACCCAAATATTACTCTTAGACATGTGCTTTTATCAAGACCCTTGTGGGTTAGTGCAGTTTTGCTATTTCAAAATTGCTCACCTTTATTCACTCTTATTTTTTTTTAACGAATGCAGCGGGGTCTATTACTTTATACCATTAATTAATTCTAATTTAATTTTGAACCCCACAGCATTAGCCAATAGGAGAGAATAGTGAGCAAATGTGAGCAATTTTAGGATGAGTAAAGATGTATTCTTTATTCAAACATCTGGCCCTCTTTTTTAAGTGAAATCTCTTCCCACGCCATCCCAAATTCTATCCACATAAACTTACAAAATCTCCTCTATTAAAAATGTTACAAAATTGAAAATCACACGTGATATCAAGCTGATTGCCAATATTTACTCATTCCTAAGGGGAGAGTACCCTTGCACCTTTTTTTTTGTGCTGGAAGCACTGTTTTAAAAACTGGACCGAACCGGCCGGTCGAACCGGTTGTACCGTCGACCAGAACCGTGAATGAACCGGTTTGAACCAGGAATCGGGAATAATGGTTAAACCGTTCGAATTTCTAAAAACCGGTAGAATTTACAGTTGAACCGGTAAAACCGGTAGTTGAACCGGGAACCGGTCCTTTTTTGTATTTTTTATATATATATATATTTTTTATATTTTTAATTATTATTAATATTTATGACGTCATGGTTCAATCGTCCGGACCGACCGGTTGAACCGGTCAACCCATGAACCGGTAACCTTTCCAGTTCAAGGACCGGTCCGGTTTTAAAAACATTGGCTGGAAGGAGAGTACCCTTGCACTTAAGTATGTTTGTGACTCTTTTTGTGCAACCAGCAACAAACATATTGCCTACAGAAGGTCTCAAATTTTTTTGTTTCAATAGTTAAATACATTTTATCCCATGTGGATAAAAAGTAGAATTTTTTTTTTTTGGGATACTTTTTTTTTTTTGGTAATCGAGAGTGTCCGAGCTAGCTTGCACGCGCCTCGACTAATCCACCAAGGCCCTGGAGTTGCCGAGTGAATTCTCTAGTGTCCACGATCCCCATGACTCGAACACTAAACCTCCTGGGTAGTTACCTGGATTATGGCAGGACATACGCCCACCATACACACACACACCCACCCCACCCCACCCCACCCCAACTCCAAAACCCCACAATAGCCTACAACAAAGTGTGGATATCGCAATTTTCTTTCCTTTACCCACAGCTTTTCTTTTAAAATTCTTTTAAAATTTCAGATTAAAAAACAAATGAGTCGCCACTTAATTTTTTTTAAAAGGAAAAATTAAGAAACCTATTTTAAAGCAACTGATCTTTTTGCGAAACCAAAGATTAACTAGATCCGGGGATTATGGAATGAGAAGGGAAGGAGTCCATCGAACTAAAACACCCCTTCTCATCCTATCTCGCGATAAGCCTCTACTGTCACGCCCCGGAGTAGCCAAAAATAGGGAAAATTTAAAATTTCCTTTCTGGACCCGTAGGGAATGACGAGTTACATAAAACTGACCTGTCCGTACAACATACTAACAAAATATATATATATCAGAGTAAGAAATTTGCAAAAGCATCTAATGGTATTCATGGGGGAACTTAGAGTGTTTTGCTACTTAGGCTATTACAGGAGTTCCAAATGAAAATCACAAAAGATAAGTTTGGGCGATCTACGCCACTTAAATATTACATCAACCAAAAGATAATTAAAACGTAATAGAAGTCTTAATGCGGAAATAGGCCAGGGTCCTCTTTCTAACTGGCAAACCCATAACCCTCGTTATCAGGCTCTTCCTGATAGTCTGCCTCAGGATCAACTTCCTGGTAATTCCCATTCTGAGGATAGTGATATTCATCTTCATCGTTACCTTGATAGTTCTCCTCATCATAACCTAGACGTAAAAAGTCCAGGGCAGGGAAGGAGCCGTTAGCTTTTGAAGCTAAGTGAGAACGTCTTAACCGATCACTCCTAATACATGTAAGGATATAGAAGCACAACATATCTTGAAACCACATTAATGAGCATATGACATGTGGAATGATGACATAATGCATTATCGATATATTCGACTTTAACTCGACCATGAACACCACAACCGACTCATGTGACTTGTTACATTACCAGTGTAACGCCGTTAGCTCAGAGTAGAATGATTACGTTGCTATCGTCGCCTAACAGGGCCCTATAGCAGTTTTGGTTTTAAAAAGAGTGTAATCATTGGACTCTTGGGTCCTCGTGACCTTGCCGGGAGAATAGAATAGTTACAGCGCTATCGTCGCCTAGCAGGGCCCTATAGCATTTGAAAGGTAACTATTGTATTCTGACGGATACATTGCTATCATCGCCTAACAGGGCCCTATAGCGTATCAATCATCAATTTATGCATAACTTCAATGATTTCAATGGAAACTCTGGCTATCGTCGCCTAGCAGGGCCCTATAGCAGTTTCATCATTGTTCCCATTTACTTGACTATATCACTCGGACCACCGCGGTCCATACAATGTATATATTGATATGACTGGGTTAGTCTCCGTGACTAACCATGCAGATGTCAACATTGACATTAAGACTCGACTATGTTCATATGAATGTTCATGCGACTATACAAACAGAATTCATGATAACAAGAATATTAGCGAATGTTAACTAAGCATGGGGTATAGATAGCTAACATTCATTTGTTATATAAGCATCACTATCACGTTCACATAACTAATACATATCAGTATCGTCCACACAGAACGTACTGGGCATACATATATGATCAAAGAATAATTCTATAATATACCAAGTGAGTTAGGACGACTCACCTCGAAGCGGTTGCGTGAAAACAAGCGTAGCGGTTCCAAGCTTCGGTTCTCTCTCTTTCTTCCTCAATACTCCGGCGAGCTCTCTCTCTCTCACTCCGACTTCTTCTTCCTTCTCTTTCTGCGCCTGTGTGTATATGGTGGGGAGGCAGAGGTGGAGTAGTGTGATGAGGCAGTGTGTGTGGTTCATTCTCAACTCTCAACCTCCCACTTTATACAAACCCACATGTGTATACACAATTCTATACACTCAGATCTTCATGTCTGCAGGATTAGATTAGATAGGGATTGAGAGGAGTGTGATTGTGAGGGTGATGTGAATGGGATTTCTAGGGAGTGGAGTGGCCAGCGTTTGGGTGGTGGAGGGATTGGTCCGGCGGGTCATAGGGGTTAGTTTGGGTAGAGTAAGGGTTCATTGGGTAATGGTAAGTTAGGTTAGTACGATTTCTATTTTAGGAAAGATTCCGACCTTCCATTTATGGTATGGTTGAGCCGTCGCTATAAATCACGTGCATTACAGTCTAACAAATACAGATTTTATGGGTTAACGTGTAATGCAGCCCGGGTTAATAACTTATAGTCTAAGAAATTAATAAAAGTGCGTACGTATAAGTTCGGGTTTCCAGGATTAAACTTAAAATATTGGGATTAATACGAACAAAAATATACGGGGACCCATTGTATTATTATCAGGAAATTTACGGGTATTACATCATCCACCTGCTATTAAAGATTCCGTCCCCGGAATCAGAGCTAGCTATACATTAAAAGAGGTAAGGGAACTTCTCACGCATCTCTGATTCTAACTCCCAGGAAGCTTCACGCTCATCATGATGTTTCCACTGAACTTTCACTAGCGGGATCTCCTTAGTCCTTAATTTCTTAGTTCCTCGTTCCATGATCTTTACCGGTCCTTCATTGAAAGTCACATTGTCGTTCACCTCGATATCCGTGAAGTTGATTGACACAAATATTTTTCTGTGTGCGCTTGTGTGCAATACCCAAGTGTAGGTAGACGTGCAAGTAGTAACTGGATTAAGTCCAGGTCGATCCCACAGGGAAGGTGTTGAATTAAACTACCTAGATTAGACTCTAAAAAGAAAACAAAAATCAATATTTAAAATGAAGTGTAGAACACAAAGTTCCACAGTTAACAACTACTAGAATTAAAGACAACTAAATTAACTTAACTAACGATTAACTAACTAACGATTAACTAACTAAGCAAGATTCTAAAAGAAACGGTTCTTCTTAATAAAAGAAAGTGTTGGGATTACGCGAATCCACCGTGACCTAACCTTCTACCATGCAATTGCATTTAAGCTCAAAGGAGTACACCTACTACAGTATTCTGTACTTCTCTAAAGATATAGAATCAATAGCCCTTTCATGACCGGGACTACATCATCACAATTAAGTTTGAAATACATGAAGACGGTTTAATCCAATAGTTAAGACTCTCACCTACAATGGTGTTAGCATTGAGGGTGGTTTGCAAAATATATTGAAAGAAAATGCTTTAAGGCCTTAAGTTTAAAGACTGTTTTGACAAACTGAGCATTTAGGGACAATTTGATAACAAATCCTTAAAACAGAAAGTCTTAGAATACTGTTTTGGGTGTTCTCAAGAATCAGAATCCTCGATCGATCGACGCGCTTTCGATCGATCGAATATCTTCATCTCTCGATCGATCGATATTTCCTCGATCGCTCGACTAAGTCACTGTCTCGATCGATCGACATACTTTCGATCGATCGAACACAGGGAAAAAAAATATTGCATGGCAGAGGCCAGAAATCACGATTTCATCGCGATTTCCCAACCCTAGGACTACTCAGACATTGTCTGGAGTACCACAGATTGATATTTAACGTAAAAGTTCATTGAAACGATGTTTGTTTGAAAGTTTTGCATTAAAACTATAAAACTAGTGAGTACGATCTAATTAACATAAAACTACTCGAGATTAATAAGTATACTACGATTAACTAAGTGCAGAAAACAAATAAACAATAGATCAAGAACCTGGAATGAAGATAACTTGTATTAACTAAAGAAATCTAGTTCACAACGCTTAATCTTCAATGAAACCTAAAAAAACAAAGAAAAACTCTCTCTTCTCTATCTAAAACTGATAAAACAAAGTTGGGCGTCCCCTCTGGACGTATACAACAAGAAGATATATAGTAAACCTAAGAGCTAGGGTTAAAAACCCGCAACTGCTGCATGCGCGTATAATCTGATAAAAGGGACTTTCGATCGATCGAACATTTCTCGATCGATTGATCGTCTTGAATGTTCGAGCGCTTGAACTTCCGTCGATCGATCGAAACCCCGATCGCTCGAACTATGTCGATCGCTCGAACTCTGCAATTCTTCTTCAATCTTCCTTCTTTGAAACAAAGCATCTCCTTTTTATCAAATCTTTCAGTCTTTTATACAGCAGCATTCACCTGCACAACTAGTAGCTAAAACAATACAACTTATCATAGATTAATCATATTGTCTAAAACTAGCATTGTAATTCAAATTGCAGATAAAACGGGAAGTTGTGATCAAAACTAATGCAATTCTTTCTTTTAGCGCGGTTGTATTTTACAAATACCCCCGCTTTGCATTGATCTCATGAGACGGATCGTGCACGACTTTTCTCAACATGCTAATGTGAAACACACTATGCACACCTGACATCTTGGGTGGCAGTGCAAGTCTGTAAGCAACTTTTCCTACGCGCTCCAGAATTTCAAACGGTCCAATGTAACGTGGTGAAAGTTTTCCTCTCTTTTGTCCAAATCTGACAATTCCTCGTACGGGTGATACTTTTAGGAATACGTGATCTCCAACACTGAATTCCAAGTCCTTGCGATGTTTATCCGCATAGTTTTTCTGTCGGCTCTGAGCTGCTTTCATCTTCTCCTTGACAATATTGATCTTTTCGTTCGTCTCTCGAATCATCTCTGGTCCTAGCAGCTTGTCATCTCCAATTTCTGCCCAACATAAGGGTGATCGACACGGTCTTCCATATAAAGCTTCAAATGGTGCCATTTCTATACTCGTATGGTAGCTGTTGTTATATGCGAACTCTATCAACGGTAGGTTCTCTTCCCATGAACTTTCAAAATCTATCGCACAGGCTCGAAGCATGTCTTCCATGACTTGATTGACTCTCTCGGTCTGTCCGTCAGTTTGGGGGTGAAAAGCTGAACTTAATTTCAATGAAGTTCCAAGTGCTGTCTGTAAGCTTTCCCAAAATCCAGACGTAAAACGTGAATCACGATCTGACACAATTGACACGGGTACTCCATGTAGCCGAACAACTTGTTGTATATACATTATGCTCAATTTCTCAACCGGGTAAGTCATGCTATAAGCGATAAAGTGAGCTGATTTGGTGAGTCGATCCACAATTACCCAAATGGCGTCATGATTCGGCCTTGACCTTGGCATTCCGACAACGAAATCCATCGTTATGTGCTCCCACTTCCATCCGGGAACAGGTAGTGGTTGTAACAATCCTCCTGGTTTCTGATGTTCTGCTTTGACTTGCTTGCATGTCATGCATTTGGATACATAATCTGCTACTTCTCTCTTCATTCTGTCCCACCAGAAGTTCCTCTTTAAATCCTTGTACATTTTTGTTCCTCCGGGATGAACTGTCATTCTTGATTTGTGTGCCTCATCCAATATATCCTTCCTTAGGTTGTCCTCATCAGGTACACAAAGTCGATTGCGACATCTGAATCCTCCATCTGATCCTATATTCCACTCGGCGGGGTCCTTTGTCGATACTTTCTCAAACCATTGACGAAGTCCTTCGTCCTTTCCTTGAGCTTCTAGAATACGGCTTATGAGTGTTGGTTGTACTACAAGACATCCAAAAAGCTGTCCTTCACTTGATTTGGAAATTTGAAAATCAAACTCCGTTAGTGTCTCCAATACTTTCCATTCTCTGACCATGAGAGAAGATATGATGAGTTTTCAGGGTTTTCGGCTCAATGCGTCAGCAACAACATTTGCTTTGCCGGGGTGGTACTGTAGCGTGAAATCGTAGTCCTTTAACAATTCCATCCAGCGTCGCTGCCTCATGTTCAACTCCTTTTGAGAGAACAAGTATCTCAGGCTCTTGTGATCTGAAAATAGATCGAACTTTTCTCCGTAGAGGTAGTGTCTCCAGATTTTGAGTGCAAAAACGATTGCAGCTAGTTCCAGATCATGCGTAGGATAGTTAAGCTCATGAGGTTTCAATTGTCGTGATCCATACGCTATCACTCTTCTGTCCTACATCAGCACACATCCAAGTCCTTGATGCGATGCATCGCTGTAAATGGTGAGCTGTTCTCCGCTCTTTGGTATTGCAAGCACTGGTGCCGTGGTTAGTCTTTTCTTCAATTCTTAAAATGCGCGTTCATGCTTGTCGTTCCATTCATATTTCAAGTCCTTTCTAGTTAATCCAGTAAGAGGGGCTGCGATTTCGGAGAATCCTTCCACGAATCTCCGGTAATATCCAGCTAAATCGAGAAAACTTCTGACTTCCGTTGCCGTGGTTGGTCGATTCCAATCTAAAACCGCTTCAATCTTCGATGAATCCACCGCTATTCCTTCTTTTGATACAACATGTCCTAAAAATTTGACTTCCTTTAGCCAGAACTCGCACTTGCTGTACTTCGCATACAAGTGGTTGTCTCGTAGAGTCTGAAGTGCTATCTTCACATGTCCTTCGTGTTCTGCTTCTGTCTTAGAGTAGATGAGGATATCATCTATGAACACAATGATGAACTGATCCAGGTAAGGTCTGAAAACTCGATTCATTAAATCCATGAATACTGCTGGGGCATTGGTCAATCCGAACGGCATAACCAGAAATTCATAATGTCCATACCTGGTTCTAAAAGCCGTCTTGGGTACATCCTCAGATCGAACGAGCAATTGGTGGTATCCGGATCGTAGATCTATCTTCGAAAATGTGGTAGCTCCTTGTAGCTGATCGAATAGATCGTCAATCCTCGGTAGTGGGTACCGATTCTTGATTATGACCTTGTTCAACTCTCTGTAGTCAATACAGAGTCAAAGTGTTCCATCCTTCTTCTTGACGAATAATACCGGCGCTCCCCATGGTGAAGTGCTTGGACGAACAAATCCGAGGTCCTGGAGTTCTTGCACTTGCGTCTTTAGTTCTTGCATCTCCATTGGGGCCATTCGGTAAGGTGTCTTCGATATCGGGGAGATTCCAGGCATTAACTCGATACAGAAATCGATGTCTCTTTTGGGTGGCAATCCTTTAACTTCTTGGAAAACATCTTCAAAATCCCGAACTACTGGAATTTGGTTAATAGGAATCTCATCACTCGTGGTTCCAAGGGTAGCTAGGCAGTTGGTGAGGAAAACGTCACACGAGGGATTGCACTTGAAATCAAATGGTTCACCATCAGGTATTGAAAAGAGTATAGATTTGCTAGCACAATCTAACTTGGCATGGTATTTCGCGAGCCAATCGATTCCTAGGATTACATCGAATTCCTTCATCGACAAAACTATCAAATCAGCGGGGAGATTCTGATCTTTCAAGTTTAGAGGGCAGTCCTTGCATACTTTGTCCAACTTAACGCTCTTCCCTAAAGGTGACGTAGCATTCAAAGCTATATCCACTAAGCCTAAGCGTTGCACGATTCTAATTGCAATAAAAGAATTAGATGCACCCGTATCAAACAAAGCTTTTACTTGACTGTTAAAGAGGGTTAGAGTACCTTCCATATTCTCCTGTTCTTCCTCGTCAAATCCTGCTTCCTCTGGGATAATAGCATTGAGGCGAGCCTGTCCTTGAGTTGACGCTCCATAGTAACCACCTCGAGGTGCTTTACAATCTTTGGACAGGTGTCCCTTCTTGTTGCAGTTGAAGCAGACCACGTCAGAGCGACTGTTCTTCCTCGGAGCACGACAATCCTTGGACAGATGTCCGGGAAATCCACAGTTGAAACAGACTCCGGGGTTATTACTGGTTCCTGATTGTCCTTACGGCGGAGTCGTCTTAAATGGCACAGCCGGTTTGTTACGGAACGGGGCTGTCTGCGGCCTCTTCTCACCATTCCAGCTCCTCTTGAATCCTTGATTGCGAGCTGGGGCTTGTCTTGGCCCCTGATTAAATCTCGGAGGGGGTGGTCGAGTTATGAAACGCCTTTGTTCACGACCGGTAATTTCCTCGAAGCCATGGGCCATTCCTACTAAGGCTTTGAAAGTCTGATTTAGGTGGCCATAGGTCAGCTTCTGTAGAGGTAGGAAAAGTCCCAGGTGATACTTCCGGTTCTTCTTTTCCGGGGTATCGATCATGTGGTGTGCAAATCGAGAGAGACGTTCGAATTGCACTGTGTATTCTCGCACAGTGTGGTTCCCTTGCACCAAGTCAATAAATTCCTTCTCTTTCTTGTTCCTTTCTGTCTGGGGGAAGTAGTTCTCTAGGAACAGTTCTTTGAATGTCGTCCATGACATCCTTTGTGCAGCTCCTCCTAGGGTTGCCTTATCCGATTACCACCAGTCTGCTACAGCATACGTCAGTTGATATGTAGCCAGTCGGCGTTTCTCGAGTTCCGAACATCCCAGTGTGTCGAAGATGATATCCAATCCACGAAGCCACTGTTCTGCTTCCCATGGCTCAGTCATCCCATTAAACTTGTCTGGCTGCATTGCCCGGAATCGTTCCACCGTACGATCCTCTTGTGGTCTGGGTGGAATTATGGGGTCGACGTTAACATTGTTGGTTGGACCGTGATTATTTCCGATGTGCTCCAAACGTTGTAAGAATGCTCCAAAGATTCCAGTGGGATCCATTCTAGCAGGAATGGGTTCCGGTGCTCCTTCGACTGGGTTTGGAAGTCCTAAGCGTCGATTTCTCCTTGGTCGTTCTGCCATTGCGTATCCGGTTACCTACAGAAGTGTTCTACTCAAGACTTGAATACGGATACATCTAGATATCTACTAACACATATATAAATCAATCAAACAAACCAAACAATCATAGAGACAAGTATAGTACTAAAACGTCTATTTTCATTTAATAATAGAAACGGTGATTACAAGATTAAACTAGTCGAGAATACATGGTTACAAAATGGGGGTATTACCCTATCACATGCATTCGTACAACAAGATGGGTCATCAGCCCAAGATAACTTAGATATAACTAAACTACTAGCATATAATAATAGATTTCCCAACTAATCATCCATATCTGATTCGGATGTGATCTCTCCCATGTCAGAGTCGTTGGGCCCATCTTCGTCCATAATGGGTTCACCCAAATCCCAATCTTCGATTTCAACATTGCCTTCATCCTCTTCATTATCCTCGTCATCCATAGGTTCTTCTATTATAGGGTGAACCTCCATAGGTTGATGGGGTGCTTCCTGTTCAGGTTCTTCCTCTGGGTTCTCTTCTTCTGGATCATCCTCTTCGTCATCCTTTTCCTTATCCTCTACTTCTAGGTATGCATCTGGTTCATCGTCAGACATCTCTGCATTAGCAGGATTAACAGCAGGTGCTTCCACTGGAGGTTCCACACCTACAGGGGCATTTTCATTAGGAGGCTCAACCAGGCGGTCTTCTGGGTGAATGGAAGGCTCCTGTAGTATCAGGTTTAATAGTGGCTGGATAACTGAGTCCTTCATTGCTAGTCTCCTTATCTCTCCATGCATTAACTCTTGGGTGTATGCAGTATGGATGGCTTCAGCTTGAAGTCGATGAGAGTCGGAGATATTATATACATGTTGTTGGACTCTAAGTCCTCCTCGGAGTCGTTGACGGGCTCTCAATTGCACATTTTCTAGGAATCCTTCTGGATCAGCTGGTTCGATGCCATCCGGGTAGATCATATGACCTCCAAAGTCGTCATTGACATAGTGACCGGGTTCTCGGGATTGTGTTTTGTGCATAGGCACTCCTTGGAATGGTGGGGGTTGTTGGAGGAGTGCAGAAGGCGGTGGGGGCATTTGGTAAGCACTATCGTGCATCCTTTCATAGTCTTCAGGGTTCTTAAGTAGTGCAACCATTTCGTCCTGAACCTTCTGGACGATTTCAGCTTCATAGATTGCTTCTAAGCGCAGGGTATTGTAGTTATACACGTTGTTCTTATTCATTTCAACCCATAAGTTTCTTTTTCCTCCGTCTCTAGCTAGATCCTGGATTTGGCGGTGGTATATATCGGGGTTTGCTGGTACTACGCGATCGGGGAAAATCAATCGTCCTCCAAAAGGGTCTGAAATATAGTGGGGTTCCATGTTACCTGTTTCATCAGAAGAACTATCTATTTAGGGTACTGGTGCAAATTGCCTTAAGGTTTGTCACTTATTAAATCGTAAAAGAGAATAATGTAACACGGAAATCAGAAATTAATAAGTAGTTCTTTCATTAATAAAAGAATATTTACATGAAATTTTGAAATACAGCTTTTACATATATATCCGTCAAAATGTGGGATTATAATCCCAATACAGCATTAATACAATATAGGCAAACTAGGGCGTGCTAATCCTCTAGTTGTGCGAATTCCTCCGAGATGTCCATCTCTTCGGGCGGGGTGAATGACATCCATCTCTCATTGTCCCACCCTATCGGCCAGTCAGGGTCATACGTATACAACGTTCCCTTCTCAATGAGGTCCTCATCGGCTAGGTAAATCTCTATTTCTTCGTCTTCAGAGCTGCTTATTGGACTAACAGGGGTCTCTAGGGAAATGATTTCTGCCTGTGCCTCTTCTAAGCTGATGGTCACATGGTTGTTAGGAATATCAGAGGTTCCATCCACCTCTATTGGCACAAGGCGGGGTGCTACAACAATATGACGCACGGTTGGGGAAACCTTCTTCATAAGGAATAGACATCTCATCAACTTTCCTATTCTCTTGCAAGTCTGGTGACGGAAAGCAGCACCCAAGCAAACTAAACCTTGGGGAAAAGTTCCTTGGAAATGCCCCATACTACCTGTTGGACAGAAAGACTATTTTAGTATTGGTTGTCATTTCTAAAATACCTTAAGGTTCTTAACTTAAGAGTGTCGGACAGTCAGCGAGCACAACTAAACCTAGCTCTGATACCAAAAATCCTGTCACGCCCCGGAGTAGCCAAAAATAGGGAAAATTTAAAATTTCCTTTCTGGACCTGTAGGGAATGACGAGTTACATAAAACTGACATGTCCGTACAACATACTAACAAATTATATATATCAGAGTAAGAAATTTGCAAAAGCATCTAATGGTATTCATGGGGGAACTTAGAGTGTTTTGCTACTTAGGCTATTACAGGAGTTCCAAATGAAAATCACAAAAGATAAGTTTGGGCGATCTACGCCACTTAAATATTACATCAACCAAAAGATAATTAAAACGTAATAGAAGTCTTAATGCGGAAATAGGCCAGGGTCCTCTTTCTAACTGGCAAACCCATAACCCTCGTTATCAGGCTCTTCCTGATAGTCTGCCTCAGGATCAACTTCCTGGTAATTCCCATTCTGAGGATAGTGATATTCATCTTCATCGTTACCTTGATAGTTCTCCTCATCATAACCTAGACGTAAAAAGTCCAGGGCAGGGAAGGAGCCGTTAGCTTTTGAAGCTAAGTGAGAACGTCTTAACCGATCACTCCTAATACATGTAAGGATATACAAGCACAACATATCTTGAAACCACATTAATGAGCATATGACATGTGGAATGATGACATAATGCATTATCGATATATTCGACTTTAACTCGACCATGAACACCACAACCGACTCATGTGACTTGTTACATTACCAGTGTAACGCCGTTAGCCCAGAGTAGAATGATTACGTTGCTATCGTCGCCTAACAGGGCCCTATAACAGTTTTGGTTTTAAAAAGAGTGTAATCATTGGACTCTTGGGTCCTCGTGACCTTGCCGGGAGAATAGAATAGTTACAGCGCTATCGTCGCCTAGCAGGGCCCTATAGCATTTGAAAGGTAACTATTGTATTCTGACGGATACATTGCTATCGTCGCCTAACAGGGCCCTATAGCGTATCAATCATCAATTCATGCATAACTTCAATGATTTCAATGGAAACTCTGGCTATCGTCGCCTAGCAGGGCCCTATAGCAGTTTCATCGTTGTTCCCATTTACTTGACTATATCACTCGGACCACCGCGGTCCATACAATGTATATATTGATATGACTGGGTTAGTCTCCGTGACTAACCATGCAGATGTCAACATTGACATTAAGACTCGACTATGTTCATATGAATGTTCATGCGACTATACAAACAGAATTCATGATAACAAGAATATTAGCGAATGTTAACTAAGCATGGGGTATAGATAGCTAACATTCATTCGTTATATAAGCATCACTATCACGTTCACATAACTAATACATATCAGTATCGTCCACACAGAACGTACTGGGCATACATATATGATCAAAGAATAATTCTATAATATACCAAGTGAGTTAGGACGACTCACCTCGAAGCGGTTGCGTGAAAACAAGCGTAGCGGTTCCAAGCTTCGGTTCTCTCTCTTTCTTCCTCAATACTCCGGCGAGCTCTCTCTCTCTCACTCCGACTTCTTCTTCCTTCTCTTTCTGCGCCTGTGTGTATATGGTGGGGAGGCAGAGGTGGAGCAGTGTGATGAGGCAGTGTGTGTGGTTCATTCTCAACTCTCAACCTCCCACTTTATACAAACCCACATGTGTATACACAATTCTATACACTCAAATCTTCATATCTGCAGGATTAGATTAGATAGGGATTGAGAGGAGTGTGATTGTGAGGGTGATGTGAATGGGGTTTCTAGGGAGTGGAGTGGCCGGCGTTTGGGTGGTGGAGGGTTTGGTCCGGCGGGTCATAGGGGTTAGTTTGGGTAGAGTAAGGGTTCATTGGGTAATGGTAAGTTAGGTTAGTACGATTTCTATTTTAGGAAAGATTCCGACCTTCCATTTATGGTATGGTTGAGCCGTCGCTATAAATCACGTGCATTACAGTCTAACAAATACAGATTTTATGGGTTAACGTGTAATGCAGCCCGGGTTAATAACTTATAGTATAAGAAATTAATAAAAGTGCGTACGTATAAGTTCGGGTTTCCAGGATTAAACTTAAAATACTGGGATTAATACGAACAAAAATATACGGGGACCCATTGTATTATTATCAGGAAATTTACGGGTATTACATCTACTTAACATCCTTTAATCGAACTATTAATTTGAATGTGCCCTCAACTAATACATATGTATAAATATACATTACAAAAGCATGTCTAAAGGGTGTAAGATTACAAGTGATAAAATATCATTTAAAAACCACATAATTCAAGTAGCAAGCAATATGATATTCAATAGGGAACAAGAAAGCTTACCCGGGATCTAGCCGCGATATTAAACGTGCAATGCATACAAATGAAAGAAAATTCTAGAAAAGAGTCTCTAATCACATGTATTCACATAAGGCAAGATCCTAATTCTAATGTGTCGCGCATGAGGTCATAAAATCGATAAAATCAAAGAAAAGTTAAGCTAACGGAGAGTCAAAAAGTCATACCTCATCAGCGCTACAAAACAAGGGTTAGTCCACATGATATACAACACGTAAAATTGAATAATGATCCTAGGCCTCTAACCTAAACCTATCAAATGTAATTAACCTAAAGCAAATGAATCCTAATTATAAATGTCAAGTCACATGGATGAATGTAAACATAAACAAGAAGAAATCATGAAGTGCTTATTGATTTAGGTCACTTAAACTTTAAATTCAAGCTTAACTAATCGTTGTTGAAACATGGCTTAAACCTTAACTCATGAAAATATCATCTAAACCATTATTTATAAGATTGATCAAAATTGTAACAGAATTCTGGAAATTGCTAAGAGCAGATCAGAACTTCAAAGAAATAAAACGCATGGTTCCCATGGATCGATCTTAATGAATTTTGGACACAAGATGCCTCTGTGTGTTTAGTTTTTAACCCAAAAAAAAAATCAAAGTTTCAACGGTTAGATCTCCAGGAATTGGACAACAACCAGACATCACTCAGGATTCTACAACCCTCTGTCCAGAGTTCTTGCACGATTTTCTAAAAATAGTAAACAAATCAAAAATACTTTGTTCTTTTTAGGATAGCTTTCTAACACATTAACCTACTTAGAAAAAATTATTTTGGGTAAAAAGTGCTAGATTAAGATTCTGATTTGCTTATTTCAAAAGAGTGTTACTATTCTGAAACTCTGGACAGATTATGGTTGTTCCACAAAACCCTTAATCAAACCACTCAAAACATGAAACTACCTTAAAACAAAAATTATAGTGGTAGAACTTTGAGTTATAAACACTTTCCCGTTGGTTTCATTCCATTCCAACGGTTCGATGTTCGGCTAAAAATCTATGATCAAAAACAGATTGTGAACTCACTGCTCATTGGATTAATTCACTTTATTCCTATCAACTTAGACAAGTAAGCCATGGAATTGGGCTTGTCTAAAGCTAATTCTCCTACCATTTGGTAGTCATTGGAGACTAAATATATTCATATTTGTAAATTTCAAAGAAGTATATAAGAACTTCATGAAACTTAATCATAACAAACCTTAAACCATGAAGATAGGTTTAAGTCCATTATGCTAAATATTCTAGTATCAACCTTAGTCCCCTTATGAATCACAAGATTACAAGGAGATTAAGGGATTTCAAGCCAAGAGATTCAAGTAAGACATTGAAAGTCTTATGAATTCAAGGGATGAACACAAAATAAAAAAAAAGGAAACTAAAGAATTCAATGCATACTATAATTAAATTTAGACAAAGACTAATTATTCTAGAGTTTACCTCCAAAGTATCCTCAACTTGGTGATTTTGGAGAACTTCCAAAGACTAATCAAGCTCTTCTACACTAATTCACATAACTCTTTCTTTAAACTATTCTAAACTCACTCCTAATTATGAAAATTAAGGCAAGAAGAACACTTATATAACCTCCAGAGACTGCCGCAGCGGTAGTCCGTGACTGCCGCAAATTGGCTCAAGTGCCGTTCTGCCTCTTCCTTCCTTTTTCCTTTCATTGTCATTTTTTTGCTTTTTTTGTTTAGGTTGGAGAGTCTTTCGAAGAGCTTGAATCATCTTTGGAAGTCATAGGTTAGCCGGACATTGTCATCATCGGATCCTGGAGGTAACACTCTCCTTAATTTGACGTTTGGTCAAAATCGGGGTGTCTATAGTTTACCCCTCTTCGATGGAGCTCGTGGAGCAACGCGAATCACAAGCGAACGTCGAAGCCTCTGTGAAGACAAGCCTTAGGGGTGGCCATGGGCCGGGCCGGGCCGGGCAAGGCTTGCACTCTATACTAAGGGTAAGTAACTTTGCCCAAGCCCGGCCCGGCTCGTGGCAGGCCTACAATTGGTTGTCCAAGCCTGGCCCGACACCAACCACTAAAATCCCAAGCCCAGCCGGCTGGCCGGCCTATTGCTATTTTTTATTTTTATTATTAAAAACTTGAACTAAAAAAAATAAAAAAAATTACCATAAATAATGTTTAGAATGATTATTAAGACACATTATTCACAAAAATGCAATAAAAACTCTTGTGATAATACATATACATTGAATATCTGATGTAAAATTATATTAATTTATATATTATATAATAGAAAAAACAAAAAATAAATATATTTTACTAATAGTCGGGCCAAAGCAGGCCTCATTTGCTTTTGTTCAAGCCCGACCCTAAAATTAATCGGGCCTAAAATTGTTTGCCCAAGCCCGCTTGAACGGGCCAATATCTTTGCCCAAGCCTGGAAAAATTAGGGCCGGGCCGGGCTGGGCGGGCCAAGCGGGCCACGGGCCGTTTGGCCACCCCTAACAAGCCTTTGACCAAACTGTCGGATTTAGGAAACAAAACAAAATGCGTTGCAAAAGGAAGCAAGCGCACAATGAAATTCTAATTGGTCGTGCTCCATGATGAGCTGCCTACGTATCCCATCAGGAATTAGACCAAAGCGTAGTTCAGGCACGAGGCAAACACATACAGGCACAAGTAGTCATACGGATGGATGCATCTATCCTGTCGTGATGCACATGCTCATGCAATGGCATTCTTTAAATAAACTCGAACAAAGCAACTGTCGTGCTTTCTCTATATCATATCTTCCCTATATGTGACGCACATTTTGCGATGTGTTAGCCAAAGAAGATTACCAAATATTGACCGATGGAAAGATTCGTCGCACAGGTCGAGGGTACGCATTCCCAAATTTGAAAATCGATGGTTAACGCAAATCTGTTGCGAGAACCGAGAGTGCAAATCCGTTACACTCTCAACCAAAGGATCGATGTAAATTTGTTACGAGGATCGAGGATATGAATCTATTATATTCTCGGAACGAAGGTTAACGCATCTGTTATGAGGATCAAGGATATAAATCTGTTATATTCTCGGAATGAAGGTTAACGCAAATCTGTTGCGAGAACCGAGAATGCAAATCCGTTACACTCTCAACCAGAGGATCGATGTAAATCTGTTACGAGGATCGAGGATATAAATCTGTTATATTCTCGGAACAAAGGTTAACGCAAATCTGTTACGAGAATCGAGAATGCAAATCTGTTACACTCTCAACTAAAGGATTGACGTAAATCTGTTACGAGGATCGAGGATATAAATCTGTTATATTCTCGGAACGAAGGTTAACGCAAGTCTGTTGCGAGAACCGAGAATGCAAATCCGTTACACTCTCAACCAAAGGATCGACGTAAATCTATTACGAGGATCGAGAATACAAATCTGTTATATTCTCGGAACGAAGGTTAATGCAAACCTGTGGTGTAATTCGGCCCACGGGCTCAAAATCATTTCAATTTTCAAAATTTTGGAGCCCACGGACTCAAAATCATTTCAATTTTCAAAATTTGGGAGCCCACAGACTCAAAATCATTTCAATTTTCAAAATTTAGGAGTCAATAGACTCAAAATCATTTCAATTTTCAAAATTTTGGAGTCAACAGACTAAATTTTATTTCAAATTGCAAAATTGAGGACCAATTTGATCCTGGAAACCAATCCCGGGGGTTACAAGCACAATGAGGGTAAAATTTGGGGGTCTAAATTCAATTTTCGGGACCTAATTTGAATTTTTGGGGGGAAGCAAAATATCTTTTAACCGACTTAAACGCGGCACACGCTTCAAATTCGCGACAGTCAGTGACTGTCGTGCGGCACTCACGGAGTGCCGCACGGCAGTTCATCAACTGCCGCGCACGAAAATCGAGTGCCGCGTTTGAGCGGCAGTGGCTTATACCGAGAGTTTTATTTCATTCCATTTCATTCTCTCATCTCATTCTAACCTGAAATCTCTCTGGAGAAAATTTTCCCTCTTCTCTTCTTGCTTATATTGATCTAGCCAGGACTTATCAGGTTGGTTCTACTCGATCAAAACTCGAGTTATTCTCATTATTTTGTTGTTTTTCTGAATTTTTTACGAATCTAACGTGCGAACTCCCTTTTTATTTGACAGATCATGGCGAGCGGCTCTGGCAGTCAGAAGAAGGCCAAGTATCGGGCCACTCCTCATCCTGACGCTACGTTCCTGCTTTAGGACCCCGACGTGCATCTATCTGCCCGCGCGTTCAAGCGCGAGGTAAATGCCCTTTTTCTTTTTTCTCTTTCAATTCTTTTCTTCTCTCCTTTTTTGAACTTCCCGAATGCTATGCACAATTAATACAAGATTTGTGCCTCCTTATGCTTGTAGAGTTTTCGGGTGTTTCAATCACATCTGTGCTTACCTATTTATTTAATTAGATCGTCCCTTGACCCCTCCTTTTTATTATTTTTGTATATCTTTTCAAAACTCATGAACGCAAACCGTTTAAAATTTTTTACATTTCCTCGTGAATACAACCACTATGCTTATGAACTTTTTCGAGCGTTCCAAGCTCCCTCCCCCCTTTTTATTCATTCAAATTTGATTCGAATACTTTCAAACCTAAATTCCTTTTGACCCTTCTCTTTTATTATTATTTTTCAAGAACGTGAATACTCTTTTCACTCCCTTTTCTTTTCTTTTTGGAATCTACTGCTTGCCTCTTTTTTCTTTATTATCACATACATATTTTTTTACTGCCCTTTTTTTTTTCTCTTACCCATTTACTGATCCTGAAATTTATTTTTTTTGCAGATCCCGAAGGACGTGCTAAAAGGGCACGGTAGTTTGGCTCACGGATTTGCCTGGCACAGGGAGTTGAGCGAGCCAGTGAAGGGCTTTGCTATCGCGGCTGGTTTTGGAGACTTTGTCAAACTTTTGACAAAGAGCTCCAATGACTTGAGACAGATCCACGCCCTTGCTGAGCAGTGGTGGGACACCACCAGCACATTTCACTTCCCGTTCGGCGAGATGACGACGACGCCGCTGAATTTTTCTATGATCACCGAGATCCTTTTTGATGGGGAGTGCCTTCGCTACCTGGACGCGACGAAGGAGTGGGACCGGGTCGAGCCATTGCTAGGAGCCGTCCCAGAGGAGCCCTTGGTCACGGCCAAGTGGTTCATGGACACCTTCAAAGGCCAGCAGGGCTTCACTAATGAGCAGATGGCTCGGGGTTTCTTGATGTATATGCTGGGGTGCTCTTTGCTGAGCACCAAGGGAGACCGGATCTCCGTAACGCTGCTGGGATCCCTAGAGCGTATGGATCAGATATACCAGTATGACTGGGCCGGGGCAGGACTAGCCATCCTTTATCAGCACATGGGAGAGATATCCCGGGATCGCCCAACCTCTACTGGCGGCTTCTGGAGGGCCTGGAAGGTATACTTCTCTTCTTTTATTAATTTCCTAACCCTAAATTAAACTTTGCATTCTTATTTCAAATTTCTTTATTCATGCTCCTCAAAACTTATGCTCCTCTCTCTTTCTTGCAGATTTGGTCCCATGAGTACTTGCACATGATGTCGCCTGAGACGCGACCAGCAGACGCCCTCATCATACCCCAGGGGATGAAGTGGGAGAAGGATCGGGTCGGACGGATGACCGGAGCTCATGATTTTATCTTGTTCAGGAACTTCCTGACGAATCTATGAGAGCAGCACGTCCGATGGCAGCCCTGGCTTGACATACTTCCGGAGACCTCCCATGTGATATGGGAGTCGGCTGGGTACGACCCACAAAGGATTTTGCTGGACGGACCAGAGGCTCGGGTGTGGTACCTAGGAGAGAGGGTGACCAGACAGTCTTTAGCGGCTGAGTCTTTCTTTGTGCCATATCCCCCGCCGGAGTCCATGAGAGCTACGGATACCCTCCAGGGCTCCGCGCTCACGGTTGCCCTAGCCGTTTGGTCTCTTCAGGGTTTCGTGGAGCCTCTAGCGGGATACGCAACTTTCCGTGCTGCGAAGCTGATGGAAAACTTCCCTCTGATGGAGGTGACCGGGGTGAGTTTCTTTCAGTCTCTTCAAACTTTATCTTAATTTTTAGAGCATGCGTGTTTATCTTATTATTATTGGATTCATTCTTCTTTATAGCCCATTCCTGTCGCAGCTCGGGCTCCGACTTTACCGCCTTGGGATTGGAGCCTTAGGACGGTCTCTTACGGTGAGCAGACCACTACTATGGTTCCCAGGTATCAGGTAGGTGCTCCTATCGTTCTGCTCTAGTATGATCATTTCCCACGGGACTATGCGGAGGATGGCTTGCTCTATGCTCACAGCGTGAGAGAGTGGATTTATAGCAGAGAGTGGAGGGTAATTTTTAAATTTTTGCTTTTTGTTTTAAAACTGTAGTTTTATTTTGATATTCTAACCTTTCTCTTTTTGACTCAGGCTGACGGGCTGCAGGCAGCTGCTGAGGTCCACACGAGAGCTCTGGTAAAACAAATGCTCCTTTTATTTTGCTTTTAGCTTTCCAATCAATTCTATTACAACCTGGTAACTTGATTTGTTCTCCCCGTTCAGGAGGAACAGGTTGGGGCTTTGTCCCGACAGGTGGGAGTGCTCCAGCAGCGACTTCAGTAGTTTGGCATCCCTCTCAGCGATACCCCTGGAGGTAGCGGCGCTGGATGTGGCGGAGGCGGTGGTGAGGGCACTAGCGGTGGCAGAGGTGGAGGTAGAGGAGGAGGCGGTCGTGGCGGGAGCGGCACGGAGTCAGAGGAGGAGCCTCTCAGACGCGTCACTCGCCAGACTCAAGGCCGGGGCCGGGGCTGATCACACACTCTCTCTCTTTTTTCTTTTGTTTTAAGTGCTTCTGGAGAGGATTTGCACTTTGGATGATTGTATATACACATGCACATACTTATTCTTTATTATTATTATTGTTTCATTGCTGCTCACCGTATGTGTGACCATAGCTTGGTCCATTTATTTTCACTGAACCCTTGCCGTATGTGGGACCATAGCTTGGTTCCCCCTTTATTTGAATGCTTCTATTCTTATTTATTTACTTTGAAATGCATGAATGAATGAATGTATGTGACCATGGCCTTGTCTTGTTGGTACGTGCTGCATGATGCGCACGTTTTATTATCCTGTATTTAGTTTTCTTGTTTGTAGGTGGGCTGAAAATGTTTCAAACAGACCTTAGCCAAAATAAAACTCAGAACGGCACTCGGTTAGGCCTCTGCGGCACTCGGTGACTGCCGCAACGACAGTCAGTGAATGCCGCAACGGCATTGATGGACTGCCGCGCGGCACGTCTTGGAATGCCGTTTTACTTTATTGACTGCCACGGGTAGGTAAGCAGCTTTATTCTCCTATTTATACCACTTTCTTCCCCTAATACTTCGCAAAACACTATTTTCTCCTCCTCACTTCTTCCCAAACACGAAGTCACATGGACTCAAAGATCCATTTTTTACAAATACGGAGTCATGCAGACTCGAAACATTCTTATTTTACAAACACGAAGTCACGCGGACTCAAGAACTCAATATTTTATACTCACAGAGTCACACGGACTCAAGAACTCAATATTTACACACACGGATTCACGCGGACTAAAAAAAATTCATATCTTACATATATGAAGTCATGCGGGCTCAAGAACTTATTCTTTTTTTATATTAACTGTCACGCCCCGACGTAGCATAAATAAGGAAAGCGTTTAATTTCCTTTATGGACCCGTAGGTCGCGACAGTTTGAAGGATCGATTCCGTCCCAAACGTCGAACAACAAAACATAATAATCAGAGCAGAGAAAACAAGGCTTACAAAATTCTTTTAACTTAAATAATATTACAGCACGGGTTATCTAAAGGCACAGACCGCCTTGAAACAAGACAATAGCTTAAAGTCTATTACAGTCATCCTTATTACAAAACGGTCCATAACTTAAAACAGGTAAACTTAAAGCATATAATAAGTAAACAGTTTCTCATCCGAGGGCAGCCGTTCTCAATTAGCATAGTCATATGATTCCTCCTGGTTATAACCTGAAAAGTCTGAACACGAATGTCCAGGACGCATCAACGTCGTCAGCTTTGAGAAGCTGGTGAGTATTAACAACTTGAATGTAACACATACCCATTTACCTTTTTCCATTTTCAATTTGTAAAATCGACGGTTAAATCATAGAAATAATTCAATTTATAAAACAACGAGGAATATATATAAAAGTCGTGCATTCATAAAACAGATACTCGTGTAACACTCATCTTGCCGACTCTTTTCTCTCGACAGACACAACAACCCACTATCTCACTCTGGTATCTTTGAAACACTAAGATAGCCACACTTTAGCAATGGGGCGCCAGGGAGTGTCCAGTTTGCCTCACACTTTGGTCCGGGGTACCAGGGAGTGTCCATTGCCTCACACTTTGAATACCTAAACCGCCATGCAAATACCGGAGCAACCTCACGCAGTATCCAGACTCGGGTATCAGGGAGTGTCCGTAGGCCACACTTTAGCACTACCATGGGTGCCAGTGAGTGTCCACGTTTGGCGTCACACACTTTAACGCTTCCATGGGCGTCAGGGAGTGTCCATATTTGCCACCGTCGCATTTCAAAGATACCCTCGCCGTAATCTCAACCACAACCACCACCGCAAACTCAACCACAACCACAACCACAACCACAACCGTAATCTCAATCTCAAAACTCGTACTCATCTCGTACTCTTTTCACACTGACCATTACTCTTTTCCACACTGACTGACACCCACATGTATGTACCACTGACCCCGCATGAATGATATGAACTTAAACATAAGCAAACACTGAATTAAAGGAACAACGCGTGTACGGGGATTGATAAGTCATAATGCAATGTTCTAATCATTCAATCATAACCAATAGAGTTCTGATTTACTAAATTTCCCAAACAGAACCTTAACAGTACTTAAAAGTTGAACCAAACAGTCCCTTAACAGAAAACAGATAAAAATAGAAACTGCCAGAATTCGCGCGCGCGGGCCGCTCGCGCGAGGGGTCGCTCGCGCGATATGCCAAATTTTCATTCTATGTATAAACTTTTCTGTCTACCTGAAACAGCCAAGGTCGCGCGCGCGGATCGCTCGCGCGAAAGGTGTCTCGCGCGACCCTCGCTCGCGCGACCTGCCTAAATTCATTTTATATATATAAACTTTTCTATCTGCTTGGAGACGCATGCCTCGCGCGCGCGGGAAGCTCGCGCGATTCTCGTGCGCGCGATCGTGGCGCGAGCTGATACTGAGGCTTCATCTTCTTCGTGGAGAATCCCCTGTTTCAGCAAAACAGGGTCTAAATTGACCCAATTCAATTCTGCGACTATATATGTCATACAATATATGAATCTCTTCCTTTTCTTACAAGGATTAAGAACATGTAATCAATTTACCATGAATCAAACCATAGCTCTCCAATTTTATGAAAAACTAAAACATGTCAAAAATTGTTTTCTAATATACTTTCTCATGTGAATGATTTAGGCTCTAAAACTTTAGACATAGTCAATACATACTATAAACTTTGATATTGAACTCCGAAAACGGATTTAGATTAAGGTTTGAAAATCTTGATTTCTAGCTTTGAAGTTCATACGTAAAACTCAACAATGGTGTTTTACAAAATTAACAAATGCACAGTAAATAAACATGTAATTACATTCTTAGTGAGTTAGTAATACTCACTGTGATATAGATGAAGTGTGTGTTGAGAAAGAGAGACCAAATAAGAAATCCACTGAGCTTAGCTATGGTGGATTGAAATTCCCCTCTCTCTAAAATTTTCAGTGGTTAAACTCTCAAGCTCACTCTTTAAATTTTCTCTGAATATGTGTGTGTTGAAAGTGAGAGCTATGAGTGTATGAGAGTGTATGTATATAGAGAGTAGATGAACTTGGAGGCCAAGAAAAACCTCTCTCACTCAACAAATTGATTTCTCTTCTAATTAGCCCAAAAATCCCTCATAAACACAGATATGTATATACGTATGGAGTTCACATAACTCTCAGATGGAACCAAAGGCCAAGTAGGTGCATAGGGGTCAAGGTTTGGGGTGTTTGGGAAATATGGCTTATGGCCTTAGGAATACACACACACTACAAGCACAACCAAACAAAGCATATCCAATGATGAGTTGCCATAAATGGAAATAAAGCAATTGTCCAATCAGTCACTTCCAAAATCTGTGGAAGTCCAACACAGCGTGGGCAGTTTTGAACATAAACTGGTATTTTCGGGGCGCGGTGGTCACCACAAAAATACAGGAATTTCATTTTAGTGTAAGAAGTGATTTCCTGGTTTCATAAAAATACTGATTGAGTCAAAAGGAGATATTTCCACCATTTTGAAATACAGATTTTGAAATCCACACAGGTATTACTAACTTTGTAAAAATTACAATTTGACCCCAAAAGAATTTTAATTATGAGATCAGTCAAGAAATAAATTTCACACATAAGAATTGAAATTAAAATAAGAGCAGAAAATGAAATTTGATTTTAAATATGACAATGCAATGTACAGATTAATTAAATGAAAATGCAGGTTATTACACCCTTCCTCCCTTAAACAGGATTTCGTCCCCGAAATCAAGACTAACTAGTCCTGAAACAACTCCGGGTACTTCTTCCTCATAACAGCTTCCACTTCCCACGAGACTTCGTTCTCGTCATGGTGATTCCACTGAACTTTCACCAACAGAATGTCCTTGTTCCTCAACTTCTTGATACGCTTATCCAAAATCTTCACGGGTCTCTCCTTGTAAGAAACGTTATGACTCGTCTCAATGTCGTCATAACTAACCACATGTGAGGGGTCGCGTATGTACTTCCTCAACATACTCACGTGAAACACGTTGTGAACCCCAGACATCTTTGGTGGTAGCGCGAGTCGATAGGCCACTTTCCCGACACGATCCAAAACCTCAAACGGCCCAATAAAACGCGGAGCCAACTTCTCTCTCTTGAGACCGAAGCGTACTACTCCTCTGGTCAGTGAAACCTTAAGAAGTACGTGATCTCCAACACTGAATTCCAAATCTTTTCGGCGTCGATCGGCATAACTCTTATACCAGCTCTGAGCGGTTCTCATCCTCTCCTTGACCAAAGAAATCTTCTCGTTGGTTTCTCTAACCAAATCTGGTCCCAACAATTTTGTGTCCCCAACTTCTGCCCAACACAATGGAGAACGACATGGTCGTCCGTACAATGCTTCGAACGGAGCCATCCCGATACTCGTGTGATAACTGTTGTTATAGGCAAATTCAACCAACGGCAAGTGTGTCTCCCAAGATTCTTCGAAATCAATCACACAAGCCCTAAGCATATCCTCCATGATCTGATTTACCCGCTCAGTCTGCCCATCTGTCTGAGGGTGAAAAGCAGTACTCATCTTGAGTGAGGTTCCCATAGCTTCTTGCAAACTCTCCCAAAATCCAGAAGTAAAACGTGCGTCACGGTCTGACACAATTGACACAGGTGCACCGTGAAGTCGCACAACTTGTTGTATGTACATCCGGCTCATTCTCTCTACCGGGTATGTCATACTATAAGCAATGAAATGAGCTGATTTCGTCAATCGATCCACGATTACCCAAATAGTGTCATGATTCTGCTGCGATCGGGGCAATCCCACTGCAAAATCCATCGTGATGTGCTCCCACTTCCAACCAGGAATAGGTAGTGGTTGCAATAATCCCGAGGGTCTCTGATGTTCGGCCTTGACTTGTTGACACGTCAAACACTTGGATACAAATTCGGCCACGTCCTTCTTCATATCTTCCCACCAGAAGTTTCTCTTCAAATCTTTGTACATCTTCGTTCCTCCTGGGTGAACCGTATACCTTGATTTATGTGCTTCTTCCAGGATATCCTTCCTAAGCTCTCCAATATCTGGCACACATAATCTATCCCTGCACCGATATCCTCCATCGACTCCCACTTTCCATTCTGTCGGGTCTTTCTCTGACATCTTCACGAACCATGTCTGAAACTTCTCATCTTCTTTCTGAGCTCCAATAATACGGTCGATAAGAACAGGCTGTAGGATAAGGCATCCAAAAAGTTGTCTTTCTCCTTCTTCAGCACTCTGTACCTCGAACTCCACCAAAGTCTCTAATGCTCGCCATTCTCTAATCATTGAGGAGGCGATCGTCTCACGAGTCTGTCGACTCAAAGCATCGGCAACCACATTAGCCTTACCAGGGTGGTATTCTAATGTGAAGTCGTAATCTTTGATCAGCTCCATCCATCTTCGTTGCCTCATGTTCAACTCTTTCTGTGTGAACAAATACTTCAGGCTCTTGTGATCTGAGAATAAATCAAACTTTTTCACCGTAGAGATAGTGTCTCCAGATCTTGAGTGCGAACACTACTGCCGCCAACTCCAAATCATGAATAGGATAGTTCAACTCATTCGGCTTCAGCTGTCTAGATCCGTAGGCGATAACTCTGCCATCTTGCATAAGTACACACCCTAACCCTTGATATGACGCATCACTAAAGATAGTGAACTTCTCATCAGGCTTGGGTATAGCTAGTACTGGCGCAGTTGTGAGTCTCTTTTTCAACTCCAGAAAGGCGCGCTCATGCTTCTCTGCCCACTCGAACTTCAAATTCTTCTTTGTCAACCCAGTCAATGGTGCAGCTATTTTAGAAAACCCTTCAACAAATCTTCTGTAATAGCCTGCGAGTCCAAGGAAACTCCGAACTTCTGTAGGGTTGCTCGACCTAACCCAGTTTGACACAGCATCGGTCTTGGACGAATCCACCAAAATTCCTTGAGATGACACCTTGTGTCCCAAAAATTTCACTTCTTGTAACCAGAACTCACACTTACTGAACTTGGCATACAAGTGGTGGTCCTTGAGCGTCTGCATCGCAATCCGTAGATGTTGTTCGTGTTCTTCTCCTGACTTAGAATAGATCAAAATATCATCTATAAAGACGATGATAAACTGATCCAAATAAGGCTTGAACACTCTGTTCATCAGATCCATAAACACTGCTGGGGCGTTCGTCATTCTAAACGGCATCACCAGAAATTCATAATGACCATATCGGGTTCTGAACGCAGTCTTAGGTATATCTTCCTTCCTCACCCTCAACTGATGATATCCCGACCTTAGGTCTATCTTGGAAAATGTCGTAGCTCCTTGTAGTTGATCAAACAAATCGTCGATTCGAGGCAAGGGATACTTGTTCTTGATAGTCACGCGGTTCAATTCTCTGTAGTCGATGCACAGCCTGAGTGTCCCGTCCTTCTTCTTCACAAATAATACTGGTGCTCCCTAAGGCGATGTACTTGGACGTACAAAACCTAGGTTCTCGAGCTCTTGAACTTGTTCCTTCAATTCTGATAGTTCGGTAGGGGCCATTCTGTAGGGAACCTTCGTGATCGGTACGGTACCCGGTATGAGCTCAATACAGAACTCTATACTTCTCTCGGGCGGCAAACCAGAAATGTCTTGGAATACTCCTTCGAAGTCCTTGACTACAGGTATAGACGACACTGTCGCTTCTGTACTAACGACTTCGATGTTGGTTAAATATCTAGTGAGGAACATATCTCCCGAAGGATTACATTGAAAATCAAATGATTGATTCTCCTTGTCGGGGAATGTAATTCTCTTCCTCGCACAATCCAACGTTGCTTGATTCTGAGTGAGCCAATCCATCCCTAGGATTATATCGAACTCCTTCATCGATAGGACAATCAACCTTACAGGGATTTCACGGTCTCCTAGCCGTAAAGGACAATCCTTGCACACGTGTCCTAATCTGACTGCAGCTCCTAATGGCGAGGTAGCCTTCAAAGCTTTCTCTAAGCGATGAGGTAAGATACCCAATCTCCGAATTATATTAACAGATATGAACGAAAGAGCAGCACCCGTATCAAATAATACTTTAACATGGGAGTTAAACAAAGTTAATGTACCTTCCACTGCTTGCTGATCAGGTTGAACTTCTTCATAATTTCCTTCTTCGTATACAGTTCCATCATATCCCGCTGCGTCTGGAATAACAGCATTCAAGCGAGTCTGATTTTGTTGACCATACGTCACCTGCTTAGGAGCAGTGCAGAACCTGCTGATGTGACCTGGTTCACCACAGTTGAAGCAGACTATACCTTGCTGAGCAGCACGCCTTGGTGCCTTGCAATCTCGAGCCAGATGGCCAGGGTTGCCACAGTTGAAACATTTTCCACTACTACTTCCTTCTCCTACTCGGGGTTGAGTCGGATAGGTAATAGCCTGGGTCTTCTTGCTTCCGTCGAAATTCCTCTTCTGCCCATGGGTACGATTTATTGGTGGTCTATTCCCAAAATTACCCCTTTGAGGCGGTCGAAATTCGAACTGCTTACGGTTCACTCGAGCATCCTCTTCCAGATCGGTAGCCAGGCCGACTAGTCCTTCAAATGACTTATCTAGGTGACCGAGAGTCAGGCGACGAATCTGCGGTGTTAACCCTTGGTTATACTTCCGTATCTTCTTGTCTTCAGTATCAACCAGGTGTGGAGCAAACCGAGACAGTCTTTCGAACTGTGTGGTGTACTCTTGCACCGACTTGGTTCCTTGCGTCAGGTCCATGAATTCCTTCTCTCTCCTGTGCCTTTCTGTAGCTGGGAAATATTTCTCTAGGAATCTTCCTTTGAATGCAGTCCAAGTCATTCCGGTAGCAGCTGTATTCCCAATAGTGGCTATCACTGAGTCCCACCAATCTGCGGCGGCGTCGGTCAATTGAAATGTAGCCAATCTCCTCTTATCCATTTCGTTGCACTGGACAGCCTCGAACATACGGTCCATTTGTCTTAACCATTGTTCGGCTTTCCATGGTTCTGCTGTACCTGCAAACTGTTCGGGCCTTAGCGCACGAAATCTCTCCAACAGTTTGTCTCCAGTCTGATGGCCTCGTCGGTTGTCATTCGTATTACTGATTCTTTCCAAACGTCTGACAAACGCTTTGAACATCCCCATAGGATCGGCAGCCTCAGGTGCTCCTTCGATCAAATTTCTGTTCCTCCTTAGTCCTCCAGCCATTCTATGCATGATAGTGATAGTAGGATGAGAAACATGCATGCAACAGTACTATGAAACAATTCAAATGACGACAACATCCAAAAGAGTATATTTTATATATATATAACTTCTTGTCAAGTTGATTACAAAAAGCATGTATGATCAGATCAATGCCTACCCTATCTGTATGGGTTAGGACGCATGCAAGAGTTAATGTTACAAAAATGGGGTCATTGCCCTACACTCTAATGCATGTAATTACAGTTGCAAAAAGAGATAGAGCTAATAGTCAAAAGGAGTTAATATGTACAAGGTCACATCTAGAAAGTCAATCGTCTCCATAAGCAGCTATCAGGAGATCTAGCGAGTCGGCGGGGCAAAATCGCTGCACAAGGAACGGACCAACCCCGTCAAAGCCGTGAGAGGTCGATGATGAAGCAGGCATAGGGACATCTGCCTCAACGACCATCTCCTCAGGTAAGGCTAGCTCAAGTGCTAACTCAGCCTCGAGCTCAGCGGTGAGATCATCTAGACCTATGCCGTCCTCTATAATCTCTCCACCTACAGGGACCACATGAACAACCTCAGCATCGTCCTCGGCGACGGGAACTACTGGCGGGGGCATCTCTAGCTGAGCCAGATGGGCATGCATAATTTGGATCTCGAGGGGAAGATAGAAAGCATCGCTATCGACCAACCTCAAAATCTCGACCAAAACCAAGCGCTGAGCCTCTTCAAAGTAACGAAGCTCTAGGCGGATACGAGTCAAGTCAACTAAGCCTATCACGTGTACCTGGTGCCATAAATCAGATATTACGGTCGCTGTGGCCAACTGTTCAACGGCCGCATGATACAAGTCAAGAAAGGCTGGGACTACCGCCACGGGTGTCACAAAGTGTCCTCCAAATCCGTCTGGTACAAATAGTGGAGGAGCTGGATCCATACCTGATAAGAAGGTACTACTTAAGTCAGGATAGAAATAATCTTAGGCGTTCGGGTTCTGAGTTTATCCTCCCTGTCGTAACATCGGGTGCACAGCTTAAGCTAACAGATCGTGGAATCGGGTCTAAACTGGTAAACCCTAACCTGGCTAAACTATCTTGAGATAAATAATAACCTGGCTTTGATACCACTAAACCTGTCACGCCTCGACGTAGCATAAATAAGGAAAGCGTTTAATTTCCTTTATGGACCCATAGGTCGCGACAGTTTGAAGGATCGCTTTCGTCCCAAACGTCGAACAACAAAACATAATAATCAGAGCAGAGAAAACAAGGCTTACAAAATTCTTTTAACTTAAACAATATTACAGCACGGGTTATCTAAAGGCACAGACCGCCTTGAAACAAGACAATAGCTTAAAGTCTATTACAGTCATCCTTATTACAAAACGCTCCATAACTTAAAACAAGTAAACTTAAAGCATATAATAAGTAAACAGTTTCTCATCCGAGGGCAGCCGTTCTCAATTAGCATAGTCATATGATTCCTCCCAGTTATAACCTGAAAAGCCTGAACACGAATGTCCAGGACGCATCAACGTAGTCAGCTTTGAGAAGCTGGTGAGTATTAACAACATGACTTTGAATGTAACACATACCCATTTACCTTTTTCCATTTTCAATTTGTAAAATCGACGGTTAAATCATAGAAATAATTCAATTTATAAAACAATGAGGAATATATATAAAAGTCGTGCATTCATAAAACAGATACTCGTGTAACACTCATCTTGCTGACTCTTTTCTCTCGACAGACACAACAACCCACTATCTCACTCTGGTATCTTTGAAACACTAAGATAGCCACACTATAGCAACGGGGCGCCAGGGAGTGTCCAGTTTGCCTCACACTTTGGTCCGGGGTACCAGGGAGTGTCCGTTGCCTCACACTTTGAATACCTAAACCGCCATGCAAATACCGGAGCAACCTCACGCAGTATCCAGACTCGGGTATCAGGGAGTGTCCGTAGGCCACACTTTAGCACTACCATGGGTGCCAGTGAGTGTCCAAGTTCGGCGTCACACACTTTAACGTTTCCATGGGCGTCAGAGAGTGTCCATATTTGCCACCGTCGCATTTCAAAGATACCCTCGTCGTAATCTTAACCACAACCACCACCGCAAACTCAACCACAACCACAACCACAACCACAACCGTAATCTCAATCTCAAAACTCGTACTCATCTCGTACTCTTTTCACACTGACCATTACTCTTTTCCACACTGACTGACACCCACATGTATGTACCACTGACCCCGCATGAATGATATGAACTTAAACATAAGCAAACACTGAATTAAAGGAACAACGCGCGTACGGGGATTGATAAGTCATAATACAATGTTCTAATCATTCAATCATAACCAATAGAGTTCTGATTTACTAAATTTCCCAAACAGAACCTTAACAGTACTTAAAAGTTGAACCAAACAGTCCCTTAACAGAAAACAGACAAAAACAAAAACTGCCAGAATTCGCGCGCGCAGGCCGCTCGCGCGAGGGGTCGCTTGCGCGATATGCCAAAATTTCATTCTATGTATAAACTTTTCTGTCTGCCTGAAACAGCCAAGGTCGCGCGCGCAGATCGCTCGCGCGAAAGGTGTCTCACGCGACCCTCGCTCGCGCGACCTGCCTAAATTCATTTTATATATATAAACTTTTCTATCTGCTTGGAGACGCATGCCTCGCGCGCGCGTTCGTGGCGCGAGCTGATACTGAGGCTTCATCTTCTTCGTGGAGAATGCCCTGTTTCAGTAAAACAGGGTCTAAATTGACCCAATTCAATTCTGCGACTATATATGTCATACAATATATGAATCTCTTCCTTTTCTTACAAGGATTAAGAACATGTAATCAATTTACCATGAATCAAACCATAGCTCTCCAATTTTATGAAAAACTAAAACATGTCAAAACTTGTTTTCTAATATACTTTCTCATGTGAATGAATTAGGCTCTAAAACTTTAGACATAGTCAATACATACTATAAACTTTGATATTGAACTCCGAAAACGGATTTAGATTAAGGTTTGAAAATCTTGATTTCTAGCTTTGAAGTTCATACGTAAAAATCAACAATGGTGTTTTACAAAATTAACAAATACACAGTAAATAAACATGTAATTACATTCTTAGTGAGTTAGTAATACTCACTGTGATATAGATGAAGTGTGTGTTGAGAAAGAGAGACCAAATAAGAAATCCACTGAGCTTAGCTATGGTGGATTGAAATTCCCCTCTCTCTAAAATTTTCAGTGGTTAAACTCTCAAGCTCACTCTTTAAATTTTCTCTGAATATGTGTGTGTTGAAAGTGAGAGCTATGAGTGTATGAGAGTGTATGTATATAGAGAGTAGATGAACTTGGAGGCCAAGAAAAACCTCTCTCACTCAACAAATTGATTTCTCTTCTAATTAGCCCAAAAATCCCTCATAAACACAGATATGTATATACGTATGGAGTTCACATAACTCTCAGATGGAACCAAAGGCCAAGTAGGTGCATAGGGGTCAAGGTTTGGGGTGTTTGGGAAATATGGCTTATGGCCTTAGGAATACACACACACTACAAGCACAACCAAACAAAGCATATCCAATGATGAGTTGCCCTAAATGGAAATAAAGCAATTGTCCAATCAGTCACTTCCAAAATCTGTGGAAGTCCAACACAGCGTGGGCAGTTTTGAACATAAACTGGTATTTTCGGGGCGCGGTGGTCACCACAAAAATACAGGAATTTCATTTTAGTGTAAGAAGTGATTTTCTGGTTTCATAAAAATACTGATTGAGTCAAAAGGAGATATTTCCACCATTTTGAAATACAGATTTTGAAATCCACACAGGTATTACTAACTTTGTAAAAATTACAATTTGACCCCAAAAGAATTTTAATTATGAGATCAGTCAAGAAATAAATTTCACACATAAGAATTGAAATTAAAATAAGAGCAGAAAATGAAATTTGATTTTAAATATGACAATGCAATGTACAGATTAATTAAATGAAAATGCAGGTTATTACATTAACGGAGTCACACGGACTCAAGAATTCATTAACGGAGTCACACAGACTCATGAAATCATATTGTACGCAAACGGAGTCACGCAGACTCAAGAATTTCATATTTTACATTAACGGGGTCACACGAACTCAAAGAATTGATTTTACAAAGATGGAGAGTCCTTAGACTCAAAGAATTGGTTTTTTAGAAAAATAGAGAGTCTTTGAACCCAAAGAATTGGTTTTTTTTTTACAAAAATGGAGAGTATTTGAACTCAAAGAATTGGTGGGGAGTCCTCAGACTCAAAGAATTTGTACGGAGCTGATGGGGTCACGAAAGGAGTACATTGTGCTACCCTAGCGGTGTTTGGAAAGCATGATTTTCTGCACTTGCGGATCATTTGGAAGAAACGCAATAATTGTGTCCGAAGAGGGAAGTCCTCTTTGCCCTTAGTCTTAGACCATTATCATATTTCCACTTTTAGTATTGTGTTGTGATAGTGTTTAAAACTCCTGCTTCCCATGCTCGTGGGATGCTTTTGGAGGCTTTTCAAATCTTTATTCGTCATCTTAAACCCACACGTTTGAGACCATTATTGATTCATCGAAGGAGGACAATCTTAACAAAGCAATTACAAAAGACGACTGACTCAAACTCTGCATTATTATGAATCATTGTGTTTTCATCGTGAATAATGTATCATCTCACCTTTCATTTATTCATCACCTTACAATGGTAGTACTTCACCGACAAATCTAAACTTTGAAGATTCTCCCTTTTCGATTTAGCTGGGGTTTTTTTTTTGCCTATCCAAAGTGTACTTCAAATTAGTGCTTTAGCTTAGAGAATAAAAGACATTCTATTTCAATCCATTCAAAACAAACTTGATTACTTGAGAACTTTTCTCTGACATAGGGGGATTTTGGCAAACGAAGTTTGCCCCTAGTTTAAATAGGACTTGGAGGCATTGCTTCTGGGATTAAATAAGGTGTTTAGCAAACGAAGTTTGTCCCCCTAGTTTGGAAATATATATGTGGCTTCAGGCAAACTTACGCAAGTTTGCCCCTCGTCCGAAGGAAGAAAACCAAAGGCACAAAGGGTGATGCTTACGGTTTAGGGATGGTCATGGATCGAGAACCTTGCAAGGTTTGCCTACTTATCCCTGAACGGGAATCAAGTCCAGAGTAGTTCGGCTAAAGCTTAAATAAAGTGCCAGATCATTGGTGGCGACCGAACCGAACAGGTTGCCTACGTATCCCCGAGTGGGAATCAGGTCGAGCGTAGTTCAAGTACTCTGGAGGTCTTGAAAAAATAAGGCTTCAAGAATAAGCGAGCTCTTCGAGCCATGCTTTCATATAGGTCCAATGAGTGCCCTTTCTGAAATGGGTGGCTTGTGGTAGCCTTCGAACAGGATGATGAGAACATGACCTATTTCTCCCCTTTTTTTTGTGGCGGTTGATTCTTTTCACCTTTTCACTAGCCAGTCTTTCTTTACAGCTCTCGTCACACATCATGTTTTAATCATACTATATCATACTCACAAAGCAGTATCAACCCTCCAAATCACTTTTATCTTTCTCAAAGACATCTCTGCATTGTTTTAGGCTCACTTAGCCATTGAGCCTTCCACAAAATTTTGAGACTAATTGATACTTTCAAATCTCTCTTTTCATTTCCAATTCATGTGCAAATGATGTACTTTGAAGTGCTCAAGAATTCTTAATCCCATTTATTCTTTACTTTTTCTTTTCTCTTTCCTTTCTTTTCTCTATCTCACTATCTTTGATTTTCTTCACAATTTTGACTGGCTAGGATTGGGTGTTTTGATATCAACACGCATCTTATTTTTGCTCTAACTTTTGCCTAGGCGCCTTTTCAGGTTTCATCCTAGCGAGCTCCTATTTTTTTCTTTCTTTTTTATTCCCCCTTTTTTTTTGGAAGAAGAAGTTCATTTAAAATGTCTGGCTACCATCAAGGACCAAGTTTATGGCTTTAGACTGGTTGGGCTCATCTTTTGGGCTTGGTATTTGAGAAAAGGGGATGGTGAGCAAGTTTCAAGTTCCAAGTTCATTTTTTCAAGATTGACCAAGAGCATCTTTAAATTCTTAAAGTAAAGCTAATCAATTCTCTATTCCTCCTTGGTTTTGGCGCAAAATTTCCTTTGATCACTTGGGGATTCTTTTCAATGCAAAGATTTATTAACAAAGTATTTTTCATGATCGTTTGAGGAAAAAAGTTAATTTTTTATTTTTATTTTTTTTTACCTTAATGATCCATACATTCACGACTTGGCACACTGAATCAAGCAAAAATGAGATTTTATTCAACTAGGATAGAAGGAGGATTACATCACTCGACTCGATTGACTCGATGAAGACTTGACAATAAACTCGATAACAGACTAACTAGAAGACTTGACTGGACTCGACATTTGACTCTAACTTAGACATGAGTCGATTACAATGGACTAGACTCGACTTTGGCCTCAATTGGAGTGTCGCAGATGATCTTCAATTTATTAAACTTCCAAGAGCACCCACATTTACTTTAGCAGTAGTAATTCCAAACACTATCACCTCACTGGCATCATTTGAACCTTCGGGTTTGCCACTCGTGTTTGCGGTAACATTATCCATCCTTATGGCCAATTTCTCAGTTAAGTGGCCCTTCTTCGAATCATTAGGCTCCACAAGTTAATCAACCTCAACATAATCCTTTTCATTATCTTCTCTCTTCTAACTATTCTCATGCTTGAATTGCTAACCCAAACTATTCTGGGTTTGATACTATCTCGCCTACAGTCATGTTTCATTCTTAATCAATTTTGATTGATTTCAAAAGAATTCTCATTTTGATATTATTTTTCACATTTTCATTTGCAAATGCTTAGTGAAATGTTCATGAATGGTTCATATGTCTCACGGATGCAATGCATGTGTGTGTGTGCCTATTCTATATGCCAAAGAAAAGAAAATCCTAATCCTAACACATAAACACATAAGCACATAAGATCATCACCCATGTCAAGTGCGCCAACTTCTCCTTTCATTGTGATCTTCACTACCCTCTCAAAGGTTGGATATTCAAAAAATTTTAAAATCAGTTAGAAAGTATTCCTTGGATGATAAATTTTTTTGAAAACAATGTCTGAGAATGCTTTTGAGAATGAAGATGTTAAACATTCTTCTACAAAAATGATTGGATTTTTATTTTGAAATTTATCCAAAAAGCATTTCTCCCAAAATAATTCCAAAGATTTTCGAACTTTTTCTTTTGAAGATGATTAAGTGAAAATATGCCTTAACAAAGGTTAGTTTGGGAATTTTAATTGAAAGGTGAACTCAAAAGATTTTTCGAAAGGGTGATCGAAAACCTCGGGGAAAAGATAGTAAAATCTATTTGCTTTCAAAGATGGACTTAAAACTCTTTGGGTAGGAGAATCACATGATCGGATTATCACCGTACTTTCCATGAATTTGGATACATACAAGGTCAATGATGCTTAGCTAAACATGATATAAGAGATGTAATCTTATAATCAAAATTTAACATATTCCCAAATGCCATGGGACATGAAGAGGAATTGCTTGAAAGCGATTAAGAGTTTACATGTCCCGTATTAAGTGAGTATCGTCATCATCTCAAGTAATCCCTTTTCGGGTATACAAAACTCCCTAGCACGTAACCCTAATCAAGAATTGATTTCCCTAAGGTTGAAAGGTTCTACAGAAACTATCATGCAAAGGCTGGGTTTTGGTCAAATAAGGGACCCTTCACACACATCTGATAGGGTGCTTCATATACCAAATCATGGTACGAGATCAAGGGTGATCACACAGTCCCATGATAACTTGACCGACTGGGTTGCCCCGAGCCTCCAAGGTCATAGTTTCGTGCAATCGACTGGTTGGACATACAAGTGAAATGCAACAAGCATACAAAAATTAATTAATTCAATTAAAAGGATGTTTTCAAGTCTAATCCGCGAGTGAATCCAAAATCAGAAATTCCTGGTCTGCGAAACAGAGATTCTGGGTTCGATCCCCAACAGAGTCGCCAGATTGTGGATATCGTAATTTTCTTTCCTTTACCCACAGCTTTTCTTTTAAAATTCATTTAAAATTTCAGATTAAAAAACAAATGAGTCGCCACTTAATTTTTTTAAAAATGGAAAATTAAGAAACTAATTTAAAGTAACTGATCTTTTTGCGAAACCAAAGATTAACTAGGTCCGGGGATTATGGAATAAGAAGGGAAGGAGTCTATCGGACTAAAACACCCCTTCTCATCCTATCTCGCGATAGGTCTCTACTTAACATCCGTTTAATCGAATTATTAATTTGAATGTGCCCTCAACTAATACATATGTATAAATATACATTACAAAAAGCATGTCTAAAGGGTTTAAGATTGCAAGTGATAAAATATCATTCAAAAATCACATAATTCAAGTAGCATGCAATATGATATGCAATAGGGAACAAGAAAACTGACCCGGGATCCAGCTGCGATACTAAACGTGCAATGCATACAAATGAAAGAAAATCCTAGAAAAGAGTCTCTAATCACATGTATTCACATAAGGCAAGATCCTAATTCTAATGTGTCGCGCATGAGGTCATAAAATCGATAAAATCAAAGAAAAGTTAAGCTAAGGGAGAGTCAAAAAGTCATACCTCATCAGCGTTACAAAACAAGAGTTAGTCCACATGATATACATCACGTAAAATTGAATAATGATCCTAGGCCTCTAACCTAAACCTATCAAATGTAATTAACATAAAGCAAACGAATCCTAATTATGAATGTCAAGTCACATGGATGAATGTAAACATAAACAAGAAGAAATCATGAAGTAGTTATTGATTTAGGTCACTTAAACTTTAAATTCAAGCTTAACTAATCGTTATTGAAACATGGCTTAAACCTTAACTCATGAAAATATCATCTAAGCCATTATTTATAAGATTGATCAAAATTGTTAAACAATTCTGGAAATTACTGAGAGCAGATTAGAACTTCAAAGAAATAAAAAGGATGGGTCCCATGGTTTGATCTTGGTGAATTTTGGACACAAGATGCCTCTGTGTGTCTAATTTTTAACCCAAAAACAAAATCAAAGTTTCAACGGTTAGATCTCCGGGAATTAGACAAAAACCAGACATCACTCAGCATTCTACAACCCTCTGTCCAGAGTTCTTGCACGATTTTCTAAAAATAGTAAAAATATCAGAAATGCTTTGTTCTTTTTAGGGCAGCTTCCTAACACACTAACCTACTTAGAAAAAATTATTTTGTGTAAAAAGTGCTAGATTAAGATTCTGATTTGCTTATTTCAAAAAGTGTTACTATTCTGAAACTCTGGACAGATTATGGTTGTTCCACAAAACCCTTAATCAAACCACTCAAAACATGAAACTACCTTAAAACAAAAATTACAGTGGTAGAACTTTGAGTTATAAACACTTTCCCATTGGTTTCATTCCATTCCAAAGGTTCGATGTTCGGCTAAAAATCTATGATCAAAAACAGATTGTGAACTCACTGCTCATTGGGTTAATTCAATTTATTCCTATCAACTTAGACAAGTAAGCCATGGAATTGAGCTTGCCTAAAGCTAATTCTCCTACCATTTGGTGGTCATTGAAGACTAAATATATTTATATTTGTAAATTTCAAAGAAGTATAGAAGAACTTCATGAAACTTAATCATAACAAACCTCAAACCATGAAGATAGGTTTAAGTCCATTATGCTAAATATTCTAGTATCAACCTTAGTCTCCTTATGAATCACAAGATTACAAGGAGATTAAGAGATTCAAGCCAAGAGATTCAAGTAAGACATTGAAAGTCTTATGAATCCAAGGGATGAACACAAAATAAAAAAAGGAAACTAAAGAATTCAATGCATACTATAATTAAATTTAGACAAAGACTAATTATTCTAGAGTTTACCTCCAAAGTATCCTCAACTTGGTGATTTTGGAGAACTTCCAAAGACTAATCAAGCTCTTCTACACTAATTCACACAACCTTTTCTTTAAACTATTCTAAACTCACTCCTAATTATGAAAATTAAGGCAAGAAGAACACTTATATAACCTCTAGATTCAAAGAAAATCTCCAACCCCATACAATTGAATATTCATCCTCTATTTATAGACAATTTTAGAGGGGTATTTTAGTCATTTCAGGACTGAAAACCCTAATTCATGCATCCTTTTGATAGTACAAAATGTGCTGTCTTACAGCTGTCTGTTACAAAAACGCGGCATTCACTAGAGATGGAAGCGGCACTCACTAGAGATGGAAGCGGCACTCGCTGAATGCCGATGTGACACTCAATGAATGCCGCGGACAACTCCAGGGACTGCCGTTTTTTTGTAAAAATTCATTTTTTTGCGGCACTTGCTGATGGTGAATGCCGTCTGGCAGTCCAGAGACTGCCGCAAATTGGCTCAAGTGCCGTTCTGCCTCTTTCTTCCTTTTTCCTTTCATTATTTTTTTTTTGCTTTTTTTGTTTAGGTTGGAGAGTCTTTCGAATAACTTGAATCATCTTTGGAAGTCCTAGGTTAGCCGAACATTGTCATCATCGGATCCTGGAGGTAACACTCTCCTTAATTCGACGTTTGGTCAAAATCGGGGTGTCTACACAAAGTCCACTAAAGGCCACTCATTCCGAATGACGAACAACTCCCCACTGCGGAGAGAGAGGTCATACCATTTGGGCTAGGCCCGCTTGGTCAAAAGTGGATAATTAATTCCTCTGGTTTGGACTTTTCTCAAAACTAATAAAAATTCTAAAGTTGGCCAAAAATTTTAACACTTAACGCCCTTTGTGAAATTAATTTTGGGGTCAATCCCTAAGTAAGAATAGTGCTGCCATTTAACCCACTTATGTTGGACTATTTTTATCACTTAATCCCTTTGCGGAGCTAATTCTATGGTTAACTGCCTATGTGAAGCTAATTTTTGCACATAAACTCTCCTGTGTAATTTTAACACTTAATCCACATGTGAAGCTATTTTGAGAGAAATCTTAATAGTTTCACTATAGTCCAAAATAACAAGGGGGTTAAATGCCCACTGTTGAACTATTGAGGGGGGGGGGGGGGGGGGGGGGTGAGGAGGAGGATGGGATTGTAAACTAGTGAAAATGGTCCTAACCACAAGGGGGTAAAATATAATTAATCCTTTTTTAAAAGCAGATTCAAAAATTAACAACTACAAGTCTACAAGATTACCCAAGTAAGCTTAAACAATGAAAATGAGTACACAAATTTATGAGTCAAATTGCAAATCTTCCCAATCCAAAGATAGAGCACTGGAGAGACCCACAAAGGAGACTGCTACAAAGCTCTCCAACAATGAACAAATCTCACTAAGACACTAGATCTATCGACGAAAATAAAAAAAATGGCAACGGTGAATTTACATGAATAGATCATCAGATCTGAAATGGCAACACGCTTCTTAAAGGGGGACAATAGCGACAAAGATGACCCTGGACCCAAGAAGAGAGATAGAAAAGTCTTAGAGATAGAAAATTATGTTAGTTCAATAAAGATTCAGTTCTTGGGTGATTTATAAGCCAATCATAGACTCATATGTAAAGTGGTGGAACATGAAATCTACAAATGGGGGGCCATGATTGAATGAACGAGCATATACTGGTGGACCTATACAGGAGTTTGGGGCCAGTGTCCACGGTGCGATTTTTTTTGGGTAAAAGTTTCAATGGAAAGCAATAAATTTTTTTTTGATACTTACTTGGATCCAGATTGGATACACCCCCCCCCCCCCCCCCACACACACACACACACACACACACCCCCCTCAACCCCAACCCAACCCCAAATTCCTATAATGGACCACAACAAAGCTCAACAAAGACCACTCATTCCGACTGAAGAATAACAAGGGGGGCAAGCAACTAAAATCTCCTATGCGGACTCGAACCCCCTCCCTCCCCACTGGGAACGGAGAGACTATGCCAATTGGACTACAATTCGCTCGGCAATGAAAAGCAATAATTGAGTACAAAGGCAACTAACCAACCAACCAACCAATCAAAGGAGGAGCCAGGAATTATTCATTTATTTTATTATTATTATTATTATTATTTTTATTTTTGTTGGGGGGGGGGGGGGGGGGGGGGGTGTTGCTTGGGTGGGGGCTGTGTGCTGAGGACCATTGCCCCTTAAAAAAAAATTTGGGGTCTATTTTTACATATTTGATAATGAGGAAAAAAAATAATGAGATGAATATAAACTATTTGGTATGGTGTCAAACTGGGTTTAAAACACTTAATTGAATTGGGAAAAATGTGAAAATAGATATAATAAGATTTGATGCCAAATATTAGGGTGGTTTTGAGCTAGAATATCACATGGGCTATTATGTATGGTCTCAAATATTATGTGAGTTTGACTATAATTTGAATTTAGAACACTAAATTGGGTTGGATTGAAATAATAATGAAAAAAATAAGGTTTGATATCTAATACTAAGATGGGTTTGGGCTAACATACCACGTAAATAATTATTATTAGGGTGGGCTAGACTGCATTTGAGCTAAAATATCACATATACTAAAATATTTCTCAAATTTTGGATGGACTGGACAATGTTTGGGCTAAATATCACATGTAATGAATATTTTTTTCCCCAAATTTTGGGGGCTATTGCCCACCCCAACCCTTGCTTATCTCCGTCCTTGCAATCATTGTACATGGGCTAAAACAACAGCAGAAGCAACAATGTCAATTAGTATGGGCCTCTTTTTTTAAGGAACTCAAATTCAGATCCATCTCAACAGCAAGCTTGCAAAACAGGGGTCTAATTCCTTTATAGGACGGAACTAGAAGAAACAAAAGGCAGACCATAACTTTTCTAAATGGTTATAAAAATCTGATCAGGGACATTCCATATTCAAAACCTGGGCTTTTATGTTGGGTTTAAAAAGGAACAAGATCTTGGGCCATTTTATGCTAGACACTTGACGCTCATGTACCTAAAACGCAACTACGCAAATACTTAACCACTTTTTTTGTGGCCGGATGGCAAAGTCTCTGGGTGTTATACTCAGAGGTCTCAAGTTTGAATCTCAAGAGGGTGGCCACAGGTGATTCACCCGGACGCCCTGGCCTCGTAGGATTAGTCGAGGTGCGCGCAAGCTGACCCGGACACCCACGGTTACCAAAAAAAACTACACAAATACATTTTCCTTTTTTCTAATTCTTTCACCAATATAATCCGTTCTTGTGGTACCCAAAACAAACCTCTTATGCTCCCTCGAGTAAGAAAAAGAAACCAACATCTACCTCAACAAAGTGTAGATTTCATACTCATTGCTAAATATTATAGGATTTTCTTTATCTTCATAGGATATAAACAATAGCACCTAGCATAATACTCTATTTACCAGACTCTTGACTTTCCAATCAGCAAAAGCCTTTTGGGCTTCCTCATTTCAGAGAAGTTGCACACTAAGAAATGTGAGCTGCTTTTAAGAACAACTAAAGACCGAAGGAGAGAAACTAACTCTTTGCCGTTGTCTCATTGAATAGAGCTAACTTGAAGTCCATTTCAAAGAAAAGCTTCACTATTCCCTCACAAGTTCTTTTTAAATACATAAATTATCCACAATTTAATCCACAATAACTTTCATCATTCTCATTAAAAACATGTGTCTTTCCTCCTATTTCGAATTTTAAAAACCTACGTGCAAAATAGGTACAAAAGAGAGATTTTCGACATGAATGACTTTTTTGTGCTCCTCGTACAAATATAAATGTTGGACAAAAAGCACTACAAAAAAAAATATTCACAGGATTTCGATCATGGAATTTGGGAGACCATGGGCAGATAACTCATTTTGTTCAAGATGTATCAAAATTTTCAATTTAAAAAGGTAAGCGATTAAGATTTGATTTTTCATAGAGTGAAGATCACATTTTAATGCATCTTTAAATATGTTTAAAATTAAGAGATTATAACAACTGCAATCGATGAAAATGCATTCTAAAAATATTCTTGCTTTTTACTGCTTGGGTAAAATTCTTAACATTTGGACTTATTTATTTTTGCTTGAAAGTTTAAAAATGACAAGTGTATCCCTAACCAATCCCCCACTGCCTTTCTTTTTGTATTTCGTTATGAGAAGTGCTACATACACACACTTTTTGACACACTTTTTGACACACAGCTTTAAATGCATGTACCCTGTGTTGTGTAAGTGGTGCATAAAAAAGTGTGAAAAATTCAAACAGCACAAGGTACACGTGTTTAAAGCATAGTGTGTCAAAAAGTGCGTCAAAAAGTGTGTGTACCAAACATTTCCCTTTCGTTATTTCTTTAAGATAGCACCTCTCAAGAGAAGACATATTGGGTTAATGGCAATATCATAAAGTTATTGAAGCAAAGGAGCAGGCGAAAAGTCCCCGCAGTTAAGACATTGTGCGGAAGATTTTGTGGATGAATCTCAATGCACAGGCACACATAAAAAAGTCTATTTAAGGTACAAGAAATCAAGAGGAATATGAACAGTATTAAGGTTTCTGCAGCTACAACCTATGGTATTGCAGGAAAATATGTATAAAATAATGTATCACACTGATTCCGAACTCAATCTCAAACATTGGAGAGAGAGAGAGAGAGAGAGAGAGAGAGAGAGAGAGAGAGAGAGCAATCACAATCATTTGTTTAAATCATCACCAATATGCTGAAGTAAAACCTTGTCTTGGTAATATCAAGTATAATACCATTACTAAGCTTATCAATAGAAAGACAAACTCGGTTGCAATCGGACCATTCTTCTATCAATTGGGAGTAGACGACTGTCACATATGGGTTGTCCTCTTCTATTTGCTCTGTAGCTTTGTTTGCGCTTACTCCAACCAGCTTTGGCCATTCAATTTGAGTCCTTCAAACACTAAAACAAGGTCTTTGATCAGTTGTGGATAAAACAAATGCATATGCGACTGAGAAAACAAACTAAATTCTTAAAACATAAATCTTAACAAACACTACATGGAAATTAACATCCCCGGAGTCTTATCGTATTGGAATGAATAGAGCCCAAAAAAGAGTTGCCATTTTAACATCAAATTATCTTGAAACAGTCATTAACCAAAACTTTAAAACATAAAAAATGGAGAGAATTCAAGCCTTAAATACCATGAAATTTTGAGAGAATGTGACACAGAATTCCAGTGCATGTACAACTTTCATAAGAAGGGTGGTGTATCTACATTTTTCACCTCTTTGTTTTGTTATTAATCCAAAATAGAGATGCAAATCCACATTTTTATAGTTGTGACTGAGCATGTTGAATTCCGACATAAGACTCTTTCCAACACCCTTACCTATTGAATTCCAATGTAGGACTCTATCCGACACATCTTTCACCAGCCCTTAAACCTTTTTTGCAATAACCTTAAATCTCAATCCTGCAGAAATGGTAAAATTCAAATTAATAAATTACAAATTAATATCATCTCATTGAGTAGTGATGTAAAAAAGAAAAATTGCACAAATCATAAAGTTGACAGTTCTTGCCGAGTGTTATGGACCAGCAGGAAAATCTAAAACCAGGACAGATTGCTTGATTGATTGTCAAGCATATGCCATTGGAAATTGGAAGTGATACTCTGATATGGTTTGATAATTTACTCTCGGACTTGTCCAAGAGGCTAATACATAAAAACAAAAGTGAACACCAAGGAATTGCTTAAATGGGACTTGACTACAAACTATGAATGTGATCTTTTGTAACCAAGAGGCTGGAAGCAGAAATTACTTGTTTTTCGAGCCTAGCAAAAAATAACTTGGAGTGAGAGGAATACAAGAATCTTTGATCATAAGGCAAAAACAGAGGACATGCTTCTGCAGGATAGGGTGATTTTTAGTCAAGGAAAAAGCTAACACTTGACAGAGGACAAAAACTCTAACCAGAAACAGAAGACAAGTATGCAATTGGGACTACTCTGTGTATTTGTTTGGATGGGGTTGTCTAAGTTGTGCTCCTTTGTAAATTCAGGGGTATTCCACTTTGCTTTTGTTCATTCTTTCCAGTTTCCAGTTTTTTTTTCCTAAATTCTGAAAACGGAAACTAGTTTTTGTTTTCTTTTTGTAAAAATGAAATGTGAAAACTAAAAACCACTTTTCCTTGTTTTTGTTTTCGGCCCAAATCGAGTGTCGTTTTCTCTCAATAAAAGAAGAAGGAGAAGAAAAAACGGAAACAATTACCGAACACAGTGTCAGCTTTCCCCGGTGGAAAATCACAATTTTTTTTTTTTGGGTTTTCTTTCCCAATTCCATTGTCGTTTTACAAAAAAGAAAAGAAATGAAACAGAGAAAGTAAAAGGGAAATGATTACCAAACACGTACCAAACAGGCCCTTAATTTACCAAAGAAACAAAGAAAAATCGCAGTTACTGATGGTAATACGGAGATTTTCCAATTTCTATCGGACTGCATTAAGTTCAAAACTTAGGATTAAAAAAAAGGACATACAAAATAGCAGTTTGTTAACATAACCTTTACCGGGTTATTTGGAAAGAAACTCTCTGTATGAGATATTGCTGATTCTTCAATGCCATTTTGTCTAAAAGCATATGTTGTGTTCCTGAAAGAAAACACATAAAAGCAAGTAGTGAAATTGCAATTTACAAATGAAAACCCAGCATCTTCAGCCCTAAAAAAAAAAAACAAAAAACAAAAAATTTGCTCATTCAAAACTTAATGGTTCCATTACTAAGGACTTTGTTCATTACGCTGTCAATTGACTCATCCACTTTCTCACAATGTGCAGAAAAATGTTGCAAGCAAGTACATTTGGTAAGCATTGGTCTTAATATCCTAATATCTGAATTCGAATTTTCGATATCTTAGACATAGGGCCTGGTTCTCTCTCATGAAATTAGATCCTGACTGAATTGCTTTACTATGGACCCAATTCTTATACATGCTGTCTGATGAATGAAGCCACCAGAAACAATCAGGACTAAACGAGAGAGAGAGAGAGAGAGAGAGAGAGAGAGATTATAGCTAACATTTCCAATATGAAGCAAAAAGTTATGGCTGAAGGAACACATTGGAGCAAGTTTATGTCGTCAAAAGAAAGAAACACTACAAAATCAAAGTACTCCATGTTTTTTTCTTCTTCTTCTAGAAGTGTGTTTTAGGAAATAGAGAGTGGTTTAGGAAGAATACTTCAACAAAAAAGAGAGTATTTCACAAAGAGGTGGAAATGCTTGGGTACATTTCCATAGCTGCAGCTCTTAATGTAAATTGGTCTTAGTCACTATTTAGTTACACACAACCAATCTGAACCCTTAACATAATAGGTATGCTTTTACTTACCAAAAAAAAAGGGACTGATTTTGCAAACCTGTTCTAAACATGGAAAAAGTACATCAGAAATCTCGAAAACATTTTAGTAAGAGAGATAATACTGTAATAGCATACACATTTTAAATTCAGAATTTAAAGTGAAGAGTTCATTTTTGTTGCACTATTGAACAATAATGGTTCAACTTCAGCCTCAATACAATTTCTAGTGCTCTCTCAAATGATAAAAGAGACAACAGACGTGGCACTTACGATGGACTTAGATACAAGAAGTTTAGATGATTAAGAAGGTTTAGTTGAAGGACTAGATACTAACTACATTCCAACTTCAAGTAATTTAATTTCATTGCAAAAGAAATGAAAAATTCAATTTCAGATCTGAAAGTTATCAAACCTAAATTAGATCGCAATATGAAGAAACTTGGTTATAAAAGTATATTTTACTTCAATTTAAAGGGATTATTAGTATTTTTTCCGTAAATCTCAAGGTATTTTTATTTGAAAGTTCAGTTCAATAGGTACATTCAGAGGCAAACTTTTTTTTGTTTTGTTTTGTTTCTTTTCCAAAGGGGCCTCTCTCCCTCTCTCTCTCCAGTAACGGAAAAGTATTTACCAATAGGAACAATTTTAGACTTCGTTTGGATTGAGAGAAATGGAGAGAAGAGAAGAGAAATGGGGCCACTTTCTCTCCAGTTGTCTCGTTTGGTAATTTAAGTGGGGAGAGAAGAGAAGAGAAATGGAGAGAAAGTGGGGAGAAAGTGGAGAGAAAAGAGCACACTTTTGTTTCTCTCCAAATCGGAGAGATTCCGGAGAGAAAAGAAAAGAAACTTAATTAAATGATATGTAAAAGACAAATACGCCCCAATATATTATTATTTCATCTAACACATATCCCTAACAAAGGATAAAAAAGTAAGTTGGTTATAAGCACTTTCTTTTCTTTTCTCTTATGAAAGTTAACCAAACGAGAAAAAGTTGTGTTTCTCTTCTTTTCTCTTCTCTCCTCTATTGCCTATCCAAACATGATGGAGAAAACTGAACTTTCTTTTCTATTCTCTTCTCTTCTCTTCTCTTGATAAGTTTCTCTTCTTTTCTCTCTACTTCTCTCAATCCAAACGAAGTGTTAGAAAAGAAAAACAAAAGCAGTGTTAAATCCGAAGGAGGATGTTCATCCTACCCTTAGAGGACATAGGCCCATTCCCCCATCCAAGTGGTGTGTGTTCGATTCCCCCATCCCCCAATATCTCCAAAAAAAAAAAAAAAACGCGGAGACAGAATGCAGGGAAGAGAGAGAAAACACAAAATTGAACCATGTTGTAGTCTCTAAAATTTCTTACGAGAAAAAATGAACTTACTTGGATGGAAAAAATAGTACAAAACCATAATTTTCTTTTTCCTTTTCTTTTTTTTTTTCCTCCAAAGAGAGAGAGAGAGAGAGAGAGAGAGAGAGAGAGAGAGAGAGATTTGTGATTGCTAGCTTGACCATACCTGGATAGAATATACTTGAACAAAAAAGAGAGTATTTAGAAAGAGTTGAAATGCTTGGGTACATATCCACAGCTGCAGCTCTTAGGGTGCGTTTGATAGGCTTTTTTTTCCATAGAAAATAATTTCTGCATTAATTTAAATTTTTTTTTAATTTTTTTTTTATATATGCTTGTATGATGATTATTGAAGTGTAATTCATGCCCATAATTCCATTGAATCCAATTACTAGAACCAGGTTTTCTATGGGAATTCTGTATGATTCCGTGGCTTTAATAACCTTTTGATTCCAATTAGTACTAGATTTAATGCTTTCTTGGTAAATAATGTTCACAAACTACAAAAAAAATTCAAGTCCTAGTGCCCACCATGTATTGTTTCAAAATTTTGGGCCCTCTAAAATTAGTTGTTTAACCTCAGTGATTTTTACATCAGTTTGGCTTTAGATGTCCTCAACTAATTAAACCAATGTGTAATAAAGATCTCCCCATATGAAAAAGCCCTGCTACATAAACAATTAACCTCTTATGTAATCCATTCCAAATTTGATTTAGACAGCACCAAATCAATTAAAAAAAAACCAAATACTCATATATTTGTACACACACACACATGAAGATATGTTTTTCTCTCTTTTTAAGAATTAGAGACAATCCCTTTAGGTTCTTATTCTAATTTGAATTTCGTCACCTTTTTGCCATAATATATATCCAGAAAAAAGATGAAAAAGGCACCTAACCCCATGTTTTGGCCTTAAAAGGCTTTGCTTTGTGGCTGTTTCACCCTCTTGGTGCATTAAAATAATGACAATCAAACAAGATTTGAGCCAATTCAACACTTCCACTTACCAATATAAGGAAGAAGAAATTAGTCCCATACTTTTTCACGCAACCCCTATAAGTACGGCTATAGTGGGGGAGTGTGTAATGGAGTGAATTGAGTTGCTGCATTTGTAGGGTAAAGGATTACATATTGAAATAATCAGAATTCTAGTTTGACAGAATAAATTAAGATTTTAAGATGAGGTCTAATTGCACATTTCTATATCGAATAATCAGTGCATAACATTCGTGTTTTTTTAAGAAGTGCTGATTCATTGGATGGCTTACAATTTAGACAACTAATTAAGAGATACATTGAAGTCCTATTTTTTTTAAATGATGTTGTAGGATAAGCCCGATGCAAGAAACATGAAAGGAAAGTTATGTCCTCGTTACTATGACTTGTTGACCATTTTTGGCAATGACTATGCAACGGGAGATTGGGCAGTCACGGGGAATGACTTTCCCCAAGTGAATGATGCTGATATTAATAATTCGGTGAATGCCGCCTCAGGGGATGAAAATGAGGTGGAGGAAGCACAACCAAGTCATTCAAGCACATTCAAGCGAGTCGCGCAAGGCGGAGGCCTGAAAGCTCGACGTAGACGTGGGCATGCCATGGATGATGCTGCTTTAGCCCTTGCCCGTATTGCCCAGTCCTTCGAAAAGATTGCCATTGCTTTCGAAAAATAAGCAACTCAAAGTCATGTCAATGGGCAAGAGATCCTAGAGAAGCTTCGACCAATGGGTATAGAGGAGGGGGATACAATGGAGCTTATGAATTTGTTTGAGCAAGATGAAAAATCTGGACGGTTCTTCCTTGGTATTACTGATAATGCTTTTATGCGTGCTTGGGTCTATCGTAAGCTTGGAAATGATCCGGCAAATTAATTTTGATTTTTAGTACATTAAAACAATCATAGAGATTTTTTACATTGATGAGTACTTTTTTATTTTGTATGGAACTTTGATGAATACTTGTAATTTTACTTTAATGAGACTTTGATTTTTGCAAAAAAAACAGTACTAATTTTCATATTGTACTTCCCTTGTTTGTGAAATTGACTATTGATATGAGTAGTTGTCCCAATTGCTTGAATTTGTATCATTTTCAAAAATTTTGTTTGAGATTCATAGGTAAATTGCTTGAAAAAATGTAAGTTTTCAATGGAAAATATTAATTTTCCATGGAAAATTATTGCAATCAAACAGGAAAAAAGTTTTTTTCCATGGAAAATGACCAATTTTCACTGGAAAATAATGACAATCAAACAGCAAAACTTGTTTTTTCATGAAAAATTTTAGATTTTTCAGCTAGAAAATAATTGCAATCAAACAGCCCTAAATTTTATTTCCACGGAAAAATTTTCAAGTAAAATAATTCCATGGAAAAAATTTTCAAGTAAAATAATTCCATTGGAAAAAATTTCTTTTCAACCCATTTTCTACCTTGCAATCAAACGCACCCTTAATGTAAATTGGTGTTAAAAGACATTATTTAGTAACACAACCAATTTGAACCCTTACCCAAAAAAAAAGGGAATGATTTTGCAAAACATGTTCTAAACCTAGAAAAAGTACATCAGAAATCTCGAAAATATTTCAGTAATAGAGATACTACTGTAATAGCGTATATACATTTTACATTCAGAGGATTCCATTGAATTTAATGTGAAGAGTTCATTTTTGTTGCATTATTGAACAATAATGGTTCAACTTCAGGTTCAATACTTCTTCTAGTTCTCTCAAATCATAAAAGAGACAACAGACATGGCACTTACGATGGACTTGGATAATAACATATGATAAGAACTATTGATGTTTAAGAAGGTTAATTAACCATTTTCTGGAAAAAAAAAAAAAAAAAAAAAAAAAAAAAAAAAAAAAGGAAGTTTAAGAAGGTTTAGTTGAAGGACTAGATTCTGACTAGTTTCCAACTCCTAGCAATTTCATTTCATCGCTTAAGCAAGGTCTCAAGTTCGAGACCTTGTGTATGCAAACAACTATCTTGGGAGAGGTCCCCGCAACATGCGCCAAGCCGTACCTCGAGGGATTAGTCTGGGCAGTGGCCTAGGATACCCTGGGAAACCTAAAAAAAAAAAAGAAATGAAAAATTCAATTTCAGATCCGATAAGTCATCTAACTTAAATTAACTAGCCAATACGAAGAAACTTGGTTATAAAGGTATATTTTACTTCAATTTAAAGGGATTATTAGTATTTTCTTCGTAAATCTCAAGCTATTTTTTCTTTGAAAGTTCAGTTTAATGGGTACATTCAGAGGTAAAATATTTGTTTAGAGAGGCCTCTGTGTGTGTGTGTGTGCAGTTCCAGAAAAGGAAAAAAAAAGTGTTAAAACTGGAGGAAGAATGCAGGGAAGAGAGAGAAAACACAAAATTAAACCATATTGTACTCTCTAATTTTCTGACCCTTCTAAAGGAAAAAAGAAAAAAAAAAAAAAGTGTAAACCCATAACTACAACCGCAAACTTTGGTGTTGGTCTATGATTCCAACTGCAAGTGAACTGTGAAATTTAATAAGAAACTAGACAGATTGAGAGTTGTTGATCTCCATGCTAGGGATTGGGGCTATCCATTGGCAATATTATTTTCTTATCAGATTGGTGCTGATGCATCATAACTATAATATTATTCTTTTCTTTTCTTTTTTTCAATAAAGAGAAAAAGAAAGAAGAGAGAAAAAGAGAGAGACGATACCTACCTGGATAACAATATAAAGAGTCTGGCTGTTCTTTAATTCACTTTTCTATCCTCATTCAACAGAACACAGAGCTTCCCCCCGACTGTAAATCATAGTTCGTGAATGTTTCTATAATCTATCCTCAAGCGGGGGATTGGGGCTATCCATTGCCAATATTCTCCTCTTTCCTTCATGCACCTTGCTTCTAGTAATGGTCAGCTTACAATCTCCAGGCGTGAAGGAGTGGAAAGCAACATGTTTGGCAAAGATTGAAGCTTAGGGCAGTCCCCAATTAATAGCTCTTCAAGGGATGTAAGGTGGTTTTGGAGGCCATCGGATAGGGATTCCAAATTCACAGCTCCATCGATACTAAGACGTCTTAGAGAAGTAGGAAGCAGACACGTCTCACCTGGAAAGCAAACCACTTCTGGACACTTTCCATCAAGCCCAAAGTAATCAAGATAGGCCAACCTTTGCAGACCGATATCTCCAAGCTCAAGTCGTTTTAGGTTGAGAGGAAAACCCCCTTGGGGAAAGTAATTGAGTCGTGGACAACCAATTATTGTAAGATGTTCCAGAGATGTGAGAGATTGCATCTGATCAGGCAACAATTTGAGATTCTCATAGTTACAGAGATCAAGAAATCTCAGATTGCGGGGTAAACCACGTTCCGGAAAAGACTCCAGGCCAGGACACTGATCTATTTCCATATAAGTTAGATGTAGAAACTCAAACAAGCGCTCAGGGAACGTTTTGAAATTCACCCAACCATCTATGTAAAGATATTCAAGTGATGACATGCAGTTGTGTAGTAGCTTCTCCACACCTGTCTCCAACTTCGTGCAATACCCAATAGTGAGTTTCTTGAGTGTGCTGGGTAAATCCCCAATTGGAAAAGACGTCAAAGATGAACATTTCCAGATGTCTAGTGTTTCTAGATGAGAAATTGTTTTTGTCTGCTCATGATTGTTGCTTTCCTCAGTAGCATCATTCTCCGAGTTAATCACTCCGCTGTTGCTTTGCATCATCATTCCCTCATTATTACATCTTCGCACCTCCAGAACCTTGCAACCACTAATCTCAAGCTTTGTAAGCATTGGTGGCAAACCTCTGTCTGGAAAGCACAAAATTTTTGGGCACGCGTGGATGACAAAATCTTGGAGAAACTTAAGGGTGTTCAAACCACTTGGAAGCTTCTCCAGATTAGGACAATCCCACAATGACAAAAATTCAAGATTCGGAGGCAACTTACCAGAGTCACCAGCAAAGGATACAAGTTGTTCACAATATTCGACCTTTAATTTTCTCAAATTGATTAGATCCTCCCATGCACCCTCCTCTTGCCACAATGACGTCATTTCACTGCATCTCATAATATGGAAACTTTCAAGATCTCCCAACAAATGTAGTGTTTCTTTTTGTAGTCCGGTAAGACCTGAGACTGCATCAATAGTCAAGGTGGTGAGTGAGGCGATACTTACCATACATCTCAACACAACCTCAGGACATTTTTCAAGACTTAGTACTCGAAGAGATGGAAGCCTTGAGATTGAAATAGAACCTAGTAATGATAATTTGCATACTCACAATATCGGACGAAGAAATAGAACCTTTCTTGTCAGCCATATCAACCAAAAACAGTAGGAGTCTTATACCCAATAACAAAGGAAAAATACTAACAACGAACAAGATGCAACATCAACACCAATAAACTCATACGGAACTAACCAATAAGGTCCATAAAGGGACCGAGACAACACGAACGAAGAAACCACCAATCAAAATTGCCTAATCGAGTTCCGATGTATGTGAATATAATCCCTTGGCCGGTTGGAGTTCAAGAAAGTGAAGAAATCAGATCATGAATAGTGCTCTATGAATAGTTATTGCATGAACAGTGTTTTCGGTGAACAGTAACTGCGTGAATAGTAGCTACGTGAATAGTGCTCGGTGAATAGTAACTACGTGAACAGTAACTGCGTGAATAGTGCTACGGCTGTGATGGTGGTGGTGGTGTACGGCGCCGAGAAGCCTATTCGGGTGGCTCTGATACCATGTTCAAAGAGAGAATAGAGAGAAAGAGAAGCCTTAACCTAATTAGGTTAGCCCACACTTATATATATATATATATCAATCATATAATCGCAAAAATTACAAAAATACCCTTAATATTAATACTTATATTCTAACAAATAGCATCACCCAACTTTTTAGACTGTAAGTGAAGTTTGGCATCAAGCTGCCAAGACAAATAGTTCCCTCCATTGACAGCAAGAGCATTAAAATTCAAGTTTTGTAAGACTCGACATTTGAACGGAGAAAAATTAAATAAATAAATAATTAAAGAAGATATACAATCTGGGCATGATAAAACTTAGAATACTTCAGGAGTTTAGATTTTAGGGTAAATTACACAAACCTCCCCTGAGGTTTGCCTTAATTACACTGACCTCCCCTCTTGTTTCAAAAATTACACAGACCTCCCTCGAGGTTTGAATTAGGTAACAAAACGCCCCCTCCCCTAATGGTCCATTAGTTTTTTTTACATTAGCCTCCCCTGAAAATTACAATTAGCCCCCCTAATATTATAAAATTGTCATACTAAAGCCCCCTTTCTCTTATATTTTTGTGCTAATTATAAAATCTCTCCTCCCTCCTATGTTTTTGGGTTAATTTTTTTAGCATTAATTTATATCATCTACACAAAATACATATAAATAGGTCCAAATTTTTTTTCCCCAAACAAACCTCTATCAAGCCCCCCATGTATTAATTTTCTAGATCCGCCCCTATCCCTATGCTTCAAAAGTGGACACTTAACCCCCTGTGATTGTGGACTAAAATGGAATTGTTATGATTTCACTCAAAACTGACAAAAATTCTAAAATTGGTTAAAAATATAAACACTTAACCCATTTTGTGATGTTAATTTTGGGGTTAACGCTCTTTGAGTGAAATCATAACAGTTCTATTTTAGTCCACAATCATAGGGGGTTAAGTGTCCACTTTTGAAGCATACGGACAAGGGCGGATCTAGAAAATTAATACAGGGGGGGCTTGATAGAGGTTTGTTCGGGGGGAAAAAAATTGGACCTATTTATATATGTTTTGTGTAGATGATATAAATTAATGCTAAAAAAATTAACCCAAAAACATAGGAGGGGGGACAGATTTTATAATTAGCACAAAAATATAAGAAAAATGGGGCTTTAGTATGACAATTTTATAATATTAGGGGGGCTAATTGTAATTTTCAGGGGAGGCTAATGTAAAAAAAACTAATGGACCATTAGGGGAGGGGGCGTTTTGTTACCTAATTCAAACCTCGAGGGAGGTTTGTGTAATTTTTGAAACAAGAGGGGAGGTCCGTGTAATTAAGGCAAACCTCAGGGGAGGTTTGTGTAATTTACCCTAGATTTTATCATGTGAAACTTCTAGTTTCAATTAACCCTTTTATTTAATAATAAAACATAAATAGAAAATAACTTCCAATAACTTGAATAATAGAACTTCAAGTTCTAAAACATATATCACAGATCTTCAGGTTTGGATTATTATGTTAATGTGGAACTTCAGGTTCCAAAATATACATCACAGATCTTCGGGTCTGGACGATTATTTAATAAGGAACTTCAGGTTCTCATATATATCACAGATCTTCAATATTGGATTGTTATTTTATATAGAACTTCAAGTTCTAATATATATTTTGATTCCATAAATTTGATCCATACAAGGGAATTAAAATATAATTTATATAAAATTATCAACTATTAATAGAATATAAAATTAAAATAAAGATCAACACTTATTAATGACAATCAAGTCCGAAAAATTACACACCCATATATGTATATATATGAATGAGCCGTGAATCATGTGGATCAAAAGTATATGAATTAATCAAACTCAACCAAGAGCAAGTTATGAACAAAAAAATTCAAATTAAAAAAAAACTATATTTTTTTTCTAGAATTCAAAACAGATCGTGGCAATGTGGCTTCAAAACTAGATAGTTAGAACAAAGTGTTGATTTCAAAAACTAAGTTATAACGTGTTGGGTTCAAAAACCAAAAAAAAAAATCATGTGCACTTGTGGCTTCAAAAAACAGATTGTGCATCATGGAAGGCTTAGTGTTGGGTTTGATCATATATGTAAGAGAAAAAAAAAATAGATTTAAACCATAGAATCCATATACCTTATATGATTTCTATTATGAAGAAAGAAAAACTAACATATTTTCAATACCTAGGGTTTTGAGAGGCTATCGTGCTGATAACGTGTTATAATAAAGAGAGAATAAGAGAAAACAGAAAGTAATACTAGAATCAAGTAGTTTTTCTTATTGATATGCTCCCTATTTATAGGATAAGGTAGGGGTGTGTGAATAAATATCACTTTACAATTAGATCCCTAACCTAATACAAAATGTGGACATCCACACATAAATATGTAATATTTACAACACCTCTGAAGTTTTCCTCAATGTTTTTCTAATGCCCGGATAATACTAAAAAGTTAAAAATACTGAATATGCTGGAAAACCAATAGGGAAGGAATGAAAATTCATGATGTTTATTAGGCTTAAATATAAAACATACCCCTGAAGTTTGGTCTCTGTCTCAATTTAGTCTCTGTAGTTTCAATTGCATCAATTTGGTCTCTGAAGTTTTTAAATAGAAGCAATATGATCTAAATGTTCCATTCTATCAGAAAATTTGACGAAACTCACCCACAGCTATGCACAATTACGCCGATAAGTGGGTGGGGAGATTAGTGATATTCCATTTTTGCCCCTAAAAACAGTGACTGTGTATAGCATGTGAGTAAAGTCCATCAACTTTTCTCACAGAATTAGATATTTGGATCACATTGCTTCTATTTAAAAACTTCAGGGACTAAATTGATGCAATTGAAACTACAAGAAGTAAAATATGACAGGACCAAACTTCAAAAGTGTTTTTGTATTTAAGCCTGCTTGAAACTAGTATCAAACAAAAGCAATTGTACAAGACAATAGAACACCTAAAATACTGACCGAGAGTATTGTAACTAGAATACTGATATGCAATCTGTACATTGCTTATCAGTAACATAAATGCAGTTGGAAAAACATCATAAACAATCCAGTGTTTGTATGAAACAAATAAGGGTAAACTACACTCTTCACCCTCCAACTTTGGGGCTCACTTCAATTAGTCCCAACTATTTTCAAATTTTTTTATTATTATTATTTTTTAATTCAGTCCCCCAAGTTCTAGAAGTGTTTAAATTTGGTGCAATCGCAAATAGCAAACATTTCGTAAAGACCACTATTTGCCATTGGACAAAGTTTTAAATTGAGAAAGTTGAAAATAGAGCGATTAGTGTGAAATTGGTCCAAAAGATGGAGGGTGAAAAGTGTAATTTACCCAAAGGAATGCTAATTTCCTTATCAGAAGTACATATCAATCAATTGTTGACAGAAATCTAGCCACTAAGCCATAGCAATGTACAACAAAAGAGCCAAAACACAAGACAAATAGATAGGATAGTAAACCTATCAGCTGTTAAACAAAGATGGAATCTGGTAGACCAAACTCTCTATATTGACTCCCAAGTCCCAAGTTATCAAAAGTGTTTCCACATTCTTCCAAAATGGCAACCTGATTCTAATAACCACCAAGATAAGAGCCAGCACTTCCTTGGTCTCCTTCTTCTACCTTTCATTCTCTCTCTCTCTCTCTCTCTCTCTCTCTCTCTCTCTCTCTCTCTCTCTCTCTCTTCCTTCCAATAATGCTATGGTTTTGGAACTATAGCATTCCTCTTTTCTTTTTTTCTTTTTTTTTTCCTTTTTTTTTTAAAACTTCCATATATTGTGTAAAGTGTGATCAAATACTATTAACAATTACTTTCAGAAAGTTGTTCAACAAAAACCATACAAGGAATTTTAAGACGTTTCTATTCTCTATTGGATATAAAGGATGGAGAGTGTATAGATATGAGGTTAGAGCATCTCCAATGCAAAAAGCTATTTTTTTTCATCTCAAAGCTATAATTTGATACTGCTACAGTACCAAAAAGCTATATTTTGACAATACTGCTCCAATGGTAGATCTCATCCAAACTGCCAAATTTTGGGTCAACTACCATTCTCCTAGTCAATTTTCAACTACCATTCTCAACTACCATTCTTCTTCTATCAACCACTATTTCTCTATAAAAACTATCATCATCTACATACACACTACACTCTTCATTCTCAACATTGATCATTTGGGCTTTTCTCATATTTTAAAAGTGCAATGACCAATTTGAGAAGAGCAATTTTTAGAGGAGATTTTGATGATTCTTTATCTGATGAAGATCAAAGCACAAAGGTTGTTAAAGTTATAGCATCAGAGTTTCAAAAAAGAAAAATTCAACGAAATAATCAGTCAACCATGCACGTAGGTTCTGTAAGTGGTCGGCGACACATCCATCGTGATAGAGTTTCTGGCAATGAGCGACTAATTGCTGATTACTTTGCTGAAAATCTTGTCTACTCACCCAACATCTTTCGGAGATGCTTTCGAATGAATCGCCCTTTGTTCCTTCGTATATGAAGTGATATTCAGCAATACGATGACTACTTCGTCCAGAAGATTGATGCTATTGGCGTCACTGGTTTATCCGATTTGCAGAAGATGACTGTGGCTATTAGGATGCTTGCATATGGTATGCCTGCAAACAAGGCCGACCCTGAGATGACAAAAATTGTTCGAGACCTCAAGCAAATTTTCAAAGGGGCCAAAAAAATGAGGCCTCTATACTAAGTTTCATTGAAATTAGGAAGAAATTAGAAGGAAATAGGTCTAAAAATGATAAGTTTCATAGAAATTATATTAGGAAGAAATTAGAAGAAAATAGGCCTAAAAATGATAAGTTTCATAAAAATTAGGGAAAAAATAGGCCTAAAATTGAGGCCCCATGCGATTGCTTCACGAAATTGCCCCAGGGCTGGCCCTGCCCGCAGATGCTGTTGACGAGTACGTGAAAATTGGTGAAAGCACAACTATTGAGGCTTTGAAAAGATTTTGTCTAGCAATCGTGGTATTTACAAAGAAGAATATCTAAGATCCCCGACAGAGGCGGACATTTCCAGACTACTATGTGAGGGAGAGAAACATAGATTTCCTGGGATGTTAGGGAGTTTGGATTGTATGCACTAGCAATGGAAGAGTTGTCCTACCGCGTGGCATGGACAATTCACTGGGCATGTACATAAACCTACAGCAGTCGCGTCATATGACTTATGGATATGACATGCTTTTTTCGATATGCCTGGATCTCATAATGATATCAACGTTCTTAATCGGTCGCATCTCTTCTCTGAGCTAGTGGAAAGATGTGCCCCTCCTGCTAACTATACTATCAATGGCAACTAATACACCATGGGATATTATCTTGCTGATCAAATCTATCCTAAGTGGGCAACCATAGTCCAAACGATCTCTCAACCTCAAGTAATTTGGCTTAAATCTCATCTTTTCGCAGCTCATAATAAGCTTTTGTCTGAGGGTCCATATTGGAGGTGTCAATCATCATAATCATATCATCTCTCTCTTTCTCCTTGGCTTCTGTCTCTTCTTGCTCCCTCTTATTCATTTGCTCCATTACTCTAACTTTTCTTTCTTCTATATCGACTTTCTTAATTCTAGAGTCACTTGCTTGTTTGTTGAATTCCTCCATCAAATCACAAAAACGGGTGTCAGAAGTTTCTGATATCTTGCTTTTCCTTCGTGCTTCCTTCTTCGCTTTCCTCCCACTAGGCCTTTTACTCCTTGGGGAGTCAGCAGCACTTCCAATTGGATCTTGATCAGAGTCGAGAGAAATCGGCATATGAGGAATTTGGGATGAGGAACAGGAATAAGGTGTAGAGCTTGTGGTCATGGTAGGAGCCTTTGGTTTTCTCGAGGAAGGCAACTCTTGCCAGGGGCGGAAGTGAATTGGTTTTACTAATATACATGTATGTGTGCTATGCTTCATATCTTTTTGTCTGTTGGCACCCCCAAATAAAAAAAAGCTGCTACTCCTCATATTTTGTTATTTTTGGCACCCCTAAACAAAAAAAGATGCTACTCCCTTAGTCACCTTAAACCATTTTATTACTTTCTTTCAACTCTTAACTTCAACCACATATGTTTGAGAATTATTTGGAATACAAGATTTGAGCAGAATAGCATTACTCTATACAATTAGACTACTCATTATGATAAACTCAACCCACCACACAAAATAACCGTACATAATAAATTTGCAGTCTTACTAATAAGAAAAAAAAAGTTATACTCATGTATAAATAGAACCAAAAAAATCACCTCGGGAGCGTTGCCCCTGAACCCCGTGTGTCATTGTTAGATAACATAAATTGTTACTCGGCACCCCTGAAGACAAATTCCTGATTCCGCCCCTGACTCTTGCCATTTAATACTATGCTCCAAGATTGCCCAACAATGATCTAAAGTGAAATGTTTTTTTTTCTCAATTTCATGGTACAGAACTTTGGCTTTAACAACATACAGAAAGGACAAAATAAAATTAGATATGTCTTACAAATTACTCTAAAAAAAATAATTGAGCTAGATTGTCAACATAACTTACCAAGTCCTTAAGATTGTTTCCACTTTTTTTTTTTTTTTTTTTTTTTTTTTTGCATATTTTCAATTTGTGTAAAGCAACCACGAAATTTATTGCAGCATTTCATGATTATACCCCAACGAGCTTGGATAGAACTTTGTGATCGTGAAGTTCGATCGTTCGTGCTCTCGATATAATTTTGGAATACTCAATTCCAAAAATTATTTTGTGACTGCAAGTTACCAACAATTAGATCTTGAGTGACACTCAACCAATCATGGAAAATTGCTACATCTTGATCCACAGTAAATATCTTTCCCTTCTTTGTGGATTGTTGATTGGTTTCCATTTTTTCTTCTAAAAAATTGTAAAGAAAAAAAAAAGACAAGAGAGTACAATATAAAAATTGGGTTCAAGTTTTATATTTATAGACATTTGGGATGGTATAAAAATAAAAGTACAAAAAAAAATTGCCGTTGAAAGTCTGAGCAAAAAGAAAACAATAGCCGTTGAAAGTCTGAGCAAAAAAAATAATAATATAGCCGTTCAAAGTGACATGTGGCATGGGCCCTCGTTGGTTCTGCAGAAAAGGGAAAAAAAGGGTTAAAGACATTTTGCACCCCTCAAGTTTGGTCCCTGTGTCAAAATGGTCCCTGAAGTTTCAATTTTGTCAATGTAGTCCTTCAAATTTGCAAATTGTTTCAATCCACTCCAACTGTCACTTTCTGTCAAAAAAACTAACAGACATGAGGGCAGAATGGTCCTTTCACTCTTTAAATTCTTTCTCTACCCAAAAATATCTCTCTCTCTAAACCTACAGCTTACCTCCCTCCCTCTAAACCCACATCTTCTCCCTCTAAACCCAACATAAACCTTATGTATATATACATACATATATGCATATTCCACCCCCCCCCCCCCCCCCCCCCCCCCCCCCCCCCCACACACACACACACACACACACACAAAAATAATGATCTAGAGATGGGTGGTGGGGTGGAATGAGAGGAGAGAGATTTCTTTGATCCAAATCTTGTAATTTATTTGAAATTTCTTTCTTGCTCTCCAAATTATGCAATTTTCCATCTACAATTTGAACAAGTCTCAGCTAATGTGGATGATTAAAAAAAGGGAAGAAGACTGGAATTGGGCAAAGCAATCTCGGCCGTCAAATCTATCTCCTTCTGAAATTCTCTTCTTCCTCCCTCTGATTCTTCATCTTCTTCCTTTAACCTCTCACTATTTCTTATTAAACTCTCCAAAAATTACCATAAAAAACCATAGATTCTTTCTCTTACCCATACAAACACATATACACAATATATCTCGTATATATCTATTGGGTTCACACACAGAACAAAAAAGTTTAAACCGTGAAAGGACTTTTGTGCCCTCATGTCTGTTAGTTTTTTGACAGAAAGTGACGGTTGGAGTGGATTGGAACAATTTGCAAACTTGAAGGACTAAATTGACAAAATTAAAATTTCAGGGACCATTTTGACACAGAGACCAAACTTGAGGGGTGCAAAATGTATTTAACTCGGAAAAAAATATAGCCGTTTGGCTTTTGTTTTGAGTGGCAGCGCATGGGGCCCTCATTTGACAGAAGTCATTTGAGATTTCAAATATGACAGTACAAATGACTTTGTCATTTTTTGGTAGAGCCTTTGACTATGCGTTGGAGTGGGTGAAATTTGAAGAGTTATCATTTTATGACTTTGATAGTGTATTTGGTAGGCCGGTTAAAGTTTCTCTTACTAAGTCAAGGCAAATAAAAGCTGCCGAGATTAATTTTATCAAGTGTGAAAGCAAGGAGTTTTTGATTAGGAAAAAAAAACGAGTAATGATACACCCACACTCTCAACCACACCCCTAACCACATTCAACACATCTTGACTCTTGATTGTCCTTAATTCTAGTGGGTTCCATATGAGTTTCATATCCGACCCACTAAAATCAAGAGGTGGGATGTCCTGAATGTGGTTGGGGGTGTGGTTGAGGCAGTGAGTATATCATTATTAAAAAAAAAAAATGAACCTAACGAGCAGTGAAAAAGTTACTTTAGAAAGGTGTTATACAAAAACCATTCAAGAAATCTCAATTTTGAAGAGTCAAGTCACCAGACAGAGAATATACTTTCTAATGGATCACAGCCCCGGAGGTAAAACGTGCATTAAAGAGGATGAAAACAGTACGAACAATAGGCAGACGACCTTATTGATGCAACCACTTCCCTTGTGGTCGGATGGCAAGGCCTCTGGGTGTTATATCCAGAGGTCTCAAGTTCGAACCTCAAGGGGGTGGTCATAGGTGATTCACCCGGACGCCCTAATCTCGTGGGATTAGTCGAGGTGCGCGCAAACTAGCCCGAACACCCACGGTTACCCAAAAAAAAAAAGGCCTTATTGACGCTTAGAAGTGTGTAGCGGAAGAGGGAACATCCTTACCTACAAAATTACTTAATAAGACCACAGCTACTACAAAATGCTTTAAAGTGGAGAAAAAGTAATTTAGTACCTACGTAAAATATAGATGGAATGTTTAAATCAGTACAACTTTGATTTATGCTACTCGGTTAATGATCACCACCTAAAGAGGTGGTGATATATCGACCAACGACTAGGACTTGAGATAATAGTTTTAGAAGATCAAGTTGGATTTACACCAAGATAATCAACTACGAAGCTATGTACTTTATCGAGTAGATCAATGAAAAGATACGGAGAGAACAAGAAGGATCTTCATGTGGTATCTGTAGACTTGAAAAAAAGCATAACTAAGATTTCTTAGAGCTTTAATACAATGGGTATTTTAATACTACTTCAGTTTCATCCATTAAAAAACCACTGTAAGCAATAACATGATGCACGGAATCTTCTTTTGCTTTTGTCAATTTAGTTCATCCATAATTACAACAAAAAGAAAGGGCCTACTGTTAATCTATATTAAACTTACCATGCTGTAGTTTTTCTTACTACACTCACAATCTCACATCTCCATCTTATCTATCCTTAAATCAAATTAGTGTGAATTTTGGGGAATAGTCTCAAACCCAAAATGTAGTTAGAGAGAGAGAGAGAGAGAGAGAGAGAGAGAACTGCAAGTATTGGATATAAGCTGAGTAAGAGAATATAAATGGTGAAAATAGAACATATCGTGCAACATTTGTCAACTTACAGTGCATAATACATACAAGTGCCAACCAAGTCCTTTGTGGCCGAGTGGTAAGCTTCTTGGGTGTACTACCCAAGAGGTTTAGTGTTCGAGTCATGGGGAGCTTGGCCATTGGAGTATTCACCCGGCGCCTCCACGCCTCGGGGATTAGTCGAGGTGCGCGCAAGCTGGCCCGGACACCCCGATTACCCAAAAAAAAATACATACAAGTGCCACAGAAGAGTGTACATAAATAAGATATCCATTCATGGTTGCTTGAAGAAGAAGTAGATAAAAAAAGATATTCATTCATGGTTGCTTCAGATTATTAGAAGATGAAGAAGAGGAAGAAGAAAAGAACTAGAATCATAAATCAATTATTCCAAGGCTATAAACCAGTTAAGTACCATCTAGTGTTAGCGAAGTTTCACTTTGTACCCTGCATTTTCAATTGCAACACTTTGGCCATCGTTTTAATGTGGGACTTTGGGCTAATCCCGTCGGTGAAAGTAGATATGTGGCTACTGGAAATGCAGGCCACTCTGTCAATTTTCACTGGCAGAGTTAGCCTCAAGTTCCACATTGAAACTATTTTGAAATTGACAGACCAAAGTGTACGTTGCAATTGAAAATGCAGGGTCCAAGTGATGCTTTGCTAAAACTAGAGGGTACTAAAATATTTTTTGGCCTTGTTCTAAAAGACGAAATAATAAAAAATACTAGTGCAAAGATGGAAAATAGGAAATATTAGCAAGAACTTAAACATTTTATTCAATCGACGACTTTTACTCCTCTAGACCTTTCTTTAAGCACATTGCTCTTCCCACTAACCAGAAACCATAGAATGAAAACATTTGTACCGTGATTAGACCAAATAAAAGTCTTTGAACCTAGTGAAAATTGCGAAAAGAGACTAAAAGCATTAATCACTCACATTTCTAGTAGATCAGCAAAAACTTGTCTTGGTAATATCAAGTACAATACCATTACTAAGCTTATCAATAGAAAGACAAACTCGGTTGCAATCGGACCATTCTTTTATCAATTGGGACGATTGTCACATATGGGTTGTCCTCTTCTATTTGCTCGTAGCTTTGTTTGGGCTTACTCCAACCAGCTTTGGCCATTCGATTTGAGTCCTTCAAACACTAAAACAAGGTCTTTGAACAGTTGTGGATAAAACAAATGCATATGCGACTGAGAAAACAAACTTAATTCTTAAAACATAAATCTTAACAAACACTGTATGGAAATTAACATCCCAGGAGTCTTATCATATTGGAATGAATAGAGTCGAAAAAAGAGTTGCCAAATTATCTTGAAACAGTCATTAACCAAAGCTTTAAAACATAAAAAATGGAGAGAATTCAAGCCTTAAATACCATGAAATTTTGTGAGAATGTGACACAGAATTCCCAGTGCATGTACAACTCTAAAAAGAAGGGTGGTGTATCTACATATTTTCACCTCTTTGTTTTGTTATCAATCCAAAATAGAGATGCAAATCCACATTTTTATAGTTGTGACTGAGCATCTTGAATTCCGACACAAGACTCTTTCCAACACCCTTACCTATTGAATTCCAACATAGGACTCTATCCGACACATCTTTCACCAGCCCTTAAACCTTTTTGCAATAACCTTAAATCTCAATCCTGCAGAAATGATCAAATTCAAATTAATAAATTACAAATTAATATTCCCATTGAGTAGTTATGTAAAAAAGAAAAATTGCACAAACCATAAAGTTGACCGTTCTTGCGGAGTGTTATGGACCAGCAGGAAAATCTAAAACTAGGACAGATTGCTAGATTGATTGTCAAGCATGCCATTGGAAATTGTCAAGTATGCAATTGGGACTACTCTGAGTTCTCTTTCTGCCCAGAAGAATGTTATATCTGCTTCTTGTGTTGTCTTTGGCTCTTGTGCTGCAAATATAAATAATAGGATCAGCTATGTGTTGGTTTGGATGGGGTTGTCAAAGTTGTGCTCCTTTGTAAATTCGGGGGTATTCCACTTTGCTTTTGTTCATTCTTTCCAGGGGTTTTTTGTTTTGTTTTTGTTTTTGTTTATGTTTTTGTTTTTGTTTTTGTTTTTATTTTTTCTAAATTCTGAAAACGGAAACTAGTTTTTGTTTTCTTTTGTAAAAACTAAATGTGAAAACTAAAAACCACTTTTCCTTGTTTTTGTTTTCTGGCCCAAATCGAGTGTTGTGTTTTCTAAAAAAAGAAGAAGAAGAAATGGAAACGATTACCGAACACAGTTTCAGCTTTCCCCCAGTGAAATTCACTTCTTCTTTTTTGGTTATCTTCCCCAATTCCATTGTCGTTTTACAAAAAAGTAAAGAAAAAAAAGAAAAGAAATGAAAAAGAGAAAGTAAAAGGGAAATGATTATCAAACACATACCAAACAGGGACTTAATTTACCAAAGAAACAAAGAAGAATCGCAATTTCTGATGGTAATACTGAGATTTTCCAATTTTGTCTCACTACCATTTCTATCTGACTGCATTAAGTTCAAAACTTAGGATTAAAAAAAATGGACAGATACAAAATAGCAGTTTGTTAACATAACATTTACCGGGTGATTTGAAAAGAAACTCTCTGCATGAGATATTGCTGATTCTTCAATGCCATTTCGTCTGAGCATATGTTGTGTTCCTGAAAGAAAACACATAAAAGGAAGTAGTGAAATTGCAACTTACAAATGAAAACCCAGCATCTTCGGCACTTGAAAAAAATATATATATTTGCTCATTCACAAAATCTGAATAGTTCCGTTACTAAGGACTTTGTTCATTATGCTGTCAATTGATTCATCCACTTCCTCACAATGTGCAGAAAAATGTTGCAAGCAAGATAAGCAATGGTCTTAATATCCTAAAATCTGAATTCGAATTTTCGATATCTTAGACATAGGGCCTGGCTGTCTCTCGTGAAATTAGATCCTGACTGAATTCGAATTTTCGATATCTTAAACACTATAAAATCGAAGTACTCCATGTTTTTTTTCTTCTTCCAGAAGTGTGTTTTAGGAAATAGAGAGTGGTTTAGAAAGAATACTTGAACAAAAAATAGAGTATTTCACAAAGAGATGGAATGCTTGGGTTCATTTCCATAGCTGCAGCTCTTAATGTAAATTGGTCTTTGTCACTATTTAGTTACACACAACCAATCTGAACCCCTAACATAAAAGGTATGCTTTTACTTACCAAAAAAAAAGGGACTGATTTTGCAAACCTGTACTAAACATGGAAAAGTACATAAGAAATCTCGAAAACATTTTAATGAGAGAGATAATACTGTAATAGCTAGCATACGCTCATTTCAAATTCAGAATTTAAAGTGAAGAGTTCATTTTTGTTGCACTCTTGAACAATAATGGTTCAATTTCAGCCTCAACACAATTTCTAGTGCTCTCAAATGATAAAAGAGACAACAGACATGGCACTTACAATGGACTTAGATATAAGAAGTTTTGATGATTAAGAAAGTATAGTTGAAGGATTAGATGCTAACTTCCAACTTCAAGTAATTTAATTTCATTGCAAAAGAAATAAAAAAAAAAATTCAATTTCAGATCTGAAAGTTATCAAACCTAGAATGCAGGGCAGAGTGCAGGGAAGAGAGAGAAAGCACAAAATTGAACCATGTTGTAGTCTCTGACATTTCTTACGAGAAAAAAATCATCCTGCTTGGGATGGAAAATTATTTTCTTTTCTTTTCTTTTTTTCAATATAAAGAGAAAAAGAAAGAAGAGAGAGAAAAAGAGAGAGACGATACCTACCTGGATAACAATATAAAAAGAGTCTGGCTGGCTGTTCTTTAATTCACTTTTCTATCCTCACTCATTCAACAGAACACAGAGCTTCCCCCCCGACTGTAAATCATAGTTCGTGAATGTTTTTATGATCTATCCTCACGCAGGGGATTGGGGCTATCCATTGCCAATATTCTCCTCTTTCCTTCATGCACCTTGCTTCTAGTAATGGACAGCTCACAATCTCCAGGCGTGAAAGAGTGGAAAGCAACGTGTTTGGCAAAGATTGAAGCCTAGGGCAGTTCTGAATTAATAGCTGTTCAAGGGATGTAAGGTGGTTTTGGAGGCCATCGGATAGGGATTCCAAATTCACAGCTCCATCGATCCAAAGATGTCTTAGAGAAGTAGGAAGCAGACACGTCTCACCTGGAAAGCAAACCACTTCTGGACACTTTCCTCGAAGCCCAAAGTAATCAAGATAGGCCAACCTTTGCAGACCCCGCCCCCACTCTGAGATGGGCACTCCGATATCTCCAAGCGTAAGTTCTTTTAGGTTGAGAGGAAAACCCCCTTGGGGAAAGGAATTGAGTCTTGGACAGCCACGTATTGAAAGATCTTCCAGAGATGTGAGAGATTGCATCTGATCAGGCAACAATTTGAGATTCTCACAGTCATCGATTTCAAGTCTTCTCAGATTGCGGGGTAAACCACCTTCCGGAAAAGACTCCAGGCCAGGACACTCTTTTATATCCAGACAAGTTAGATGTAGAAAGTTGAACAAGCACTCAGGGAACGTTTTGAGTTTCTCCACATCTGTCTCCAACTCCTTGCATTCGTAAACACTGAGTTTCTTGAGGGTGCGAAGATGTAAATCCCCAATTGGAAAGGACGTCAAAGATGAACACCAAGAGATGTCTAGTGTTTCTAGATGAGAAATTGTTTTTGTCTGCTCATGATTGTTGCTTTCCTCAGCATCGTTCTCCGAGTTAATCGCTCCGCAGTTGCTTTGCATCATCATTCCCTCATTATTACATCTTCGCACCTCCAGAGCCTTGCAAAGTGCAATCTTAAGCTTTGTAAGATTGTTAAGGGTGTTCAAATCACTTGGAAGCTTCTCCAGTTTAGGACAATCCCGCAATGACAGAGATTCAAGATTCCGAGGCAACGCACCAGAGTCACCAGCCAAGGATACAAGTTGTTCACAATATTTGACCTTTAATTTTCTCAAATTGATTAAATCCTTCCATGCACCCTCCTCTTGGCACAAAGACGTCATTTCATTGCATCTCATAATATGTAAACTTTCAAGTGCTCCCAACAAATGTAGAGTTTCCTTTTGTAGTCCGGTAAGACCTGAGACTGCATCAATAGTCAAGGTAATGAGTGAGGCAATGCCTATCAGATATCTCAACACAACCTCAGGACAATTTTCAAGACTTAGTACTCGAAGAGATGGAAGCCATGAGATTGAAACTTTAGTCAAACTCGGGCAACCGGACATCCTGAGCTCACTCAGGCAAGGGAGTAACTCTACACCAGTCAAGGTAGACCATTCCTCCCAATTTGGCATGTCCTGAAAAGATAGAGTTTCAAGTAACGGAAAAGCACCAGCTCCATAAAACTCAGCACCCACACTTTTTACCCCATTCATCCGACTAATGTCCAAATTCTTGAGTAAGGGTAGTTGCCCAAGAGATGGTAAAGATGTGCAGTTTATACAACTTCCAAGTTTCAGTTGCACAAGCCTGGAGAATGAGATATCTCGAACCCACCCGGGAAATTCTGTTCCACCATAGGATTTAATTTCGAGCTTCTTCAAGTTTCCATGAGGTTGTAGGAAGTCAAGTACTTCCTTTTCAAGACTTCTGTTTCGGGAATCATCAAAACTATCACTCCATTCCATCACTACCTCATCAAGCCCGTGCTTACTCAATAAATTGGCCTCCCTCGCATCCTGGATATTTCTCACAGTATCCAACCCCACAATTGTAAGTGCCCCTTGGATATATGAGAGGCTCCCCAACTCCCTTACTTGTAATCCATTGATTTCGCCCAAAACAATCTTCGCCAATGTTCTCAGACTTGCCAACTTCCCAATGCCTGCAGGCATCTCTCGTAATTGGTCAGTACCAGAACAGTCAAGATGTCGTAGATTAATTAAATTCCCAATACTTGTGGGCAACTCAGTAAGCCTCTCGCATCTACGTAACAACAAAGTCTGTAGATTGTAGAGGTCAGTCACAGAATCTGGTAAACTTTTGATCAAAGTTTGAGATAAATTTAGATACCGAAGTTGTTTCAAATCGCCAATTGATTCGGGTATCTCAATAATGGAATAACCACTCAAAGAAAGAACTCTTAAGTTCTGTAATTTGGGTAACAAGTCAATTAAGACCTTATTAGATAGATAGAATTCTTCATATTCTCTAGGTTTATGAATTGGGAGAGGTAAGAAGGTTCGCAAACCCTTGACTCCGTGAAAAGCCTTGAATTTTTTGATGACTTCATATCGCTGACGAATGAATGATGAGTGACGAGCCTTTTTGAAAAACTTACTGTGCTCAGCACTTTGTATGTTGCTGTCCAATCTTAAGGATATTTTTCCAGCAATCACTTGAGCAAGATCATTCATAAGATCATGCATCACAAATTTTGATTCACTTCCACTTGAACATTGGAAAAATGACCTTGATAGAAGCTCATTAAAACACTCGTAACCTAACTCTTCCATTGCCTTCTCCCTTTCCGATTGTTGCAAAAACCCCTCCGCCATCCATAACAAAACTAGCTCATTCGTGTCAAACTCATAGTCTTTAGGAAATATAGAGCAATAGGCAAACAATTGCTTCAAATGGGAAGGAAGATGGTTATAGCTCAATCTCAAAGCTGGAAGAATACCACAATTTTGTATATTCCATATATTGCTATTCACAATTTCCTTCCAATATTCTAGACTTAGATCAGTGCGCAAGAGACCTCCGAGTGTCTTTGCTGCCAGAGGCAAAGCCTTTACAATTTCTCACAATTGCTTCTCCAATCTCTTTCAAACTTGGATGTGCATCAAAATCTCTTCGACCCAATGCATGTTGAGCTAATAGAGACAGGCATTCTTCATTGTCCAAAACATTCAGAGGGTAAGCTGGAAGAGAGCTCATGGTTGATGCAACACGTACGTGGCGAGTTGTTACGATGATCTTACTTCCCGGTGCACTAGCCCGTAAAGGACCACAGAGCAGATCCCAATCATCATAGTTCTCATTCCAAACGTCATCCAAAACAAGAAGAAATCTTTGCTTTGAAAGTTTCTCCCTCAGACTCACTTGAAGCACATCCAAGCTCTTGAATTCACGGCTCTCTGTTGTGACCGACTCAAAAATCATTTTGGTAATCATGAACACATCAAAGTCTTCGGAGACACATACCCATGATTTTAAGTCAAAGCAACCAGTCACTTTGTCATCACTGTAAACAAGTTGGGCAAGTGTGGTTTTGCCAAGTCCACCCATGCCAACTATAGGAATTACAGAGAACACCTCTGAATCTGATTGTGGGTGGTTGGCTTCTTCATTGAGTAACATTTCTACTATTACCCGTTTATCATTATCCCGACCAAAAACACGAGATTCCTCCACCAGGGAAGTGGTTAATCTGTTGGACCTCGTCTTCTTGATATTAATTTCTCTCAAATCCAAACTGCTTTTCTGTCTTAAAATATCTTCTAATCTGTTTGAGATCTCATCGATCTCAGACCTCATTTTGTGATCAACCATAAACGAACGCCGAATGGAGTTAGGAGAATAAGTGTGGATGATGCTCATAATTACCTGAGTAGTAGTACTGGTGCTAGCTGCTTGATCAGTCTTGAGATTGCGAATCGAAGCTTCGGTAGAGATTTTGTCAAGTATATCATCCAGATCGTAGGCCAAATCTCTGAGTTCTTCGAGCCACTCTTTCACAGCATTATTTGTAATTTGCTTCTCCTCTGCGTCACCGAGAAGTGCCATAATTTGACACAAAGTCCTGCGCCATTTGTGGAGCTGAGTGTGGATACCTTGCTGGCGAGCAAATCCGATAAGATCAGCCGACGCCAATTTGTCGAACAGCACGCTGATGAAAGCCGAGAGAAACATCTCCGCTACATCCATTATATTTTGATTTCCTTTCTTCAAAGTGCAAGTGATCAATGGAATTTCAAGGGGAAGAAGCTGAAGAGAGAGAGAGAGAGAAACTGTGAAACAATTGATTGAAGATAAGATGAATAATATGAGAAATATCTTTTCAAGTGTGTGGTGGTGGTTGGATGATGATGGTACCAAGTGACTTCTGTGTCTGTTGACAAGTCAATGAGGCGGGAGTAACTTACCTTATGCCTTAAATTAGGGGTGGATTAGCCCAATCTGGTTCGTAATTTTACAGATTCGGGTTACTTTAAATTGTCAAACGGGCTTTAGTCGGGGCTGGATTAAACAAGCCTAGTAAATTAACGGGTTGGTAATGGGCTTGGACTAAACAAGCCTAATAAAAATCATCCTAACTCCAAAGGCATCTATGATGCGAAACAGAATATAATCTGCAAGTATCTATAAATATATAGATACGAATGTGTGTGCTATGACACATGACATACCAATTAATTGAAGACGCCACATGGCATTGTTTAAGGCTTTAAGCATAATAATTGTATAGATATAGATATGTAATTAAAGCTCTAATTAAAAGATAAAAACACCTATAATAATCTCCTCTAACTTCCCCCGAATTTCTCTCACTCTACCATCTCTCCATCATTTTCTCAGTACAGGTTTTGAAGTTTGAACCATAACAGTTGTTGCCCATCTCTCTATCCATATTTATTTCACTCTTTAAATTATTAGCATTTTAAATGGGAAAAAAAAATTTGTAATTTATAACAGTTATTCATTTCCTTCCCCCATTTCATTTTTCCTTCTTTTTTTTCCCCACCCCGCTAATTACTCTTCCCAATTATAGCAAATAATTAAATTCATGTATAGTCTCAAAAAAAAAAAAAAAAAAAAAATTAATTCAAATGAGAAATGAACTCTCTATCCCTAAATCTAGCCTACTTTCTTTCACCCTCAAACTATCTCTATAATAGTGATATGAAGGGGGGAAAAAGTTCAAATTTAGAAAACCACCATGCGCCACTCCCTCTCGATAAAACAGGTGGTAACTATTCTCTCTCCCACATTCTTTTTAAATTAAACCCGAAAATAGTAAAAAAATTTAGACTAATATAGATCAAAAGGCATATGAGGATCATAATGTGAGAGAGAGAGAGAAAGAGAGAGAGAGAGATAGGTGTTTTGAAGATGGATTGCAAATCCATCGTCAATACCAGAGCATGTTCCACCAGTATCACTAGCAAGGCAAAATTTTGCAGTGCCTATGAGCAACTTACCAAGATAAGTTTATATTTTAAAGTTCATGTGTTCAGTATTAGTTGTTGCACAACGGAACAATATGGTTTATTTCCAAAATTTATTGTACACTTTGCTCCTTAATTCCGATATCGCCTGCCTCACAGAGCATGATAAACAGAGCATATTTTGACATTGATGGATCAATTTACTTATATGAATTAGAAATTTGATTTTATTTACTTATATGAATTAGAAATTTGATTTTATTTACATCTCATATCTGGTCTTCACTTTTGAGACTGATTGTTTGTGTTTTTGACTTGCAAAAGTGTAACAAAATATTCACAATAGATGTGCCTCAGGCGAAAATTTAGATATCAATGTAGTTTGTCTATGTGCTTTACATTTCTGTATTTCTAAAATCCTAGCACCCAACTCTTTTTTGCTTTACAATGTACTTATAAATGTACAATTGCAATCTTGGAAACACAAATTGTAATTATACCCTCAAATTCTCAATATACGTTACTCTGAACACGTAAAACCTGAGCATAAAGGACTTGAAATTGACTTGGACTCCTTAGACTCTCCCACTAAACCGTCCTCTTAAACTCCACCAATGCCCCTTCTTCTACTTTTTTAAAAAACTTTTGCATCTAAAAAGGAAATCCCAAAATAAATCTGAAAATATTTATTTATTTTTATGAGTAATGCTACAGTCACCGAACTTGTGCACCGAATTTGTGTACTGAAAAACCGTGGTCATTCATTTCGGTGGACCCCATACATTTTGGCGTGAGGACCAGTGAAATGAATGGCCACAATTTTTCGGTGCCAAAATTCGGTGACTCTACCATTACTGATTGCATTTACAAGTTTGTGTTTTACAAAAAATTTATTTTGGTAACACCCGTGCATAGCACGGGCCCAACGCTAAATGAAGTTGTGCAAGATGAGCTTTAAACATATTAAGTTATACAATATATTTTGTCAAGATTCTATCCTTTTGGTACGTTTTCTGGAGGCTAACTAATTACTTTTATGAAAAATAAAATAAAATAAAATTTTATCCCGTGCATAGCACGGATCAACGCTAGTATACAATATATATATGCATGTGCCCTTTTGCACTTTCCTTTCTCTCTCTCTCTCATCTTTTGCACTTTCCTTTCTCTCTCTCTAGCTGCCTCTCTCCTCTTTCTAGGGTTACATTTTTTTTCACTTCAGTGTTTTCAAGAATTGTGATAGAAAATTATTACATTCAATCTCTTAGATAAAGAATATAATCTGTAAGTATATACAATTTATATGTATGTGTGTCTGTATGTAACAATCTGTAAGAATACACTATAAGTATATACAATATATATATATATATGTGTGTATGCTTTCACTGATTATTCAATCAGCCATGTATTGACAAATTATGAGGATTTGGTAGTTTCATGGATTCTGATTCGTGATTGTGGGTTTCAATTTTCTAATTTGTTTTTTAATAATCTAATTCTAATTTGCTCTTTTCTAATTTTTTTTTTAATAACTTAATCTGTTTTTTACAACCACAATTTTGCTCAATCTCTCTCCTTTTCTCTCTCTCTCTCTCTCTCTCTCTCTCTCTCTCCAAATTTGTCTGTATTTTGTGCTTCTGGGTTTCAATCCTATAATTCATTCTAACATAAACAAAGTCGGCTGGGAATTTGTTTGGCCCGACCATAACCTGAGTCTGGCCTAGCCCGGCCCGGTAGTACACGACACCCACCTGAGCCCGGCCCGCCTTCAGCCCGACCCAGCTCCAGCCCGGCCCGAACCCGCCCAAGCCCGCCCATTTGCCAGGTCTACCTTAAATACACAGATCACTCTCATATTTTCAAAAATTATGGAGTACTAATCTCTTGAGGGTTATACTTATCTCTCATCCGTTAGCACACTATTAGTTGTCCGTTAATATTGGGATTAAGATTTTTTTAAATGTCCACTTTACCCTTATAAAAGGAAAAAAAATATAATAATAAAGAAAAGCTAAACAACCATCTTTTAGCCAAACATAGCCTTATCTAGAGTTTACCACAATCGACCAACTCCACCTCTATCATCCACCGTCCAACATCTAGAACCACTACACGATTCTCATCACCACTCTGATCAACCACCCAATACCATCACAAACCAAAGGAAAATTAAAGAAAATGCAATAGACTACAGTATATGTTTAGAGAGAGAGAGAATAGCGATTCAGAGATTCGAACAAGATTTGGGGCTGACTTCGAAGTCAAAAGCCGACCACATCCACGTTGATCGCTCGATGTGGGCAGTGTCTAGAAGCTATTTGCAGTGGCTATTCGGGAGTGGTTGGTGGGGGCCAAAGATAGAGGGCTTAGGGCTTGATTGCAATGTGCAGGTTGGATGTGTATATATGTACACACATATATGTATATATCTATTATATGTGTGCTTTTATATAAGGCCAATTAACACAATGTTTATGGACATGGATGGTCTGTTATTCACAATTGAAGTTGGATGAATTTTGTAGATTTCAACATTCAAATCGAAAATTTCAATTTTCTTATGAACAGGAACAGAATCAGAATCCGAAGCCAAATCAGAATAGGAACATACTCCCCTCAGGAATAAATGAAGCTGGACTGTTTGTTTGCTACAATTGTGGTAAACCAGGTCATATGGCTCAAAACTGTAGGAATCAACGACGAGTTGCTCCCCAAGCAAATCTTGCTGAAGAGCACTGAAACCACCTGCAAAAACCATGAAGTTTCAAAATCAAAATCAGAACAAGAACCGCAACAACAACAAGAATCAGAATCCGAAGCCAAATCAGAATAGGAACATACCCCCCTCAGGAATAAATGAAGTTGGACTGTTTGTTTGCTACAATTGTGGTAAACCAGGTCATATGGCTCGAAACTGTAGGAATCAACGACGAGTTGCTCCCCAAGCAAATCTTGCTGAAGAGCATCTCGTTGCTATGATTTCCGAGGTCAATATTGTTGGTGGATCCGAGGGGTGGTGGGTAGATACTGGCGCCTCTCGCCATGTTTGCTATGACCGTGACATGTTCAAATCCTATTCTGAAGCTAAGGACAAGAAAGTGCTGTTGGGTGATTCCCACACCACTACTGTTGCTGGTATTGGGGAGGTTGAATTGAAGTTTACTTCTGGAAAGACTGTCATTTTGAAGGATGTTTTGCACACTCTAGAAATGAGGAAAAATCTTGTTTCAGGCTATCTTCTCAACAAGGCTGGATTTACTCAAACTATTGGGGCTGATCTTTTTGCTTTGACTAAGAGTGGAGTGTTTTGTTGGAAAGGGTTATGCAACTGAGGGCATGTTTAAATTAATTGTTGATTTTAATAAAGTTTCTTCTTCTGCTTACATGTTGTGTTCTTTTAATATTTGGCATGCTAGATTATGTCATGTGAATAAAAGGCTTGTGAAAAATATGAGTAGTCTAGGATATATTCCACAATTGTCCTTAAATGAATTTGAAAAATGTGAATTTTGTAGCCAAGCTAAAATCACTAAAACACCACATAAATCTGTCACTAGGGAATCTGAACCTCTTGAATTAATTCATTTAGATATTTGTGAATATGAAGGAATTTTAACTAGAAATGGAAAAAGGTCTTTTATTACTTTTATTAATGATAGTTCAAATTATTCATTTGTTTATCTTATGAAAAATAAAAGTGAAGCTACTTACATGTTCAAAATTTTCCTAAATGAGATTGAAAATCAATTTAATAGGAAATTTAAAAGATTTCGTAGTGACAGAGGTCATGAATATGATTCTGATAAATTTATTGCTTTATTTTAAATTCATGGAATCATTCATGAGAAAACTGCCCCTTATTCCCCTGAAATGAATGGAAAAGCTGAAAGAAAATAGGACTTTTACTGAATTAGTAGTTGCTATTTTATTAAATTCAGGGGCAGCTTCTCATTGGTGGGGGAAAATATTATTAACTATTTGTCATGTATTAAATAGAGTTCCTAACTCTAAAACTAATATTTCCCCTTATGAAATTTGGAAAAGAAGAAAACCAAATGTGGATTATTTTAGAACATGGGGTTGTTTGGCATATGTTAGAATTCCAGACCCTAAAAGGTCCAAATTAGCTAGTAGAGCTTATGAATGTGTTTTTATTGGTTATGCTATTAATAGTAAAGCTTACAGATTTTATGACTTAAAGAATCATGTTATAATTGAATCAAGTGATGTTGATTTTTTTGAAAATAAATCTCCTTTTAAATTTAAAAATAGTGGGGGTTCAACATCATATGATATGCCTAGATTAGTAGAACCAAATGAATATGAACTAGAACCTAGAAAAAGTAAAAGAGCCCGAATCGCGAAAGATTTTGGGACCGACTTTTATACCTACAACTTAGAGGAGGATCCTAACACCCTCCAAGAAGCTTTGACTTCTATAGATGCTGATTTATGGCAAGAAGCTATAAATGATGAAATGGAATCATTGGAATCAAATAAAACTTGGCACTTAGTAGATCTTCCACCTGGTTGTAAGACAATAGGTTGCAAATGGATTCTTAAAAAGAAATTGAAACCCGATGGCACGATAGATAAATATAAGGCACGTCTTGTAGCTAAGGGTGATAGACAAAGAGAAAATATTGATTTCTTTGATACTTATTCACATGTCACTAGAATTACTTCTATTCGTGTACTATTTGCTTTAGCTGCTATTCATGACTTAGTAGTACACCAAATGGATGTTAAAACAGCTTTTTTAAATGGTGAATTAGAAGAAGAGATTTATATGGACCAACCTGAAGGTTTTATTATTTTTGGTCAAGAAAATAAAGTTTGCAAATTAGATAAATCTCTTTATGGTTTGAAACAAGCTCCTAAACAATGGCATGATAAATTTGATAGTTTAGTCATCTCAAATGGTTTTAAAATAAATGAAAGTGACAATGTATTTATTACAAATTTGAAAACAACACTTGCACTATTATTTGCTTATATGTGGATGACTTACTTATTTTTGGATCAAATATTCATGTCATTAATGAAGTTAAATCTTTCTTATGTGCCAATTTTAATATGAAAGATTTAGGAGAAGCTAGTGTAATTCTTGGAATTAATATTACTAGGTCCGAAAAGGGACTTTCTTTAGATCAATCTCATTATATTGAGAAAATTCTAAAGAAATACAATTACTTTAACTGTAAACCAGCATGTACTCCATATGACCTAGTGTAAAATTGTTCAAGAACACTGGTGACAGTGTTAGACAAACTGAGTATGCGAGCATCATTGGTAGCCTCCGTTATGCTACTGATTGCACTAGGCCAGATATAGCTTATGCTGTTGGAGTACTATGTAGGTTTACTAGTAGACCTAGTATGGAGCATTGGCATGCTGTTGAAAGGGTCATGCGTTACCTAAAAAGGACGATGAACCTAAAATTACACTATCAGAAATTTCCCGCTGTCCTTGAAGGATATAGCGATGCTGATTGGAATACCTTATCAGATGACTCCAAGGCCACTAGTGGATACATTTTTTGTATTGTTGGAGGCGCAGTTTCATGGAAGTCTAAGAAACAGACTATATTGGCTCAGTCCACTATGGAGTCAAAGATGATAGCACTAGCTACAGCTAGTGAGGAGGCAGGTTGGCTGAGAAATCTGCTATCAGATACCCCTTTATGGGAGAGACCGATACCAGCTGTCCTAATCCACTGTGATAGTACCGCGGCTATTGCAAAAGTTGAGAACCGTTACTATAACGGCAAGAAGCGACAAATACGTCGCAAGCACAACACTATTAGAGAGTTTCTCTCTTCTGGAGCTGTAAGAGTGGATTATGTACGGTCTGAGGAGAACTTAGCTGATCCTTTGATGAAAGGACTAGCACGAGAGAAGGTTTGTAAAACCTCGAAAGGGATGGGACTAAAGCCCTTAGATAGTTGAGTCACTTGTGATAGCAACCCAACCTGTAGACTGGAGATCCCAAGAAATAGGTTCAAAGGGTAATAACAAGTCATGAAGTGATATGAGTGGAATCATGCTAATATCTATATATGGGGGTAATACTCCAAGTCCATCCCTACGAAGCATGACATCCTGAAGGACAGAAGGTTGAGTTATTTATAACTCTTAATGATATCTAAACTCCATTTGGAGTGGGATACCTAGCTACAGGAGTATCCTTGTTGGACTCACCTAGGCGAATGTAGAAGTGAAGCCGCTTCCTATGAAATTTTGGGCGAATTCTCTAGATCATTCGCTATACTGGGATATAAGCACACGGCCGTAAAGTGATGGTTTTTGAACTTCACCCTAGTAGGACTGTGTGTGTGGTGTTGTCTGAGATAGAGTTCAAAACTACGGTTACTCTAGTATAATCGGAAGCACTATCACTACGTAAAGGTTCAAGTTGAAAAACACCTTTACTTATGCACAGTCTTATGATACGTTGCTCAATGATCTTAAATCAATTTTTAAAATACAAGTGGGGGATTGTTGAAAAAGTGTATATTTAAAATTGGAGGGAAAGGTTGAGGAAAAACTTTGAAATTTGGTTTTGAGTTTTGTCTTATTCACAAACTAACCCAAATGATATTTTGCTTGTCCCACATAGGAAAATTAGAGGAAGTGGGAAGGACGTATATAAGTGGAGGTTGGAGTAAGGGTTGGGCCCCTTGGGGGTACCAAGTTTTGTGAAGGGGGAGGACCTAGGCCCAATTGGGTTTACCATAAAACACACACGCGCGCGCGCGCGCGCCGCGCCGCCGCCCCGCTCTGTTCTGTTCCGGGCCGGGCTTGGGTTTGGATGTGGATGTGGATGTGGATGTGGATGTGGTCCTACTCCTATATATATCTTTTATACAAAATTTATTTGGAAAATAATTTTTTTTTTAATTATAAAGAGTTTATTTTCAATTGGAGACCAAGTCTCCCAAAACAACTCCTCCACGTTTTTTTTTCTCCAGATTTTTCTCCAACGTTCCCAGAGTTCTCTCCACGTTCTGCAACGTTAACTTTCCCAACGTTCAGAATATATTCTTTATATATACACAAACTGCTCTCATAAATATACAGACAGTTTTACAGAGAGAAAAAGAGTTACAGAAATTATTTTACACAGTTTCTATATACAATTTCTGAGCAACAATTTCTGAAAGGGTGTGGGTTTTCCGATCTTCCTCCGTGCAAGGATTTTCGAGACAGAGGCGATTTCTGGGCTACTTTATCCTGGGGACGTCGTGGCCTTCATCCGAACTGCTTGCACAACTTGGGCAGAGCCACGAAGCGTCTTAAAGAGAGCGACTAAGTCCGCGACTCATCCCAAGAAAAACGTCAAAGGCTACTGATATTGGTAAAATTGTTCCTTTTTAGTTTCTGCAGCAACAGCTTTTTTTAAACATGCTTTAAAGAAAACAAAAATACTTTGGAAAATTTTGAAAATTTTTAATAATGGAGTAATGGATAATACTTTAAAAGCACAGATACATTCTTTTGATAAAAAGTTGAGGACAATCCATTGAATTTAATATGAAGGGACACTTTTTTGTTGCACTAATTTCAAGATCTGCTTCAGATTCTGGGAATCATCATGTTGAACAATAAGGGTTCAACTTTAATCCCACTTCTAAAGTTCTAAATTGACCAACCAAGTTGTAAGCCACCAAAAGGGACCATAGACATTGGATTTGTATAAATACTATTTTGAAGATTAAGAAGGCTTCCAATAACAAATAAACTCAGGCAGAGATAACAACAGGTGGAAAATTGAACAATTCTGGCAAAAGAAGTAATAAAAATTAAATTCAGATCTAATAAGTCATCTAACTTAAGTTAGATTTTACTAAGTAGTCATCAAATACAAAGAAACTTCGTTTCTAATATATATTTTATGAAAGGGATTATTTGTATTTTCTCCATGCATCTCAAGCTATTTTTTCTTTGAAAGTTCAGTTTGATAGGTAAATTCAGGGCAAAACTATTTGTTTTAGAGGGGCAACTCTCTCTGTCTCTCTCTAGTGTGTATTAGTACTGGACACACCAATCACTTTGTTAACTTTCTTCACACAAAGGAAAGATACAAACACTATGTACTTAAACCGATGAGAAAAGATAACATAGAAGTAGTTCTTAAACGTTACTGGAGGAGCAAAAGATACAAGTATTATGTACTTAAAACAAATGAAAAAATATTTACCAAAAGGAGAAGTTTTATTATTTTTTCTTTCCCAAAAAAAAAAAAGCCGCGTTGAAACTGGAGGAATAATGTGGAAGGAGAGAGAAAACTTAAAATTGTTGTAATCTCTAATTTTTTGGTGTTTCCGAAGGATGAGAAAATCGGACAAAAACATAACTGCCACTGTTAATACAATTTTCTTTCTTTTTTTTTAGATAGAGAGAGAGAGAGAGAGAGAGAGAGAGAGAGAGAGAGAGAGAGAGAGAGAGAGAGAGAGAGCATTGAATTGTAATCAAAGTTCCTAATGCTTCTAAAATCTACGTCAACACAGGGGATTGGGGCGATCCACCACCAATAGTTTCCTTTTTTTCCTTCAAGCACCTTGGCTTTAGTAGTGGACATCTCACAATACGCAAACATGATAGAGTGGAAAGCAACCTGTTTGGCAAGGATTGAAGCTTAGGGCAGTCAAAATTTGTTAGCTCTTCAAGTGACGGAATGTTTTGGAGGCCATCAAACAGGGATTCCAAATTCACAGCTCCATTGATATGAAGACATCTTAGAGAAGTAGGAAGCAGACACTCACCTCTTAAAACAAACCACTTCTGGACTTATGCGAGACCAATCAAGAGAGGAAAACCTTTGCAGACGCTACTCTGAGATGGGCACTCTGAGATCTCCAAGCCAAAGTTCTTTTAGGTTGGGAGAAAAACCCCCTTGGGGAAGGGATTTGAGACATGGCCAATCATATATCTTAAGTTGTTCCAGAGCTTGCATCTGATCAGGCAGCATTTTGAGATTCGCACAGACACAAATTTCAAGTACTCTCAGATTGAGGGGCAAACCACATTTGGGAAATGACACCAGGCCAGGAGCACTCTCTATATTCAGTCGAGTTAGATGTAGAAAGCTGAACAAACACTGAGGGGAGGTTCTGAAATTCAACCAACCACACATAGTAAGACTTTCAAGTGATGACATGCAGTTAGGTAGTTGCTTCTCTACATCTGGCTCCAACTTCATCCAATTGAAACTAGAGAGAGCCTTAAGGGTGCTTGGTAAATTCCCTGTTGGAAAGGACCTCATGAGAGATGAGCAATTATTGATTCTCAGTGTTTCAAGGTGAGAAAAGTTTTCAGTGCACTCATGATTGTTGTTTTGATCCAACTGTGCAGTTGCTTTGCATAACCATTCCCTCGTAATTACAAGTTGGCACATCCCAATGCCTGCAGGCATCTCTTGTGTTACTGTGCAGTTGCTTTGCATCCCTATCATGATTGTTGTTTTGCTCCCTATCATTCCCCGACTTAATTTCTTTGCAGTTTGTAATCTCAAGCCTTGTAAGCATTGGTGGCAAACTTGTTCCTGGAAAGCACACAATTTTTGGGCAGTATGAGATTCAAAAATCTTGGAGAAACATAAGGCTGTTCAGACCACTTGGCAACTTCTCCAGATTAGGGCATATTTCTATTGTCAAACATTCAAGATTCTGAGGCAGTGCTCCAGAGTCACCTGTCAAGGACACAAGTTGATCACAATGCCTAACATTTTTAGACTCCTCCATACATTTTCCTCTTGGCACAATGACATCATTTCATTGCATCTCGCAATCCATAGATTTTCAACTACTCCCAAGAATTGTAGAGTGTCTTTTTGTAGTCCGGTAATACCTGGGAGTCCAACAACAATCAAGGTGGTGAGTGAGGCAATGCCTACAACACAAAGTCAGGACATTTTTCTAGCTCTAATACTCGAAGAGATGGAAGCCTTGAGAGTGAAACTTTAAACAGATTCGAGCAACACCGTATCCTAAGCTCACGCAAGCAAGGGAATACTTCAACACCAATCAAGGTAGACCATTCCTCCCAATCAGGCATGTCCTCAAAAGTCAGAGTTTCGAGTGACGGGAAAGCAACAGTAGGAGGACAACCAGCTCCATAAAACTCAATACCCACACTTTTTACCCAGTCAATCCCACTCATGTACAGACTTTTTTAGTAAGGGTAGCTGTCCAAGAGATGGTAAAGACATGAATGCTCGGCATTTTCCAAGTTCTAGGTGCACAAGGCTGGAGAATAAGGTATCTCCAACCCACTTAGGAAATTTTGTGCCACCATAGGATATAATTTTGAGCTTCTTCAAGTTTTGATGAAGTTCTAGGACATCAAGTACTTCCTTTTCAAGACTTTAATTTTGAGAATCATCAAAACTATCTTTCCATTCAAGAAATACCTCATCAAGCCTGCGCTTACTTAATAAATTGGCCTCCATCCCATGCTGGACATTCATCTCAATATGTAATCCCACAATTGTAAGTGTCCACTGGATATCGGAGAGGCTCCTCAACTCAGTTAATTGTAATCCGTTGATTTCACCCAAAACAATCTTCGTAGACTTGTCAACTTCCCAATGCCTGCAGGCATCTCTTGTAATTGGCCAGTACCAAAACAGTCAATGTAACACCTTGTTTTGTTTTCATTGATAAATGAATATTTCATCTTATTTTCTATTTATAATATTTGTTTGGGGCCAAACCGTAATTTTTTTAAATATAGAAAATACTTTCTATGGTTTTGAAAACGATATCTATATTTTTGTACAACTCGGGCACCGCATAAATACCAGTTTATATTTTAAGCTGCGACTATATCATGTTTTGGGTGTGGGAGCACGTGAGCTCAACCACACCGGGCAATTTTCTCCCAATTGCTTGGAGGCCACAACAGTGAGTTTATATATATATGTATATACCTCTCAACTCTCATATCACTCACTGTCTCTCTCAAATTCTCTCAACTCTCTCTTGTCCTCTCAAGATATAGACACACACATAGACAATCAGTATACATATACACTCACACAGATAGATAGTTATATATAATGCTTGTATCAACATCAAGAACGGGTTGAAATTCTTAGACGACGGAATTCACGGCGGAAATCCCGGCATCAAATTGTTGTCCTAATCCCTCTGTGAGTATTATGAACTCACTCCCAACGTTTATATATGTATATTCCTGTGTATATATGTGTGTATATACGTATATATGTATAATCACCATTGAAGCTTGAAAATTGGAGTTTTAGAAAAGTTAACCAAAATCAATTCCGTGAATTGAAAAAGAAAGATCTTAATCCGTATCGCGACGTATCGTTGATTTAAAGTTTTGTCACCTCTCGGTTTTTCATAAAATCCGAGAGCTACGATTGAAATTGGTTAAATCCGATCGCATATTCATAATCCTTGCGGAAAAACGGAGAGAACTATATATTACAAGTCATGTTTGCATTCAAATTTCAAAATGGGTCAAAAATAGGCTTTAAAATCGTTACAGGGGAGAATTGCTAATACCAATCGATTGGCATGTTTACCAATTGATTGGAATGTTTACCAATCGATTGGCATGTATACCAATCGATTGGCATTTTTCAGCACTGACAACTTTTAGTAAAACGGCCATAACTTTCTCTAGAAAGCTCGAAAACGCGCACCGCTTGAAGCGTTGGAAACTAGACTCAAAGACCTTTCTTTTGATATATAATTCATGCACAGAAATTATAACTCATTTTTGAGGGGATTGCTTCAAAGTAGACCCACGTGTGTTATAGTAGTGATAAAAGCATATTAAAGCCTTCTTTGATGAATTCACCGGTTGTTTCATATAAGATTTGATTTCTTCTAATATATCCATAGTTTCGTTCCCAGTACTTTATATTTCTGTATTAAGTCACATGTCATTCATGTGGAGTCAGTTGTACATGCATGGTGAGTGATGGTCAGTGTGGAAAAGAGTATGTGGTCGAGATTGTGTGTGGACACTCCCTGGTATTGGTGTACCAAAGTGTAATGTTACGATATTACGGCTGGAGTGTCTTTGAAATGCGTTGGTGACACTGGCTCCCATGGTAGCGCTAAAGTGTGTGACGCCAACTTGGCCATTCCCTGGCACCCATGGTAGTGATAAAGTGAGGCCTACTGGACACTCCCCTGACATGCGTGGTATGGTCAAAGTGTGAGGCATTGGACACTCCCTGGTACCCCGTACTAAAGTGTGAGGCAAACTGGACACTCCCTGGTACCCCTGTACTAAAGTGCGGTCATCTTAGTGTTTCAGAGTTACTGGAGTGAGAGAGTTGGGTAATGTGTTGTCAAGAGAAAAGAGTTGGTGAGATGAGAATGGTAGTATTGGTCTCATGAATGGTCACATGCTTTATGAATTAATGATTATGATATCACCCTTGTTGTTTCATAAATAAATTAATTCCCATAATAGTTAACCTGTTGAGTAATGGAACTGCAAAATGAAAGAAATTAGTAAATGAGTATGTTTTACATTCAAGTGCGTGTTTTTAATACTCACCAGCTTCAACAAGCTGACGGCGTCAATGCGCCCTAGACATCCGTGTTCAGGCTTTTCAAGTTATGACTATACTGGGCCGTATGACTATGCAATTTGAGAACAACTACTGGAAGGAGAATTTATCATAACATGTTTTAAATTATGAACTGTTTTGTAACAAGGATAACTGTAATAGACAATAGATATTATTTTGTTTTAAGGCGGTTTGTGCCTTTAGTGACCACGTGCTGTAATAACTATTAAGTTAGAAAAATTTTGTAAGCCTTGATTTCTCTGCTCTGATTATGGTTTAATGTTGTTCGACGTTTAGGACGGAATCGATCCTTCAAACTGTCGCGACTTACGGGTCCATAAAGGAAATTAAACGCTTTCCATATTTATGCTACGTCGGGGCGTGACAGTCAAGATGTCGTAGATTAATTAAATTCCCAATACTTGCGGGCAACATAGTAAGCCTCTCGCATCTATGTAATAGCAAAGTCTGTAGATTGTAGAGGTCAGTCACAAATTCTGGCAAACAATTGATCAAAATCTTAGACAAATTTAGATATCAAAGTTGTGTCAGATCGCTAATTTAATTCAGGTATCTCACTAATGGAATAACCACTCAAAGAAAGAACTCTTAAGCATTGTAATTTCGATAACACGTCATTTAAGACCCAATTAGATAGATGGAAATTTGGCCAATCTGGTTTAGGTAAGAAGGTCCGCAAACCCTTGACTCAGTGGAAAGCCTTGAATTTTTTGAAGACTTTCATATTGCTAACGAATGAATGATGAGTGATGAGCCTTTTTTAGAAACTTTTATAATGCTCACTACTTTGTACTTTGTTGTCCAATCTGAATGAGATTTTATCCAGCAATCACTCGAGCCATGTCATTCATACGGTCATGCATCATAAATCGGGATTAACTTCCACTTGAGCGTTTGAAAAATGACCTTGATAGAAGCTCATTAAAACATTCGCAACCTAACTCTTCCATTGACTTCTCCCCATCTGATTGTTGCAAAAAACCCCTCGGCCATCCATAACAAAACTAACTCATTCCTGTCAAACTCACAGTCATATGGAAGTACAGAGCAATAATGCGCAAATAACTGCTTCAAATAGGAAGGGAGATGATTATATATAACTCAATCTCAAAGTCGGAAGGATGCCACAGTCTCCTTTAGGTATATCCTATATGTTTCTATTCATTGTCTCCTCTCAATATTTTGGACTTGGATCAATGCGCAAGAGACCTCCAAGGGGCTTTTGTTGCGAGAGGCAAAACTTTGCAACTTCTCACAATTGCTTCTCCAATCACTTTCAAATTTGAATGCGCATCAAAATTCCTTGTACCCAAGGCATGTTGAGCGAATAGTGCATGGTAACCAAGCCCATGGTTGATGCAACACGTTTGTGGCGAGTTGTCCCGTGCTCCAGCTCATAAAGGACAGACCACATAGCAGAGCCCACTTTTCATAGTTCCCATAACAAAACATCGTCCAAAACAAATAAGAAAAGAAAGTTTCTCCTTTAGATCTCACGATTGTCTGTCCAACTCAAAGATCAATTTCAATGAATGGTCTTCGGAGGAACTTTCTTACTCGGTCGGTTCAATTTTCCAATTGGTCGCTATTAATAATTGTGGGCTTGTCCATTTTCATTTTAGTCCTTTTAGTTTCAATTGTCTTAATTTATTTCACGAAGATTGTTAATATTTTATGAAAAGAGTTGCTGGAATTTACTCACATGCTATGCTATCACGCTTTTTAGAGACAAAAAAAATAGAACACTACCAATCTCTCCAACCACTTGTCAACGTAATTATAAATATTAGTTTTGAGAGTTCCGTCCATTTTTTCTGATGGAATGGGACATTTGGACCATATTGCTTCTACTTATAAACTTCAAAAACCAAATTAACACAATTGAAACTTCAAAAACTAAAATGAAACAGAGACCAAACTTTAAAAGTTTTGTATTTAAGCCATAATTGTGTCTATGTACACGTACACAGACATATATAGATACATACATACATACCTTATGGCCCTTAGCCCCAGTGGCGGATTGAATAAGGGACAAGGGGCTCAAGCCCCCCTTGTTTTTTGAAAATTTTTATATATACCCTAAAAAAAATATAATTTTACACTTGATCCCCTTCCTAAATTCAAAAACTCCCTATTTTATTAGTATTTGAGTTTTGAATAATTCTACAAGACAACCAAGTATAAACCATTCATTTTATTGGTATCAATTTGTAGTAACAATGTGTCATTTTTGCATTTTATTTTAATTTTTAAACATGAGTATTGCTATGTTTACAAACGAAGCTAATCATTTTTAAATCTATTTCTACATATTTGATAATAAGATATGGTGTCAAATTGGGTTTTTTTAAGAACAATATTTTCTTTTGGGTTAATATTTATACATTTTGGTATTTATTTATCAACAATGCATGGTGTCAAATTAACTTCAGAATAGTTAATTAGGGTGAGCTAGACTACATTTGGGTTAAAATATCACATGGACTAAAAAAATTCTCAAATTTTGGGGTGGGCTAAAGTACATTTGGGTTAAAATATCACATGTACTAAATTTTTTTTTTTTTTGGACTAAAACAAATTCTCAAATTTTGGGGTGGGCTAGACTAAATTTGGGTTAAAATATCACATGTACTAATTTTTTTTTTTTTTTTCAAATTTGGGGGGGGTGGGGGCGGGCTAAAATATAACATGTACTAAAAAAATTTTCTCCAGATTTATATTTTTTAGAAAAATTTAGTGGAAAATCCCATTCTACTAACGTTTGTTGTAATAGACCCACCATTTGGTACTTCCGAATGATAGACCCTATAATTGTAAATGTTGTTAGAGATTAGTCCAAATTTTCCTATTATAGAATTATTAGATGTCTTTTCTACCCCTAACCTATATATATACATATATACATATATTAATTCAGATTTAATGATTGAATCAGTTACCAAATCTGACCAAATCTTATCAAATCCCAATTGATATTGGTTACAATATATATAGAAATTTTATCCTAATATTTTAGGATATTACTTTACACAACGGTTACAAACGAATTTCATCATGTCTAATTCAGTGTATTGCATATTCAATCTAGATATCACATTATAAACGAGTCTTTCTGCGGGTATTGAATTTTACACTGCAAACAGATCATTTTTATACTGTAACTGGTTTATTAGTGTGAAATTTTACACTGCAACTGGTTTATTAGGGAAATTTTATACTGCAAAATTTCACTGCTTTCATTAAACCGGATTTTGACTTGCCATATATACACATTAATTCTGGTAGTAATGATAGCATTTTGACTTGTCAATATCTCATTTTGTATTACTATCCCATAATTATAGTGCTTTCCGTTTTTGTGTTTGTGCCATAAATCACATAGCCTTTGAACCAAGAACATGAGTGTTAATATTCACACTACAACCTTTGAATTGTGGAGTTGTTTTTGGAACAAACTAATTAGCATTACGTTGGAATGGAGATTCAATTAGCAGTTGACTCTTTTTAATTTGGTAAGCAGTCATCATTCAAATAATAAATTATAATACATACTAGCAGTATACAATTTCGCACGACAATATAGGAATCAAGAACATGAGTGTTAAATTTCACACTATAAACCGTATCGATTGTGTGTGCGTGTGTATGTTTTCTGACAGGTGTTCCAAGATGGAGGAATAGGAATAGGAAGTACTCCATCCATAACCGGAGACCAATCACTGTTTTTCTTTCTTCATCTTCTGTTATTGATGTTATTGCTGTTCTTGTTTGCTTTGGCACGTACACTTGGCTTCCCTTATTCGATCGATCACCATTGTGTCCTCATTTTGCTTATTTATTGTTGTGGCATCAAGAGATGTTTCCATTTCCTTTTGTTTCAAATCTGTGCATCCCACCAAAAGAAAACAAAAAATAAATAAATCAATGATAAATAGACTCAAGATATATAACAATATATATATATATAGAGAGAGAGAGAGAGAGAAGTAGCGGAGCATAGTGGCGGATCGGAGGCGCATCGCCGGAGCACAGCGGCTGCGGAAGCGCAGGCAGAGGCACAACGCAACGTCGGATCCGAGGTAGGGGCATCCATGGAGAGAGAGATGGGTAGCCATGCTAGCATGTGTGATTTGCTCCTCTTTCTAATTTTTCACCACAAATCTATTGGATTTTTGAATTTTGAAAAATCCTAGAATCTTGGCTTGATTTTGGTAAATGGGTTGGAGTTTAAATGCTGGATTTTGAAGGGGAAAGTGATATGGTGCACACAAAGGGTATTTCGGTCCAAAAATCTGTGTGTGGACCTCTCACTAAAATGTATCTTGGGTTGGGCCTATTGTAACAATCTTAGACTAGATTAGACTTTATACTAATTAACTCTATTTTTTATTTTGGAGTTGTGTGTGTGTGTGTGTGGGGGGGGGGGGGGGGGGGGGGGGGGGGGGTGAGGTTGGCTTTGAATATAAGAAGTTTATTTGGGGCCATTTTCAATCCTTCCTCAAATTTGAGTAAGAGTTCCATTTGATATGAAGGTCTCTGATAGTGTATCTCAAATATTAGTAAGATTATTTTCAACCCTTGGTTAATAGCCTCAAACTCTTATCAAATTAAATTTGAGTAAAACTGTTGAAACAATAAAATAAAAACTCCATTTGGTATGGATTTGAGTCAAAATTTGTAGGAGATTTTTGAAGGTTTTGAATCGAATTTAAATTTGAAATGGGTTTTGTGTAAAGTTTTGAAGATGGTCTAAGATTCTAGTACTAGTCCATTACGATCGAAGAAAATTACGAGCCTCTTTTCAGTTTCGATTTTAAATGAGATTATGCGATTTAGAATCACATGAGATGAAGTACAATAAGATGAATTTCATTACATTTATGATTGGTCATATTATTTGTGATTAATTACAAAATATACTCTTGAAGTTTGCTCTCTATCTCATTTTAATTTGTGTGGTTTCCATTGCATCAATTTAGTCCCCTGAAATTTTTAAATGGAATCAATATGGTCCAAATATATAATTCTGTGAGAAAAGTTGACAGAATTTACTCACATGCTATGCATTGTCATGCTTTTTAGAGGAAAAAAAAATAGAACAATACCAACGTCCCTACCCAAACATCTGTGTAATTGTGCATATTAGTCAAGGGTGAATTCCGTCAAATTTTCTGAAAGAATGGGATATTTGGACCACATTACTTCTATTTAAAAACTTCATGGACCAAATTGATGTAATTGAAAGTATAGGTTCTAAAATGAGAAAGGGGCTAAACTTCAGGGATATGTTTTGTATTTAAGCCTATTATTTGGAATCCAACTTTTGAATCAACGGCATTATCTTTCACCACATTTCCCACTCTAAAATGAGTAATAATATCGTCAACAAATGTATATCCTAAATTTGGTTCCACAAATATGTGGTGTGATACATTTTGTTATAAGTAATACTGTAATATTCAAATTTAGTTTCCAAGTTGAAACTTGGACTACCAAAGCAATTTTGAATGAGAATCAAGTGGTTCCACTATAAATTGAATGTAGTCTTACACTCATTTGTGTTAGGAACCAAAAGATTGAAATAAAAATTTGAAAAACATTTGTTAATCTTATATTACATTGGACCACTTGAATCAAATAGTAGTATTAAATAATGCTTGGGTTATTGCACATCTGGACATGCTTCAGTTAATACGGGCTTTTGGGACTGTAAATTGCTTCCAATAATGAGTTCAAATAGGAAAATACATATCTTTTGGGTCCAAGAAGCGTGAAGCGTTACCAAGGCCATTGTATCCTAGTGGAGTGGCCCAGACCTCTACTTTGGAGAGGTGGGGGGTTCAACTTTCCCTAAGGGAAAGTATTGCCCAAAGGTTAGGTTGGGTCTTTGTCATACCCCTCTTTGCGTCTTGTTCTTAAGTTTGATTTGTAATATTATTGGGCTTGTTATTGGATTTGGGTTGGGTAACTTAGTGTGTGTGCGTCCATAGGCAGATAAAAAATAAAAATAAAAAAGTAAAGAAGAAGTATGAAGCATTTACTAATAATTATAATCTAGACTAGAGCCTGACAATATTAAAATACTATAAGGCTATAACACGGTGAGTCTATTAATTCAAGTGAAACTTGAAAAAAAATTATTATGCATGCGTGGTTAATCAAAGAGTTGTTGGCTTCCTTTGGATCCCCAACTTTTGTACCTTGTGTTTTTCTTTTTCTTTTTTTTCTTTGTAATGTTTGTACTTTAGTTTAATTAATGAATTCTAGTTCCTAGCTAAAAAAAGGTTAATCAAAGAGTTGTTTTTTTCCCCCCGCAAGAATAAAAAAGAAATATCAGAGAAGTCAATTTTGTAATTTAATTGAAAAGAAAAATTAAAATCAGATAAGAAAGAGATCATGCTCTGCCTCGCCCAAATCTTCCACATCCCTTTTTTGTCTCTTATTGTACGCTTTATCAATGTATAGCAGCCTCTTCGTTGATTTTAAAGATTGAATGATCTCAATAAAAAAAATTCCCGGATAGGCTGTTGTTAAAATTGTTCTGTTATTTCCATAAAATAAAAAATTGCTCTTTTATTTGTTTCTAATTGAAACAATAATTGGGTACAGGTAGGTAAATAAGATATTGATGTAATGTGTTGATGCTCGAGAAGCTTTATCCATGAGGTTGTCAAATTGGAAGTCGAATTCATGAATTGGGCATGTTTTGTAATGGCTACCACTATTGTCAAAGCAATATTGACTATTACAAAAGCAAATTGGTTATGTGTTAAACTGGGACGTTGCCACATAGTCAGTTTTATTTGGCAATGGTGGCTCCCTTGGTAATAACCACTTAGGCCAAGAGCATTCTCAGGCAATCCCAATCATGATTGTGCCAAAATGGCCAATCGCGCAAAATCACATTTGGAACATCTTCAATAGAGCCAAAATCACTTATCCAAAAATGTGAAGGTGCCTAAGTTATGCCTACATTACTATCCAAATTTAAGCTGTGGGTTATAAATTATGGGCTAGTGCACTGCTAATAGTTGCGCGGATTGGCTAGTGAGGAAAAAAGGTCGTTTCGGATTTGAGGACTTTCTTTGTGCAAAAATGATAACAAAAGTCGAACCAAAATTTGTATGACTACTAAGCTATAGTAGTAGCCAAGTTGGAATGAAACTTGAGACTTCGTTTAAGCCGAACTCTAAACTCAGACAACCTGAATTTGACTCTTCCTCTTGCACACCTTCTTTTCCAATACTGATGGCTTGTAGTTGTAGGACATCACTAAAATAGAAGGATTGTGGATTTTTTAGAAAATTTGACGAGTGGAATTCCTTTGCATGCATTGTAAAATAGCTGAAGTTGATGTTTGTCTCTTTCAATTTCTAGAACAAATTTAAGGCGGATTCTACGATACATCCTAGTGGTTTGGACGTACCTACGTGTTAGTGGTTTTGGGTAAGTGTGGATATCGCAGGATTTCCTTACCCACTTTTGAAACATTTTTCAAATTCAAAGAGTCGCCACTTAATTTTTAAAAGGAAAAATTAAGAAACCATTTAAAAGGAAACTGATCTTTTGCGAAACCAAAGATAAACTGGGTCCGGGGATTATGGAATGAAAGGGGAAGGAGCCCGGCGGACTAAAACACCCCCTTTCATCCTATCTCACGATAGGCCTCTACTCAACATCCTTTTTAATCAAATTAATAATCTAAGCATGCCCTCAATTAATACATATATGTAGGTATACAAAACACAAGCATGTTGAAAGGGTGCAAAATTGCTAACGGTAAAATATCATTCATAAGTCACATAATTCAAATAGCAAACAACATGATATGCAATAGAGAACTAGAAAACATACCCGGGATCCAGCCGCGAATATTAAACGTGCAATGCATGCAAGAATAGAAATCCTAAGAAAAGGTCTCTATCACATATAAGCACATAAGGCAAGACCTAGTCTAAAGTGTCGCACATGGAGTTTGAAAATCAATTCAAAATCAAAGAAATGAATTAAACTAGAGAAGGGATGAGAAGTTGTACCTCAAATGCGCTACAAAACAAAGGTTAGTACACATGCCTCATACTAGATCTAATATCAAAAGGTAATTAATCCTAAGTCATGTTCAATTAAATTCAATTAAGCCCAACTTTGTTCAAGAACTATTTCTAACTATAAGCATCAATGCATATGAATGAATGAATGATTATAAACAATAATAAGACATGGATTTATTCACTAATTTGGATGACTTAGCCTCTGGGTTTAATCTAAATTATCCTTGTTCAAAACATGGTTTGAGTCTTAAGCCATTAGGAGTCTATTTGAGTTGAAATAAATAAGGTTAGACAAAAACAGTAGCAGTTTTTTTTTGATTTACAAAGAGCAGACCCGACGTTCAAAAATGGAAATAAAATACTTTTGATGGTTGGATCTTATTGATTTTTGGATATGCCATGCCTCTGTGAGTCTAGTTTCTAACCCAACTTGAAAATCGAGGTTTCAACGGTTAGATCTCCGGAAATACTGAAAATACTAGACCTCACTCAGGAATCTGCAACTCTCTGTCCAGAGATCTTGTATGATTTTCTAAAAATAGTAAAACAATGAGAAACCCTTAGATCTTTTTAGGGTACCTTCCTAACACATTAAGGTACTTATAAAAAATTATTTGAGACCCCAAAAACTTAATTAGGGTTCTGATTTATTAATTTCAAAACAGACTTACTATTCTGAAAGTATTTTAAAACTCTGGACAGATTGTGATTAGCTCACAAAAACCATGATCCAACCATCCTAATCACAAGTTATTTCTAAAACAAAAAACACAGTGATTAAATGATGTGTTATTGACATTTTCCCGTTGGTTTCATTCGATTCCAACAGTTAGATCTTGAACTAAAAATCTTTGATCGAAAACAGTTTATAAACTCACTGTTTTCTCTTTGCTAGTTCAACTTTGTTGGTTGACCTCAACTATTAAAAAATGACGTTGAGGCTCAAACCAAACTATTTCTTCTACCATTTGATGGTCATTGAAGACTAAAAGGCATATATATGCTCATAGATTTTAATAGCATGGATTCTACAAGATCCAAAGAACAATAAACTTAAATCCATGGATAAAAGTTTGGATTCAAGTCACTACTCCTACCACTTAATTATCATTGGAGTTTTAAGACATTTAACACTTATGGATCTTGATGAAGTATTGATATGAACTTCACAAAATCCTCAAATGAAGAATTCAAGCCTATGAACCCAAGCTTGAATTCAACTTATCACTCCTACCATTTGATGGTCATTGGAGTATAAATATAATTAACATCTACTCAAACCTCATGAGAATATGGTAAGGATTCCATAAGATTTTCTTAATAAAGAGGTTCAAGTCATGGATTAAGACTTGAATCTCACTAATTATATGACTCATTCTAATCTCCATATGGATCATACGATCATAGGAAATTAAGGAATCAAACCCAAAGAGGTTCAATAAGATATGGAAGACCTCATGAACCTTTTGGATGAAATATAAATAAGGAAAATCAAAGATTACTTAGAAAACTAAGAACACAAATCTTCAAGGTTGAATTTATTTTAAACCCAAGGCATCAATTAGATCCAAATCAATGAAATAATATGAGATTCAATCACAAGTTCTAAGTGGTGTGTGATGAAATGAGGTAAGAAGAGAGGTTTTGAAAATGTGTAAAGTTCCTAGAACTATGAACTTGTGATTGAATGGCCTAATTCTATCAAGTGATTGAGAGGTTACCTCTAAAACCTCAAGGGATTCTTCAACTTCTTGTGAAGATCTTCCAAGATTTTCTTCAAAGTTCTTCAAATTCTTCAAGCTTCTTCAAGAAATTCTTCTTCTCTCTATATGATTTTGTATCTCTCTCTCTCTCTAAATTCAAGTATATGTGTTGATTCAAGTATATTCCAAGTATATCAAAAATGAAGATGAAAGTTTGTTTATATAGACCATTAATCCAGGGATAAATGGGTAAATTCGGGGTGGAGACCCATGTGCAAAGATTTCTTCTAGAACATGTGAGAAAAGCAGTCTGTTACAGCCAGCGGCACTCGACGGGTGCCGGCGGCACTCATTGAGTGCCGGGCGGCACTCTCTGAGTGCCGGGCGGCAAACAGAGAGTGCCGGCGCGGCACTCAGTGAGTGCCGCCGCGTTTTCCGCGTGCCGGGGCCGCCCGGCACTCAGAGAGTGCCGCCCGGCACTCAGTGAGTGCCGCCGCGTTTTCCGCGTGCCGGGGCTAACTGATTTTTGTCCCTCTTTTTGATTTTTCAAAAATATGTTGGTGTAAACACAATTTTTTCTATTCTATATATGTATATATTTGTATTAAGATCCCCCATGTGCATGGTATCAACCATGTGCATGGTATATTTTAAATATACTACTCTCTTTTTGTATTTTCTCTTTTTCCAAGATTTTTTATTTATTTTGTCCTCCCATCTCTTTCAAAAGAACTCTTTATTATTTTTATTTTTATCTTCTTAAAAACTGGTTCCCAGACTGGGTTTCTCACACGTTCTTCATTGTTCGGGTTTCTCCCGAATACCCAAACTCTTTCTCTCTTCCTTCTCCTTTTTTATATTTTCTATTTTTAATTTCGAATTTTCCCTTGAAGAATCAATTGAAGATTTTGAATTTCCTAGAAAATCTTCGAATGTAACCGGCCATTGTCATCATCGGTCTTTTAAGAGGTAACCAATCCCTGGATTTGACGTTTGGTCAAAATCGGGGTGTCTACAGTAAGAAACATATGTTCCTGACTCCTGAGGTAAGAAACATTTGTGCCCATTCAAAACATCGAGAACAAATGTTTCTTCTAACAGAACAAATATTTCTTACCGGGAACAAATTATTCTTAGCCAAAAAAAGAAAAAAAAAAGAAAAAAAGAAAGTTGGTATGTCTATACCACCTTAACACCTTAATGTACCGAAGTGATTCCCCAAATTTAATGAGTCTCTGCAGTGGAAGAAACAGAGCTCGGTCAGGTTTATTCAACATGTAAATAAAAGAATCTCTATTTAGCCAAAAAAAAAAAAACATGTAAATAAAAAGTTAAAGTTTAAGCTATTCAGATTATGAAAAACTTTGACAAACTTATAACTTTAATTCCCCTGGAATTTGGCTCAACAATTTCAGTTTTAAAAAAAACAATACGTTAACAATGGCCAGTAGCTTCAGATGCATTGAAATTCTCTCAAACCAACACAACGGGCCTCTAATTTAACAAAATTTCTCAGAATTGGCTCTTAAACAACATAAGAAATATCAAAAATAAATAAATATAAGACCACACCCAGCCATGAGATAGAAAAAAGAAAACGATATCCCTATCAGTACTGAAACAAGAAAAAAAAAACCAGACAACAAATTTTAATACAATGAAATAAACATTCATTGCATGTCGCATGTTGCCGAATGCCAACCCCAATTGATTGGGACACAACGCTTGGTTTGGTTAAGTTTGCATGTTGCATGTCAGAATTCAAAAAAATCAAAGGCAAATTGCAAACATTTGGCGGAAACATAGAGGAGAACGCAGAATCGATCAGAAAAATCAAACCTAGGGACATGAAATGCAATGAGGAACCGAACAACATTACCAGGGGAGTTGAGAGAACACGGCACAGGTTTGGTCCTCTTCAGTGAAGAACATAGTAAAAAGGGTGAAAAATTGATCAAAGGTCATTAGAAATGAGATAAGAATTTCAAGAAATATATGCTAGTACGAATCTATAAAAATCTAGAGAAAACATATAACTTTCACATATCATTTGCTCTGCGTGTTGATGCATTTAAACTCTACATATTCATCACAGATCATGTTGTATAAGAGGCTACACTTCCAGTATTTAATTTAAGATTAAAAAGTGACGTGCAAACTTTGAAATATGAAAAGATGCACTTGTTCTTGAACTCAACTTCATAAAATGGGATCTTTCATGAAAAAAACACCAATCAATCTACGTCACAAATTTCCATAGAAAGAGCTACATGCACGTACATTCCAAAGGCATATTTATGTAGTTTTTATTTTAATTTATTGGAAGTTTCAGAAGCATATATATATATATATATTTTTTATTAAAGGCAAAAAATTTCATTAAGAAAGGATGAACCCAATAGCTGTAGTTGAAAGCATGATATCTGAACCGAAAGATAACTATGGCCTCAATACTGTAATAGCAACAAGAGGTAATTAACAAGTGCAACCATACCTTGCCAATCAGCGCCACCAGCCACTGATCACAACTTTGAGTAGAAGTTGTAGCCTTTGCATTTCCACTCTCTTTTGCAACTCAGCACGCTTTAGCACCAAGGAGGCCGAGGTATACCATAAACTTCCATATCTCAAGGCAAATGAAGAAGGAGATGTATCAATCTCTGCATCTTCCATATATCCAGCCTCAAGGCCTAGAACATGGTTATGCCATAGCTCCAAGCTGTATACACTTAAACAATAAGCCCTAAGAAGAACAAAAACTGTACAGAAAGACACAGAAGATTTTAAGAACCCTCTATGGATCCCAAACTGTTAAAGGTTGATAAGACAATTTTGGGCCCATTCTCTAGTAGCTTAATTTTTTTTTAGTGTAGTTGGAAACTTGACATGGCATCAAAGGCTTGTTTGTGGGAGGTCTTGGGTTCGACTCTTCATTCCCGCTCAAGTGTGCATATTTGCACTTTGTTATTTGTCTCCGCTATAATGGATTTGGCTTGCAGCCACACGTGTGAGACGGGGTCACACATGAGGGAAGGTATTGAAGGTTGATATACATTGTTGTCTCATTCTCTAATAGCTTAAGCTTTTTGAGTAGTTGGTACCTTAACCAAAAGTTATCCCAAGAATACCAAGGTACTACTAGTCTATGCACACCCAACTTTGCAGAAAAGTCAAGCCATTAAATTTGCACTTCCTACTATGTGAGCCACTTCCATAACACAGGTAGAATTGAGTTCCTGGATGATCACTTGATTTCATTAGTAAAAAATACGTGTTTCCATGGTCTTCCCTCCATTGTGTTGACCCAAGACAATAGCAACAACCCAACAACATAGTCACTTTCTAATAGTACGCTCTTGAAAAAAAAGTTTGGCCTTTCGATGATAAATCGAAGACACATTTTCAGACCTTATTTGATGAGCCATCTACACAGTGGTTTTGAGAAACCTGGTAGGCGGGAGACTAGTCCACATTGGGAGCTGTAATACCCGCAAATTTCCTATATATATAATGGATCCCCGGATTTATGTCTGTATTTATGAGTTTATTTCCAGTAATTAATTCCTTAGCCTGTACTAATATACGTATAATTATATATATATATGTATATTTGTGACGACATTCAAAATTTTCATAGTCATAGAAATTGTATCACCTTGTTAATAAGATTTTAATTTCTAAGCCCGACACCGTATATTATTATTATATTTTAATAATTGCTATCATTACAATATAATTATAGATATTTTAATATTCGTGGTCACTAAGATTTATAACTATAGGTTATATCGGATATTAACATTTTGTGACATTATTCGTCGTCACTTAATATTTTAATATTATAAGTTATATTATATCAGACCAGATATCACTTTGTTTACCGTACATATATATATATTATAATAATTATATTGTTATTGACATTTTAATCCCTGACTATTAGTAGGAATATATTATAATTATCAATATTCTTATTTTAAACCCGGATTATAATATTCAGACCTGATGTCGTATTAGCTTCGCGACTAAAATTAGGATTTTTATTATCAATGTTTATTTTAGACTTGAACAATCATATTATATTTGGATATATAGTATATAGACCCAAAATTGTAAGATATAAACTCGGGCTGAAACGTTAGACCCAGACTGAGATTCACGTAGACCCGTGTAAATCTGTATTAAACTTAGACTGAATGGCACGCGGACCTAGACAAGCATAGGATCCCAAACTTATAATATATAGTACAACATGAGATGTTTTAGTACAATCCTAAACTAGCCTTTACCTATTGGGTAATTAGCCTACCCAAACATCCCCTTTAACCACCGGACATTACTCCACACACCTCTTAACCGCCGGGTAAAGACCCACACACTCCCCAAACGCCGGCCACTTTCCCCTCCATAGTACACATCATGTTCCCTCAATCTTTTCCCTCCATCATGATCAAGGAGATATGCAAATCTGCATATATATATATATATATATGTGTGGAGATATGTGTGCATAAATAGGTAAGTAACTAAGGATAGATTGGTGTATATATATATGAGTTACTGTAGGGAGAGAGGGAGAGAGCAACGGGTAGAGTGAGACAGAATTCAGAGGAGGAAGAAGGTAAAACTTCCCAAACCCCCTTTTCATTTCTATAACACTCACACACTCACAAACATACAACCAAGCAGAGCCTTAAGCTCTAGGACCCCAAGACCCACCATTAAAGCTCCGAGGAAGCTTTAAATCTCAACCTCAACTAAACAGCCTCAAATAGGTACTAAACAGACCCTAATGAACACAATTAGATCCCATAGGTTCAGTTTTGGGTTTAGGACCCGTTTGGTTAGGCATACAAGCAATTATTTCATTTTGAACCAAATCTGATTTTTGCCCGTTTTTGTGTAAACCGCTATGATTTGGGTTCTGTAATGTACTAGAAAGTTGTAGGACTCGTCGAGATGATCGATTTTCATATAAGACTTGTGCAAATCCGATGAAAAATGAGAGAGTTATAATTTATTTAATATTTATATAAATATGTTTGTATATGCGTGTATAATATATATATATATATATATACACGCCCAGATTGTAAGCACGAAGAAGAAGTGCTGGGTATTTTGGGAAATTTTAGAGTACATCTTTAGTAATGTAGATGTATGGTACATATTAGATTGTTTGTATTTTATTTAGATGAAACCTAGTTATAATACATAATTAATATGTTATAATTTTAAATAATATTAGTAAATAATATTTTATATATTCTGAAAATATTTAAGTAATATTCAATATTTTAAATATTTATTTTAGATTAGAATAAATGATGGATGCTAGTTTGATTTGGTGATGAAATAGATAGACATCTATTATCCATTTTAAATTCTAGAAAATTTGGATTACTACTTTAAAGGCTATACATTACTGTTTTATAACTTATCACATTATCAAACTTTATTTTAGTATTTTCTTAATAAGTAACAAGGAGCTAAACTAGAATAAATAGATATATGTAATTGTTTATTGTTTTAAATGGTTTAAAAATATATATATATATATACACACATATATATAGTTTTGTAGTATTAATTAATTAGTTATAAATTCTGAAATATTATGTTATAATATTTCTATTAGTCTAAAAATTTTATTATTCTTTATATATTATACTTGTTATTTATTTGAGGAGTTATTTAGTCTAAAATCCTAAGTACTAGACCTTTCTTACAATTGACCCAATCTTTGAAACATCTCAGCCTAAAGTCCACTAGTAAAAACATGGACACAACTACCCTTCCCCTCAAATTATGATAAAACCTACCAAATTTGGCTTCCCCATTCCTATAAATTACTCCAAATTAGTTATGGAATATGGAGACCTCATTATATGCGATTCCAATCCCAAAATTTTAGGGTTTTCAAAAATAAAAAATGGAAGATAAGAAATCATCGTCTCCAGCCTTTCGTGAAAAAAATCTTATCCTCTCGGTCTCCGGCGACCAACCTCCACTCCGACGATGACGATCGAAGCTTCAAGCAAGTTTTGGGACTCGGACTAGATTAAGTCGAAGAAGAAGGGTAAGTGTAAAGATAAACACTATTGTCTGAAATCGTTGACATGTTTTTCACACTATGGATCATTCACAATCAAACAATTGTTCATCAAAATCAGTATATCAGGGGTAAATATTTGAGAAAAAAATCCTGATATTCACTCACGCGATGGTAGATTCGGTTTTTTTTTTTTTTTTTGTGTATGTGTTTTCAAAACACTCTCTGATATTACTTGATCTTTATATGTTTTTAAGACCATAGACTTCAAAATTAGGGTTTTTTGGGATGTTGTGTTTTTGGTTTTCTCGTTTTGGGTTTCTGCAAAATACGGGATTCTCCAAGGATGTGTCGTTGTAAGCCTAATATAAGTGTGAAATTTAACACTCGTGTTCATCGTCACTTCTGATTTACTCTTCAGATTATTGTCGTTATGTAGTGTGAAGTTGATGACTACAACGTAATTATCAAACATGGATTGATTGGTGAAAAATTTGCCGTAGCGCTAAACGTAATTGTGTGAGACTTATGACTACATCTCATTGTTCAACGTAATTGTGTGAGACTTATGACTACATCTCATTGTTCAACTTTGGGATTTCCTACTTGTTAAATTTTACACTAATGTCTTCCTTTTGTCCATGTAGCTTTTCACATTCACCAGTCACATCAGATTACAATGCAAATCAGTGCAGGGCCGATTTAATCCACGAGTTCCTAAACTCACGAAAGGTCTTGGACATTGTTTTAACACGAAGCTAGAGAAGATGTTCTGAGAATTAGTGGGCAACTTGACGGTGTAACAAATTTATAGGGGATAATTCATTGAATTTTGTTATTTGCTTGTAACAACTGCATTATTTGTATAACAATGAAATTCCAGTGTAAAATTTCACACTAATAAACCAGTTACAGTATAACAATGAACTATTTGTAGTGTAAAATTCAATACCCGCAGAAAGACTCGTTTCTGATGTGATATCTAGATTGAATATGCAATACACTGTGAATTAGAAATGGTGAAATAATTTTTTTTTCAAAACCTAACGTGAATTATGGCACAAACACAAAAAACGGAAAGCACTATAATTATGGGACATTAATTCAAAATGAGATATTGGCAAGTCAAAATGCTATCATAACTACCAGAATTAATGTGTATATATGGCAAGTCAAAATCAGATTTAATGAAAGCAGTGAAATTTTGCAGTGTAAAATTTCACTAATAAACCAGTTGCAGTGTAAAATTTCACACTAATAAACCAATTACAGTATAAAAATGAACTGTTTGCAGTGTAAAATTCAATACCCGCAGAAAGACACGTTTATGATGTGATATCTAGATTGAATATGCAACACTGTGAATTAGAAATTGTGAAATTCATTTGTAACCGTTTTGTAAAGTAATATCCTAAAATATCAGGATAAAATTTCTATATATATTGAAATCAATATCAATTGGGATTTGATAAGATTTGGTCAGATTTGGTAACTGATTCAATCATTAAATCTGAATTAAATATATATATATATACGGTTCTGTATATATAGGTTAGGGGTAGAAATGACATATAATAATTCTATAATAGGAAAACTTGGACTAATCTCTAACAACATTTACAATTATAGGGCCTATCATTGGGAAGTACCAATTGATGGGTCTATTACAACAAACATTGGTAGAATGGGATTTTCCACTAAATTTTTCATATTTGAGTTCAAATAGATAATGAAAGTTAGTTTTAAATTATAATTATTAGGAAATAAATACCTAAAGTGGTTAATCCCAAGACCTATTGCCCTTGTCTTATAAATTATTTATTTGTAAAACCCAAACTATAGTATTTATATATTATAGTTATTATTTATTTGGGCTTGAATAAACAATAAATACTAGTACCTACTTAGATTTAAATGGATATTTAATATCTAATCGCCATGTTAAATTATGGAAAATGATACTTATTGTTTTAAAAGTATTTAAGCCATGCTTTATAATTTACTAAATTATAAACTACATTCTGGATATTTTAGTAATTATCGAGAAACTATTTATGTAATATTTTAATTCCTTTAAATATTAAACAAGTCCCGAAAATTGGGAGAAAAATTCTACTAGCCTATTTTAAGGCCTAGTATTTAATAAAAATATTTCTAAGGACCAAATATCTTCCTAAAATATATTTATACTTATAGGACCTCGCAGTCTATTATTAGACGATTAAACTTCAATAATTCATAGAAAATAAATCATAGCTCAGAAAAATACGCGGTTAGTTCCCAGAGTCTTAAAATAATGTCTAGAACATCCCCTTAAAGTTTGGTGACCTTTCGACACGGTCAAAAATACAGTTTATCTTTAGGGCCCAAACTGGTATAGAAAACCCAGCCTTTTATGCGACGGACTCTGATTTGAGTCTAGTCAATGGCGTTAGACTCAGAATGATGTCTAGATCATCATGTTAAGGTTTAGGGATCCACCCGGCACAATTACCATTATGCCCCTGATTTTGGTAAACTTATTAATCAATGTTCCATGTAATCTTAATGCTTTGTAGAAATCGCAACGCTTATTGTTGCGCACCCGCATCGAGGTGAGTCGTCCTAACTCACTTGGTATATTATAGATTTACTCTATGTGTATTATGTGAATACCCAGTGCGTCCTGTGTGGACGTAGTTGATATGTATTATATATGTGAACATCCAGATTTACTGCTTATATAAGGAATGCATATTAGTTAACTAAACCCCATGCTTAGTTACTATTCGCTGTTATTCTTGTTTATCATGATTTCTATTTTTATAGTCATATGAACATTCATATGATCATGGTCGAGTCTTGATGTCAACATTGACGTCTGCATGGTTAGTCACGGGGACTAACCCAGTCATATCAATATATACATTGAATGGACCGCGGTGGTCCGAGTGGTACAGTAAAGTAAATGGGAACAACGATGAAACTGCTATAGGGCCCTGCTAGGCGACGATAGCCAGAGTTTCCATTGAAATCATTGAAGTTATGCATGGATTGATGATTGATACGCTATAGGGCCCTGCTAGGCGACGATAGCAATGTATCCATCAGAATACAATAGTTATCTTTCAAATGCTATAGGGCCTTGCTAGGCGACGATTGCGCTGTAACTATTCTATTCTCCCGGCAAGGTCACGAGGACCTAAGAGTACAATGATTATACTCTTTCTTTTTAAAACCAAAAAACTGCTATAGGGCCCTGCTAGGCGACGATAGCAACGTAATCATTCTACTCTAAGCTAACGGCGTTACACTGGTAATGTAACAAGTCACATGAGTCAGTTGTGGTGTCTGTGGCCGAGTAAAGTCGAACATATCGATGATGCATCGTGTCGTATCTCATGCATATTTCTGTCATACATCATACGTATTGAGATAATGCTTATCAAATATTCAAGTTCGAGATATATGTGGTACTTGTATACATTGGTTGTATTAGGAGTGATCGGTTAGACGAACTCACTTAGCTTCAAAAGCTAACGGCTCTCCTTCCTGCCCTAGACATATCACGTCTAGATTTCACAGGTAACGACTCTCAAGACGAGGTCTACCGAAAGGGACGCGGCAGATGTACAAGTTGAAGCAAAGGACTCCGATATAGTCTTATTTAGAATTACTTAACTTGTTTTATTGTCTTCTATCTGAGGTAATGCTTTAGATATGTATTGTATGTAGATCGCCCTAGACTGCCTTACAGATCTTTTATTTAGACTCCTGATGTAATAACTAGATCCCAGACATTTGAGTTCTATTGAAGAATACCAATAGGTGTTTTTATGCTTCCGCTTACTCTGTTAACCATGTGGAGAACGTAGAAATGACAATCAGTTAATGTAACTCGTCATTCCCTATGGGTCCAGAAAGGAAATTTTGAATTTTCCCTATTTTTGGCTACTCCGGGGCGTGACAGGAGCTATTTGTGAGGTTTGTCGATTATCATGCCCACTCGGCCATTTCTCAAAAAACCCATTAGAGGAGACTGAGAAGTTTGGCACATTTGCCTTTAACATCCAAAATAGCCTTGTTTTGATTGGTGAATAAAACCAGAAACTGCAAATATCGACTGAGAAACAGAGAGAATTTTCTTATTCATTGTTGAAGAAACTATTACACGCGGAGTGTATTTATAATGAAGAAGATGCTGAGCTGTCCACTAATTGATTCAGTTACAATCTATTGTTTGTTACAGCTCACTCCCTAACAGAATCAATACAACTTGCTAGGAGTCTTCTAGAAGCAAATCTTCAACCTACTCTGGATTGCTTCACAAATGCTAGCAGAGAGATCGATACTAAATGTCTTACGATCAGATCCATTTGTTGCCAAGTATTGTGTCTTTGCCCTCAGAATACTGCCCCATTCCTACATACCCACATAGACCAGGAAATTACATAGAATAGCGCTTTAGATTGGGACGGAGGGAAATCCATTGGATCACCAAAGCGGGTATAATGAAGGCAGGCATGAATATATTGACCACCAACAAAGGTAGTCAATTTGTCCATGTGTAGGAGCAATTAAGCATTAGGTGGCCAACTATTTTTTCGAATAGTCCACATATCGCACATTTATCGGTACCCAAATGGATAAGCCTTTGGAGGTTTTTTCTAATAGCAATTTTACCTTGAAGTGCTTGCTAGCAAAAAAAAATGAATTTTTTGGACAGTATGTCCTTTCAGAAACTTTTGAGGGACACAGTGTCAATCTCTGTCTATTTTTGGTCACGCTCTCCACGGATCAAATTTCCAAATAACAGAATTAGTTCTAGTTTGGCTCAGATATATCTGGTTCAGTTGCAGTTTCTCATCTCTCGCCAATGATCGTCTTCCCACCCAAAAAGTCATCTTCTTTGCGCAATTCCCATTCCCATTGAGTCCCATTCCAATTCCCAAACTCAGAGATGCAGCCTGTTTTGTTCACGACAAGTGTAAAAACTATGGGGTATGCTACCTTAACAGAGTGAAAGAATACCCGAATTTGAAACACACACAATATTTCTACACGTCATCTAGTTTCAACTACTGTTGCTGATGAGCACTACAAAGAAGAAGAAAATAAATAAGATCAGAATATGCAAAGAAATATTGCTATTGCGACGATGTGAGGCTCTGTGTAATGCCCATTACATACATGATACAACCACTTGATCTCCACCACTTGATCATACCTTCCACTTTCCACGCCCAAAGATTGAGTTATTTGTCTGTGCAAAACACGTGGTATTGCTCTCTCTTGATTGCAATTTGTCAGTGACTTAACCTAGACCACTTATCCCATAGTCATAAAAGAGATTCCACCACCATAGTTCCAGATTTATCAATTAAATGCCAAGAATAAATAGCTTAAACAACTAATACAAAAATGCACCTCAAATTACCAATTTTCGAGCTTTAGAATTTGTGTAATTGTTACTACTCAGCACCTCCGAGCTAAAGTTGGCACGAGCTCACAACGTTCCCAGCACAGCCCGAGTGACACCAGGCACTCTCCACACGAAACCCGTAGACAGGGTTCTCTTCACCATACATTAAATCTGAGTTTCACTGAAATTGCCAAATCCCACGAGCAAGAGTTTCGCAATAGCGAAAATGAATTTCCAATTGGGCCTCTTTCTAGGCAGTTAAGATGCCCCATAAAGTCGTTTTTGGTCTTAGGCAGAAAGAGGAACCTGTCAATCTTGGTCCGAATTTGCATTAATAAATTCAACCGACTCCAAAAGAACCTCATAAGCAAATTGTGGTAAAATTTCATGAGCTCAATAGTTTTGACCATTACTATATTTAGAGTAGATTTCAGTATTCACAGCACATTACTATATTTGTACTAATTGCTACCACCTCATTCCCAAAATTTTGCAGGACCAAGAAATGTGAGAGCTATTCATGAGACAATCTGAAGAACGAAGGAATTATACAAGTTATGAAAGTAGCCCTGTGCTAATGTCACATTCTAGTACATCATATTTTTAGTTGAAAAGAGCTAACTGGATGTCCATGTTGAAGAAAACTTGATCAGAAGAAAAATCCCAACAATTAAACAACTTTTGGGTGGATTTTGCGGAGGCATAGGTATACACATGAATACGCAAACAAAAAGTCTGAGGGAAAATTTCTGAATGTGATGCCATTGAAAGCTGAAATGCACAAAAATCAATAAAAACATGAAGAGAACTAAGATTTCAAAGTCTGGATTTCAAAAAACAAAAACAAGAGCAACATGTTTGTTTCTACAAAAAAATTATGTTACAACTGCTTATCTGCATAAAAAAACAGATAAGAGAGAGAGAGAGACTACATCCGAATGAATATGAGAGTCACTATGCAAAATAACTACCCATATATTAAGCAAAATAACATGAGAGTCACTAAGCAAAATAACTACCCGTATATTACTAAAACAAGGCAGAGGGAAATTTTCATGAAAGACTACATCCGAATGAATATGCACACTCATTCACATACTTTGGAGAGAGAGAGAGAGAGAGAGAGAGAGAGAGAGAGAGAGAGAGAGAGAGAGAGAGAGAGAGAGCATTCTGTATTCATTCATTTAGATCCCCTCGGACATGCTGATGTCAAAACTTGTCTTGGTAATATCAATTACAACACCATTATTAGACTTATCTTTGAAAGATATTTTCGGTTGCAATCACACAATTCTTCTATCAATTCAATTGGGACGACTATCACACATTGACATGGGTAGTCCTATTGCATTTTCACTATAGCTTTGCCTATGCGAACCCCAACCAGTTTTCTCCATTCGAGTTGATTCCTTCAAGCAGTAAAACAATATGTTTGATCAGTTGTGAATAAACATTCCAATGTGACTGAGCAAACAAAGTCGACTCTTAAGACATAAATCGTCATATTTGCTAATTAGGAAAATGCATTGTGTTGTTTTTAAATCCACCACCAATGCTGATAAAGGAGACAATGCACTTACCAAAAACAAAGGAAAAGAAATGATTGGCATAATCCCTGAGCTAAAATAATATTGTCTTTAGTGAAATGAAAACATATTCCTTCCAACTTAGACCTTTTATGAATCTCATATTGAGAGTTAGTGTTTGTCCACCTAACAATATGTTAATAGCACATTAGGCTCAAGAATTCTTTTTCTTTGCTTTTCCAAGTCATATATGTAAGTTCAGAAAACATAAGATGAATAAGAGCAAGTCTAGCTTGGTCATGAATCACAATTCTTTTTATTAAACCACAAACACTCCACCCCCCACCCACACACACACAAATTTCCACTTTAATGTGTGGGGTAGAAAAATTGGAGCAAGGATTAACAAGGATGTAGTAATTTCAAAACACAAAAGCAAATACAGAAGTGTAACTAATGCTTGCCTTCTATTATCTACCTTGAGCACAAAATTTTACTTTTGAGTTATATGCCCCAAGTAGCTACAAAATGTAATAAATTGGATGTTTAACTTTACTGTGTTGGTACAGATGACTCCAAACCATGAAATTTGGATTGTGATTTTTTGAGCATCAATATTTTCATCTCTAAAATGCAAATAGACAGTTTCATAAGAAGGAAAATAGTATGTAACTCTACTCTTAACTTGGCGTCAATATAACTTTTGAGAACATCAATCATACATCCTAGTAGTTTTGGTTGTAAGATACATCCAAAATTGCGGTCAAGATGTAGTAACTGATGTCCTAAAATGTGTAACTAGGTCCTAGAGTGTATTAACTTTGAAAACCACTTTACTTCTAGAAAAGAAAAGTGGTTTTCAAAGTTTGGGATCAAGTTACGCTTTTGGGGACATAAGTTACACCATCTTTGCAGCCAAAACCACTAGACTACTAGGGTATGAATGATACAACCAAAACATCTCTCTCTCTCTCTCTCTCTCTCTCTCTCTCTCTCTCTCTCTCTCTCTCTCTCCACGACTTGGACAGATTTGAAAAGATGGAAGAATTTATATAAGAACTTCTTCTGTCATTTAAGATGAAATCTATAATGGAATATATCTTCAACATAGAACTTGCCAATGTAGTTACTGGAGGTATTCTAACTTATAACTTGCATATAAGATTTGTTTTACTTGTGCATTTATGGATATTAACCTACTTTTCTTATTAGTCCAACACCAAGCTCTTCTCCTTTACGACGCCTTAACCATGTTACACTAAACTTAAACCTCAATCATACACAAATGACAATACTGAGGCCAAAGCAGAGGATTGGCTCTCTGATAAACCCCTTTGAGGTTGCCTTCTAAAACTTCTCAGTTATTATGAGCTACTTTTACATAGGCACATAAAAGTACTCGCCCTCTAATCAAGAAATCATAGATTAAGACCATCACATTCAGTAGTGATGTAAAAAAGATTTACAAATCCAAATTACATGTTTTTGCCGAGTGTTCATAGACCCGAAGGAATTTCTTAATAGAAAGACAGATTGCTAAATTGATGGCCCTGCATGCCATTGGAAATTGATTAAAAATTAACATCCTGTTAAGACCACCTACTCTCAGTTTTGGAGAGAAGATTGTCCAAGAGGCTACAAGTTGTAAGATGGATCTACTGGCAAATTTTATTGAAAGGTATAAACAACTCATACCGGAAATGGGAGGAAAAGTATGCAAGAGGCCAAAGCAGAGGATCGGCTTCTACAGATATTATGTTTCTAGTCAAGGTAAAAGCTAACGAAAATAAACAACTCTTACCGGAAATGGGAGACAAGTATGCAATGGGGCCTGCTCGGAGTTCTCTTCCAGGGAAATGTTATATCTTCGTGTTATGTTAGCTACTCGGATTCGGGCTATGGTTTCTGGCATGCTGCAAATAAAAAGAATCAAATATTACAATAAGCTGTGCTTTAATTTATTTCTTCATCATAATTTTTTTTTTGTCTCAAATATATTAATAAATAGAAAAAAAAAAAAAAGAAAAGAAAAAGAACTGAAGTATCTAATGGTAATACTGAGGTTTTCCAATTTTTGTTACATGACATTTCTAGCCGATTAGATGAAATTCAAAACATAGGATAAGAGCAAAGAAAAAAAGGACAAATACTACATAGAAGTGTGCTAACATAACGCTCAGCTGATTATATGGAAAGAAACTCACTCCACGAGATATTGTTGATTCTTCTATATCATTTTGTCTAAACAGATGTTGGAGCCATGAAAGAAAACCCAAGGAAGAAGTGTAATTGCAAATGAAAAGCCAACTTCTTTAGGAATTCCTGTGAAAAAAATAAACCTCGGCACTGTACACTTGACAGTTTTGTAATAAATACACTTTCTTTTCTTCAGAACTTTGTTCATTATGCAGCCAAGTGATGCATCCAATTTCTTCATACAAAGTAAAGATATAGATATTAATTACTTAAACCAAGGATTTAAGATAGCATAGATGCAGTTCTAAAAGGTATTATACCATTTCATTTATATGTAAAGAAGAGCAATTTCAAAAAGAAAAAAGAAAAGCAGTGCTGAAATTGGAAGATGGATGCAGGGAAGAGATAGAGAAAACACAAAATTGTAGCATGTTTGAATCTCTAAACTTTCTGTGTTTACAAAGGAAAAGTATATCAATTTACTTGCGATGGAGAAAATCGAACAAAGCCATAACTGCAACTGCAAACGGTGCTGTTGCAGCTTAACTACAATTTTAATTTTTATTTTTTCAAAGAGAGAAGGAAAGAATATATATAAATAGGGTTAAATACATTTTACACCCTTGTAGTTTGTCATCTGTGTCAGTTTGGTCCCTGTAATTTAGAAAGTGTCACTTTAGTCCTTGTAGTTTCATAAGTACGCCAAATAAATCTAATATGTCCTTTAGTGACGAATAATTTTGTCACTGAAAGTAAAAAAATTTGTCACAAAAAGTGTTTTGAGGGACTAAAACGACACACTTAATGAAACTACAGGGCCTAGAATAACACTTTCTAAACTAGAGCGACCAAAATAGCATAAAGTGCAAACCAAGAGGGTGTAAAATGCAGTTAAACCATATAAATATATACTAGGGAAAGGATCTTTTAAGGGTAGAGTGCACTGACTTTGTTAATTTAACGAGAGAGAGAGAGAGAGAGAGAGAGAGAGAGAGAGAGAGAGAGAGAGAGAGAGAGAGAGAGAGAGTTGTGATTGAATGATTCCGACTGTAATCATCGAATGAGCACGCAGGGGATTAGGGCCTATCCATTGCCAAATATTATTATTTTCTTTTCTTTTTTTCAATATAAAGAGAAAAAGAAAGAAGAGAGAGAAAGAGAGAGAGACGATACCTACCTGGATATATAACAATATAAAGAGTCTGGCTGGCTGTTCTTTAATTGACTTTTCTATCCTCACTCATTCAACAGAACACAGAGCTTCCCCCCCGACTGTAAATCATAGTTCGTGAATGTTTCTATAATCTATCCTCACGCAGGGGATTGGGGCTATCCATTGCAAATATTCTCCTCTTTCCTTCATGCACCTTGCTTCTAGTAATGGACAGCTCACAATCTCCAGGCTTGAAAGAGTGGAAAGCAACGTGTTTGGCAAAGATTGAAGCTTAGGGCAACGCCAAACTGATAGCTCTTCAAGGGATGTAAGGTGGTTTTGGACGCCAATGGATAGGGATTCCAAATTCACAGCTCCATCGATAGTAAGTCTTCTTAGAGAAGTAGGAAGCAGACACGTCTCACCTGGAAAGCAAACCACTTCTGGACACTTTCCTCGAAGCCCAAAGTAATCAAGATAGGCCAACCTTTGCAGACCCCGCCCCCACTCTGAGATGGGCACTCCGATATCTCCAAGCTCAAGTCGTTTTAGGTTGAGAGGAAAACCCCCTTGGGGAAAGGAATTGAGACTTGGACAGCCACGTATTGAAAGATCTTCTAGAGACGTGAGAGATTGCATCTGATCAGGCAACAATTTGAGATTCTCACAGTCATCGATTTCAAGTCTTCTCAGACTGCGGGGTAAACCACGTTCCGGAAAAGACTCCAGGCCAGGACACTTTTCTATATACAGAGAAGTTAGATGAAGAAAGTTGAACAAGCACTCAGGGAACGTTTTGAAATTCAACCAACCACTAATATTAAGAGATTCAAGTGATGACATGCAGTTGTGTAGTGGCTTCTCCACACCTGTCTCCAACTTCTTGCAATCGTAAACACTGAGTTTCTTGAGGGTGCGAAGATGTAAATCCCCAATTGGAAAGGACGTCAAAGATGAACAATGCCAGATAATCAGTGTTTCTAGATGAGAAATTGTTTTTGTCTGCTCATGATTGTTGCTTTCCTCAGCATCATTCTCCGAGTTAATCGCTCTGCAGTTGCTTTGCATCATCATTCCCTCATTATTACATCTTCGCACCTCCAGAGCCTTGCAATCTATAATCTCAAGCTTTGTAAGATTGTTAAGGGTGTTCAAACCACTTGGAAACTTCTCCAGATTAGGACAATACACCAATGACAAAGATTCAAGATTCCGAGGCAACGCACCATCCTCACCAGCCAAGGATACAAGTTGGTCACAATACGAAACCTTTAACTGTCTCAAATTGATTAGATCCTCCCATGCACCCTCCTCTTGCCACAATGACATCATTTCACTGCATGTCATAATATCGAAACTTTCAAGTGCTCCCAACAAATGTAGAGTTTCCTTTTATAGTCCGGTAAGACCTGAGACTGTATCAATAGTCAAGGTGGTGAGTGAGGCAATACCTACCATACATCTCAACACAACCTCAGGACATTTTTCAAGACTTAGTACTCGAAGAGATGGAAGCCTTGAGATTGAAACTTTAATCAAACTCGGGCAACCTAACATCCTGAGCTTACTCAGGCGAGGGAGTAACTCTACACTAGTCAAGGTAGACCATTCCTCCCAATTTGGCATGTCCTGAAAAGTCAGAGTTTCAAGTAACGGAAAAGCAACAGTAAGAGGACAACCAACTCCATAAAACTCAGCACCCACACTTTTTACCCCGTTCATCCCACCAATTCTCAAATTCTTGAGTAAAGGTAGTTGCCCAAGAGATGGTAAAGATGTGCATTCTCTACAACAACGAAGTTCTAGATTCACTATGTTGGAGAATGATGTATCTCCAACCCACCCGGGAAATTCTATTCCACCATAGGATTTAATTTCGAGCTTCTTCAAGTTTCCATGAGGTTGTAAGACGTCAAGTACTTCCTTTTCAAGACTTCTATTTCGGGAATCATCAAAACTATCACTCCATTCCATCACTACTTCATCAAGCCCGTGCTTACTCAATAAATTGGCCTCCCTCGCATCCTGGATATTTCTCACAGTATCCAACCCCACAATTGTAAGTGCCCCTTGGATATATGAGAGGCTCCCCAACTCCCTTACTTGTAATCCATTGATTTCGCCCAAAACAATCTTCGACAATGTTCTCAGACTTGCCAACATCCCAATGCCTGCAGGCATCTCTCGTAATTGGTCAGTACCAGAACAGTCAAGATGTCGTAGATTAACTAAATTTCCAATACTTTTAGGCAAATTAGTAAGCCTCTTGCATCTACGTAACAACAAAGTCTGTAGATTGTAGAGGTCAGTCGCAGATTCTGGCAAACATTTGATAGAAGTCTCAGATAAATTTAGATACCGAAGTTGTTTCAAATCGCCAATTGATTCGGGTATCTCAATAATGGAATAACCACTCAAAGAAAGAACTCTTAAGTTCTGTAATTTGGGTAACAAGTCAATTAAGACCTTATTAGATAGATAGAATTCTTCATATTCTCTAGGTTTATGAATTGGGAGAGGTAAGAAGGTTCGCAAACCCTTGACTCCGTGAAAAGCCTTGAATTTTTTGATGACTTCATATCGCTGACGAATGAATGATGAGTGACGAGCCTTTTTGAAAAACTTACTATGCTCAGCACTTTGTATGTTGCTGTCCAATCTTAAGGATATTTTTCCAGCAATCACTTGAGCAAGATCATTCATAAGATCATGCATCACAAATTTTGATTCACTTCCACTTGAACATTGGAAAAATGACCTTGATAGAAGCTCATTAAAACACTCGTAACCTAACTCTTCCATTGCCTTCTCCCTTTTCGATTGTTGCAAAAACCCCTCCGCCATCCATAACAAAACTAGCTCATTCGTGTCAAACTCATAGTCTTTAGGAAATATAGAGCAATAGGCAAACAATTGCTTCAAATGGGAAGGAAGATGGTTATAGCTCAATCTCAAAGCTGGAAGAATACCATAATTTTGTATATTCCATATATTGCTATTCACAATTTCTTTCCAATATTCTAGACTTAGATCAGTGCGCAAGAGACCTCCGAGTGTCTTTGCTGCCAGAGGCAAGCCTTTACAATTTCTCACAATTGCTTCTCCAATCTCTTTCAAACTTGGATGTGCATCAAAATCTCTTCGACCCAATGCATGTTGAGCTAATAGAGACAGGCATTCTTCATTCTCCAAAACATTCAGAGGGTAAGCTGGAAGAGAGCTCATGGTTGTTGCAACACGTAGGTGTCGAGTTGTTATGATGATCTTACTTCCCGGTGCACTAGCCCGTAAAGGACCACAGAGCAGATCCCAATCGTCATAGTTCTCATTCCAAACGTCGTCCAAAATAAGGAGAAATCTTTGCTTCGAGAGTTTCTCCTTTAGACTCAGTTGAAGCTTATCCAAGCTCTTGAATTCACGGTTATCTGTTGTCACAGACTCAAAAATCATTTTCGTAATCATGAACACATCAAAGTCTTCAGAGACACATACACATGCTTTTAAATCAAAGCAACTCGATACTTTGTCATCACTGTAAACAAGTTGGGCAAGTGTGGTTTTGCCAAGTCCACCCATGCCAACTATAGGAATTATAGAGAACACCTCTGAATCTGATTGTGGGTGGTTGGCTTCTTCATGAGCTTATTTGAGTAACATTTCTACTATTACCCGTTTATCATTATCCCGACCAAAATCGAATTAATTAATTTTTGTATGCCTGTTGCATTTCACTTGCATGTCCAGCCAGTCGATTGCACGGAACTATGACCTTGGAGGCTCGGGGCAACCCGGTCGGTCAAGTCATCATGGGACTGTGTGATCACCCTTGATCTCGTACTATGATTTGGTATATGAAGCATCCTATCAGGTGTGTGTCAAGGGTCCCTCATTTGACCAAAACCCGGCCTTTGCATAATAGCTTCTATAGAATCTTTCCATGTTAAGGAATAAATTCTCGATTAGGGTTATGTGCTAGGGAGTTTTGTGTGCCCGGAAGGGATTATTTGAGATGATGACGATACTAGCTTGATAAAAGACATAATCTTTTAATCACCTTTTGGCAATTTCTCCTCATGTTCCACGACATTTGGAGAACATGCTGAACTTTGATTATGAAATCACACTTCTTATATCATGTCTAGTTAAGCATCATTGACCTTGTATGCATCCGCATTCATGAAAAGTACGGCGATAATCCGATCATGTGATCCTCTTACTCGAAGAATTTTTCTTTGAAAGCAAACAGGCTTTTGCCATCTTTTTCAATTACTCTTTCAAAGATCTCTGGAGTTCGCCTCTGATTAAAACTCCAAACTAACCTTCGAAAATATTTTGAAAGAATTGCTTTTCAAGTGAATTTCAAAGCAAAGTCTCAACCCAATCATCTTTTGTTAAGAAATGTTTATACCTTCAAAGGGAAAATCCAAAAGTTGTTTTCAAAAGATTTTATCCGAGAAATACTTTCCAAATGGTTTTGAAGGGGTAATAAGGATCACGATGAGGGGAGAAATCGGCACACTTTACATGAATGAGGATCTTATGTGTTTATGTGCTTATGTGCTTATGTGTTAGGATTAGGATTTTCTCCTTTTTGGCATGTAGAGTAGGCACACACGCACACATGCATTGCATCCGCATGATATACAAAATAAAAGTTTTTGTTAAAATAAAGGTGAAAAGGTCTTCTAAAAAGAAATTTCAAAAATTTACTGTAGGGGCGAAAATAGCAAATCAAGCGTGGTTTAGGGACCCCACAGCAAGGCTAGTGAGGAGAGGGCGCGCTGACATGGCCGAAGAGAGAAACAACGAAGAGATGTCCGGTTTAAGGGTACTGGTAGAACAACAAGCAGAGCAGATGAGGCGACAGGCTGAAAACATGAACCGCATGATGGGAATGATAGAAGAGCTGAATCGCCGACCACCACATATGAATCCGCCCGTTATGGACCCGCCTTTGGGAGGAGGGGACGGAGATTGGTTCGACGATCAGGAAGCACAATGGAACGACGCACTAAGGGCCAACAGGGACAGAGAGAAAGATGAGAAGGAGAAGCTGCTGACCGAGAAGATAGAAAAGTTGGAAAGGGTAATGCGCAAGGCTCAGGGAGTGGATACCTACCTGATGGAACTAGAAGGGTTGTATGACGGAGTACGCGAAACACTGCCTGCCGAGTTCAAGATGCCGGTTTTTGACAAATTTGACGGCACCGGGAATCCTCGCAGTCATATCCGGATGTGCATAGGAGCTTTTCAGCCTAGCGGCCTAAGCACTACCATGATGGCTGTTCTATTTCAACAAACCTTAACAGGAGCCGCTCTATGATGGTACCTTACACTTGAGCCAAGCAAAACTAGAGTTTGGGAAGAAGTCATAAAATCATTTGTGGCCCAGTATGAGTACAATCAAGACCTGGACGTCACTGTTCAAGATCTAGAAACAACCAGGCAAGGGAACAAGGAATCATTTGCTGAGTATCTAAGTCGATGGAGAAGGAAGGCCGCGAAAATGGTGCAAAGACCATCAGAAAAAGACTAGATCCGAATGTTGATGAAAAACCTACAGCCAGTCTACCAGGAGAAGATGAGGTTTCAGTCAATCAACACTTTTGCCGAGGTGTTCGATGTAGGGACAAGGATCGAAGACGCGATTCAAGAAGGAGTGATCAAGAAAGAAGAACCACTAAACCGATATCGGAGGCCCAGTTATGGATCAAATGGAGGGCATTCAGGGGGTCACTCTGGCCCCACCGATGTCAATGCACTCAGCGAGCCGGAGAAAAGATTTGATATAACCAGAAACCATCCAAGAGGGGGGGGAGGATAAGCCACTGAGGAAGTTTTCAGATTTGGGAGTATCATTATCAACCGCCCTCGACAGACTGTTAGCAAAAGGGCATCTTCGTCAGTTAGAACCTCGACCCCCGCCGAGTCCACTCCCGCCGCATTTCAAAGGAGATCTCTACTGCAAATATCATCAACAGAAGGGCCACTCGACGGATCGGTGCATGAGGTTAAGGCACGAAATCCAAGACCTCATTGACAACAAAGTGATATCCGAACCACCTGTCAAAGCCCCCAATGTCACCAAGAATCCTCTGCCAAACCATCATGTTGTGCCACCACCGCGGGGTCTCTATTTCTTAGAGGTAGAGGGGATGACATTCGATCCGTCCAAGCTAATCGCAAAAGTCGGGGAACCAAGGAAGTTTTATCAATTGCCGGGGAATCTGGGGATCTGTATGCTTGGGAGCCAGCCAGAGATATGGGAAAATGAAGTGACGGGGCAGTCAGACTGGTGGGTCCAAGAAAGCAATGATCGAAACATAGATCAGGTAAGGGAGGATGATTTGTGGTATCAAAGCGACGAAGAGGCAAAGGAAGGCTCAGAGACCGTTTCAGAAGCCGACAACATTTGGGCAAAAGAAGAGATCGACCATTTGACTCGGTCTGGCAGACACTTCAAACCAAACGAACTAGAAGAAGATCACCCGGGGAGAGATCAAGACAAAGGAAAAGGGAAGATGAATGAGGAAGAGGAAGAAGATAGGGTCCTAAAGCAGATGAAAAAGACTCAGGCAAACATCACCGTTTGGGGGTTGCTAATCGCCTCCAAACGCCATAGGCAGGCGGTCCTAGATGCTCTGAACCAAGCTGACGTGTCTATCAACACCACTCCGGAGGACCTCATAGGGCTGATCGGCAAAATCCCGACTTCGGCTATTACCTTCTCATCAAATGACTTACCTCCGGGAGGACCCACGCTCAACAAGCCGCTGTATATCACTGTCGAATGTTTGGGGAACACCGTACCCGCTTGTCTCGTTGACAACGGGTCTGCTCTTAATGTATGTCCCTTCCGTGCAGCCAAGCGAATGGGCTTAGATGAATCTTCCTTTGTGCCGTCTCAACAGAAGGTCCGGGCATATGACAACACCCAAAGAGTAGTCATGGGCATCATCTTTCTTAATCTCACTATCGGACCGATGAACAAAGAAGCTGAGTTCCAAATCATCGATATCCCCGCTTCCTTCAATCTGCTGCTAGGAAGGCCCTGGTTGGACAGTTTGGGTGCTATACCGTTAATAATCCATCAAAAGGTTAAGTATGTCTGGGAAAACCAAGTCTGTGATATTCTCGGGGACAGCTGGGTTCGTCTGTCCGAAGCATCATCAAGTGCACCAGTCCTAGAATTACAGTTACAAGAAGAAGAGGCAAAAATGGGGGGGTTTGAGTTCATCAGCATGATAGAAGAAGGAAAGCCGAAAGAGCTTCTACCACCTCACCTTGATCAATATGCTAGCCCAGTAGTCGCAGGAATCATGAAGAAAATGGGTTTCTTTCTAGGATTGGGGTTGGGGAAGAACCTTCAGGGCCTGCCGGAGTATCCAAGAATCCCAACTCAGACTCACACCCACGGTCTGGGATACCAACCAACAAGGAAGGAACTGAGGGCGAAGAAAAAGGCCGCCAATGCACCACTGGACCCTTACCTAAAGACGCTCAATGGATATTTTGTTATGGAAGGAGAGGATTTCTCCTTCTGTGGTTTCCTAGAACCATGGATGGACCAAAAGGACAAACGCATGAAGCCGGGGTTCGAGATCTTTTTCTCCCATGAATTTTCCGAGTATAAAGACCCATTTTTGCAAATGCCTGGAAAGTCTGTTGCTGCCAAGGACTGCATTGGTACGCTAGATGGCTCCGCCATGAAAGATTTGTTAGGCGAAAGGAACACCGAGGTTATGAAAGAGGATCCTGAAAAAACCAAGGGCAAATACATCGAGGGCGTGGTGGAGGAAGCAGCCGAAAGTGAGGAAGGAGGGGAAGATCAGAAAGAGACTGACAAGGGGAAAGCTGAGAAAGGAGAGATGGAGGAAATCACCAAGACAGGAGATCCGGAAGAATGCTTCATTACTGACCTGGGAGGAGAGAACAAGAAAGAGTGGGTTTTTGAGTCTAGTGATAGGTTCCCCCCGCACCCGGAGTCTGTAATGGCCCAAATGAGGCGTCTTTCAATTTCCATGTCTGTTGTAATCACTCCAAAGAAAATCAATGAAAGTATGACTGATTCTGCCTACTCGAACGCGCTTAATGAATGTGATGAATGTGATGGTCATGAAATACCTGTTGAACTGCAAAAACTAATTGAAAAAGAAAAAGAATCTGCATGTAAAATCATTGAGGACACCCTAACAATTAATCTAGGAAATGAAAATGATCCTCAAAATGTCTTCATCGGCTCTACACTTGGCAATAAAGAAAGCAAAGAGCTAATCAATCTATTAAATGAATTCAAAGATGTTTTTGCATGGTCCTATAACGATATGCCAGGTATCGATCCAAAAAAAGTCCAACACCACATCCCTCTCTTTCCTAATTCAAAACCCATAAAACAGAAGTTGAGGCGAATGAGGCCAGAATGGACGCTTAAAGTAAAAGAGGAAGTTGAAAAGCAATTAAGAGCTGGATTTCTAATGGTCACCGAGTATCTCGAGTGGATTGCCAACATTGTACCTGTCCCAAAGAAAGATGGTCGTGTTAGGGTTTGCGTTGATTTTCGAGATTTAAACAAAGCAAGCCCTAAAGACGATTTCCTATTGCCCCACATCGACGTGTTGGTTGATAACACTGTGGGACATGAGCTTCTATCTTTCATGGATGGATTCTCCGAGTATAATCAAATCCTCATGGCACCCGAGGATAGAGAGAAAACCACGTTCATCACTCCGTGGGGGACATATTGCTATAGGGTCATGCCATTCGGACTTAAGAATGCAGGTGCAACCTATCAAAGGGCTGCCACCACTCTACTACATGACATGATCCACAAAGAGGTGGAGGTGTATGTGGATGATATGATTGTGAAGTCCAAAGAGAGAGTAGGGCACTTAGAGGCTTTAAGGAAGTTCTTTGGGAGATTGAGGGAATTCAAGATGAGGCTGAACCCACAGAAATGCACGTTTGGAGTCACTGCTGGCAAACTGCTAGGATTTCTCATTACCCAAAGGGGGATAGAAGTGGACCCCACCAAAATAAAGGCCATAACCAAAATGAACCCACCAAAGAATGAGAAAGAGTTGAGAGGGTTCCTGGGTAGAATACAATTTATAAGTCGCTTCATCTCAAAGCTCACCATGACCTGCGACCCGCTGTTCAAGTTACTCAGAAAAGGAGAAAGGTTCGAATGGGATACCTTATGTCAGCAAGCCTTTGACAAAATCAAGACCTACCTCCAGAACCCACCTGTCCTGTCACCACCATCACCTGGAAAACCTATGTTACTTTATCTCTCCGTATTCGAAGATTCAATGGGGTGCATGTTGGCCCAAGAAGGAGAAGAGGGGCACGTAGAGAAGGCCATTTACTACTTGAGTAAAAGAATGGTCGGATATGAGTTAAAGTACTCACCCTTGGAGAAAGCCTGTTGGGCTTTGGTTTGGTGTACCCGTCGTCTTTGTCATTACATGTTAGCCTTCCCCATGATCTTAATCTCCCGGATGGACCCATTAAAATACCTGTTCGAAAAACCCGCCTTGACCAGTAGGATTTCCCGTTGGACCATGATGCTAGCCGAGTTCGATATCAGATATGTCACCTCCAAATCCGTCAAGGGGAGGGCCATCGCCGAGTACCTAGCTGACTTCGCCGTGGAAACTGGGGAGAAAGGAGAATTCAAGTTCCCTGATGAGGAAGTAATGGAGGTAAGGGAAGACCTGTGGAGGATGTATTTCGACGGAGCAGCCAATCAATTGGGTTATGGAGTTGGAATCATTCTTATAGTGCCCGACGGGACCCCCACCCCACTAGCCGTCAAGCTCAAGTATAACTCAACCAACAACACCGCGGAGTACGAAGCATGCATAATTGGGATGGAAGCAGCCTTGGCTTTGAAAATCGAAAAGATCGACGTCTTCGGAGACTCCAACTTGATCATATCCCAAGTCTGAGGGGACTGGAGGGTAAAGCATGAGAAACTGAGACCTTATCATGACTATCTGGAAAGCCTGAAAGCACAGTTCCAAAAGATTTCCTTTTACTACCTCCCTCGCGAAGAAAACCAATTAGCCGACTCTTTGGCTACCTTAGCCTCAATGATCCAGATCCCTTCCAAAACTGCCATGATCCCGCTGTCCATAGAAGTGAAGAACCAGCCATCATTTGAAGCGATCGCAGCTATAGAGAGAGAAGATGAAGTGCCTTGGTATCTGGACGTGTGGAAGTTCATTAAAGAAGGAGAATACCCCGAAGGAGCCTCAGAAAAGGATAGAAAGGCGATACGACGATTCGCCGCTCAGTTTGTGATTTACGCGGATAAGTTATGGAAGAAATCCTACACCGGATATAATCTAGAGTGCCTATATGGAAAAGAAGGTAAGAGAGTGATGGGGGAAATACATGAAGGGGTGTGTGGGCCCCATATGAATGGGCACATGCTGGCGAAGAAGATCATCCGACAAGGGTACTATTGGACGACCTTGGACAGACTGTTGCGAGTATGTTAGAAGATGCCACAAGTGTCAGATCCATGCAAATCTGATGCATACCCCGCCATCACAGCTCTATAGCATGACCACCCCTTGGCCATTTTCCGTATGGATTGATATCATCGGTGAGATAGTCCCAAAGGCCTCCAATGGGCATCGATACATAATCGTGGCAATTGATTATTTTACGAAATGGATAGAGGCAGCCTCATATGCGACTTTGAAAGCCAAGGACGTGGTAAGTTTTATCGAGAAGAACATAATCTGCAAATATGGGGTCCCGAATGAGTTCATCTCCGATCACGGCAGTCATTTCCAAGGGGAGGTTATCCTACTCCTAGAAAAGTATAAAATCACTCGTCATCAGTCATCCCCGTATAGGCCTCAGACAAATGGAGCAGTAGAAGCAGCAAATAAGAATGTTAAAGCAATCTTGGGAAAAACGACAGATACATATAAGGATTGGCATGAGAAGCTGCCATTCGCTTTGTGGGGATACCGAACCTCAGTGAGAACGACAACATGTGCTACACCATATTCGTTGGTGTACGGGATGGAGGCAGTCCTTCCAGTCGAGGTGGAAATACCCTCTCTCAGGGTCTTAACAGAATGCGAAGTGACCGAATCAGAATGGGTACAAGGAAGGTATGAGGAGTTAATGTTACTCGATGAAAAGAGGCTGGTCGCAATAAACCATACTCGGGGGTACCAGAAGAGGATAGCCCGTGCTTTCAACAAAAAGGTCCGCCCAAGGAAGCTTGCTGAGGGTGACCTTGTCCTCAAAGAACTGAAAGTGCCTGTTTATGACCCCAGAGGAAAATTCAAACCCAACTGGGTCGGGCCATACATCATTAAGACTCTCCTTTTCGGGGGGGGGGGGGGGGGGGGGGGCGGCTTATCTCATGGACCTAGACGGGGTTGAATTTAAACAGCCGATTAACCTCGATCGCCTCAAGAAATATTTTGCTTGAAACCGTTTCTTTCAAAGCCTCCTACCTAGATGAACTACGCTTGACCTGATTCCCGCTAGGGGATACGTAGGCAACCTACTTGGTTCGGTCACTTAAATAAAACCGCCCGAGCGGCGTTTTCCTTCAAACCTTGAGCCGAACTACTGCAGGCCTGATACCCACTCGGGGTTAAGTAGGCGGATCCTCAAAAGCCTTCGGCCCACGCTCAAAAAAAAAAAAAAAAAACTGTGCTAAACTAGGGGCAAACTGGCGTTTGCTCAGAGCCGCTTCAAAGCCATAAAACCAGGGGCAAACTTCGTTTGCTAGCCGAAGAACCCAGATACAAAACCCTCCCTTGGATCATCTGGCTATCGAGATAAGTACTATAAAGAAACAAATGAGAATTCATGATATAGAAGGATTAGAGCTTAAAGCAAAGAAGCAAAGTAAAGAGCCAAGTAAAGACATTGAAAGGAGAATTTTCATAAAAGATTAATCGAAAGGGTGGACACTTTAGATTTAGCATGGCAACACTTCTTGAAAAAAAAAAAAACATTCAAAAGCGCAAACAAAGAGTAGGCAGGGTCTGTCAGAAAGTTTTGTAAAATGGCAAGCATTTTCCCCTGTTTTCGTCTGCTTTATTATGCATATGTCTGTCAAGCTCGCCTCGCAGCCAAGGTTTGGATCTCTAGGAGATACTCATTAGTAGGCACAGTCAGAGCAGGAATCCTCGGGAACGGAGCAGCCATTCTGCCATGCCAAGCCTCTATGAAAGCCTTCACTATGGAGGGGCGCAAAGCGGACCCCCTAGTAAAATCAGCAATTATAGAATCAGTGGCGTCTTGTAAGAGTCCAAACTGACGGACCACCCGGCCAGGAATGTAAAAAGTAGTGGCATACAAACCCGGCAGCCAGATGCCAGGTCGCCCAGGGAGGCACACAGCAATAGAGCGACAGATCCACGACGGACAAATTCAGCAGATGTCACTAGAAGAGAGGCCCTGAAGCCAACCAAGCCACGCTTCGGCAGACTGAAACAAGCTATGAATCTCCATGCGGTCATAAGGAAGTGACCCACGGAGATGGGAAGCATGTATGAAGAGGTCCAGACGCTCCATGAGCCAAATTTGCAAAACAAAAGGTGCCCCGGCAGATAACATAACCCCAGTAGCATGGGCATGGCCCAGTCCGATCTGAGTTTCGCCAAGGACCAGCATAACAGCACTTTTCATCTCCCGCAAACCACAGGCAATGGGTATAAGAATGGCAGAAGATGACTGGAATAGGAAGTAAGAGAGCATGGCAATTGACAAGGCACTACGTCGGATGATCTGGTACTCACCATCATAGGGGTCCCCTATGGGAGCATAAACCGAGGCAAGGCACTCAAAATCAATATGTCTGTCACAAATAAAGGAGCCCGCCATATTTCGAGATATGTGGAGAAGAGTGGCTAAGTCGCGGACATACCCGGTCTGAATCTGAGGAACCATCAATTCAGCAAAAGGGTCAGTGTGAAGAATGGCGCTAAATTCTTCAAACAAGGGGCAAGTCTCTTGAGAGCCGAAACGGAAGACATTGAGAGTAGGATCCCAACACTGAATGGCAGCTCGAAGTAGGCCCTCATTCAAATTCATCTGTCAAAAAGAAAAGAGATCGTTCAGTCTGAAACACTCAAAGTTAAGCTTGTCAATACCCGAGAGAGTATCCATCCATGGGAAGAGGGTTTGAGAACTAATGGGGGCCATTTGAGGGGAGAATAAAAAGGAAAGAGGAGTATTTTGCGGAGCTTTGAGAAAGAAGGGGTGTAAATAAGAAGAATAAGGCTGTCTACCTACCCGCGGCACTCGATAAAGTGCAGCGGCACTCGGCGAAGTGCCGCGCGGCAATCCGTGAATGCCGTTGCGGCACTCGCTGACTGCCGCCGCGGCTCTCACTGAGTGCCGCGGAGGCTTAACCGAGTGCCGTTCCGAGTTTTTCATTGGCCAGGATTTGTTTGTAACATGATCAGCCCACCTGCAAACGGAAAACTAGATAGAAATAAAAACGTGCGCATCATGCAGCACGTGCAAATACATTCATTCATTAATTTATTTCATGCATTTGTACATTTCAAAGAAACAAAAGCATTCAAAGATAAGAATAAAGGCGGGACCAAGCCATGGTCCCACATACGGCAAGAAATGGACCAAGCTATGGTCACACATACGGTGAAAAGCAATCATGTAATAATAAAAGTATTAGGAATGCCTATCCTACCAACTATCAGGGAACATCCATCAAAATAAAGCATATGTGTATATATACAGTCATCCACCAAAATAAAGTATAAATCTTCCCATAACACTCAAAAGCAAAAATAACAAAGGAAGGGTCAACCCCGACCCCGACCCCGGCCACGAGTCTGACGAGTCGTGCGCCTGAGAGGCTCCTCCTCTGACTCGGTCCCGCTGCCTCCACCGCTCTCTCCACGTCCGCCGCCTCGGCCTCTGCCACCACTAGTGCCCTCACCTCCGCCGTGCCCAGCACCGCTACCTCCGAGGGCATCGCTGAGAGGGATGCCAAACTGCTGGAGCCGCTGCTGGAGCTGCCCTACCTGCTGAGACAGAACTCTGATCTCCTCCGCCTGAAATAAGAGAAGATGAGTCTAGGAAGCATTGAAGTGACAGATAAAATACTGAGAACAAAAGGAATAGAAACCATACCTGGGCTCTCAACTGAGTCGCAGCGGTCGCCCGAGCTCCCTCAGCCTGAAAGACAAAAATCGAGAATAAAGGTTAGTAAAAGAAAAAGTAGTCAAAGTCAAAATGAAAGGCGGGGAGAAGTCCCTTACCATCCACTCTCGCCCGAGTACCCACTGTCGCACACTATGGGCATATGCCAAGCCCTCATCCGCATAAGCACGCGGGACGACGTCGTAATGAATAGGAATGGTGGGAGCACCCCGTGATAATCGAGGGATCGTCGTCAAGTGGGGCTCGCCGAATGAAACGGTAGACATGGTCCAGTCCCACTCAGGCAGGGCAGGCGGACGAACCGCAGCAGGAACAGGCTGCAAACAAAAGTAATAAAACATGAATAAAGGATAAAAGAAGAATTCACAGAAATAATAAGGGAATTGTTTACTCACCCGAGTCACTTCCATCAGAGGGAAGTTCGGCATCAGCTTGGCGGCACGGAAAGCCGCATATCCTGACGGGTCATCCAAAAGGCCGTGGATACCAGAGCCAGCTCGAGCAGCTGTGAACTCGCTGCCCTGAAGAGTGTCTGTAGCCCTCATAGAATCGGGAGGAGGGAACGGCACAAAGAACCCGGGGGCCGCTATCGACTACCGGGTCACTCTCTCTCCTAGATACCACGCCAGACCCTCTGACCCGCCATCAAGAAGTCGTCTCGTCGGGTCATACCCGGCCGACTCTCAAATCCCCACACTAGCCTCAGGCAACACCCTAAGCCACGGCTGCCAATGCACGTGCCCCTCCCTCAGGTTCGTCAGGAAGTTCCTGAACGAAATGAAATCATGGGCCCCGGTCTTCCTCCCGACCCTGTCCTTCGCCCATTTCAGCCCCTGGGGCATGATAAGGGCGTCGGCCTCACGTGTCTGAGGAGACATCATGCGAAGATACTCGTGGGACCAAATCTGTGACACAAAAAAAAAAAAAAAAAAAGAGAAGAAAGAGGGTTAGTCTCACATTTTTTATATGATAATGAGCAATGGAATGTAGAAAAAGGTATACCTCCCACGCTCTCCAAAAACCGCCAGTGGATGCCGGCCTGTCCCGAGATATGTCACCCATATGCCTATATAGGATAGCCAACCCTGTACCAGCCCAATCGTACTCGGCGACCCGGTCCAGGCGCTCCAGCGACGCCACCAAGGAAGCAAAAATCCGATCACCCTTGGTGCTCAACAAGGAGCACCCCAGCATGTACATCAAGAAGCCTCTGGCCATCTGCTCGTCCGTGAAATCGGGTTTGCCCCGGAACATATCCATAAACCATCGAGCTGTGACTAAAGCCTCCTCCGGGACCACCCCTAGCAATGGCTCCATCTGGTCCCACTCCTGGTCTGTCAAGTACCTCAAAGGCTCTCCGCCGAAGGCTATCCCGGTAATCATAGAGAAGTCCAGCGGCGTCAATGTCATCTCGCCAAACGAGAAGTGGAAAGTGCTGGTAGTATCCCACCACCGCTCGGCCAGCGCGTATATCTGCTGTAAGTCGTTGGAGCTCTTCGTCAAAAGTTTGACGAAGTCTCCAAACCCAACCGCGTCCACCAGGGCCCTCACCGCCCCACTCAGCTCAGTATACCACTCGTATCCGTGTGCGAGGCTGCCGTGCCCCTTCAGCACTTTAGGCTGCAGCTGCAAAAAAGAATCGCAAATTTTAGTGTTAGTAATCAGATAGAAGAGAATAATAAAATATATTTGTAATAAGCAGATGATAATAAGGAAAAGCGGCACGAGAATGAATGAAAAGAAAGAGAAAGGGAAAGAAAAGGAGAGTTCATAAAGAGTGTCACAAGCTTGGCACTCAATCATAAAAAGCTTAGCTTTCGTTCACGGAATAATAAAAGAAGTGAGAATGTGCAAAAATGCTGGAATAATTTCAAGAAAAATCTAAAAATAAATAATAAAACAAAAAGGGGGTGAGAAGTAACGCAAAAAGATCCAATGAGTAGCAGGATTCTTAATCAGTATACATCGCAGTCGAGGGACCTTTTAGAGAAAGTTAATAAAATTAAATATGCACAGATACAGGTGAAACACTCGGGAGTTCGTAACCACGGTGATTGTATTTATGAGGAAGTGTGAAATTTCGAATAAAGCAGGATTGTGTTCATGAATTTTAATAATTATAATAACAAGATAAGGTCAAGGGACGACCAAATTAAATAGGCGGGCAAACACAGATACGATTGGAACACTCGGAAGATCAACGAGCATAAAGAGATATGAGAAATGATATTGCATAGCATTCATGAATTTCAGAAGAGAAAAGAATTGAAAAAGAAAGAGAAGCGTTTACCTCACGCTTAAACGCGCGGGCCGACAAGTGCTCATCGGGGTCCCTCAGTAAAAGCGTAGCATCTGGATGGTAGGTGGCTGTATACCTGGCCTTCTTCTTGCGCCCCGAACCACTCGCCATAATCTGTCAAGGGAAAGGGGAGCTTTACACGTTAAATTTATGAAAAATTAAAAAAAAAAACGATGAAATACAAAGAGTTTAATCAGGTCTTGATAAAAAAGAACATACCTGTAAGTGTCGTGGATCAATACAGAAGCAAGGAGAGGATGGGAGATATTTTTCTCCAGAGAGATTTCGAGAGAGAGAGAGAGGAGTGAGAGAATGAATGAAATGTAATGAACCCGGCGGTTTAAGCCACTGCCGCTCATTCGCGGCACTCAGTTTTTCGTGCGCGGCAGTTGACGGACTGTCGCGCGGCACTCACTGACTGCCGCAATGGCACTCCGCGAGCGCCGCACGGCAGTCACGGACTGCCGCGGAAAACCGCGTGTGCCGCGATTAAGGCGGTTCAAAGATGCTCATTTTTCCCCCAAAATTTGAGCCAAGTCCCGAAAATTGAATTTGAGGCCCCAAAATTTTCCCTCATTACACTTTTGGCCCTCGGGGTCATTTTTAGATACACTTTGACTACAAATTTCAAAATTTAAGAGTATATATGAGCCCGAGGGCCTCGAGTTTTTGAAAAGTGAAGACATTTGAGCCCGTGGGCCTCCAACCTTGGAAAATTGATAATATTCGAGCCTGTGGGCTCCCGAATTTTGAAAATCAAAATTTTTTTCGAGCCTGTGGGTTCCCAAATTTGAAAATTTGAGCCCGTAGGCCCAAAATCTGGAAAATCGATAGAAGATTTTAGGAATGTAACAGACTTATATTCTCGGTCCACGTAACGGATTTACGTCGATCCCAGTTTTGAGAATATGACGGATTCATATTCTCGGTTTCGCAACGGATTTGCGTTAACCCTCGTTTTGAGAATATGACGGATTCATATTCTCGGTTTTCGCAACGGATTTGCGTTAACCCTCATTTTGAGAATATAACGGATTCATATTCTCGGTTTTCGCAACGGATTTGCGTTAACCCTCGTTTTGAGAATATAACGGATTCATATTCTCGGTTTTCGCAACGGATTTGCGTTAACCCTCGTTTTGAGAATATGACAGATTCATATTCTCAGTTTTCGCAACGAATTTGCGTTAACCCTCGTTTTGAGAATATGACGGATTCATATTCTCGGTTTTCGCAACGGATTTGCGTTAACCCTCGTTTTGAGAATATAACGGATTCATATTCTCGGTTTTCACAACGGATTCGCGTTAATCCTCGTTTCGAGAATATGACGGATTCATATTCTCGGTTTTCGTAACGGATTACCCTCGTTTTGAGAATATGACTGATTCATATTCTCGGTTTTCGCAACGGATTTGCGTTAACCCTCGTTTTGATAATATAACGGATTCATATTCTCGGCTTTTGCAACGGATTTGCGTTAACCCTCGTTTCGAGAATATGACGGATTCGTATTCTCGATTTTCGCAACGGATTTGCGTTAACCCTCGTTTCGAGAATATGACGGATTCATATTCTCGGTTTTCGCAACGGATTTGCGTTAACCCTCGTTTTGAGAATATGACGGCTTCATATTCTCAGTTCTCACAATAACCTTTGAGATCAAATCAAAAGCACCTTCATGACCCCCGTAATAGGTTTTCGCATAGATAATCTCCCCTGATTAACATGACACAAAATGCGCGTCGTGCGTGGGAAAAACATGATAAGCATGACACTTACACAACCAAGTCAATCCAGAAAACACCTTTGCATTGGCACTTACATCACGACAGGATAGGTGCATCCATCTGTGTGGCTCCTTGCGATTGTGTGTGTCCTAGCCTTGCTTGAACTACGTCTTGGTCTGATTCCTGATGGGATACGTAGGCAGCTCGCCATTGAGCACGACCAACATTGAACCGCGTGTGATACCGTTTTTGCAACGCATTTCTGTTTTACCTAAATTCGACAGTCTGGTCAAAGGCTTGTCTACACACAGGCTTCGGCATTCGCTTGTGGCACGCGTCGCTCCACAAGCTCTGCCGAAGAGGGGCAAACTGTAGACACCCCAATTTTGACCGACCGCCGAATTTAGGAGAGTGTCACCTCCGTATCCGATGATGACGAGGACCGAAAAAGTTGAAGTATTCCAAGCTCTTAAGAAAATCTCCAAAACGCGATAAAATTTCACAGAAAGAGGAAAAATAGCAGGTATTTAGGAGAATTCAGGTATAGGATATGACTTTCGGAAAGGATCTTCAAAAATAATTTGTTTCAAAAAGGGGGAAGTCCCTAAAAAGGGAACTTTAGTTAAAAAACGGCACACGGCAGACTTCCGCGGCACTCGCTGAGTGCCGCACGGCAGTCAGAGAGTGCCGGGCCGGCAGTCACCAAGTGCCGTCAACAATTTCTGACTGCCGTTCACTTTTAAAGTCTGTATTTTGCAGAGCAATACGTATGCGTATGCGAATAAGAACAAAAAACTGATAAAGTAAGACTGACAAAAACGTGGCAATCGATTAATTGCCGCAGCATTTGACGAATGCCGCGCGGCATTCACGCAGTACCGCTGCGGCCGTCATGAACTGCCGCGACGGCATTCACGGACTGCCGCGACACTTTATGGACTGCCGCGCTGGGCAGCAGTCTGCCTAATTTCAGAAAGTACACATTGTACCACCAAATGAGAGAATTACACTTGTTTTTTGCTCCGAAATTCACCAAAAATACCTGGTAAATTTGCCTATAAAAGAGAAGGGATCTTCCCTTGAGGAAGATATACAAAAAAGGCTACCCACTATATACAACATCCATCACTTCACCAAGAATTTTTTTGAGAGAAAAGAGAGTTGAGAAAATTAGAAGAGCTTGGAAGATCTTCAAAGAAAAGAAAACTTTGAGGATAATTTGGAGGTGATCCTCTAGCCATAGACCATTTACATACTTTTTTTTTCTTTTGAAACTTTAATCTTAAAGCCTTTTGTTGTTTTCTTTGTTTGTCAAGTGAGCTTAGGAGTTCTTCTTTGTTTCTAATTCTCCCTTATATTTCTTTGTATATGTACTTCTCTTGAGAATCTTGGAGATTTTCAATATCTCTCTTGATCTCTTGAGTATGATCCTTTGAATCCTATGTAAAGCTTGTGCTCTATATGGGAGTCAAAACTTGATCATCACTTTGTTCCACATAGATGGATCCAAGTCCATACTCATGACTTGGATCCTCTAAACTTGGTATTTCATAAAGTCACTTCCCTATTCCCTTTAAAGCTTATGAACACTAGTCATGTCTTCATCTCCAATGACCATCAAATGGTAGGAGCAAATGGTCTAGTTTAAGCCCAACTTCATGGTTTAATAGTTGGGGTTAACAAATAAAGTTGAGTTTGACAAATGAAAACAGTGAGTTCACAAACTGTTTTTGATCAAAGATTTTTAATTCGAAATTCAACCGTTGAAATCAAATGAAACCAATGGGAAAATGTCTATAACTCAAAGTTCTACCACTGTAATTTTTGTTTTAAGGTGGTTTTATGTTTAAAATGGTTTGGTCATGAATTCTAGTGAAGTAACAACAATCTGCCCAGAATTTCAGCGCAGCAATACCCTTTTGAAATAAATAAATTGAGGTTTTAACAAAGTGTTTGTGACCCAAAATAATTTTTTCTAAGTAGATTAATGTGTTAGGAAGTCACCCTAAAAAGAACAAAGCAATTCTGATCTTTTCACTATTTTTAATAAATCGTGCAAGAATTCTGGACAGAAGGTTGTAAAATGCTGAGTGATGTCTAGTATTTACTACATTCCCAAAGATCTAACCATTCAAACCTCGATTTTCTTTTTGGATTGGAAACTAGACTCACAGAGGCATAACATATCCAAAAATCATAAAGATCCATTCATTGGAAGTATTTTATTCCTATTTTTGACCGCCTGATCTGCTCTCTGTAATTCATGAAAACTGCTTCTATTTTGCCTAATCTTGTCTATTTCAACTCAAATAATCTCCTAAACGTCTTAGGACTCAAATCATGCTTTGAATAATGGTAATTTAGTTTAAATCCAGAAGCTAAGTGATCCAAATTAGTGAATAAATCCATACCTCATTCTTATTCATATTCATGTATCCATTCATACATGTCAACATTCATAAGTAGGACTTATCTTTTGTCCAAATTGTATTCAATTAAGCGCGACTTAGGGTCAATTATTCTTGATGTTATATCTTGTCTAAGGCATGCGTACTAACTTTTATTTTGTAGCGCATTCGAGGTACAACTTTCTAACCCTTCTCGTGTTTATCTTAATTTCTTGATTTTATTGATTTTTTTCGACTTAATGCGCGACACCTTAGAATTAGGTTTTGCCTTATGTGTATATGTGATTAGAGACTCTTTTTTTAAGATTTTCTTTTGTTCGCATGCATTACACGTTTACTATCGCTGCTGGATCCCGGGTAAGTTCACTTGTTCTCTATTTGCATATCATATCGCTTGCTACCTGAATTATGTGGCTTTTGAATGATATTTTGTCAATTGCAATTTTACACCCTTTGGACATGCTTTTGTGATGTATATGTATATATGTATTAGTTGGGGGCATGCTTAGATTAATAAATTTGATTAAAAGGATGTTGAGTAGAGGCCTATCGCAAGATAGGATGAGAGAGGGTGTTTTAGTCCGACGGGCTCCTTCCTCTCTCATTCCATAATCCCCGGACCTAGTTAATCTCTCGTTTCTAAAAGATCAGTTTGCTTTTAAAATGGTTTCTTAATTTTCCTTTTAAAAATTAAGTGGCGACTCATTTGTTTTAGAAATTGATTTTGAAAAGCTGTGGGTAAGAAAAATGCGATATCCACAATCATTGAGTGTTTTATTACATTTTTTTGTAACATTAGTTTAATCATTATTTGATGAACTAATGAGGTTTATTAGTAGGTGTTATACACCATTATATATGCACAAAAAGTTATTGGATTGGTTTATTAGCCCACATATTACACATGTGATTATTGGGGCTAGTTACCTCAGTTAGTATGAGTTTTCCAACGGTCATATTCTTGAGCCTATAAATATAAGGCTTGGGGCCTATTCTCTACACAACAATACAATATGGCTACAAGTCCATGTGATGGCATTCATGCTAATACACTACTTTTATTTTATAGAGATATATATTGTATTTTATATTTGGGCAAAGAAAGGTGTTGGGATAAGTTTCGGTCTTCCCCAAATTGTGTAAATTGGGGATGATCACAGCCTAGAGTTGAGTTGTAGTATCCTGGAGGCGACGTGTTATTCTCTTACATCGGTGATTACCGTGAGAGGCGCGAATCGTCTTAAAGAAAGCGACCTAGTCCGCACTCAACCCAATATGTGACTTTTTTATGGTACGATATTCCAAGCGATGTCATACCATTTCGAGGTAACATTACGCGATTCGCGATTCGGTAAGAAACTCTATTTTTTTGTGTTATTTAATTATTATTTTATTTGAAGAATAATTGCGTTTTGGAGGTAAATCCCCAACAATTTTAAGATGATTCATCTATTTTATTTTTCAATTGTCATCAATTGAATTTGATGTGTTTGTTGAAATGTGCGAAGCGACAATTTGAGTGTAGTGACAAATTTAATTATTGGAGTAAGTTAAAATGGATGATGGAGATCTCACAAATTAGAAGTATATGGTAAAAGATTTTATTTCCTTCTCGCATTAACCCTCTCCATACTAGAGGTATGTTTTTTGCATTTTTACTTTCGGGAGAGATATATGATACATATGGAGGAAGTAGTGGGGGTTTAATATATTAAAAAGTTTTTGTTCTCTTGAAAAAGAATAACTTGTTGATTTTATTTGAATATGGACAAATGTGCTTGAGAGAATTATTATTACTCATGTAGTTCTTAAAGAATTTCCTAAGAATACTTGTTTAGCAATTTTAATTCATATATTTTGCTTTGCCACCATTGGCTTAGCCGTACTATACCTATGCACTTGTCTATATATACATGGGTTTCTCCAATTTATGTTTATTCATGAAAAAGTTAAGACTTGTGGAACATATTAATTTTATTGGATGTTGCTAGAGGTGAAATCCTCATTTTCTGTTGTGATTGATTTGAATTTTTTAGTACATGGAATATTGGGTACTAAATATTTACTTGTTAGAATATTATGTATTCCGTTGGAAATAATTGATTTTGTAGATAATATGCACGCAAGCATACGAGACGGGTTTAGGTCACTTACCTAGCGGAATAACCTGACGGATCGCCGAATGGTGTTGTTACAAGCCCGGCGTCTTCACCCACGAACAACTGCTCCATGTTGCCTCCGTGTACTCTCTTATGTATCACGTAGGTCGTGAAGATCACTACTAGAGCGGTCCTCTTACGTATCACGTGCTAAATCCCATGACTCCTTTGGTGATGGCCAAGAGAGAGATGAACCGTAGGATAGAGAGAGAGAGAGAGACTAACGTGAGAGAGAGAGAGGGGCTGCTGAAATTATATGGCTCATTAGGTTTCTTTATGTGATATATATGCATATATATAGGCACATAAAGCCTATAAGGCTTGGGACTCCAAAAGCCCATTATTTAGCGTCCAAGCCAGCCCTCTCTGGACCCAGTCCAACATAATGTGGGTGCCCGTATGGCCCGACCACAATATTTGTTACATCTCCCACTCACCCACATGGGGTTGGTACTAAAAACCAATCTTTCAACACAATGGAACTTCTCAACTCTTCATACAGGGAAATAGAACGTGCGACCTTACGAAAAGAAAGTACAGCGACAGGAGTGTAATGCCAAATCATCACCATAACCAGCAAGACACATCACTCGGAAGCTTCTCGTGTATGCCTTAGACGATTCAACCACACCGGACACAGCATTCTCAATCCCTCGGTGAAAAGAATTGCTGTACCACCTCAATGTAATGTACTCATGACATATCAGTAACGAATTACGATTGTCGCAGGCCTGCTAATGAGTCACAAAAACATGGCGTGTTATTGAATGGCCTTCCCTGAGCCCACATGTCGATCCGACTAACTTGACCGCTTGCCCAGACACGCCCCATAGAACGGAATTGTCTCGTCGTCCTAGGATAGCATGCTAAAGTAGCTGTCATCAAGCGTCCTCTTCATGACATAGTCTCAAGTCGTGAAGGCAACTAGTTTGTAGGATAACCAATGTCTTGGATATGCTACATGGCTCACACAACAATGAAGAGGAATCCATTCACTGCTCCACAGTCGATCGCGAAAGCACATACAGTACGATATGTATGCTATGGCGTTCTTCCATCAAAATGGGCATGTCACTCTGTGTTTGGAAAAACAAGTAACGCCATACGAATCTTAGTCTAGACGTTACACAAAACGTCTAACCTGAGTCTCCCAGCACAATCGCTCCTCTTAGCACCCGTCTGAAAACTCACATTCGGCTGTAAATAGGCTACATAGAGTCGTGGGATATCTCTATGTTCGACTAAATATAAAGGTCTCATCTTAGATCCATCTAAGGCGACATATAGAAATAAGAGGGTTTATATCTAGCTCGCTGTTCTTACACTGCGTAGATATAAGTGTTCAAGCTCGCTTTCTAAGCGCTATGGACACACATGTCCTAGCTAGCTATCTAAGCGCCATGAACACATGTCTCATCTTGCTCGCCATCTAAGCACCATGGACACGCATGTCCTAGTTCGCTATCTCGGCGCCAAGGTGAATCACCCGTGTGAGCAGGTCGATTCAAGCTCGGTGACATATAAGAAATGTGCATTCGTTCCACTTATAACAAATATATATATGGAAACCAACTAGTTTATAAAAACTTGAATAATAATGTCAATATCACAATAAAATGTCTAAGCACATCAAATCTCCAATTGGAGATATGCCTCAAGACAAATTCCCTTTGCGCAAACTACATCTCAAAATGTGACAAAAACGAATGTCTATGTGCTAATATGATTTTTGAGATCTTTTGCATATGCTCAGGCTTATGTGTTATCACCATAGATAAACACAACCTCATCACTATGAGATAAAGATCCTAGCCACTGCAAAAACTCTTAAACCAAAACAGCTTCTCTAACAGCTGCAGAGCACACCACATATTATGCTTCCATCGCGGACAGCATAAGGCAAGGTCCACAGTCCTCCTGCGAACATATTGCAAGATACTCTTCACTACTCTCTAGTGACAGGACCATGGTTGCTACGGCAACGACTAATTAAACCAACCGCATAGCAGACATCTGACCGAGTACACACATTAGCATACTTCAGATTCCCTATTGCGGACGGATATGGAAAACTGGACATTTGTTTCCTCTTCTCATTATTCTTAAGACATTGATCTAAGGTCAAGGTGAGTCCTCCAAAAATGGGATGTCTATGGGTTTTCAGTTTTTCATGTGAAAACGTTCAAGAACCTACATCTTGTAAGTCCCTCGAGACAAACAGAGGAGCTTCTGAGAATAATATCTCACAGTCTAAACTTCCAACACATAGTTGGAATCACCCATGTCCTCAATCTCAAACTGAGAGGACAACCACTCTTAAGTGGCGACAATGGAACTCATCTCATTCCCAGTTAAAAGGACGTCATCAACATATAAAGAATTAAAACACTTTCCTTGGACCATTTAATGTACACATATTGTACCACTGCCTAGACGATTTGAGATAATAAATAGATCGTTTGAGACAGCACACTTTTGCGCTCATTCCCTTTGGTCACAATACCAATGGGATGATCCATATTTATCTCGTCGTCTTGTTCTCCATTGAGAAAAGAACAGTTTAAACATCCAACTAAAAAGGTTCAAAAACTAAATATGCGACAATTGCTAGGATAAGGCGAATGGAGTCAGATCTCACCCTTTGGGAGAACATGTTTCCATGGTCCATACCCTCTATGGGTACAAACTATCGCCACAAGGCGCGCCTAATACTTGTCAATTGAACCATCTGCCTTGCATTAGATTTTGTAAACACACTTGTCTCCAATAGCCTTACGCACAAGCGGAATGTCAACTAACTCCTAGACCTTATTTACGTCCATAGGGCTCATCTCGTCTGGCATAGTAACTATCCACTCAGTTTCAGCAGACGAAGAGAAACGCTCCAACAAAAGAAGCAGGCTCATCCTCATCCACTTCTGCACACATTTGCACACATATGAAAATGTCTTCCTCAATTTCAAAACAGCGATAGGGAACGTTTTCCTCATCACCATACAGTGTACTACCTGAGAATCTTGAGTTCCTAGTGGTGCACTCCCACTATCTGGTACACTCCCACTAGCGTCTAGCGGTGTACTCCCACTCGGCTAGTACCATTTTATAGCGATTATTGGATGTGGATTCTCAATCTCCCCACCCTCGCTTAAAGATGGTATGTTGTCTTCAACATCCTCCAACTCATAGAGGTCAAGATATCTCTTAGTAATTCTTGGAGTGACGCTAGTTCGTGGGAGTCTTGTACTTGCTCACAACTTCTTGATGGAGCTGGAAGCCCATGAGGTAATGGCAGTTCAATTGAGAGTGACTGGAAGCGATGGCAGCACCATTTCCAGATCAAAACATTTAAGGTGGCAATAAGTTAGGCTTAAAATTGCAATGTAGTCAACGCCATATGCACTGTACGGACAAGATTTTGATCACTCTGAACAAGCAATCAGAGTGCTTGATATTATACTCACGCTGCATGCTGCCAAACAGACTCAGATTTTGTCTTGGTTATGGATTTTGCTACTGCGATAGTTGGGATATGCTGCCAAACTGCATGATGTCACTACAATTGTACTAGGTGCTGGAAAATCCTATTGTGTCCAAGTTGACTATTTTGCTGTGCAAGGGTAGTTTTATGATGGTATTCTTAGGAGATATTTGGATGTTGTTACCTTGGGGTTTCCCTGACATTGTAACTTGGTTTCCCCTTAATGAAATCTACAATTGTTCACAAAAAAAAAAGAGACCACTGACCCTGCCGAGATAGGAACTCCTATCCATTTCAACCATGCACACCTAGTACATGAAGAAAAAGCTAGAATTCTATTTCTCAATCTTGATAAACCACTTTTTTAGAATCGACCAATAATGCTTTTCGAAAGGCTTTAAACATTTTCTCCTCGTTGAAAGAAAGAAGAAAGCAGTTTCTTCCTAAAGCACTGATTGAGAACCCATAAAACCCTTCTTTAGCAAAGAAATCTTCCAAGTAATCAACATTACAATGCTTTATCAAAAAAGCCACAAGACATTTGGATAGCCAGGCTTCAGTATTTGGCACAAAAGATCCTTCACATTGTTTAGATTCTAGTTGAATATGTTTTAACAGAGCATCAATGTTAGCATTCAAAAAGCCATTACTCTCCCCTATATTCTTCGTTCTCACACGGCCCCCAACAAGAACTTCTGTATAAGAAGTCTTGAATTGGATACGCTAATGAACCTTTCCTCCTTTGAATACTCACCTTTCTCCATAAACCCTTTCCTCTTTATGACAATAGAGGCTGTAAGATTAAGAACATGTTGGATTTATCAAGGTTTACACTTACGCCTCCCTTGTTTTCCAGACCATCTCCATTAGCTATACTCGTGAATTTCTTTCCCTAATCAATTGTTCATTCATTTTCCAAATCCTGCTAAGCCCTCCAGAATGTACCCTAGCTTTTTTCAAAATTTTTTTTAAATATTGCCATTAGCTATACTCGTGAATTTCTTTCCCTAATCAAATGTTCATTAATTTGCCAAATCCTGCTAAGCCCTCCAGAATTCACCCTAGTTTTTTTTTAAATTTTTAAATATTGCCATGTTAACTCCTAAACGATGTTCCAATAACCATACCCCATTACATTTTCGACCCGCCATATTTGTCTGTTCAACATTCAAGAATCTCACAAAGCCATATTTACTTCCTCCGTTGTTCCTTCTCTAAGGTATAAAAACATCCATAACCTTCCCAAATTGATCAAAGATCCCCCCCCCCCCCCGCAACCCCCAGCCATATTCTATCCACCTCTTCAGGGATATTGTTGACGAAAATGGTTGGTAAACGTATTGATTCTCTGATGTTCGATTTTCTTCGTTATCCCTAAACCTTTGTCCATGGTTCTTCCTGGCCATCCATAACTTTCCTTCCTGGCTGCTTCTCATGTTGATCAATATATGACTTAGTATACATGTTTTCTACTCCATATCTAACTCTTCCATCAGGTTGTCTAGAGCCTTTGAAGCTATATGGGAATTTTTGGTGCTCACACTCTCTGATGGCAACTTCTCTATCCTCACGCTCAATCTTCATATTCACATAAGGGCCTATAAATAGAGCCTAAATCTAATCGACAAAACTAGCTCACGAGTTTGGAATAAAAATCTTGATAGGCATTGACTTTTGGCCTCTCAATTTGCATTTTCAATATATGGTGCAATTTGTAAGTAAAAAAATTACAAAGTGAGCAACTTACTTTGAGTTGTTTAGAAGTCAGTGTTAGGTTTATGCCTCCATCTTTGGTGAAACGTGGAAGTATAATTTTGATGGCCAGTGATTTCTAGTATTGTACATAACAATATATCTTGTGCAAGCTAGGAGTTTGCATTTGGGGAATGAACGAGTTATTAGGTAGACTAGTAAACACAAACATGTTGGGGTTCAGGACAGAGCCCCCAAGGAGATTTTTTCGAGACCTATTTGTACATATTTTTGGATATACTTCTTGTATCATAAAGATTATAGTTTTACTATGTAAGATTTTTTTTTCTATCCTATTTGATAGTTGGGAAGTTTCGTGTTTGCAGTATTCATTGCATAATCTAATCCTTTGGCATATCGTTTATCAAAATGAATGTCGTATTGTATATAGGCATGAACCACTTTTCAAAAGAGTAATGCTATGCTTTCCAAATTTGAATTCCAAAGTTGGTACTTGAATGGCATAACAATTGCACCAAATACTTTAGCAGTGATTGATAATACCACAGAGAGCTTCTCTCTCTTGACTTCTAGAGGGAGAGAAGTGATTGAATTTGTTTAAACCTAGCCGTCCCCCTCTCCCCTACCCCATTCTGCGTGACCAACCCTCCTCTCTCCTTCCACTTCCATTTTCTCTTTGCTTTATTTGCTTTCCTTCATTTGTGAAGGTTTCCCCCTTCCTCTATGAAGGTTTCTTCCTTCCTCTGTGAAGGTTTTGATTAGGATTTTTTCCCCCATTTTTTTTAGTTTTTTGGCTTTGTTTGCTCCTCCTTGTGTTCTATTTGGGTTCAAGAAGTTGGATATATATTGGCTAGACCAATCTTGAAACAGTAGATTCGATTTGGTCAACATTGGGATATGGTTAGTACTGACTTTTGGCTTCTCTTCTGCTATCGTACTGCCTTTCATGGTATAGCTTTTGCTACCATGGAAGCAACTTTGGATGCTCCCTTGCGTGAAGTTTCTTCACCTTTTCGGGCTCGGCTTTGTGTCACCTTCACTCTTTGGGTGGTCTCTACCATCTTCAAGGTTGAAGCAGCTCCTGGGTTATGGTTTTCTCCACGCGGTGGTTGATTTTTCTTGCAGTTTGCGGAGTGGTTTTTTTGGCTTCCATTGTATCTCTAACTTTTGTACCTTGTGTTTTTCTTCTTTTTGTTGTTTTGATGTTATTTTTGATTTTTTATTTTTTGTAATGTTTGTCCTTTGGATTGAATTAATGAATTGTAGTTTCAAGCAAAAAAAAAAAAAAGATTGATGACACCACATACCACATGCATGTGATACAACTGACAAAATATTTGGGAACCAAATTTGAGATTCATCTTTGGAAAGCATAACATTATTCTTTCTTAAAAGTTAATATTTTAGAGGGGCTAAAACATTAATTAATTTCAAAATTCTAATCAAACTTTTCCCCCTCGCGCCGCCCGTGATCTTGTTTATGACATGTTTTTTTTTGGGAGGATGGTGGCTTTTGAAAATCAATGTTATGTTTCCAACATTTGATTTGCAAATATAGTTCTCAACAAACAAGACAGTGAGCCCACTAAAATTTTATCGGAGTACGTTGAAGTGGTCTTATCATTATTAAAGATGATCACATATTCAATACAATATTTAAGAAGCATAGCATTACTCCTTATTTAACATCAACCTCTAGACACACTAAAGAGGGTATTAGACTCTCTCTTTCTATCCATCTCTCTATGCATAGTATGATATACATATATAGTTAGGCTCTAGTGCGTACTGGGTTAAAAGGACCTTAACCTATTAACAAAATATAAAAAAATATCTGACTATTGTGGAGTTGATTTATATTTCAGTTTACTTTATGTTCGCTGTGTTCTAAACTGGCACCAAAAAATCATGAAGAGTGCTCCTAACGTTATGCTCCCAACATTAATGAGTTGCTCTCGAATTTTTGAAGAGTTGCTCCGGATGTTGTGATGAATTGCTCCTAATGTTAAAAAAAAGTTGATCCTGAAGTTGTGTAAAATTTGATGACTTTTTAATTTCACGCAAAAAGTTAATTTTTTTCTTAAAATTTCAAAAAATACGTAGTAGATTGACTTATAAAATATACACAAAAAATAAACGAATGCACTCCATAGTACTAATGACACCTCATGTAGTATCATGCAATTAATGCATTCTATGGAGTACATTGGTGTTTACACCCTAAATTAGGGTTTCCCAAGGCACGTGACGGTCATGTAGACTGAGGACGTCATCACAGGACCATGTAGGTAGATGAACAGGTGATGAGGCCGATGACGTAGGAAAGACCGATATCTGATCTAGCTGCTGGTAAGGATGGTACATTCAATATGAGGATATCGGTGTCAAGACCGAGGACAGAATGATACGAGGTTCTCAAAGAAATACCCCAGTTTTAACAAGTATGACTAGTGGCAAAGTAGCATCAACAATAGCCCTAACATCAGTCATACTTGACCGACCCCCAACCTATTTATGACTATTAAACCCTATTATCGGCAAGAGGAACGCAGCTCTAATAAAGATATTGGCCCCAATAAGCAAGGCTGATATCAGAAAGGAGCAGGGACATACACCTCGACATCAGCAGATAAGGCCGATGACCTCCTCTACAGATCATGCAGTGGTAAGACCATAGGATGATAGCTAACAGTAGCCATGCAAGAAAACGTAATATCGAGCTTAGGAAGTGGTAAAAGCTGTCCATGGAATCAGTAAAAGTCAAAGGCAACATCGGTTAAAAGAAACCGAGGGACGCGAGTAGGCTTCTTACTGAATAGAAGACCGACTTCTACCACCAGCAAGGATTAAGCTACTCAGGGAAGGACGCAATCGGTCCTGGATCTACTCACAAGTGGTAGGCAGTTAAGCATGGATGAGAACGTGGTCTTCAGAATATGCTGAGCTGGAAGGGAAACAGTTACGTGAAAGAGGAACATGGCAGAAGTGGGATCATCACACAAGTCATGGAAGTTGATCGTGGGACATAGTGGGAGCAGAAACTGGTACATGCCTAAAAACCAGGGGCAACGTACCCCACTAACCCCATTATCCCCACTAACATGAACGGTTACGCACATAAGTCTACAAATAGGGCAGGTGGTGCAACATTTGAAGGGGGGCTAACACACACGCCACTTCTGCTCTCAGCAGACTTTAGTTTCTCCTCATAACAATTCTATTTTTGTTCTTGAGTGATCTCGAGTGATTTGTGAGTTCTCGTTGTTCCTGAGTGCTCATTTTTTTTTGTTACTTTGAACATTTGTAATCACTACTCTTCAATCAATGAAGATGACGATGTCTATGGAGGTATTCTGAATGATTGTATTTAGTTCGCCCTTTTTCAGATTCCATTTGTAGTTACTTGCTTGTATCAGAGTAGAGTAAAAGCCCACATTTAGTTTTGAATATTGTTAATAACAAATCGCTTAACTAGAAGTCAGATTAGGTAATCACCACCACTTTGAGTCCACGCGGACTCTGGCACGCCCGACGCACACCACACTAGAAATTATTGCAAACAATTTTTGGCACGCCCGGTGGGACACCGTGTCAAATGGCTGGAAAAGGAACACGATCTAAGGGAATTTCCCAGAAGGTAGGCTCACGCGAACCTTCTTTAGATCCTATCACAGAACCTGTCATTGAACCTATCATAGATCTGGTCATCAGCTCGGTAGCCAGTCAGGCCAACTTGTCTAACATGAGTAATCACTTAATGGGAATGTTCAACCAACGATTGGCTGAGATGTCCATTAGGTAAGGCCAAACCTTTACCCAAGTGAGTGAGATGCTCCGTGAAATGAGGGAGTGGAAGGAGCATCAAGCGGGTGATCCTCCACAGCCCTCTATTCCACCAACTTCTCTGTCTCGGGTTAGGTTGGGGGTAAGCCAGAATGCCCCTTCTTCCTCCCAGACTGAAAAATACGTTACACCGCCAAAGAGGGATGGCAAGGAGATCTTAGGGGAGACTGTGAACCCACCCAAGGTTCTAGCCCGACCAGGCATCACCATCACGGATCCACTGATTTGTTTAAACGGACAAAGTTCAGACCAACAGTGGGGAAGGATTAACCCGTTATTCAGCGATAATTTAGTCACCGAAGACGAACACATGGAAAGAGAGAGAATTGGTCTAGAACACGAGATTGGTATTAGAAGGGGTGTCCCTGTCCAAACAGCTAGGATAGACCGAGAACAGATCGCCGATATCATTCGCCAAGACTTTGGTGGTCTACTCCGTAGGACCCAGAGACCTATCTACAGGAGGCCGCATAGTGATGCCATTGAAAGAGTACCTCTTCCTAGAGGGTATAAGGTGCCCAATTTCACAACATTCTTTGGTAAGGGAGACCAATCGACCGTGGGGTATATCGGTCGTTTCCTGCTTCAGAGCGGGGAGGTATGTCACCGAGGAGATATGCTACTAAAGCTATTCCCTAATTCCTTGACTGGGATAGCTTTCAGTTGGTACATCAACTTACCTCCAAACTCATTCCACACTTGGAACCAAATGGAGGAAGCATTTCATGCCCAATTTTATCGGACTGAGCCTGAAGTCTCAATGGCCGATCTAACTAGGCTGAGCCAGCTTCTAAATGAATCCGCAGAAGCCTATATTGCCCGGTTCAAATGGGCAAAACACTGCTGCAAGGTGATTCTGCCGAAAGAAGAGTTTGTTAACATAGCTATGGGGGAACTCACCTTTGAGCTACAGAAAAAGTTTGAAGGCATGGGTTTCCGCGACCTATTTGAATTGGCAACTCGGGCTTCTCGATATGAGCGTATGCTCGAGGAGGAACAGGAAAGAAAGAATTCATCCAAGGGAACCTATTACAGGGATGCCAATTATGATATTCATGTCACTGACTCTGAAATCAACACCGAGGTTGATGTGGCCGAGATCATTTCGAAATGGCCTTATTTGTGTCAGCCGTTGCCAAATCCAACAGAGACACAGCAGTCATCGGTCAAAAAGCAGCCTTTTGAGGCCGGCAAACAATACTCATTTAACATTGCGATGGATGATCAAATTTTTGACTTTATGTTAGCCGATAATAGAGATTCGGTTACCTCACGACGTTAAGTTACCTTCGGCCAATGATCTGAAAGGCAAAGAGTATTTCAAGTGGCATAACTCATGGCGCCATACCACTAATAATTGCCTGGTATTCTAAAATGTGTTGCAGGATATGATCGATAAGGGGAATATAAAGTTTGCCGAGAAAGAAAAAGACTTGATGGGAGTGGACGGTAATCCATTTCCAGAGATAGTGGGGGCAAACATGGTGGCGCCCGATTTCACCATCCTGCGCAGACCAAGGGGGAGAGTTGATTTCAGAGGATCCGACGTCGTAGAAACAAGTGCGAGAGTAAACCCACAGGAAACAAAAAGATTGGCTTCGAGAATTACGTCAAACAAACCCAAGGCTGAAACGGATAGGGTCCCGACCCTGCAATGGATGGTCGAGTTGATCGAGCAAGGGCTATGTCCTAAATGCAAGGCTGAAGTAATTGAGCACTCCGAGGCAAAGAAGGAGAAGGCGTCTCGACCACCAAGTCCGAGAAGGCCGATTCAGACCCGCCTCACATATCCTAACCAGGAGTACCGCATGAAGTTCGATTCCCATAAGCGTGAACATTATCGCAATGAACCAAGGCAAGAAAATAGGGACGTGAGACAGAAAATGCACCAACGCCAAGACCGAGCCCCACAGATGATCGTTCCACCACGAACTGAAGTGAACCAATGGAAAAGAGTGGAGCACCCCAAATTCCCAGAACATGCATACTTCAGCAAAACCCAGAAGAGAACGATGCAAAGGCTAAGGTAGTCGGTTAGGGATTGGGAAGCCAAATACCGTTTAGAGAAGAAGCGGGCAGATCAATAAAATAACATGGTGCCGAGAACGATCCTAAGTCGTAAAGGAAAGGAAAAGATTGAGGTTGAAGCCCGAGATACAAAGCCTCAGAAGCTTGAAACAACATCAATTCCGGAAGTGAACGAGTCAGACTTGGAAATGGCCGATATCGCTTCAGATTACGAGGAATCAATAATACATCCAATTTGGAAGTATTCCAAAAGATGTCCCAGTGAATATGGTGTACACGCTGTCGATGTCTTTCGGAGCAATGCCTGACCAGGAAAGCAAGAGTGGGGTTGATGTGCAGGAGGACAAGGGTCCGTCAACTCCAGTAATTGTTAACCAAGAAGTAAAAACGGAGAAGCCAAAGGTCTCGGTAATCAGGCCGAAGACCGAGGATGAAGAAGGAAAGAAACCCGCGAAGGTAGTCTTTGAAAAACCAGCGGTAGGAATATCACAGCATCTAAGGCCGTTATACATTAACGCGGCTATTGATGGAGTGACGTATTCAAGAGTGTTGATCAATAATGTTGCTAAAACTACAGTGTGATGAGAAAGAATTGATCCCGACCAAGCTCACAGTCTGTGGGTTCACGGGAACACCAGCAAAGACAAAGGGGATTCTTCCAGTGGAGATCACAGTGGGGAAGAAGACCACTATGACGGCATTCTTTGTGGTGGATTCTGGAGCTTCATGTAATGCCTTGCTTGGCAGAGACTGGATCTACACCAGCTGGTGCATTCCATCAAATTTACATCAGTTCCTAATTTTCTGGAATGGAGATGAAGTTGAGGTTGTGTGGGCTGATCATAAGCCTTTTGTTGCCCGGGTCCACTGCTCGGAGGCCATTTTGTATGAAGACGATATCGACCACGTCAAATTCGTTGGAACAGATAAAAACGGTAGGCCAAGATCTGCTACCATGGTAAAGGACCAGAAGAACCAGTTAATTCAGGTATACAAACAACTCAATCGGCCATCAATCGTGATTACGCCGATCGACGACGATGGAGAACTTAACACCTTCAATGGACCAGAGCCCATCATCAGCGAAGTATAGAAGAGCACTGGTCGTGCAGGCCAGTGTAGCCAGAGTATAAGCTTTTCTAGCAGACAAAACAAGCATAGATATCGTCAGCAGACATGGCCGATATCCTAGAAAACCAAAAAATTTGGGAGGATTGCATAAACCTCGAAGAATTGGCATCGGCAAAACTTGATGATTTGAAGGCCAAGGTACAAGATCCTCTCCTTGAGAATGATTTGGGGGCAAGCAGGGAATACCAGCCCACTTTCGTAAATCAATTACTAGAGCCCGATTTTCAAGCATCATTGATTCCCTACTTAAAGAATTCAAAGATTGTTTCGCTTGGGATTACCATCAGATGCCGGGCCTGGTAAGGGGACTTATGGAACATCGGTTACCTATTAAAGAAGGGTGCAGGCCATTCAAGCAATTACCCAGGAGTATGTCCCCTGAGGTCATTTTAAAAGTCAAAGAGGAGATCGAGAGGCTGCTAAAGGCTGGTTTTATATGAACAACCAGGTACATCAATTGGATTTCCAATATCGTACCGGTAGTCAAGAAAAATGGCAAAATAAGGGTCTGTATAGATTTTAGAAATCTGAACATGGCAACTCCAAAGGATGAATACCCTATGCCGATAGCCGATCTTTTTATTGACGCCGCGGCCAAACATAAAATTTTATCCTTTATGGATGGACACTCGGGCTATAATCAGATATATAGATGAAAAGGATGTCCCAAAAACTGCCTTCAGATGTCCAGGAGCGATTGGAACATTTGAATGGGTGGTGATGTCGTTTGGATTGAAGAACGCTGGAGCAACGTATCAGCGGGCTATGAATGCAATCTTTCATGACATGATAGGGAAAATCATGGAAGTATACATCGATGATGTTGTTATAAAATCGGTCACGCAGGCGAAGCATTTGGCCGATTTGAGGCGATCCTTTGAAGGAATGAGAATCCATGAGCTGAAGATTAATCCCTTGAAGTGTGCCTTTGGAGTATCGGCAGGAAACTTTCTCGGTTTCCTAGTACACCAAATGGGTATTGAGATTGACAAAAGCAAAGTTCGATCTATTCAATCAGCGGAGGCCCCACAGAACAAAAAGGAGCTACAGAGGCTCCTCGGGCAGATTAACTTCTTGCGGTGGTTCATCTCGAACTGCGCGGGTCGGACACATGTTTGGTCCCCGTTACTCAAGCTAAAGGCCGAAGAAGAATTCAGGTGGGAGGCTCAGCATCAGCAAGCCTTTGAGGCCATCAAGCGATATCTATCAGAACCACCAGTTATCATGCCCCCGAGGAAGAATAGGCCGTTAAAGCTGTATTTATCGGCCTCAGATGAATCAATAGCTTGTATGCTTGCACAGGATAACGAGTGGGGAAAGGAACATGCAGTGTATTATCTAAGTAGAGTTCTTACTCATGTCGAGTGTAGATATACGCTGATAGAAAAATTATGTTTAGCCTTATACTTTGCTTCACAAAAGTTAAGAGTATATATGCTCCCTGTGTTAGTTTACTTGATCTGTCACACTGACGTCATCAAATACATGCTGTCAAGACCGATAATGCATGGGCGTGTAGGAAAGTGGACTCTGGCTATGATGGAGTTCACATTTCAAAACATTTCACAGAGATCGGTAAAAGGCCACCGGTTTGCCTGCTCATGGTGAGGAAATCACTCCCAACCTTTCTTCCTCTCTGCAATTTGAACATCCTAGGACCACAACGGGCAAGAGTTCTCGGATCGTTACTGGCTTTGGCCCTTTTATTTTGGCCAGTTTGGGACAAGGGGAGGTCACTGATCAAGAACACGTTGCCTTCTTGATCTACTGGTTGAACCACTTTGTCTTTTGCTCGGCCTCGTATGGCATAACAAAGGAATATCATCATATCGTCCTTGCGTTGGCCGAAGGAAAAAAACTGGCCCTTGCCCCTCTCGTCCTTTCCCATCTTTACCGAGGCATTCTTGAGTTCATTTTTTCAGGTTTTAAAAATTTGGGAGGAGCCCTCTGGCTCCTCCAATGCTGGCTTCAATCTTACTTCCCTGAGAAGTGCCTGGTCGATAATTTCGATCCCGCTACTCTTCCCGAGTATTCTTCTGCATTTGCTTTTCACTTCGCTGGTTTTGGCCCGAAGGGTCTTTCTTTTGATCACCTTTTTTCTTTCTTTTATGAGCATATGGGCAATCGGTCGCCCCAACAATTTCTTCCTTTTTTCACCCCCGTCTCCGATGTATGGGCTGGCTTCTTCATAGCCCCGGCCAGGCTCCTGAAACCGAACGTGAAGGACATGGAGCAATTTAGGCCAGCTTTTTAGTTGGCCGAGATCTTTTGTGTAGCCCCACCATCCCTCAACATAATAACAAATGCGGGGTGGAGTATTATAATGCTCCAGCCTTTGCTCGATAATTTGGGCTGCAGCAATTAATCCTTCTTCCCCCCTTCAGAACTTTTAACCGATCCATGGCCGGACGATCTCTTTTCTCTGACCTAGCCAGGATTGAGAAATGAGCGTCAAAAAATGAAGCTGCTCGGGCCGGCCTCAAGTTTGTTCCATTTCTAGAGCTGCCTTCAACATCCATCGAGTTTGATACTTGATGGTCTAAAATAATATCGGGCTTGCGATCCGAGCCCGTATTTACAGTCCTAAAACGCATTTCTCCTCCTGTTTCTGAAAAACCCTCTCGTTCCACTAACCCTTCTCTGATTCAGGCTGCAGGGTAGAAGAGGAAAACTCAAGCGTCCAAAGGTAAATTCGCCTATCAAGCTGTTCTTGCTTTTGAAAAGTTCTTCAAATTCAAATTTGATCCCAGACATCCCGAGATCATGCGGTCCGACATGAAGTGGCATTTGAGGCACTTGAGTAGGAACACAGAGAAAAAACAGTAAGAGCATATAGAAAGTACTTGCAGACGACTGATTATTCATCCGTCATGTCCTATGAGCAGTTTCTCAAGCCCTTTGAATGTCGACCCCCTCCCTTGCTAGACGTCGATTTTGCGATTGCAATTCCGATGGTGGATAAGCAGGCATCGTCCACGGTGGAACCCTGGGAAAGAGTTACTTATACTGGGCTACATGATCTTGGCGCGGTCGATCATTCATCGACCATATGGGTTGTAGAAACTGGAGCACCAGTTTTAGGTATTTCCTTTTTTATGTTTCATTATGCCTTCTACTTCTCTAACTGATTCTATTTCCCATTCTTGTTCAGAGGCTCTTCCACGAGAGAATCCTTCCGGCGTGACCGATATTGAGTCGGACGAAGACGTCCCTCTCTCAACTCATCAACGTCGTAATGTAGCCACCGCCACCATCAAATTGGGCAAGGTATCCGATTTCCCTTGCGCATTTTTTTTTCTTTTTAAAACATACAAAACTTTTTGAGGCTGACCTTTACTTGTTTGATAAAAGGGAGCTGGAGGTGCTACTTCCAAGAAGACTGGGCAGGCGGCGATGAAGCCTCCCTCTTCTCGGCCAAAGATGCCACCCCCTCAAACATCTCCTCTCAAACCTCCAACTTCAACCTCCTCCCCAGCGGCTTCAACCGAGGCTGCTCCTCAAACTGCTCCAATCAAGGTCACCGCGCCGATGACCTATGATGAATTGATGGACGAGCTCCAATGGCTCAGGGGTCTTGACGCGGCCAGGCAGGCCATTCTAAAGGGTACGGTCGATATTTTGGCGCCCAGTGCTGAAGAAGCTGCCATCGGTATGACGCTAGGGTCAACTGAGGCCGAGAGGCCTTTGGGATCAGATCCAAATGATCCTACTGACTTTGGCAATTTTGGGAGTCCCGTAGGGATCCTGGCTGAGGACGTCACCAAGGAGCCTCCATCCACCGGTGGTAGCTATACCGAGACATCGGCCTCACCTCAGCTTCAAACAAAGGAGCTTGACGTCTCGCCTCCGTCATCTGTTCCTTTTTCCAGCTCCCCATCGGTCCCGGTAACCTTGCTTGCTCCTTTCCTTTTCCTTCTGCTGCTTCATTGTACTCTTATACTTAATGTATTTCTTCTTATAGGTTTCCAGCTCTCTCCCCATCCCTGACTTTAGCTCGGTCTCATCTGTTGAGGCATTCTTCGCTCTCCTCAATCTTGAGCAGCTCCTTCAGGCCGAGCCCATCATTGCTCAGGCTACCGCTGGTCCTTCTGCTGTTGAGTACCAACGGGCTGAGGAGTGGTTTCGGACTACGGTCCAACGCAAACTCTCCCAGCTCTCAGATTTTGATGAGTTTCACTCGGCCGTGGGCCTCTTGCTTTCCTGGCTGGACATATCTAAAGAAATGAAGGCCGATCTCCGAGATCTGCAAGTGAGGCTGCCAGACTATCTAAACCGATATCGGTCTACCACTAAGCTGATCTTCGAGATCGAAGAGAAGTCTAGGGGACGCAAAGCCCGCGTCGAGTATCTGGGTGCTTGCAAGCAGCAGTTTGAGGCATCCAAGGCCATGAAGGAGTGCCTCCTTCAGGAGAAGGCTAGGATCGAGGCCGAGATGGCCAAGCTCCAGGCCGAGTTGAATAATACTGATGCAGGTCTTGCACTATCTGAGAAGGCCATTCTAGATGTTGGGCGCACAACACAGGAATACGTGGATGCCTTGACCGGCACTACAGCGGCTGCAAGCAGGTGGGAGGCCGGCAAAGCTACTGCTGAAAAGGAGCTGGATTACTTGGACCGGGCTTGGGAAGAGCTTAGGTTGAGATTTGTGAAGAAATAATGTTTTTTTTGTGTAGCCGTTTTAGGAACGTACGGCTAATGCCATGTAAACTTTTTAAAAATTAATGAAAATGAAAATTTCCATCATTCATCTATTCTTACTGATTCCCAAAGGGATGGTGCATATTGCTTTAAATATTTTCCATTTATCGGCCTTGCATGCATCTCACCATCTCAATCTATTAACCGATATGCACCCCCCGTAATGACCGATATCACTTGGAATGGTCCTTCCCATTTAGTTGACCATTTTTCGTATCGGCCATCTTTTTCGCCCAATGGCAGTACAGCTTTCCAAACAAGGTCTCCTTCGCCAAACAACTTGTGTTTAACCCTTTTGTTGTATGCCCGAGTAACTCTGTTCTTCTGTGCCTTAATACAATCTGATGCTTTAAAACAAACGTCATCGAGTTCTTCCAACTCGGCTATCATTGCCTCAGTGTAATCAGCTGATTTAAGGTCGAGTTTGAATGCCCGTCTTACTGACCGGATGGTTACTTCCATTGGCAGCATTGTGTCATGACCATAGGTAAGCATGAATGGAGTGATGTTTGTGGATGCTCTTTTAGAAGTACAGTATGCCCATAACGCCTTCGATAACAAATCATTCTATACCCTCAGGTTGCCTTCCACCGTCTTCACTATTATTCCCTTGATCGTTTTGTTTGACGATTCGGCCTGTCCGTTTCCTTGAGCAAAATACGGAGTCGAATTAAGGATTTTGATACCTCAGCTTTTAGCAAATGCCTTAACTTCATCTCCCATGAAGACCGATCCCTGATCTGCTGTGATAGTTTCTGGAAGTCCAAATCGATGAATTATATGTTTGTTAATGAATTTGATCACATATGCTTGATTCACCGATTTGGCTGGCACTGCCTCTACCCATTTCGTGAAGTAATCAGTAGCCACCACAATGAAACAGTGTTGGCCCGATGACTGTGGGTAAATTTTCCCAATTAGGTCCATGGACCAGCCGCGAAATGGCCACGGCCTTACGATCACCTGCATCTCGGTGGCTGGTACTCGCTGTATTGGCCCGTGTTTTTGGCATGCTTGGCATCCTCTGGCATAGTCATTGCAATCTTTTAGCATGCTCGGCCAATAATAATTGTATCTTCTAAGAAGCCATTTCATTTTTGTACCAGCCCGGCGTGCTCCACAGATTCCTTCGTGTATCTCAGCCATTACTTTCATGGCCTCAAGTTTGTCTAAGCATCTCAATAAGACTTCGTCCTTGAAGCTTTTCTTAAACAACTCTCCATCAAGTAGGACATAATTAACCGAGGATAACTTTGTTTTCCTCTGGGTCTCCCCGCTTGGATACAAGAGGCATCTGATTATTGGGACTCTCCAGTCCTGATCGTCCATGACTACCGAGAATGCTTCTGTTGCCATCTCTCGTTGTCTTACCGATGGTAATATTCTCCTTTGCACTCTAATCAACTTTTCACTATCAGTGACTTCCAATTTAGTTCTTGACGCAACCTGTGCCAAATTATCAGCCTCGGAATTATAAGCTCGAGCAACATGCTACAACTTGACATCGTCAAACTCATGCAACAATTGGAGAGCGATTGAGTTGAAAGGTAACAATTCCCAACTCTTGCACCGATAGTCACCACTGAGCTAATTTATGACAAGGTTTGAGATGCCGATAATATGAATTGCCGATATATCTAACTCAGCCATTATATCAAGACCGAAGATTAACGCTTCATACTCAGCTTGATTACTAGAAGATTCAAATTCTAATTGAATGAGAAGACGGTCTTTCTCTTTCTCGGCGATATCACAATTATCCCCACCCCAGCTCCGTCGGCATTTCTGGATCCGTTAAATATTAACGTCCATGGAGTCAACGAAACTGTTGACAACAGAGTAGAATCAATAGCTTCATTTAATTCTGGGCCGACATCCAAACAAGGATGATCGGCCAAGAAATTGGCAAGTGACTCTATGTTTCATTCAGAAAAAGTTACTCAATGATTCAATCACTTCAAGTGATATTTTGGTTTACCTTGAGGGTAAAGCATAATTGAAAAAATAATTTATATTCTCAAAATTATTGGTTTAATTTTATTGTGAATGGTGGAGTCTTAAGAAATTATACAATGATTATTAAACCCACCATATGACATGTACATGTAACATGTTGGTGATTAAATGTACATACGGGTGAAAATGAATTATCTATGTGGTAGCACCCTCCATTGAGGCACAGTGCTGAAATCCAAACCTTTGTTACGTGCTACACACACGTGTGAAATAAATTGAGTTATGAAGAGCTCTAGCTAGCTAAAGGCAATTGTTTGATGTACATCGAGGGGGATGAGACTTAAGCCCAAAATTGTATTAAACTACCAATGAGGATACCTTACCTAGGGCTGGAGATCCCAAGAACTAGGTTTAAGGGGACAAACGAATCAAAGAGTGGTTTGAATGTGCATTCTTAAAGTCTCAATGACATATTGTCCATCCCTATTGTGTAAGTGCATATGATCCTGTAACGTTCATGGGAGGTTGAGATTTATCTCTTAATGAGTTCTATATTCCTTATGGGTGGAATGTCTCAGTTACAGGAGCATTCTTGATAGACTCACCTATGTGAATGTGGAAGTGGGGCCGCTTCCTATGAGATTGGGCTAATCTCTAGAGCATTCATGAAAACTGGGATAAAGCACAAGGCCGAATAATATGCTGGCTTATGAAGCTTGGAGAACACCTAGAGTGTCATGTGTGTGATGTGCTTCTACGTATCCTCAAGTAGTCATTGTTTAAAGGCTAAGCCATTCTGACTCTAATACGGGAACACTGAAACACAAAGTGAAGGTTTAAAGGCAACGCCACTTTCATGATGCATGATATTCTATCTTTGCCCTAATATATTGTTCCTTATTTTTATTAAAATAAGTGGGGGATTGTTGGAATATTTTAATAAAAATAATTTTTTATCTAAATTCTTTTGGGAGTTTTATACTCATCACTGAGTGTTTTAATTACATTATTTTGTAACATTAGTTTAGTCATTATTTGATGAACTAATGAGGTTTATTAGTGGGTGTTATACACCATTATGCACAAAAAGTTATTGGATTGGTTTATTAGTCCACATATTACACATGTGATTATTGGGGCTAGTTACCTCAATTAGTATGGGTTTTCCAACGGTCATATTCTTGAGCCTATAAATATAAGGCTTGGGGCCTATTCTCTACACAACAATACAATATGACTACAAGTTGATGTGATGGCATTCATGCTAATACACTACTTTTATTTTATAGAGATATATATTGTATTTTATATTTGGGCAAAGAAAGGTGTTGGGAGAAGTTTCGGTCTTCCCCAAATTGTGTAGATTGGGAATGATCACAGCCTAGAGTTGGGTTGTAGTATCCTGGAGGCGACGTGTTATTCTCTTACACCGGTGATTACCGTGAGAGGCGCGAATCGTCTTAAAGAGAGCGACCTAGTCCGCACTCAACCCAACTATGTGGTTTTTTTGTGGTACGATATTCCAAGCGATGTCATACCATTTCGAGATAACATTACGCGATTCGCGATTCTGTAAGAAACTCTATTTTTTGTGTTATTTAATTATTATTTTATTTGAAGAATAATTCCGTTTTGGAGGTAAATCCCCAACAAAAAGCAACTACACAAATACATTTTATTTTTTTCTAATTTTCTGACCAATATAATCTGTTCTTGTGGTACCCAAAACAACCTCTTACGCTCCCTCGCGTAAGAAAAAGAAATCAACATCCACCTCAACGAAGTGTAGATTTCATACTCATTGCTAAATATTATAGGATTTTCTTTATCTTCAAAGGATATAACCAATAGCACTAGCATAATACTCTACTCCCTCTGTCCCATTTTATGTGTCTCTCTTTCTTTTTTGGTATATCCCAAAATTATTGTCCACTTTCCTAAATTAGTATATAAATTTTACTTAATTTCCCAAATTACCCCTCCTTACAACCAATACTAAAACAAAACAAAAAAGAAAGTGCAATGATTATGGGCAATTGTGGAAAGTAGGTGTAGATTCTTTTTGTCCCCTTAACTAGTTGGATTCCCAAAAAGGGACACATAAAATGGGACGGAGGGAGTATTTACCAGACTCTTGACTTTCCAATCAGCTTTGGGCTTTCTCATTTCAGAGAAATTGTAGACCAAGAAATGTGAGAACTACTATTAAGAACAATCTAAAGACCGAAGGAGAGAAACTAACTCTTTGCCGTTGTCTCATTGAATAGAGCTAACTTGAAGTCCATTTCAAAGAAAAGCCTCACGATTCCCTCACAAGTTATTTTTTAAATACATAAAATATCCACAATTTGTGGTGTTTGGCGTAACTTCTCGTACAGAAGTCCATCCCTGGAATGGACTTTCTAAGATGGACTTTTCAAAATGGACTTGTATAAAGAAGTGTTTTGTTTGATGTATGAGTGATTTTTAAATAAAAAGTGCATCTAAATGTACAATTACGTTTGGTACCAACATATAAAATATATCTACTTACCAATATTACCCTTAACCTCATCAAATAATAGGGATTCGGCTAGGCTATGAAATTCAGGTATGTGATTTGGATAAGATGTCATTAATTATAAAACAAGGGATAAAAGTATAATTGTGTATACAAAGCTCCTAACTTATGGGGAAGTGCAAAAATCACATCAGCATTTTTGACTTCTCCAAATGGGCATTTTGGAGATACACTTCTTGTTAAGAAGTCCATTCTCAAATCTCACCAAACGGATTTCACTTCTATAAATGGACTTCTTCTTCCAAAAGTTCATTCTCAAAGGTTTCCAAACATCCATCCTCAATAGCTTTCATCATTCTCATTAAAAACATGTGTCTTTCCTCCTATTTCGAACTTTAAAAACCTACGTGCAAAATAGGTACAAAGAGAGATTTTCGACATATGAATGACTTTTTTGTGCTCCTCATACAAATATAAATGGACTCATGGGAGTGTGAGTGTGTGTGTGTGTGTGTGTGTGTGTGTGTGAGAGAGAGAGAGAGAGAGAGAGAGAGAAAGAGAGAGAGAGAGAGATGTTGAACCAAAAGCATTATAGAAAAAATATATATATATATATATTCACAGGATTTCGATTATGAAATTTGGGAGATCATGGGCAGATAACTCATTTTGTTCAACATGTATCCAAATTTTCAATTTAAAAGGGTAAGCGATCAAGATTTGATTTTTCATAGAGTGAAGATCACATTTTAATGCATCTTTAAATACTAGTCTCATGCCACGTGCTTTGCACGTGGTTGGTGCACAAGTGAGTAAATACTAACAAATTGACTGATCAAATTGGCAAGACACTTGAATTTCTTAACATTTTTATTGGAAAAGTATTACAATTTAGAAGAACCATGTCAGACGTCTAACACTAAAATGTTTAGATTATAAAATATATTTGAAGTGTTGAAGTGAAGTACTCAAATACTTCCTAATTGTTTGCTTTAATTTTGTCTTTTTCTTTTTGAATAATTATCAAAATCTAATCATGTTCCGTTCTTGGTAATTATGTGGTCATATGATTCAAATTGGAACGAAAATTCCGTAACCAATTTGAAAACTATGATTACGGAGTCGTAAAATTAGCTCCGACAGCTTGCAAATTTATAAAAAAAAATCTAAAATATATATATGTTTCATATAAGAGGTATGGTAGTTTAAATTTGATATTTGTATAGGAACAAATACGTGCATTTGTAACAAGGTCAATTAAAGTTAACTATCATATACAGTGCAAATATGTGTGTGCATATATATATATATATATATATTTCCATCAGATTGTTAAATTAACCTTTTCGTATATTAAGACAATTATCAAAATTATATCAAATGAACTCGTCTTAATAAAATTCGAACAATTTTGACTTTTTTCTATATGTTTTTCATTTAAATTCAATCATCTAAAAATAGTTATTCATTATATAATGAATAAATCTAAAAAAAAAATTGTATGATTGTATTGTAAATGTTAAAACTCAAATTGCAAATGACTATTCTCACATCGGTGTGTGAAAAAAAAATCAAATTTAAAGATCCTTCTTCAATATACTATACTCTTGACTTTTAAAGATCCTTAGCCCCTGGCCATTCGCCCAATGGGGGATCGACATCGTTGGTCCCTTACCAACGGGGAAAGGGCAGGTAAAGTTTGCTGTAATAGCCGTCGACTACTTCACAAAGTGGGCGGAAGCTGAGCCCCTGGCAACGATAACCGAGCAAAAGATGGAACATTTTGTGGAGAAAAATATCCTTAGCAGGTTCGGCATTCCACGAGTCCTGATCAGCGACAACGGGAGACAATTCGACACGCCTGTCTTTAGACAGTTCTGCTCAGACTATGGAATACTGAACCATTACTCTTCTCCCGAGCATCCACAAGCTAACGGTCAGGCCGAGGTGACCAACCGCACAATCTTGCAGTCGATTAAAACAAGGCTGGAAGGAGCCAAGGGCCTGTGGGCCGATGAACTACTAGCCCTCCTGTGGGCCTACCGCACCACACCCCGAGCAGCGACGGGTGAAACCCCATTTTCCTTGACTTATGGTTTCGAGGCAGTAGTCCCCACAGAGCTCGGGCTGCCCACGCATCGGGTGGCTACCTTCAATAACCCAGCCAACGAAGAAGCCCTCAGGATTGAACTAGACTTGGTGGAAGAGAAAAGGGACGTAAGATCACAGAATGTTTATATGTGGTTCGGCCCCGTTAATGAGGTGACCTACGTCCACGGTTGCGTCTATGCGCGTTCCCTAGCAGATCACCGGCGGCCTGGTGGGCCAACAAAGTGGGGCGACACTACCAGTAATACCGGCCGGGTGTATGCGTGTATACTGGTGATTTCTCTAATATGCGCTGGTATACTTAGAGAGTTGGTATCCGGATCCCTTCTGTGAGGGTAGGTGGGCTCTTTTATAGGTGCAAGAGTCCACCCTTACATGGTAAGTTTGATTAGATTAGGAAGCCTAATCTAATCACAATAAATTTGCACAATATTTGGTGAGTTTCCTAAGTAGTTAAGGGAACCACTGATTCTCTTAACAGATTGACAGCTGTGTGACGAAGTGATGGGAAACGTGATTGATGCCGTGATCCTCGGGGCCTTACGACCGCCCGAGTATCTCAGTCGGCAATGGCAGTATCCCTCGGGAGCGTGGGCTCCATGCTTCAAATCCGGCTTCTCCGGGTCACTAGCTGGACACGTGGCAGTTAAGCAATTACAAGATATTTCTGGACATATCAGCTGCCCCCCATTTTCAGAGCTGAGATGACGCTTTGTCAGATGAGGTCGGAAAATTAAGAACGCCCTTCACAGACCGTCCGGGAAAATGTCAGGTCCCCCGCCGGACCACGGCTGACATGGAACGACCCGGCGGCGCAAGGACCGAGCGGTAGCTGTGCAGGCCTAAGATCCCCGACGCCACGTGCCTTCTGGTTACAAGTATAGTTCGGGCTTAAAGCGTCCAGTTTGAGAAGTAACCGAATCGTCCAGCTGGCAACTAAACCATCACATCGCACTTTTAATGCTCACGCTTTCTGAGGCGACGCCCCACGTGCCCGAAACGACAGTTTCGGCGGGAGAGTATGGGAGCCATCCGATCAGAATGAATCCCAACCGTTCGTGCTGCTTATATAGGGAGCACTCCTTCGACCTCGCTTCTTCACCCCATAGCATCAACTGAGTCACCTGAGCAAACACTCCGAACCCCCTTTCTTCTACTGTCTTTACTTTTCCAATCTCTTATCCACATCAAATGGCTTCGCATGTTGACCTGACGTCTGATGAGGGGCTAAAGGCATTCCGAGAGGATTGCCAAATTCCAGACGACGTAGTAGTCCGCCCTTACATTGAGGGGGAGGAAATTGCTTTCCCCTTTGTCCTTATTAGCAGCTATTTGCTGCTCGTCGTTGGATTGCGCTTCCCCCTGCCGGTTTCCTTTTGCGACTTGCTGGAGGGGTTACGCATCCCACTACACAAATGCCGCCCAAACGTTGCTCGCCTTCTGTGGGGTATATCAGCGCTGAACAAGCGGTTGGGATTGCTCCTCCGCCCTGCTGACGTTGCGAGGTGCTATATATTGGGCATCGACAATAGAGGCCCCTACTTCCGCCCCAGGACAGAAGGAAAGGATCTTGTCCGAGGCTTGGACTTTCCGAACAAGACCTGGCAACGGTATCCTTGGGTTGTGGCTGCCGGCAACTGGTTGGAGGACGCCGTTCTCTGTCCTCCGGCCGCTTTTGACCCCGATCTCTGCAAGCAAGCTTTCACCGCCCTCCGTGGGATCGCCCCTACCGCGGATGACACAGAAGCGCTTGACCAGGCTATTGATGCCGGCATGTCGTTCTCTTATCTGGCAGGGAGACCTGCGGAGAACATGGGTGCCGGACCGTCTTCTGCAACTGCTGCCGTTGCGGCATCTGGATCGCGCCGCTATACCCGGTCGATGGCGACCGGGGCGCGCCCGGTCGGCAGAACGGGAGGGTTCGAGGGACCAGTCACTTTATCCACCAGCAGCGATTCCACATCTTCTGAGGACGCACGTCCCCCACCAGGCCCCTCCAAGAAAGGCAAGGAAAAAGAAGTGGAGGAAGAGTCTCATCCCCCACCGAAAAGGAGCCGGCCAGAGATGTCCGCCGGTTCTCGTCTGCCCAGATCTTGGTCGGACCTCTCTCTTGCAAACATGGAAAGCCGTTTGCAGGTGGTGGAGAAGCTGGGCGCTGAGCTGCAGATGGATTCCGCCCTGCGGGGGGTGGATGTCCATGCCCTGGAGCTGGCTGTTGAGGGGCTGACGGTGAAGGTGGCTGCCCTGGAAGAGGAGGTCAGGGCTTTGAAGGGCCAAGGACCTTAGGGGCACTTTTGTTTGTATACATATTTTTCCTTCTTTTTCCCTTTTTTTTTTTTTTTACCGGGAAGGCTATTATAATTGCTCCCGTCTTTGTACAGTTCTCCTTTTTATAGAAATAAAAAGGTCCCTGAGGCCAACTTTTTCCTTCATCAAGCCCTGTGAAATGCAAATCAATTCTATACTACTCTGCGCAATTAATGCCCGACCGGCTCGCAAATGCGCCCGGGCTATGGTTGCTCGGGCCCGGACCGCTGCTACCACGTGTCAACCGACCGTTGGTCAGGTTAGATCCTAACGAATGGAGACGTGGGCGTAACCAAACCGTTCACAAGCCAACGGAAACGTCTTTACGTGTACTTAATGCGCGCGCCTTTTGAGGCGACTCCCCACGTGACCGAAGCGACGGTTTGGGCGGGAAATCTTCTGGACCGCTGGATTTGCTCTGATCTGGGCCGTTCAGGGGCTTTATATAAGGGGCACTCGCCCCACATCCTGCGTACCTTCCTGATTTTCTTCTTTCTGATCTCTCTTTCCTCTCTCCCCCATTCCTTTTTCATTTCGAAGCAAAACTGGAGAGAACGAACCTTGTGAGATTTGAGCGGGAGTGGGATTTCTTCCTCCTTAGATTCGGCGCGTTTTTCGAGTCCGGTGGAACCCTAACTCACCTGAAACCGAACGGGTGTTCCTTGCGTTGTTCTGAGAGAGTGCTACCTGGTGCTGAGGAGCATCTACTCGCTACCATTCAGGTTAGTAACTCTGCCCCCCCTGTACATCAGGCTTGGGGTTTCCGATCCTTTCGCTAGTCGTCGCTTGCGTCAGTTCTTTCCTGCTAGAGGGCCAGAGATGGAGCACTCCAGCTTCAATTCTGCGTCGAGATCGGAGAGTGAGCGGTATCGGTCAGGGTCCCCCGGTGCTAGCCAAGGCCAGCTCCCGGAATCCCCGTCCGACCACCAAAGCGGGGCCTGGATCCCCATTCGTCTGTCCAGTAGTCAGTCTTCTGAGGAGGCCCCTGTCGCCTCCGTTTCGAGGGGTTCAGGCGACGAGCTGCCTGAGGGGACCGACCGCACGGTCTTCGCTTGTGAGTCCACTTCTTCTGTTCTTCACTCTGGAGACCTTCGCCGGATCAGGGAGAGGTACTCCCTTCCTGACGGTTGCGCCCTAGCCGTAAATTCCGGCGGCGCGCACCTATATCAGTCAGGGTTCGTCACCCTGTTTGAGGACGCTATGATGGCGGGCCTCCGACTTCCGCTTCACCCGGTGGCGCGGGACATGTTGATCTTTCTGGACATCGCTCCCGGTCAGTTGGCTCCCAACGGGTGGAGGTTCTTGATGGGGTGTATATCATTGTGGCCCCAAGCATTCGGGTACGATCTTACCCTACAGGAGTTCCTCTGGGCTCACCGGCCATTCCCTGTGCATAATGAGTTGGGGTTTTTCTCGTTTTCTGCCCGTCCGGGCAGGAAAATCATTGACAACTGCCCTAGTAATAATAAAGGGTGGAAGGGAAAATTTTTCCAGGTGTCTACCCTTTGTCTCTGTGACATGGCTCCGGGGAGCCAGCTGAGGACATCCTGGACCAGGGAGTTGAGGGGTAAGACCGCCCTTCCGACCTTATCTGCTATCTCGATCTATCCAAAACATAGTGGATTGTTGACCAGTTTTCTTTTTTGTTTACAGCGGGCTCAGCTAAACCCCCAGAAATTCTTGAGGCGTGCCAGGCCAGGATCTTGAAGCTAGCGAAGTCGCCCACCAGCATCTGGAACGTGCTGTCCCGGTCGGGAGGGTTTATCGCTAGCCATTCCCCTGAGCCGCCTATTCCAGCCCCCAGCTTTACACCCATCATCCCTGGTAAGTATCTCAGTTACATGTACTTGTACTATTTCTGCCCCTTGCACCTCTGATCGTACGATCTTTGTTTCTACAGAAATGGCTCCCAAACGCAACTTGGATCAGCTGCGGGAGAGACAGGACGCCGCTACCGCCACTGCTGCCGCTCGGGTGGCAATCGCCCAAGGAAAGAGGCCGGCCACCGAGGTTCCAGGCGGCGACCGCCCACTCAGGCGCATTCGCCACGGGACCAATACCCGTCCAAGTCCCGTAGGGACATCGGCTCCCCCCAGGCCGGCCGTTGAAGAGCCCGTGCCCAGGGCTGATGTTCCATCGGGTTTGCCCCCGGGCGGGCATGACGAGGCCCGAGAGAGGCTAAGGCCCTGCCTCGCACCAAGCCAGGTGACTGCGTGTGCCGAGCTATCTCCCCAAGGGATCCAAGGATGGCTATATAGCGTCTCCCACCTGGTGAGTGTTCTGCTGCTTCTTCTTTTTTTTTTTTTTTTTTTTTTTTAACGTGGACTTGCCCCGCACTTATTACTTGCTTAACCGATGTGCCTTCTCCTGCTGTAGGTTGGCTGCATAGTTGCGGGATCTGAATCCGTCCACTCATCCCTGGCCGAGAAGGTGGGCGCCGCTGAAGCCGCCCTTTCTAAGGAGCGAAAAGTGCTGCAAGTAGCAAAAGCTGCCCTGGCCGTGGAGACGAGCAAGACGAAGTCGCTGGCATTGAGCTTAGGGGCGGCCCAGTCAAACCTAGCAGCGGCTTTGGCCGAGCTGGAGGCTTCCCGAGCCCTTATCGCGGCAGCCGAAGCCCAGGCTAAAGCGGTGACCGAGACACCTTTCGCAGAGGCCTTGGAGAGAGCTTTTGACGATGGCTTCTTCCAAGGGTATGATGATCTGAAGCGGCGGGTAGCCCGGGATCACCCCGAATGGGCCCTTTCAGCCTATATGGGGATTGATTCGGATTACTGGGACATTGGGGAGGATCCTGTTGCTGGTGAAGCTCCTGCTGCTGGTGAGGATCCGGCGGCCGCTGGAGATCCTATGGTCATTGCCAAGGCCGCTGAGCTCGCTCCGGAGGGGGCTTTAGCGGAGGAAAGACTTGCCGCTCCCGGGGAGCAGACAGGGGAGACCGATGTCGCGGTCCATGTGGAAAACTGACTCCTTGGTTCCTCCTTCCTGCTATTTGTTTGTAGTTTTTTTTTATTATTTCTCGGGGAGGCTACTACAACTGTCCCCCATGCTCTGTACGCTTTATTTAATTTTAATGCAAAGGCCCTTGAGGTCGCCCTTCCATTAATTTTGTTGTACTGCACTTTCAGTAAAAGTTTCCGTACGGCTTTTTGCTAGTATCCGTGTGGCTTTGGCCAACCTAACATCTGCCTTAGCAAATGCTTTAGGACCGTAACCCACAGAACACCTAGTCAGTTGTAATTCCCTGTATTAGGCCTTAGTATTTTCCTCTATTCCCTGCCCCCCAAGCGTTTGGCTAAGGCGGGTGTGCGGGTGGTTGGGAAAAACCTGGCCGTAGGGAATCGACCTGGAACATGGGTGGTTGCAGGAGCATTTGAAGCTTGCCATCGCTGGTCACCTAGGGGTTCTGCCCCATCGTCGGCTGGACCTAAGCAGAGCTTTAGTTAATTTCCTGTTTAGGTATAGAACCCTCTTGCCCCCCAGGCTCCTGTTAAGGAGGGGGCGTGCTGGGGATCGACCATAGGAAACCGACCTGGAACATGGGTGGTTGCAGGGTCCTTTGGTGCCTGGGTTCGGAGCCCGAGGTCTTTTGGTGCCTCGGGGTCAGGCCCGAGGTCTTTTGGTGCCTCGGGGTTAGGCCCGAGGTCTTTTTCTGCCTCGGGGTTAGGCCCGAGGTCTTTTTGAGTATTGCCCGATGTACCGAAGGGAATAACGTTTCAAAGCAAACTTTTCCATTTTATTTAAAAGATAACACTCTGTAACAATTGTCCTATCATGGCTACGCAAAAAGAGTTTTCCTCATAACACTAGACTCCCGTAGCTATGTGCTACTGATAGTACTTGCGGAGATGTTGTACGTTCCAGGGGTGACTGAGGTCGTGCCCATCCATGCTTTGTAGCCAGTAGGTTCCTGGTCGGTTGACCCGAGTGACTATATACGGTCCTTCCCAGTTCGCTCCCAACTTCCCATGGCTTGGAACTCGGGTGGACTGGTTCACTGCCTTAAGAACGAGGTCCCCAACCTGGAAACTACGATGCTTCACCTTACTGTTGTAGTACCGCGAGACCCTTTGCTTGTAAGCTGCCACTTTTAGATAGGCCTGGATTTTTTCGGGGTTTGCCTCGATTCCCCGTCTACTGACTAGATGTCCGAGGAACTTCCCAGATGAGACCCCGAAGGTGCATTTGGCCGGGTTCAGCCTCATCCTGAATTTTCTCAAAATGCTGAAGGCCCCGGCCAGGTGCTCCAGATGATCAGGTTTTTCCCGGCTTTTGACCAGGAGATCGTCCACATATACTTCCATGGACTTTCCGATAAGGTCTCTGAACATCAGATTAACCAGGCGTTGATATATAGCCCCGACATTCTTGAGGCCGAAGGGCATGACTCTGTAACAGTACGTGCCTTGGTCGGTGATGAACGCCGTCTTCTCTTCATCCCCGGGGTGCATGCTGATTTGATTGTACCCCGAGTAGGCGTCCATGAACGAGAGGAGTGAGTGGCCTGCCGTTGAATCGACAAGGAGGTCTATCCTGGGCAGCGGATAACAGTCCTTGGGGCAAGCCTTGTTGAGGTCGGTGAAGTCCACGCACATCCTCCATTTGCCATTGCTCTTCTTGACCAGAACGACATTGGCCAACCAGTCGGGGTAGTGGACCTCCCGAATGGAGTTGGCCTTTTGAAGCTTCTCGACCTCCTCACTTACAGCCTTTTGTCTTTCGGGGGCCATACCCCTTCGCTTCTGCTTTACCGGACGGCAGTCTGGGCTGACATTGAGACGATGGGACATTACCCGGGGATCGATCCCGGGCATGTCCTCATGACTCCAAGCAAAGACATCCTGGTTTTGCTTCAAGAACTGGACCAATTTTTCTTTCAAGGCGGGCTCCAGTAGCATGCCTACGCTGATCGTCCGATCCGGGCGCTCCGGATCCAGCACCACTTGCTCCAATTCTTCCATAGGCCCTATCATGTCCCTCGGGTCCCGGGGATCCATTTCTTGGACATTTAGAGTCTCGGTGACTGCTCCCCGCCGCAACGAGCTAACATAACAACTCCGAGCCGTGGTCTGGTCTCCTCGCAAGCATCCCGGTCCCTGAGGAGTCGGGAATTTTACGGTTAGGCTGTATGTGGAGACAACTGCTCGCGCTCTGTTAAGGGTCGGCCTCCCCAGGATAACGTTGTAGGCCGACGGGGCATCCACTATCACGAAATTGGTGAGCAGGGAAACCTGTTATGGATAGGTCCCCATGAGTACTGGGAGCTCGATCGTGCCGAGCGGTTGAGTGCTAGAGCCATTGAATCCGACCAGGGGAGTAGCAACTGGCCGGAGCCGATCTCGATCGATCCCGAGTTGGTCGAATGCCGCTACGAACATTATATCCGACGAGCTGCCCGTGTCAACCAGTACCCTTTTGACCACGTAGTTTGCTATAGACAGTGTCACTACCAGCGGGTCGTCGTGGGGGCAGTGGAGGCCCTGTACATCATCGGATGAGAACGTCAGAACGTCAGTTGGTGAGGGGCCGGTGGATTGGACCTGCCATACATCCGCTCGGGATGCTCGGGCGTGCCTCTTCCGTGCCGACTGTGAATCACCTCCGCCAGATGTTCCTCCGGAGATTACGTTGATGTGGCCGTGCGGTGGAGGGGGCTGACCGGGAGCTCGGGCATCCTGTCGGGGTCGTCTGTCTGCTGTGACAAACTCGGCAAGATGGCCCTGCTCGATCAGCTTTTCGATTGCTATTTTCAACTTGAAGCAATCCTCCGTTTCATGGCCATGGTCCTTGTGATAGCGGCAGAACTTCTCCCGATTCCTCTTGCCAGGAGGGGCTCTGAGCTTGGTAGGCTGCGGAAGTAGCCTCTGCGCTTCTGCAGCAGCCATCACCTCATGTATGGGTCGGGAAAGAGATGTGAAAGCTATCGGGGGCTGACCCCTAGCCTCTCTTTGGTCCTGCTTTGGCTTCTTTCCCGGACCTTTCTCAAATCCCTCGCGTTTGCGCTTTGCTTTTGGGGATTCGTCTCCTGTCTGGCTGGCGCGCTTTGCCTTCAGGAACTCTTCGGTGTCTATGTACTTCCCCACTCTTTCCGAGAGTTCCACCAGGGTTGCCGGTCGATTGCGATGAAAAGACGTGGCCACCTTGATGTGCTAAACTCCTGAGCAGAAAGCCATGATGGCGGCGGTCTCATTGAGGTTGCGAATCAAGAGCCTCTGCTGGTTGAAACGATCTACGTACTCCCTTAAAGATTCCCCCCTTTGCTGCTCGACAGCTAGCAGCTGGGTGTCTGGCTGCGACCGGTCCAGCATCCCGACAAACTGACTGATGAAGAGTTTGCCGAGGGTCTTGAAATCGTCAACCGTCCGCGGTTTCAGAGCATGGAACCATTGCGCGGCTGATCCCTTTAAAGTACTGGGGAATGCCAGGCATAGCAACTCGTCCGTGGTAGTGACCAATGCCATCTGCGCCTTATAGGTGCGGATGTGGTCCACTGGACTCCCCTTGCCGTCGTATGAGCTGAGATGAGGAGGTTTGAACTTCCGCGGAATCGGGAACTGTGTCACCCGGGCAGTGTAGGGCGACTCCGTTTCTGTATTAGTGAGGTCGTGACCGGACTTGCGGTTCAGCCTCTCAATCTGCTGCTGCAGCTCCTCGACCTGGGCCTTGACATCAGTACGCCCGATCCTTCTCTCTGCACCTGAGTAGTAAGTTGGATCGGACGATGATGCCTCGTCCTCGTCCTCGAAGCGCGTCGATCTTGGGGATAGCACTCGGCTACGAGTCCGGGATAGCCTGTGCCTGAGATCATCCCGGCTTAGGGCGGGCGGATCGTCGACCGGTTCCCTGACCTTTCGTCCGGATGCTTCTCCCCTTGCAGCTCGCCGCCGTTCGATGAGGATCCGGGCATCCTCTACTCGTCGCGCTCGGCGAGGGACATACCGAGGTCCTTCCTGTGGGCGCTTGGCAGGCTGGCTACGCTCTCCCTCTGCCCGGCTTTCCCGGTTTAGTTGGGACCCTGGAGCGGACCTAGTCTTTCCGCGCGTCCGGGCAGGCCTCTTGCTGGGAGCGCTCTTTTCGGGCCTCTGACTGGGAGTGCTCTTTTCAGGCCGCTTCTCCGACGAAGGGCTTTTTTCGTAGTCCTCGACCACTTTTTCATTCTAGGCTATGAGCGCATCTATTTGCTGTTGTGTCCGGAGCTGGCCTTCCAAGAGCCGCTCCAGCGCTACTGCGACCTGGTCGGAGGTCATGGAGGTCGCCCGCGTCTCGATCTGTAGGTCCTCCTGACCGGTTGAATCGGCGGTCTTCTTGCCCTTCTTCTTTGGCATGTTGATCAGTCAAAGATTTTTGTTAACAAGGAAATCGTGTCGTTTCCCACAGACGGCGCCAAACTGATGATGCCGAAAATTAGTAAGGCAATTGAAAAAGGGACGTAAGATCACAGAATGTTTATATGTGGTTCGGCCCCGTTAATGAGGTGACCTACGTCCACAGTTGTGTCTATGCGCGTTCCCTAGCAGATCACCGGCGGCCTGGTGGGCCAACAAAGTGGGGCGACACTACCAGTAATACCGGCCGGGTGTATGCGTGTATACTGGTGATTTCTCTAATATGCGCTGGTATACTTAGAGAGTTGGTATCCGGATCCCTTCTGTGAGGGTAGGTGGGCTCTTTTATAGGTGCAAGAGTCCACCCTTACATGGTAAGTTTGATTAGATTAGGAAGCCTAATCTAATCACAATAAATTTGCACAATATTTGGTGAGTTTCCTAAGTAGTTAAGGGAACCACTGATTCTCTTGACAGATTGACAGCTGTGTGACGAAGTGATGGGAAACGTGATTGATGCCGTGATCCTCGGGGCCTTACGACCGCCCGAGTATCTCAGTCGGCAACGGCAGTATCCCTCGGGAGCGTGGGCTCCATGCTTCAAATCCGGCTTCTCCGGGTCACTAGCTGGACACGTGGCAGTTAAGCAATTACAAGATATTTCTGGACATATCAGAATATATCAATGAAATCAATTTAAAACTGGGGATATTGAAGTCATTTATTTTTTTACTATGAAAAAACATAGCATTAATCCAAATCCTTAAATAAATTAAGTAAATACTACTTTTCATTTTTAGACAATTGCCCTTAAATCCCCCATCAATGTACTTTCATGGATGGAGGACACCCAATATTTTTATTTAATACTAGATCCCTAGGATCATAGTTAACACACCTAATCATGGTTAATGATTTTGTTGTCCCCACTTTACCCTTTTATATATTCTACAATATATATATATAGATGTAATATATATTTAGTCATTAATTGGAATTTGGGAGTATTAAATGTATTTATTCCCCACTATTGCCATGTTTGTTTGTATTTTGAATGTTAGAATTATTTCTACCATTTACATCCCTTAACACATGCTGATTGATCATTCATATTACATCATAAAAATCTGTCAAATTAAATGTTTGACTCTTTGATTGTGTATTCATGCGGATCATTTTTGTTTTTTAATGATTGCTTTTGGTCTTCTTTCTTCTTCATATTTCACAGGATGTGAGGCATACCTTATTTAATTATATACACGTTATTCCATACACGTTATTCCATACAGATTGGCTAATATCACTACCATAGGATTGATTGTTCACCTTCCTTGCAAGAGAAAAAATTTGTCAAAAAAATGGTTGGCTCTTTAATTGAGTATTCCTTCAATCTCCCTTGGGGTATTTATCTTTATTAAATACATACATGTTAAACAATATATTTCACCAACAATCATTACGCTCAACCTGGAACAAGAAGAACATCATCAATTTTTTTGATCATTACTTTGCTTGTGAAATTCACAAAACAAGTTGTTGGTATATGAAGCAAAAAAAAAAAGGATTTTAAGTTCCACAAGTGAGAAAAATTGTTGCCAACTATGTGGTAGAGTTGATATTTCTGAAGTGGGACTTGTGTTATTCACAAATACATTTACCTCAGTTGTGTCCGCGCCAGCGGCATTTCAAAATTGAATAACTGATAAAGGAAACGTTCTAATTTTTTGTTATACAGTTTAAATTGTGAAATTCACAACTCAAACTGTGAATTACAAAACTTAAAAACACAAGGGTATTTTAGTACCTCTACTTTTTTAGGGACTTGTTACAACCCAATTACATACAAGTTTTTACACTTATATGTATTTTGAAAAGATTTTTTGCTCAATGATTAGGGTTTGGTGAAATCCACACGATAATCTATATTATTCACAAGTTCACTTGTGAATTTCACAAGCAAAGCTACTGGATGGCAGTATATTTAAGAATATCTAAATGACGAGCTCTGTAGGGGTTCATGCTCAATTTTAAACTACGTTGCATTGTGAATTTCACTGACATTACTGTTTGACACCAGTGAGTTTCATAGACATTACAATTTTTGACATTTGTGAATTTCACTAGCTAACATTACTGTTTTGAATTGCAGCAGTTTCTTCTTGTATGTTGACAGTTTGGTTCGTGAAATTCACGAATAGTCTATGATTGAGAACTTCACCGATGATTCATAAAAAAAATAAAAATAAAATAAAAAAATAAAAGGAGAATTTCATCGGTGAATTTCTCAATCTTACTTGTGATATTTGCAGGTCAATTTAATGCTTGATGAGATAAAAACTAATCTGTGAAAATCACTTATTCGTTTGATAAAATGGGTTGATACATTACTTTGTTTTGAAATTCACGAGCTAAGTTGTGGATGACAACCCCATTCGGTGAGTTAAACAAGTCTCTTGTGAAAATCACGAACTGATTTTATCAGTGCATTGTAATCACTAACTTTTCATTAGATAATTTGTGAGTAACATGACTTACCACAAGTACTCGAGCACTTCAAAATCATGAAAGGTACTTGTTAACAATATATAATGATTTCAATCAAAATAATATCACAGTGAAGTTCACAAATGAACATCCCATCCAGTTACATATATATCCCACCAACCATTTATATGGACAGCCCTTCTGATTATGCATATTAATCTTTGTAATTCACAATTTGAGTTGTGAATTTCACAACTTAAACTATACAAATAACAAAAAAAATAAGAATGCTTCCCTTATCTTCTTATGAAATTCAATAATTGCAGTTTGTAAAATTCACAGCCAAACTTGAAAGGAAGCATGTAAAAAACCAGTACTTGTGATTAAAGTCCAAAATAACCATATTTATTCTGGAAATAGTTCTACAAGATTTTATTGTTGTGTTGGTTTGTGAATTTCACATGTAGAACTGATTAAGTTGAAAAGCAGAACGCATTGTGAAATTCATTGATTGACAGTTTTACGAACCACATGCTCTGGTGTTAATATTCGCATCCAGGAAGTGAGCATCAAAAACTAACTTGTTGAGTTTGAGTAGATAAACAATTGAAGTGTGTGGACAAGATTAAGAAAGAACAACTGCAAGCATTTAGTCAACTCAAATTCTACAATTTTCTTAACACACATGACCAAAAGAGTAAAAATATAATCTAGAAAATTTAAAAAGTTTTCCAGTCCCATTTAAGTATCTTTTAGATGGAGAAAAAAAATACCCACTACCACATGAATTGACTTCAAAGACAAACACTATTCTTACTCTCCGACGAACAAAATCCATAACCTTGAATTTATAGAGTTTCTTGGGCTACTCCTGCTCCCACTGATGTACCATTTGAGAAAGTAAACCCTGTCATTAATGGGTTGAATCCTGAGAAGAGTGAAATTCACTAAACTCATACATGTGGTGTTCATTTCAATAGGATACCTGTGATATTAACTAAACTCATATTGTTTTTCTTTATACAAGCTCACAAATTCACTAACTACAACATTGTGAAATTCACTAAACTTCCTGGTCTGATTCAAGTATTTTTTTTAAACTTTAAAAACCAGATCTGTGAAATTCACTGAGTTGACTATTTTGTTTAGCGCTGTGAAATTCACAGAGCTGACTGTTTTTATTTTATTATAATAAACTCACATTGTGAAAAATAGAGGTTTGCAAATCTAATTATTTTAGAGAAGTTCAATGAGCTGACTGTTTTGTTATGTGAAATTCCCATATGGAATTGATGCATCCTACGCATTGTGATTCTAGGAAATAAAAAATATGTAACATGCTATGCTTTTGAGTTTGAGTCAACAACCCATACAAAAACAACAAAAATCACATTTACGTACATATGTGAATTCTACATTCCACCCATCAATAATATCCCAAAGATGGAACTCTGATTTCCATTGAATAGTGAAGTTTCACAAATTTATAGACACACGCCGTTCTAGTGTGTTAGAAATATTACATAAAACATCCATACATCAAAACTTATGCTCTGTTTGTGTGTTTTCGCTCCAGGGATTGGGTTCCAATTTACAAAACCAACAAACCTGGGCTCTTTGAATCCGAAGTCCTTGTGGCCAAAAAAAAAAAATGGTGCAACACACACATTTGCAAACATTGATTTGAATGAGGATAGGTTTTCAATTTTCAAAATCCCAAATCAGTGTCAATTTTGAAAACCCCAAATCAGACACTCCTTGCGGCACAAAAAAAAAATAAACAAACAAACAAACAAACAAAAGTGCAACACACACATATGCAAACACTAATTTGGATGATGAAATTTACAAACACAAATTTGGGATTTTGTTAATTTCTCAAAAATAAAATCAAACCCCAAATTTTAGACAAAGCCTACCTTTCTTCCCCATTTTTGATATGTAGATGTACTTCTAGAGAATTTGTGAGTGGTTCCCTAACTTCAAAGATAATCGAGCTCCGGAGACCGCCGAAATCTTGAAGACACCCTAAACTGGGTCGCTGGACTTCTGTAGCTCAAACCCTGGGTTTTGTGGTGGTTCATTTTAAATGACAGTCTCAATGGCAATTTATGATAGATTTATCAGCTTTCAATTGGTAAATGATGAAATTGGGGGAGAAATTTGGGGAAGAAACATTTTTGGAAGGGGTTACCATTGAAAGAATGGCGTGAGGAATTATCTCTCATGTGCAAATGGTCTGGGGGTAGTTTGGGGATGAAAATATCAAAGGGACTTGATCCAAAAGTATTTTAACCAAGGGACCCAAAGCCAAAAATGCCTATAGTAGGGGGATATAATACTAACTTACCCCTGATTTTTCTAATATATTCAGTATTTTTAACTTTTATGTATTATCTGAGCGTTAGGAAATCACTGAGGAAATGGCGTTATTTTCCTATTCTTTTCTTTCATAAATCGACAAAAGTGTTTTTCTTATTGTTTTCTTTTGTGCCTCTCTAATTCGTGAAACCAAATGTGTGTACTTGTTTTTTTTTTTTTCTTCCTTTTCCATCAGGAAATTCCATGCTAAAAAGACCTCGAATTTTACCTTCTAATAGAAGGAACTGTGAAATTTAGAACTACTAAAATTCTACCTTTTGGCCTTTTCCTTAGAGATTAATAGAAACTGTGAAATTCTAATTTACCAAAAAAAAACTCCATTTATTTTTATTACAACCTTGGTTCGATTTCAAATTAGTCCTTGTATTTTTCAATTTTCTTAATTTAGTCCCCCAAGTTTGATAAGCGTTTCAATTTGGTCCAATATCAAACTTATCTATGCAAAGAGTGATCTTTAGCGATGGAGAAAATTTGCAACGTAATGTTTGCCATTGGACCAAATTGGAACACTTATCAATTTTGGTGGAGTAAATTGAAAAATTTAAATTTTGGGGACTAAATTGAGATTGATCCAAAATACAAGGGTGAAAAGTGTAATTTATCCCTTATAACATTTAATTTTTAGCTTAAAGTAAATGTCATTATTTATTGAAACAGTTATTATAGTAAAGATCAGTAGTAAGTTATAGAAAATAATTGGAAAATTTGGTGAAAAGGGCATTAAGACAAGTGAAATTGGAATGAAGGACACTTAATACAACAACTTGATTTTTACTCATAATTTTTTTTTGGACCAAAATATCCTCATCTTGATTACTAACCTTACTATCAAACCCTAGACACCAATTGCCACTACCCAAGCCTAGTCTCCGACCACCACCACTTCCACCTCCGGCCACCACCACTACCATCTCCGGCGACCTCCGACGACCTCCGGCGACCGCCACTAGCATCCTTCTCACTACTTTATTTATTATTATTCTTCTTGCTTTCGGTCTTGTGAGTCCGAATAGCCTATTGACTGAATTAATTCAGTCCGATCTTCAACACCTTTTCAGTCTTTTGATAATACCATTGTTGTAAAAATAGCCACCAAATAACATTTAGCTTTTGGTGACATCCACTCAGCCATCGTTGATGTAGATCAATCCAAGCCAAATAATTAATTGGCTTAAAATAAAAATAATAATCGATCACTATAACGAGACCGAAAAAATTGAACAATTCCTTGAGGCTAAGTTTCCTCAAAGAAATATTTTCAAAAGCTTCATGGACCGATTTAGTTTCAATCGGTCTTGACGGCGCTTGCCCCCCGAGCCCTTTATCGTCGATTTCTTCATCACCAGGAGGGTCTATGGCCGATACAAGTTTTTTCGGCTCTTTATATATTTTTTCGCCGTCTTGCCCCCCAAGCGGCTTGGACAGCGTGGAATCAAAAACGACCAGAGACATCGGCCTCTTGATTTGGAGTGGTAACATCGGCCTTCTCGGGCCGTTGTCGAGACTTTAAGAATTGCTTGATCTTTTGCCCTTGAGCCTCTAGTATTGCCAGGCCTACTTTCGTGTCCTCTTCAAATCGGCTAAGCTTGGCCTGCTGTTCTCTCGAGTGCGCCTTCATATCTTCAAGAGCACGAAGAATGTTGTCACAAACTAGATTCTTTCGCCAGTCACCGTATAGAAAATCGTCTAGAGATATGAATGAATTTCCCTTGGGCGGCGGTTCATCAGCTCCACTCGAAGCTTTGAGGAGGGCGATTTCTTGATTAAAAAATTGCATGTCGGCCTCAAAACGGTCTATCTCATTGTAAAGATGACCCGTTTCATTCCAATATCCATCGTTGTAGAGACGATAGATTTCTTCGCGAAGTTGGCGTATTGACTCATTCCGCCAACCAATCTGGTTGTTGTAGAAGTATAGCCATGCTTCAGTGTATGCATGGCTCATCACCTGGCTGTCCCACCGGGCGTGCCAAATTGTTTGCTTGTAATTTGCGCGGGCGTGCCAGAACCAATCAGTGGTTCGGTGTGTGCAAACTAATTTCCTATATTGCTTGTGTGAGTGATACCAACCTAACTGCATTTACAAGGTGTTTTTTTTGTAAAATTCACAAACCTCAATGAAATTACAAGTTGTTTTGATTTTGTTTTGATAATGCAAGGTGCGCATTTATACTGATGGAGTTGTCAAATTCGCAAAATAGACTGCCCCCATTACCATATAGGTTATGAATTTTTTCAAGTAGGAGCTGTGAAAATTAGCAACCTAACAAAATTTACAAGGTGTTTTTCAAATTAGAACTTCCGTGAAAAACATCGTTGCTTACTTATGCATTTTTCAGCAATTGTTCTTGATTTCGAGAAATTCACTAAACAGTCTGGTCACAAAAGAGACTGACCAGTGTATACCATGTTGGATGTGAATTTATAAATTGACAGTTGTTAAGGTCACAAACCTCAATGAAAGAACATGGTGTTTTTCAAATAGATCTACCGTGAATTTCTACGTTACTAGCTTGTGCTATTTTTTGGGTGCAAATGTATTTGCTTTCGAGAATTTTAACAATAAAGGGTGATTATTATGTGAATCACGTGATACAACATGTATTCTTACCTCAGCTGAACTGGAATCTGGTTGTTCAATCCCTTTTGCAGTTTCATCCAACAAATTTTTTATTGCAATCTTCCAAGTTTGTCATTTTGTGTAGGGTAATGGCCTTGCAAGGAGATTCGGAGTAGATTTTGTAACTTGTAGATGCCTCACTCTCGACGTCCTCGCCGGAATCTTGAAGAAAAGCCTGAAGAAGTCGTCGGACGCTTTGAAAGCAAACCCTAGTCTTTTTGGCTCACAGGGATGATGAATGTTGCTGTAAATGGTGGGTTATATGATCGATTTCCATTTTTGGACAATCTGGAGAGTGAATTTAGGCGAGAAATTTGAGGTAATAATGATTATCAAATGGGTAACCGTTGCAAGACTTGAAGACACCACTCTATCGCGCGCAAATGGGGCTGGGGGTATTTTGGGCCATGAAATAGGGTTTGGACTAGAACCAAAATAATATTTGACCCAGGGACCAACTGCCGAAAAACCCTATACTATAGGGATATAATACTAAATAACCCATATTTTTAATACTTTTAGTCTCTTTTCATTGTTTCTAATAATTACCATACTATAAATATAAAATATTAATCCCTCCATTTCAAAATTATTGTCACACTTTTCATTTAAAGAGTAATGTTATGCTTCCCAAATTGCATCACAAATGCTACCGAGCGAGCTGTAACCCACTTGGCATAGCTTCTCTCTTCCCAGTGGGGAGGGAAAGGGTTCAAATCCCTATAAGGGATTCTAGTTGTTTGACCCCTAGTTATTCTTCAGTCGAAATGAGTGGCTCTTGTTGGGCTTTGCTGTGGGCCAGTGTGGGGCTTTGGGATGGGGTTGGGGCTGTGGTGTGCGTGTGTGTGTGAGTTGTGTATATATCAAGTCCGAATCTAAGTAAGTATAAAACAAAAAAAAATGTGATAGTGGGACCACCTTCAATAATAGTGGGACTACTCTAACATTCTCCAATCAAAATCATGGCACCCACTACCACATATATTTGGAAAGAGTAATATTTGGGACACAAATACTTTATACAAACACACTTTATCTCTCTCTCCTGGATGGCACTGTGGGGCCCACTGAAATTATTCGGATCCCACCGTGCCACCCAGAAGAGAAGTAGAGTGTGTTTGTGTAAAATGTTTGTGCCCCTAGCATTGTTGATTTAGAAAACATTTGGGATTTCAAATTTGAAAAGCATAGCATTATTCTATTTTTTTTTCAAAATTATTGTCCGACTTTCCATTTGTAGAGTAATGTTATGTTTCCTAAATTTTATATCCCAAATACTTTCTAAATACATATGACAGTGGGATCCCCTTCAAAAATGGTGAGACCACTCTAACATTTTTCAATCAAAATCAGGGGAACCCACTGCCTCATGTATATGAAAAACATCTTAAATTCAAAATTTAGAAAGCATATCATTATTATATTTTTTTAACACTTAATACTTTTAAAATTAGTAGTAAATTGAAATTACAAAATATAAATAATATAAAATTAATTTTATTAATGATACATAATTTAAAATAATTAGTTAAAAGATTGAATAGTTAGTAACCAAACAGGAGATCCTGAATAGATGGAAAGTTTGTTTTGATCGATATGGTAATTGGTAACCGAATATATTATAGGTTCTTCAGTGCTGTTTGTTAAACCACTTGACTTTTGAATCAATGGTCCACATCATTCCACTATTTGATCCCACAGTTATCGATCATAGTCAAACATGGCCGTATGGTGCGTCCAAAACAACTTGATTGTGTCTCAGATCTCTCAATTGTGTCTCAGAAGTCAGATCTCTCTCTTCTGCCGAAATTCCATCGATCAATTTCCACTAATTAGCAGAGAAAGGAAACCAATAAAATGCCTGTGTTAGAGATCTTTCTTTCCGCTTTCATCACTGTGCTGTTCGAGAGATTGGCCTCCGGTGATCTCCTCACATTTGCTCGCCAAGAGGGAATCCACACTCAGCTCAACAAATGGCGAAGGACTTTGATTAAAATTCAAGCAGTTCTAACTGATGCAGAGGATAAGCAAATTACTGATACTTCTATAAAGATGTGGCTTGAAGATCTCGGAGATTTGGCATACGATTTGGATGATCTACTCGACAAAATCTCCAGCGAAGCTTCCAGACGTAATCTCATGGCGGCCAGGACTGACCAAGCTAGCACTAGTACTAAGGTAATTATGAGCTTCATGATTCCCACTTGCTGTACTAACTTCAGTCCACGTTTGTTTATGCTTGATCGCAAAATGAGGTCTGAGATGGATGACATCTCAACTAGATTAGAAGACATTTTAAGACAGAAAAACAGTTTGGATTTGAGAGAAATTAATATCAAGAAAACGAGGTCCAACAGATTAACCACTTCCCTGGTGGATGAATCTCGTGTTTTTGGTCGCGAAAATGATAAACGGGTAATACTAGAAATGTTACTCAAAGATCATGAAGAAGATGCCAACCCAGAAGTATTCTCTGTAATTCCCATCGTCGGCATGGGTGGAGTTGGCAAGACCACACTGGCCCAACTTGTTTACAATCATCAACAAGTGACGGGTTGCTTTGATTTAAAAGCATGGGTATGTGTCTCCGAAGAATTTCACGTGCTCGCGATTACTAAAATTATGCTCGAGTCGGTGGCACCAGGCAGCCATGCTTCCAGCGACTTGAATCAGCTTCAAGTAAGTCTAAAGGAGAAGCTTTCCAAGAAAAGATTTCTTCTTGTTTTGGATGACGTTTGGAATGAGAACTATGAGGATTGGGATATGCTCTGTGGTCCTTTACGAGCTGGTGCACCGGGAAGTAAGATCATCGTAACAACTCGCCACGTACGTGTTGCAACAACCATGAGCTCTCTTCCAGCTTACACTCTGAATGTTTTGGAGAGTGAAGAATGCCTGTCTCTATTAGCTCAACATGCATTGGGTCGAAGAGATTTTAATGCACATCCAAGTTTGAAAGAGACTGGAGAAGCAATTGTGAGAAATTGTAAAGGCTTGCCTCTGGCAGCAAAGGCACTCGGAGGTCTCTTGCGCACTGATCTAAGTCTAGAATATTGGAAGGAAATAGTGAATAGCAATATATGGAATCTACAAAATTGTGGTATACTTCCAGCTTTGAGATTGAGCTATAATCATCTTCCTTCCCATTTGAAGCAATTGTTTGCCTATTGCTCTATATTTCCTAAAGACTACGAGTTTGACACGAATGAGCTAATTTTGTTATGGATGGCGGAGGGGTTTTTGAAACTATCGGAAAGGGAGAAGGCAATGGAAGAGTTAGGTTACGAGTGTTTTAATGAGCTTCTATCAAGGTCATTTTTCCAACGTTCAAGTGGAATTGAATCACAATTTGTGATGCATGATCTTATGAATGATCTTGCTCAAGTGATTGCTGGAAAAATATCCTTAAGATTGGACAACATACAAAGTACTGAGCAGAATAAGTTTTTCGTAAAGGCTCGTCACTCATCATTCATTCGTCAGCGATCTGAAGTCTTCAAAAAATTCAAGGCTTTTCACGGAGTCAAGGGTTTGCGAACCTTCTTACCTCTACCAATTTGTAAAACTCATTGGCAAGATTGCTATCTATCTAATAAGGTCTTAACTGACTTGGTACCAAAATTACAGTGCTTGAGAGTTCTTTCTTTGAGTGGTTATTGCATTGTTGAGATACCCAAATCAATTAGCGATCTTAAACAACTTCGGTATCTAAATTTATCTCAGACTTCTATCAAATGTTTGCCAGAATCTGTGACTGACCTCTACAATCTACAGACTTTGTTGTTACGTAGATGCAAGTGGCTTACTAAGTTGCCCAAAAGTATTGGAAATTTAGTTAATCTACGACATCTTGACTGTTCTGGTACTGACCAATTACGAGAGATGCCTGCAGGCATTGGGAAGTTGGCAAGTCTGAGAACATTGTCGAAGATTGTTTTGGGCGAAATCAAAGGATTACAAGTAAGCGAGTTGGGGAGCCTCTCATATATCCAAGGGGCACTTACAATTGTGGGGTTGGAAACTGTGAGAAATATCCAGGATGCGAGGGAGGCCAATTTATTGAGTAAGCACGGGCTTGATGAGGTAGTGATGGAATGGAGTGATAGTTTTGATGATTCCCGAAATAGAAGTCTTGAAAAGGAAGTACTTGACGTCTTACAACCTCATGGAAACTTGAAGAAGCTCGAAATTAAATCCTATGGTGGAACAGAATTTCCCGGGTGGGTTGGAGATACCTCATTCTCCAACATAGTGAATCTAGAACTTCGTTGTTGTAGAGAATGCACATCTTTACCATCTCTTGGGCAACTACCTTTACTCAAGAATTTGAAAATTGAAAGGATGGACGGGGTAAAAAGTGTGGGTGCTGAGTTTTATGGAGCTGGTGCTTTCCCGTCGCTTGAAACTTTGACTTTTTATGGCATGCCCAATTGGGAAGAATGGTCTGGCTTGACTGGTGCAAAGTTACTCCCTCTCCTGAGTGAGCTCAGGATGTCGGGTTGTCCGAGTTTGACTAAAGTTTCAATCTCAAGGCTTCCATCTCTTCAAGTACTAAGTCTTGAAAAATGTCCTGAGGTTGTGTTGAGATGTATGGTAGGTATTGCCTCACTCGCCACTTTGACTATTGATACAGTCTCAGGTCTTACCGAACTACAAAAGGAAACTCTACATTTGTTGGGAGCACTTGAAAGTTTCAATATTATGAGATGCAGTGAAATGACGTCATTGTGGCAAGAGGAGGGTGCATGGATGGATCTAATCAATTTGAGAAAATTAGAGGTCAAATCTTGTAAACAACTTGTATCCTTGGCTGGTTACTCTGATGCGTTGCCTCCAAATCTTGAATCGCTGTCATTGAGGGATTGTCCTAATCTGGAGAAGCTTCCAAGTGGTTTGAACACCCTTGCGTTTCTCCAAAATTTTGACATCGACAATTGCCCAAAAATTTTGTGCTTTCCAGACATAGGTTTGCCACCAATGCTTACAAAGCTTAAGATTACACTTTGCGAGGCTCTGGAGGTGCGAAGATGTAATAATGAGGGAATGATGATGCAAAGCAACTGCGGAGCGATTAACTCGGAGAATGATGCTGAGGAAATCAACAATCATGACCAGACTAAAACAATTTCTCATATAGAAACACTAGACATCTGGAACTGTTCATCTTTGACGTCCTTTCCAATTGGGGATTTACCCAGCACCCTTAAGGAACTCAGTGTTTACAATTGCAAAAAGTTGGAGACAGATGTGGAGAAGCCACTACACAACTGCATGTCATCACTTGAATATCTTCGAATTGATGGTTGGTTGAATTTCAAAACGTTCCCTGAGTGCTTGTTCAACTTTCTTCATCTAACTGATTTGCGTATAGTAACGTGTCCTGGCCTGAAGTCTTTTCCGGAAAGTGGTTTACCCCGCAATCTGAGAAGTCTTTATCTCCGTAACTGTGCGAATCTCAAATTGTTTCCTGATCAGATGCAATCTCTCACATCTCTGGAATATCTTTCAATAGTTCGCTGTCCAAGTCTCAATTCCTTTCCACAAGGTGGTTTTCCCCTCAACCTAAAAGAACTTACACTTGGATATATCGGAGTGCCCGTATCAGAGTGGTGGGGTCTGCAAAGGTTGGCCTGTCTTGATTTCTTTCTGCTTGACGGAAAGTGTCCAGAAGTGGTTTGCTTTCCAGGTGAGACGTGTCTGCTTCCTACTTCTCTAAGAAGACTTACTATCGATGGAGCTGTGAATTTGGAATCCCTATCCATTGGCGTCCAAAACCACCTTACATCCCTTGAAGAGCTATCAGTTTGGAGTTGCCCTAAGCTTCAATCTTTGCCAAACACGTTGCTTTCCACTCTTTCATTCTTGAAAATTAGGGACTGTCCAAAACTAAAAGCAAGGTGCATGAAGGAAGGAGGAGACTATTGGCAATGGATAGCCCCAATCCCCTGCGTGTTCATAGATGGTAAAAACATTCACGAACTATGATTTACAGTCGGGGGGGAAGCTCTGTGTTCTGTTGAATGAGTGAGGATAGCAAAGTCAATTAAAGAACAGCCAGACTCTTTATATTGTTATATATCCAGGTAGGTATCGTCTCTCTCTTTTTCTCTCTCCTTTCTTTTTCTCTTTATTGAAAAAGAAAAGAAAATAATAATATTGTAGTTATGATGCATCAGCACCAATCTGATAAGAAAATAATATTGCCAATGGATAGCCCCAATCCCTAGCGTGGTGATCAACAACTCTCAATCTGTCTAGTTTCTTATTAAATTTCACAGTTCACTTGCAGTCGGAATCATAGACCAACACCAAAGTTTGCAGTTGTAGTTATGGGTTTACACTTTTTTTCTTTTTTCCTTTTTTTTTTTTTTCTTTTTTCCTTTAGAAGGGTCAGAAAATTAGAGGCTACAATTTTGTGTTTTCTCTCTCTTCCCTGCATTCTTCCTCCAGTTTTAACACTTTTTTTTCCTTTTCTAGAACTGCGCGCGCGCACACACACACACAGAGGCCTCTCTGAACAAATATTTTGCCTCTGAATGTACCCATTAAACTGAACTTTCAAAGAAAAAATAGCTTGAGATTTACGAAGAAAATACTAATAATCCCTTTAAATTGAAGTAAAATATACCTTTATAACCAAGTTTCTTCGTATTGGCTAGTTAATTTAAGTTAGATGACTTATCAGATCTGAAATTGAATTTTTCATTTCTTTTTTTTTTTTTTTTTTTAGGTTTCCCAGGGTATCCTAGGCCACTGCCCAGACTAATCCCTCGAGGTACGGCTTGGCGCATGTTTCGGGGACCTCTCCCAAGATAGTTGTTTGCATACACAAGGTCTCAAACTTGAGACCTTGCTTAAGCAATGAAATGAAATTACTAGGAGTTGGAAACTAGTCGGAATCTAGTCCTTCAACTAAACCTTCTTAAACTTTTTTTTTTCCGGAAAATGGTTAATTAACCTTCTTAAACATCAATAGTTCTTATCATATGTTATTATCCCAGTCCATCGTAAGTGCCATGTGTGTTGTCTCTTTTATGATTTGAGAGAACTAGAAGAAGTATTGAACCTGAAGTTGAACCATTATTGTTCAATAATGCAACAAAAATGAACTCTTCACATTAAATTCAATGGAATCCTCTGAATGTAAAATGTATATACGCTATTACAGTAGTATCTCTATTACTGAAATATTTTCGAGATTTCTGATGTACTTTTTCTAGGTTTAGAACATGTTTTGCAAAATCATTCCCTTTTTTTTTGGGGCAAGGGTTCAAATTGGTTGTGTTACTAAATAATGTCTTTTAACACCAATTTACATTAAGAGCTGCAGCTGTGGAAATGTACCCAAGCATTTCAACTCTTTCTAAATACTCTCTTTTTTGTTCAAGTATATTCTATCCAGGTATGGTCAAGCTAGCAATCACAAATCTCTCTCTCTCTCTCTCTCTCTTTGGAGGGAAAAAAAAAAGAAAAGGAAAATTATGGTTTTGTACTATTTTTTCCATCCAAGTAAGTTGATTTTTTCTCGTAAGAAATTTTAGAGACACACCACTTGGATGGGGGAATCGAACACACACCACTTGGATGGGGGAATGGGCCTATGTACTCTAAGGGTAGGATGAACATCTTCCTTCGGATTTAACACTGCTTTTTTTTTTTCTTTTCTAAAATTGCTCCTATTGGTAAATATTTTTCCGTTACTGTAGAGAGAGAGAGAGAGAGAGAGAGAGAGAGAGAGAGAGAGAGAGAGAGAGAGAGAGAGAGGCCCCTTTGGAAAAAAAAAAAAAAAAAAAACAAAACAAAAACAAAACAAAACAAAACAAAAAAAAGTTTGCCTCTGAATGTACCTATTGAACTGAACTTTCAAATAAAAATACCTTGAGATTTACAGAAAAAATACTAATAATCCCTTTAAATTGAAGTAAAATATACTTTTATAACCAAGTTTCTTCATATTGCGATCTAATTTAAGTTTGATAACTTTCAGATCTGAAATTGAATTTATCATTTCTTTTGCAATGAAATTAAATTACTTGAAGTTGGAATGTAGTTAGTATCTAGTCCTTCAACTAAACCTTCTTAATCATCTAAACTTCTTATATCTAAGTCCATCGTAAGTGCCACGTCTGTTGTCTCTTTTATCATTTGAGAGAGCACTAGAAATTGTATTGAGGCTGAAGTTGAACCATTATTGTTCAATAGTGCAACGAAAATGAACTCTTCACTTTAAATTCTGAATTTAAAATGTGTATGCTATTACAGTATTATCTCTCTTACTAAAATGTTTTCGAGATTTCTGATGTACTTTTTCCATGTTTAGAACAGGTTTGCAAAATCAGTCCCTTTTTTTTTTGGTAAGTAAAGGCATACCTATGTTAAGGGTTCAGATTGGTTGTGTGTAACTAAATAGTGACTACAACCAATTTACATTAAGAGCTGCAGCTGTGGAAATGTACCCAAGCATTTCCACCTCTTTGGGAAATACTCTCTTTTTTGTTGAAGTATTCTTCCTAAACCACTCTCTATTTCCTACAACACACTTCTAGAAGAAAAAAAAAACATGGAGTACTTTGATTTTATAGTGTTTCTTTCTTTTGACGACATAAACTTGCTCCAATGTGTTCCTTCAGCCACAACTTTTTGCTTCATATTGGAATTGTTAGCTATAATCTCTCTCTCTCTCTCTCTCTCTCTCTCTCTCTCTCTCTCTCTCTCTCGTTTAGTCCTGATTGTTTCTGGTGGCTTCATTCATCAGACAGCATGTATAAGAATTGGGTCCATAGTAAAGCAATTCAGTCAGGATCTAATTTCACGAGAGAGAACCAGGCCCTATGTCTAAGATATCGAAAATTCGAATTCAGATATTAGGATATTAAGACCAATGCTTACCAAATGTACTTGCTTGCAACATTTTTCTGCACATTGTGAGAAAGTGGATGAATCAATTGACAGCGTAATGAACAAAGTCCTTAGTAATGGAACCATTAAGTTTTGAATGAGCAAATTTTTTGTTTTTTTTTTTTTTTTTGTTTTTTTTTTTTAGGGCTGAAGATGCTGGGTTTTCATTTGTAAATTGCAATTTCACTACTTCCTTTTATGTGTTTTCTTTCAGGAACACAACATATGCTTTAGACAGAATGGCATTGAAGAATCAGCAATATCTCATACAGAGAGTTTCTTTCCAAATAACCTGGTAAAGGTTATGTTAACAAACTGCTATTTTGTATGTCCTTTTTTTTGAATCCTAAGTTTTGAACTTAATGCAGTCCGATAGAAATTGGAAAATCTCCGTATTACCATCAGTAACTGCGATTTTTCTTTGTTTCTTTGGTAAATTAAGGGCCTGTTTGATACGTGTTTGGTAATCATTTCCCTTTTACTTTCTCTGTTTCATTTCTTTTCTTTTTGTAAAACGACAATGGAATTGGGTAAGAAAACCCAAAAAAAAATGTGATTTTCCACCGGGGAAAGCTGACACTGTGTTCGGTAATTGTTTCCATTTTTTCTTCTCCTTCTTTTATTGAGAGAAAACGACACTCGATTTGGGCCGAAAACAAAAACAAGGAAAAGTAAAGAAAACAAAAACTAGTTTCCGTTTTCAGAATTTAGGAAAAAAAAACTGGAAAATGGAAAGAATGAACAAAAGCAAAGTGGAATACCCCCGAATTTACAAAGGAGCACAACTTAGACAACCCCATCCAAACAAATACACAGAGTAGTCCCAATTGCATACTTGTCTACCGTTTCTGGTTAGAGTTTTTTTCCTCTGTCAAGTGTTAGCTTTTACCTCGACTAAAAATCACCCTATCCTGCAGAAGCATGTCCTCTGTTTTTGCCTAATGATCAAAGATTCTTGTATTCCTCTCACTCCAAGTTATTTTTTGCTAGACTCGAAAAACAAGTAATTTCTGCTTCCAGCCTCTTGGTTGCAAAAGATCACATTCATAGTTTGTAGTCAAGTCCCATTTAAGCAATTCCTTGGTGTTCACTTTGTTTTTATGTATTAGCCTCTTGGACAAGTCCGAGAGTAAATTATCAAACCATATCAGAGTATCACTTCCAATTTCCAATGGCATATGCTTGACAATCAATCAAGCAATCTGTCCTGGTTTTAGATTTTCCTGCTGGTCCATAACACTCGGCAAGAACTGTCAACTTTATGATTTGTGCAATTTTTCTTTTTTACATCACTACTCAATGGGATGAAATTAATTTGTAATTTATTAATTTGAATTTTACCATTTCTGCAGGATTGAGATTTAAGGTTATTGCAAAAAGGTTTAAGGGCTGGTGAAAGATGTGTTGGATAGAGTCCTATGTTGGAATTCAATAGGTAAGGGTGTTGGAAAGAGTCTTGTGTCGGAAATCAACATGCTCAGTCACAACTATAAAAATGTGGATTTGCATCTCTATTTTGGATTGATAACAAAACAAAGAGGTGAAAATATGTAGATACACTACCCTTTTTGTGAGAGTTGTGCGTGCACTGGGAATTCTGTGTCACATTCTCTCAAAATTTCATGATATTTAAGACTTGAATTCTCTCCATTTTTTGTGTTTTAAAGTTTTGGTTAATGACTGTTTCAAGATAATTTGATGTTAAAATGACAACTCTTTTTTAGGCTCTATTCATTCCCATACGATAAGACTCCTGGGATTTTAATTTCCATGTAGTGTTTGTTAAGATTTATGTTTTAAGAATTGAGTTTGTTTTCTCAGTCGCATATGCATTTGTTTTATCCACAACTGATCAAAGACCTTGTTTTAGTGTTTGAAGGACTCAAATTGAATGGCCAAAGCTGGTTGGAGTAAGCGCAAACAAAGCTACAGAGCAAATAGAAGAGGACAACCCATATGTGACAGTCGTCTACTCCCAATTGATTGAAGAATGGTCCGATTGCAACCGAATTTGTCTTTCTATTGATAAGCTTAGGAATGATATTACCAAGACAAGTTTTTACTTCAGCATATTGGTGATGATTTAAACAAGTGAACAAATGATTGTGATACATTATTTTGTGCATATTTTCCTGCACTACCATAGGTTGTAGATACAGAAACCTTAATATTGTTCATGTTCCTCTTGATTTCTTGTGCATTTCAGCTTCAATGGAATCATATTTCTCCTGATTTTGTGTACCTTAATATACATTTTTATGTGTGTCTGTGCATTGAGATTCATCCACAAATTAAATCTTCCCCACAATGTCTTTACTCTGGGGACTTTTCTCCTGCTCCTTTGCTTCAATAACTTTACGATATTGCCATTAACACAATATGTCTTCTCTTGAGAGGTGCTATCATAAAGAAAAAACAAATACAAAAAGGAAGTTGGTGGGGGATTGGTTAGGGATACTTTTGTCATTTTCAAACTTTGAAGCAAAAATAAATAAGTCCAAATGTTAAGATTTTTTTACTCCAGCAGTAAAAACAATTTAGAATGCATTTTCATCCATTGCAGTTGTTATAATCTATTAATTTTAAACATTTATAATATATATAAGTGCACCGATGCTCATAAGTGTTTTACACTTTTATCAATGAGAGCATTTTTGCTCACCCAAAATTTGGTACACCAATGCTCACCCAAGCATCTCATTGGCCAATGCAGTGGGGCCCAGGATTAAACAATATTAAACAACATTTGTTTAATCCTGGGCCCCACTGCATTGGCCAATGGGATGCTTGGGTGAGCATTGGTGTACCAAATTTTGGGTGAGCAAAAGTATTTTCTTTATCAATCGGTGCACTTTACTTAACTAATTTTTGTTAAAGTTTTAATAAGATTGATATGCCATTTTTTTTGGACCGTCCATATAAATATGTTATATATACATACACGGTTTAATATTAGGAAATTCAATTTCTATCCATGTTGATATGTTATACATATATACACGGTGTTTAATATTAGGGAACACAACTTCTTCCCATGTTGATATGTTTTATATATATATATATATATATAATATTATATACACGGTTTAATATTAGGAAATAAAATTTCTATTCCTAATGAATTCAAACCATCACGCCTCTTTCTCTTCTTCTTCCACTTCCTTTCAAATTCACGACTCCCCCATACAGAGATTGTTTTAATATTATTATTATTATTATTTTTTTTTTTTGTTCGGTGGACTTGTTCTGGAATTCATAGCATAAACAGCAAGTTTCTTTTTCGTTTATTTACTCCATTGTTGGCTGATAATTCTCTCAATGACTTGACCGAAAACTCCAGGTATGTATTTATATATTTTTACTTTGTTCTAGCGATTGTTGAATTGGATCTATATCTTTGAATTCCAAATTTAGGTCTCAAATGCTTTTTCTTTTGTACTACGTTGGCATCACATAAGAACATGAGAGTAGCACTAACCCAAAAACAAAAAAACACCCCTTCGATCCACTGTATGCTACTTTTTTTTGGTCCCTCAATGAAAGTCCTACATTATTTTTTGGTATATGTTATATATATATAAATATATATGATTGAGATAAGTTTGGCAAAAAATCGCCAATACATAAACTCTTTTTTTTTTTTTTTTTTGGGAAACATGGCTCACATTTCCTAGCTTAAGCATGACTTGCAAACTTTTTTTTTTTTTTGATAGAGATTCCTTGTACCATGTTTTTTTTTTTTTTTTTGCTTTAATCAATTCTTGAATTGTATTCTCTTTACTATATATATAATCTAGGAATTTAGGAAACTACCTAATATGAATCTCATTATTATAGAATAACTCCTCTGACTGGTTTCTTCCCCTCTTTTTTGAGTCACTTTTAGTATAGAATTTTTGCAAATTTGATTGGTTTTCTTATTCTTTATTTATTTATTTTTCCTCGAGTCACTTTTTTATTTGTAACTGTTGATTGGTGCGTTTTTTTTTTTTTTGGAATTCCAGCTAAACTAAAAGTCCAATGTTAACTTCATATTATAAATTAGGGTAAATTGCATTTTGCACCCTCAAACTATACCATGTTTTGCACTTTGATCCCTAAACTATCATTTTTCGCATTTTGGTCCCTCAAATATCATTTTGTGGCAGTTTGCCCCCTCCGTCACTTTTAGCGTCACTTTTGGTGTCACTAAAAAGTGACTTTTTTCGTCACTAAAAGAGAGAGAGGGGGCAAACCGCCACAAAATGATAGTTGAGGGGCCAAAATGCGAAAAATGATAGTTTAGGGACCAAAGTACAAAATATGGTATAGTTTAAGGGTGCAAAATGCAATTTACCCTATAAATTAATGATTGGATAAGGATTATATTGATGCTCTTCAAGTATTACTGAATTGTGAATGAATAATTGAAGAACAACCATGAGTCATTGGGTCTATTTGATAAATTAAGCTAACAATTTAGTGGAGTATTTTAAGTACCAAAAATTTTAAGCGATTGAATTGTAAATTAATACAAGTTTTCAGGTATTGAAATTGATCAATTGCATTCAGTGATGTTTTTAGTAGAAATGTTTCCCTTAAAGTGTCAACTGTTTTTTTTTTTTAATAAATGGTACGTTATCAAATTCATTGAATAAAAATAAGGGTCGCAAATTTTTATTTTCAGTACTTGATTGATTATCAAACACACCCATTCTTTTCTTCTTCTTCTTCTTCTTCTTCTTCTTCTTTCTTGGAGTGCTATCTGTTTCATCAACTTTTTTCTCACTTGATTAGTGCATGTCAATGAATATGATGTGTCCATTTCTCTACTAAAAACATTGGCAAATGGCATATGTAAGTTTCCGTGACATGCATATCCACTCTATTATTACTCAACATTTTATTTTTAAAGTTAGGATACTTTGTTAATTATATGAGTTATTCCTACTTTTTTAAGTTCAGGATCATAGTTTGAGACAACTTATAAAATTTCATCAATAACTAATTTCAACTCAACCACCTCTCAAATTTTCATCTTATATTTAGCTTATTACATTATTAGTTTTCTATATATTTTTTCCCATCTTTACTAACTTTTTTAATCGAATATGAGAATCAAAATTACATACTTACAACTGATTTACGACATCTGATAGCAATTGCCAATAATTTGTATGCTCAAATATTTTTTAACAACTTTTTATCCACACTAATTGGTAAATGTCATTTATGAATATTTGGATATTTTTTACATAGATTTTCTTCTAGGAAAATTTATATAAACTTTATGGAAAACAATGATGACATGAGGCTTTGCACTTTAGACTTTACTCACAAAGTAATATGCAATGATTGGGTTTACATCCATTGTTTTGTAAAAATTGTTATCGAATGAATTTAATTTTTATTACTCTATCAATTTGTCTTCTGCTTCTTCTTTTTTTCTTCCCCTTTTATGTGGTATCCTTTTGTATATTTGTTTACTTCCTAAAAAAATACGAAGAAGAATAACAAATTAGTAAACTTTTTATAAGTATTTACATCTTTTTATAATTTTGTGTATTTTAATCTCTTTTTATTCTTACCTACATATATAGTGTACTTGGTTATATTTATAAGATGCATACTAAGAAATTGAGTCAATAGCAATTTATCATATGTTAGTTATTTTAAGAATGAATTTCGAAGGGATGAACATAAGTTTTTACATTACTACTATAGGGATATACTACTTTCAATCTCGCATCTTCACATTCTTGGAGTGTACATTAATTAGGATGTTAACAATAAAATTTTTGACCATGTTGTTAAAAAAATATTAACGATTTATTCGTATAATTGTTTTCGTGTTTTCTCATTAAAGGAAAGGGAAAGGAAAGTGCTACAGTTCGGTTTATAAATACCATATTACTTTGAAAATGTTCATTGTATAGATTTATTATTAACTTTCCTTTGTGCGATTTTATTCTTAAGAGAATGTTAAAAAAATGAAAAGTAGTATTTACTTAATTTATTTAAGGATTTGGATTAAGGGTTATTTAGTATTATATCCCTATAGTATAGGGTTTTTCGGCAGTTGGTCCCTGGGTCAAATATTATTTTGGTTCTAGTCCAAACCCTATTTCATGGCCCAAAATACCCCCAGCCCCATTTGCGCGCGATAGAGTGGTGTCTTCAAGTCTTGCAACGGTTACCCATTTGATAATCATTATTACCTCAAATTTCTCGCCTAAATTCACTCTCCAGATTGTCCAAAAATGGAAATCGATCATATAACCCACCATTTACAGCAACATTCATCATCCCTGTGAGCCAAAAAGACTAGGGTTTGCTTTCAAAGCGTCCGACGACTTCTTCAGGCTTTTCTTCAAGATTCCGGCGAGGACGTCGAGAGTGAGGCATCTACAAGTTACAAAATCTACTCCGAATCTCCTTGCAAGGCCATTACCCTACACAAAATGACAAACTTGGAAGATTGCAAAAAAAAATTTGTTGGATGAAACTGCAAAAGGGATTGAACAACCAGATTCCAGTTCAGCTGAGGTAAGAATACATGTTGTATCACGTGATTCACATAATAATCACCCTTTATTGTTAAAATTCTCGAAAGCAAATACATTTGCACCCAAAAAATAGCACAAGCTAGTAACGTAGAAATTCACGGTAGATCTATTTGAAAAACACCATGTTCTTTCATTGAGGTTTGTGACCTTAACAACTGTCAATTTATAAATTCACATCCAACATGGTATACACTGGTCAGTCTCTTTTGTGACCAGACTGTTTAGTGAATTTCTCGAAATCAAGAACAATTGCTGAAAAATGCATAAGTAAGCAACGATGTTTTTCACGGAAGTTCTAATTTGAAAAACACCTTGTAAATTTCGTTAGGTTGCTAATTTTCACAGCTCCTACTTGAAAAAATTCATAACCTATATGGTAATGGGGGCAGTCTATTTTGCGAATTAGACAACTCCATCAGTATAAATGCGCACCTTGCATTATCAAAACAAAATCAAAACAACTTGTAATTTCATTGAGGTTTGTGAATTTTACAAAAAAAAAACACCTTGTAAATGCAGTTAGGTTGGTGAATTTCACAGCTCCAACTTGAAAAACTTCACAACCTATATGGTAACGGGGTAGTCTATTTTGTGAATTTCACAACTCCATCAGCAATAATGCGCGCCTTACATTATCAATACAAAATCAAAACAACTTGTAGTTTCATTGAGGTTTGTGAATTTACAGTTGTCAAATGAAATATTCATAATCTACATAGTGTAAAGGGGGCAATCTTAGTGACAAGCATGTTTAGTGAATTTCTTGAAATCAAGTACAATTGTCGGGAAAAAAACATACTAGCTAGTAACAATGTATTTCATGGTTGGTCTAATTTAAAAAACTTCTTGTAATTTCAATTAGGTTTGTGAAATTCACGGCTCTAACTTGAAAAATCAAAACCTATATGGTAACGGCCGGGGCACTCTCATTTGTGAATTTCACAGCTCCATCATAAAAAAAATGGACACCTTATATAATCAAAACAATATTCATTTTGTTAACCCAGGAAGGTCTTATCTTGGGTGAAACTAGCTTGGTTCGGCACATCAAAACAAAAATAAGGAAAAACAAGCAAGTGCCCGATTTTGCAACTCAACCTTCCAAGAGGCTGCACAAAAATTTCTGGAGACGCAAAAGACAAGGGAAAGGGATTCGTCAAACAGACAGCTTTTTGCGTGGATGATTTCGAAGGCCCTATGACTAAAATGCCAACGAATGCATGAGTCTATCAAATGCTAATAAAGGTAGACCGGGTCCCCGGGATCTACTACACAAAATCAATGAACATGGTGGTCAAAGGTAAGTTTATTTAGTTCAAGTTTCATAGCATATAAACGTGTAGAGCTACCATTAATCCAAATATGAATATGTGCGTGTTAATGTAACAGTGCCACAATCTAAAAATTAAGCCAAGGAAACTCCGGACGTAATCACACTTGCAGACATCCTATCCATCATTCGGGAGGAAAAGCATCACAAGAAAAGAGCCACAAAATAGGCCCATCATCAAGTTTTATTACACTTGTCCATTAGTTAGGACTTTTGGCTACTTCTTGTTTGAATCTATGTAAATGTAGGTGGTCAAGAATTTCGATATTGTTTTGCGGATTGGAGTATGGTAATTTTTTTTTTGTTGGTGAAATCATATATGTTGTCTATTAGTTTGCCAATTTCTGAGATACCGGTGTGTTAATTTCTAGTTAGCCATGTTACTCACAAGCTATCTAGTTAGAATCCAATCACTAAAGACACGTATCATGATTGTTAAAAGGTTACAAGTCTCAAAACAGTAATGTTTGTGAGAATCGCAAGCCTCAAAATAGTAATGTTTGTGAAATTCACAAGACTCAAAACAGTAATGGTTGTGAAATTCTCAAGCCTCAAATCAGTAATGTTAGTGAATTCAACAAGTGTCAAAACAGTAATGTTAGTGGAATTCACAAGCGTCAAAATAGTTCTGTTTGTGAAATTCACAGTGCAACCTGTCAGCATACAAAACAAACATAGTGTGCTGCAGTCAGTCTAAATTGTGGGGCGTATAATCCATTTTTTTTCCTTCTCTATATCTACGGGTCATATTTTTGGTTCCCGGGCTGCTAAAGAATAAAGCTTAATGCACGCGTTAAAGTGACAATGGACACGTGAGATCGTAATCCAAAATTTTAAGTTGTGATTTTCTTGCAACTATGTGATATTCATGTGCACAATATCAAAAGTCATTGGGCATACAAAATGACCTCAAACTATCACAAGTATGAATGCGAAATACATCATTAACAACAGTTGTTAATCTTATACCATGAGTGTAATTCACCAGTTAACAAGTACACAGTTAGTGAAAATCACAATGCAGGCTGCCAACAAACACAGAAAACAAAATGTGCAGCAATCAGTCTAACTTGTGAGATTCACAATCCATCAGTTTTGCATGCCTACAGCTCCAATTCATATTTTTGGCTGCCAGCCTGCTAAAGAATATAGCTGAACGCACTATATTATTTGCCATTTTCACTGTTTGTGAAATTCACAAAACAATCTATGCTACGCATGCATTGGCTTGTTGAGATGTGATGTGGAACAACTTTGAACACAATGAGAAACAGCTACACATGCATTGGCTTGTTGAGATGTGATGTGGAACAACTTTGAACACAATGAGAAACAGCTTGTTTTGTGAATTTCACAAACAGTGAAAATGGCAAATAAATTGATGATGATCTTCTTGTTCCAAGATTGGCGTAATGAGTATCAATGACTGAAAGAATTGCAAATGCACTCTTTGAACACAATGAGAAACGCAACAAATCAAAATGAATGTGTTAAAAGCCGCATGGATTAAGAGGAGTAAATGGATGTAATTAGCCTCACATTCAATGTAAATCAGGTAATGGAAAATCGGGAGTTAAAAAGAGCATTAATCATTGCCTTATTGCATATATATATATATTACAAAGTATAAATAAGGGTATTTTGGGAACAAATAAAATCCTTAACCATGATTAAGGAATCTAACTAAGATTATAGGGATCTAAAACCAAAATAGATTAATGAGTGTCCTCTAACCATACAATTACATAAATAGAGGATTTAGTGGCAATATTCTATAAAAATATTAAATATCCTAGACAATGTGTAAAAACCTCCTGCCTTATCTTATTATTGTTTAATTATATTTTATTTCTCCTGTAAAAATAATATTTTTTAAAAAATCACTTTAAAAATAAAATGCTAACTTATTACATATCTAAGGTTTTGTATTTTCTTTTTTGGACAAATAAAATCTCTTTCAACTCATTAAAACAAGGACAATAAAATTATTTTATAAAAGAGACGAAATAATTTAATTTAGAAAGACCTTCTTGTTCCATTGATACCAAAACACTTATTGTTGCCCACTCACCAAAACCCTTATAGTTGCCTACTTCTTCAATGATTCTTTAACAATATAATCTTTTTTAATTAATTCAAAATTAATTTTTACAAAAACTATAAAAGTGACACATCTGAGTGAGTTGTAGGGATTTAATTGGTGATCAAGCAATATACCCACCCAAGGCCTCTCCTTGTATGGTTCACGATAATAAAAAAAACAATCACACGAACAAGACAATAGAAAAGCAAGCAAAAGAATTAAGACAAAGACGACTCCTCTCTATTGATAATAAACCCTACAGAACAACCAATCCCTTACCTCACTCTTCTCTATTGTTTTTTCTCACTCTTTTTCTAGAGTCTCTCTCTTCTCTTAGGAAAAAACAATGTGTTGGATTCTCTCACCCCCACAGAATTGGGATCTCCTTCCCCTATGGATTTAGTCTTGTATTTATAGTGATACAAATCCTAGTCCACTAATAATAGGAAACTCTTCTTCTACAAGAAACCTTATAGGAATAGGAAACTCTCTCATAAAGAAACCTAAACCTAATTGGAAACAAGAGAAACTGATGCTCCTCCCCGTTATCGTCCGGATGACCTCTCCAGCGGGCGACATTCCAGAATGTACAGCAGCTGCTCCTTGCCCCTGTCCGCCTGGGCAGTCACCTCTACCTTCAGCTTCTTGTCTTCATCTTCGTCTTCGTTTTCTTCTGAGTTTTTGTCACAATCCCAACACTCTTCACCTTGACGAAAATCTCATCACCATCATCGCCTTTATTGTCTTCAGGTTATTTATCAATCCTCATCTTTGCGTCGTCTTTGCCACCTCTCTATCATCATCTATGTAGACTTGTCGTTTTTCAAATTCTCATCATCTATGGATTCAAGAAACTTTGAAGCTACATCGAGGTCGTCGCCAACATCATCATCTTTATCATGGTAGTCATCACCACCTTGGGCTTGGAATTTAGCTCAATATCTTGTCTCACCATCGCCATACATACTAGTGCCCAACATATCCTCCCATCATCTTCTTGGGAACATCGCACGATTGCCCAACTCTTCTTCCCGCCATCTCCATGGGAATGACGCACAAACTTGGCCTTATTGTTGTGACCCACAACTTCACCTCTTGTAGAAATGGTTGGTGTCACTAAGGTTGTTGTTGAAGCCTTCTTCACTGGCTCCTACGTCTTCACCTCCTTTGTGACCACTCTGCTCATCATTGTATTTCCCAAAAGGATATATAAGTTCCCAACCTTTCTACCCATCAACATGACCCTTGAGTTCCTGTTCACCTTCATCAGACCTTTACCCACTACAATGGAGCAGCCCTTCGAGTCCAACACACCCAAAGATATTACGTTCCTATTCAAGCCCGGAACATGGTAGACATCGTTTAGCAACCTCGTCAAGCCGTTGGTAGTCTTGATCACGACAGTGCCAATTCCCTTCACCTCCTCAACTGTGTTGTTCCATAAAGACTTTTCCATCCATCGGTTGATAGGACGAGAACCAATCTCTATGTGAACAAATATGGGAAAAACAAGTCGAATAATGCAACCACTCACTCGCCCTTCTCTTCTCTTGCGATTGACATGGCATCATTGATCGGGGATGAATAGTTCCCGATTACTAATCCTAACTCACCTTTATTAGTCTCGGGTAGTTATTATTTAGTGGGTATTATGTTTGTTTTTATTTTTTTATTTCAGGTTTTACAAGTATACAATCAAAATAGATCAAAAAGGAAGTTTATAAGATGAAAACAATGTAATTAGTGCTCAAGGAAAACTTTCCTTGCTCAAAAGGTGATTCTGATAATAGCAACAACTCAGAAAAGGGCATTTTTGACATGGAATACTTTGGAATTTTGAAGTTGGTCCAGATATAGGAAATGTAGTACGACGAGTTACGGTCGCGTGACTTCAAAATGTGCGTCAATCCGAGGTCTGGGCAAAGAGATATGCCAATTCTACCATTGGTGCGCAGAGCGGAAAAACGGAGCTCTGCCCGGCAGAAAAGCAGAATTAGGATGTGGAAAAGACGAATTCTAGTATTTTAAGGGTTTAGAAAACTTCCTAAACTTAGGAAACACTTACGTATAAGATATATACTCATTATATACAACTTTTACTCATATATATATATGTATTGAGAGAGAGAGAGAGAGAGAGAGAGAGAGAGAGAGAGAGAGAGAGAGAAAAGAAGAAGAAGAAGGCAAGAAGAAGAAGTAGTCCAATGTTCTCCATGGATTCCTACAACAACTCCATGCCTTCCACTCACTCCATGGCCAACTAATCATCCATTCTAGGGTTTCAATGAAACCCTAGCTATGTAAAGGATTCCTTTTTATGCTTTTATCTTAGATTTACTTGTATTCATGGATGATGATTGTATGTTTGAGGATTTTTATATAAAATCTTACATTATGTTTAAATCATTGTTTTTGAGATTTTTTCTTGTCTTAGATTTATTTTGAACTCTATGTGCTCAACAAATTATATTTTCGGTGATTATATGAATTGTTTGCATGCAATGGTGCTTATGAAATTGTGATCTTAATTATTGAATACTCCATACCTAGGGAAGATGGGGTGTGCTACAACCCTAATTTAGTGTAAGACACTCCATGCCAACCGAAGATGGATTATGTTAGTAATTAGGTTGTGATTATTCTCTTGAAGGAGGAATCGGGCTAGTAACCACGTTTATTCATGATCATCCAAATACAGTAATTTAGTTAGTGGTGGATTTGCAATCCTAGAACCCTTCTCTCATACTTTTCACATCTTATTAATATTGTTTTAATTAGTTTAATTGCTTTCTAGATTAGATAGTTAATTCAATTCTTTTTAGTTATTCTTAATTCAAACAATCAAAAATCCATTTTCTCTAAATCAATTAAAATTAGGTCTATAGAATTAAAGTAAATCCGTTTTGCAGTCCCTGTGGATTCGACCCCCTGCTTATCACTATCTCATTATTTTTAGTAGGGTAATTTTATCTTGATATTGACAATATCAATTTTTAGCATTGTTGCCGAGGACTGCCAAAATGATTCTTTTTTATTCTAGGATTTTAATTTTATTTGATTAGTAAATATTAGTTTTTATTTTATTTGTCTTGCTGAAATTGTTAATCCTATTTTGCAGTTTGATTTTATCGAAGCACTCTAATAGCTTATACATTTATGATTAATTATTAACCTATTTTTGTTTTTCACTCCTAGAATGGGTTACAACAATGAGCTTTATTGTTTTGGATTCACTTACATAATTCGGGCCAAAGGGCTTTAGAAAGCCTAAATCTTTAGTTAAACTTGGCCAGCAAGTTCTAGGAATCTAAACAACGATGCAGTTCTTTTGAGAAATAACTATACAAATATACAAATCTTCTGAAGCTACCTTGTGATGTAATATTCTCTTTAGTCACTTTCTTCTTCATTTCCTGCAGTGTTAGCCATATTAGCCACGTTTTCATCGCACTGAACATAATAATTCATACACTCCCTGAGGAGCAAGATTACTTAGCTTACTTAACTCTCAGTCATGCAAATATGAGAACGATTCTGCATCACTAAGCCTCTGTTTGGTTTGTGTATTTAGAGAAGGAATAGAAAAAGGAAAGGAAAACTTGTTCCCTTGAGTTTTCTATTGTGTTTCCATGCTTAAGCTCGACTGAAGTCACCTTCTAAAACTTTCGGTCACACTCGGACTCGGCTAATGTTGCACAGACACATAAACATATGCGCTGACTAACCAAGAAATCACAAATTATAATCATCCCATCAGAAATCGGAAGAAACACACTGATATGGTTTGAATCGTTTGATAATTGGAATCCTCTTGGATTTATTGACTCTCGGATTTGGAGAGAAGACTATCCAAGATGGTTCTAGTGGCAGCCTTTAGACAAGGTTTATGTACTAAAGCAGCCTGGGATCATATTACATGCTATTGGTTTCTCTAGTTAATATGTAAAGAACAAACTGAACACCAAGGACTTGCTTAAATGGAGATGGACTATAAATGATGAATGTGTTTCTCTGCAACCAAGAGACTGGTAGAAGAAATCACTTGTTTTTCGAGTGTATGCAAAGAGGCTCTCAACCTGTGCCCTACTCAGAGCCCAGCAGAAGACTTGGTGGAAGTCCTCTTCTTTCGATTGTACGGTATCCATTTGGCTTTGTTGGAATTTTAAGGCTAAGAGGCTCTTCCAATTTGTTTTGGAGAGCAGAGAACACCACACACACTTAAAAGAATGGAAAAGGGGAAAATGTGAAGAAGATTTCAAATTGCTTTTCTCTGGACTTGTTTTAAAATAGCTAGAGTACAAGACTAATCACATTCACTTGTTACGCTGTTAATAAGCTACTTTCTTTAACTCTTTGTTAGAATACATAAGAGAGAAAGAGAGAGAGTGAGACAATACTATGAATTATGTATTGAATGGTGTGATGAAACCTTACAATGAGTAGCCTTTATATAAGCCAAGAGAGAATCCTAAAGGGGAAAGAAAAGTACCTAGGCTAGTAGTACAACTGGTAGTATAATGTATCTAGACAGTAAGTATAGTAAGATACAATAGGTACAATATGTAGACAAATATTCTAATATTATTCTAACAGTCCCCCTCAAACTCAAGGTGGTAGAATGGAAACCAACTTGAGTTTGGAAACTTAATCCTGAAGACGTCCCGGTGGATGAGCTTTGATGAATACGTCAGCAGTCTGATCGATGAAGGAGACTGAGTTAAGTCGAATGGTACCACAAGAAATATGATGACGAACAAAATGACAATCGATCTCAATGTGTTTTGTACGTTCATGGAAGACATCATTGTGAGCAATTTGAATGGCACTTTGGTTGTCACAACTGATGGTTGTAGCTGTTGGATGATTGACCCCCATGTCCTCAAGTAACCAGCGTAGCCAGAGAAGTTCCTGAGTGGTATCAGCAAGGGCACGATATTCAGCTTCTGTACTAGATCGGGCAACAACAGTTTGCTTCTTACTGCGCCAGGAGATGAGAGAGTCACCCAAGAAGAAGCAATACCCAGTGGTGGAACGACGATCAGTAGGATCTCCTGCCTAGTCTGCATCTGAGTAGGCACGTAGCTCAAGAGAGGAGTAAGCAGAGAAGTGGAGGCCGTGAAATAAGGTCCCTTTGATGTACCTGAGAATGCGGAGAACTGCTACATAATGAGGAGAACGAGGAGCAGATCGAAATTGGCTTACAATATGGACAGCATAGGAGATATCAGGTCTAGTAACTATCAGATAAACGAGACTCCCAACAAGCCGACGACATAGAGTAGGATCATCCAAGGATATACCATCCATAGGAGTGAGCCTAGAGTTAGGCTCGAGAGGAGTGGTACTAGTCTTGCTGTTTGTAAGTCCCGCCCGTGTAAGCAAGTCTGGGGCATACTTGGCTTGAGAGAGATAATATCCGTCGGAACTGGAATTGATCTCAATGCCCAGAAAATAGTTAAGTTTGCCGAGATCTTTCATTTTAACATGTTGGCTGAGATGGGTTTTGAGATCCAAGATTCCAGATGTATCATCTCCTGTGATTATCATGTCATCCACATAGAGGAGAAGTAGAATAATGCCCCAGTCAGTTCTGCGTATGAAAAGAGCTGAATCATATGAGCTGCCTGTGAACCCAAAGCGCTCAACAATGGTGCTGAGACCATATAGAGCTCGGCGGAGCTTGTAAACTTGATGAGGATGATGATGATAACCAGGAGGAGGACGCATATAAACTTCTTCAGTGAGGTCACCATTGAGGAAGGCATTTTTGACATCCATCAGCAACTGCAATGAGGCTTCAAACAGAGGTAAGACGGGCAATAGGGGCAAATGTTTCCTCATAATCAATCCCATACTCCTGGGTAAAGCCCTTGGCTACTAGGCGGGCTTTGTAGCGATCAATGGATCCATCTGAGTGAGTTTTGATCTTGTAAACCCACTTACATCCCATAGCATTCTTACCACTTGGCAAGTCCACCAAATCCCATGTATGATTTTGTTCAAGTGCCCGCAATTCATCATCCATTGCTTTCTTCCAAAGAGGATTAAAATTGGCCTCATGGTAAGATTGAGGCTCATGGTGAGATAGAATTGTAGAAAAGCAATGGTAATCCCGAAGATGAATTGGAGGAGCTTTTACTCGGTCGCTACGTCTAGGAAGAGGGTCAGGGTCTGATGCAGACCCATCAGATGGAGCAGGTAGTTCAGTAGAGACTGTGGTGGACAAATCAGATGAAGTATCTGTAGATGTGGATGTGGGTAGAGGGGCAGGCAAAGTTGCTGATTCAGAGTGAGAACTTATATCAGGGGTGTCAGGAAATAGATCTACTAAGGGGTCAGTGAAGTAAAAAGAAGTACTGACAGGAGATAGATGAAATTGGGACATGGATGAGAACATTTTGTGTTCCCAGAAGACAACATGACGAGACACACGAAGACGTTTGGAATAAGGGTCCCAACATCGATAGCCTTTGTGTTCAATACCATATCCCAAGAAACAACATAAGCGAGCTCGAGATTCTAGTTTTGTGCGCTTATGTGGCTGTAGTAAGACAAAGCAGGCAGAACCAAAGACTTTAAGGGTAGCATAGTTAGGAGGATGGTTATATAGACGCTTGACTGATTTTCAGTAGTGGGAGAAAGGATACGGTTCATGGTGTAAATGGCAGTGAGGGCAGCCTCTCCCCAAAATTGTTCAGGACATGAAGTAGATGTGAGAAGAGCTCGAACAGTATTAAGAATATGACGGTGTTTACGCTCGGCTCTCCCATTTTGTTGGGAGGTGCCTGGACAGGAACGATGGGGAAGAGTGCCATGCTGGCGAAGAAAAGTTAGAACACCTTTTTCTTTGTATTCTTGGGCATTATCAGCTCGAAACACTTTGATATTGCAAGAAAATTGAGTTTTGATCATGTTAGCAAAATCAAAGTAAATCTGGGGTAATTCAGATCGATTTTTCATTAGATATAGCCAAGTGTATCGTGAAAAATCATCGACAAAGATTACATAATAACTAGATCCTCCCATTGTGACAGTTGGAGAGGGACCCCAAACATCAGAGTGAATTAAATCAAAAGGTGCAGAGGAAATAGAATCACTGCTATTAAATGGTAAAGTTGGTTGTTTGGCAAGTTGACAAGGTAAACAATCAACATTTTCGACTTTAATTGAACCTAACTGACCACTTGACACTAAGAATTTTAACCGACTTAGCGAAACATAACCTAAACGAGAGTGCCAAAGGTGAAAAGGTGAGGTGGACGATACTGACGCTGCAGCTAGAGTTGGTGAAATGAAGTAAGATGGAATATGGAGATTGTTTAGTTCAAATAATCGTCCTATTTTATGAGGGGCGACATGACGATCTGGACTCGACTCGGACTCGACCTGCTGGTCGTGGTACTGGTCGCGGCCGGGGTGCTCCTCGTACAGGAGCGGTTGTTGAGATACTTCCTCCTCCACCCGATTATAGTCAGCTTCAGTCTCAGATTGCTCAACTTCAGTCACATGTCGGTTTGGGAGCTCCTCCTCCTCCATCATCCACTGGCCCCACAGCCGCCATTGTTGCAGGTACTCCTACTGCTCTTCATGGTAAGTCAGGCCACCCTACTTGGATTCTTGATTCTGGGGCAAATAATCATATGACTGGTGAGCTTTCGGTTTTTACTTCTCCTGTTACCTCTATTAAACAGTCTGTACGTATCGCTGATGGATCTTTCATTCCCATCTGTAGTCAGGGTGATGTCCGTTTGTCTTCCGACATCACCCTTTCCTCTGTGTATTATGTTCCCAATTTTGCTTTTAACTTGCTTTCAGTTAATCGCCTAGTCAAAGATCATAACTGCTCTATTGTGTTCTTACCTCATTCTTGTTACTTGCAGGACTTGACTACGAAGAAGATTTTTGGCAAGGGGTTTGAGCGGGACGGCCTATACTACTTCAGTGATCCTTCAGTGTCCAGGACGTTCTCCAGTCTTCAAGCTTCCGTGTTACCTGCTTTTAATAATTCTGTTTTGCCCGACTCAAATAAATATGTGTTTTCACTTCAAACTTTAGATTTGTGGCATGCTCGTCTAGGCCATGTCAACTTTCAGTATTTATGTTGGTTATTCCCTCAGTTAAATAAAGCTTGTAAGGATTTTCATTTTAAATGTGTGGTTTGTGAATTGTCTAAACATACTCGCACTTCTTATGTTCCTCGCATGCACCGGGCACCTAGTGCCTTTGATCTTATTCACTCTGATGTGTGGGGTCGTTCCCCCGTCACATCCATGTCACAACACCGATATTATGTTACATTTATTGATGACTATGCACGCTGTACTTGGGTTTATCTTATGAAGAAAAAATCTGAAGTTTTCTCTCATTTTAGAAATTTTCTTCAAATGATTAAGACTCAATTTCATACTGTTGTTTGCAATATTCGGTCTGATAATGGTGGGGAATATATTACTGATGAGTTTCGGGCTGAACTTAATAAAGGGGGTATTCTTCAACAACTCACTTGCCCTTATACCCCCGAACAAAATGGGGTAGCCGAACGTAAGAATCGCCATCTTATGGCTATGGTTAGGTGTCTCCTACGAGGGACGGATGTTCCCAAGTATTTTTGGCATTTTGCTGTCCTTACTGCTACTTACCTGATTAATCGTACTCCTAGCCGTATCCTACAGGGCCAGGCCCCACTTCATGTCCTCAAGCCTGGTAGTACACTTTTTCCTGTTGTCCCTCGCGTTTTTGGGTGCACATGTTTTGTCCACAATCGCAGCCCTACACGCACTAAACTTGATGATAAGGCTGTTAGGTGTGTTTTTCTGGGATATTCTTCCATGTCCAAAGGTTACCGTTGCTATGATCCTATCAAACGTCATTTGTATCACTCTTTGGATGTCACTTTTTTGGAAACGGTTCCTTTTTTTACAGGTGCTTCTTCCTCTCTAGACACTTCACTAGAGAATGTTGGAGATGATATCTCAGTCCTTCCTCGCCCTGTGCCTATTCTTGATATACCCAGTGACATACCCAGTGCCTCTATGCCTCCGGTCATTGCAACTGACCCATTACAGGTGTACTCTCGTCGTCCTCGCGCTCCGGACCCCATGCCATCATCTTCTCCGGAATCAGGTATCTCATCTCCTCCTTTAGTCTCTGATATTGCTCCTCCTCGTTACCCTACCCGTACTCGTTGTCCTCCTTCACATTATATTCTTTCTAGTAGTACTAACCATCCAATTTCTAAGTATATCTCTTATCAGGGTCTTTCAAAACCATTCAGCACTTTTGTCAGTGCAGTTGATTCTGTCTCCATTCCTCGCTCTGTTCATGAAGCTCTTCAGAATCCAAAGTGGGTGGCTGCTATGAAAACAGAAATGAGTGCTCTTCAGGATAATCAGACTTGGGAATTTGTCTCTCTCCCAAATGGTGAACGAACAGTTGGTTGTAAGTGGGTCTTCAGTGTTAAGTATTTGGCAGACGGCACCATTGACCGTTATAAGGCCCGTCTTGTGGCCAAGGGCTTCACCCAGGTTCCCGGTAAGGATTTTGGGGCCACTTTTGCTCCGGTTGCTAAACTAACTACAGTCCGGCTTCTTATTTCTCTTGCTGCTTCCTATTCTTGGCCTCTTCATCAGCTTGATGTCAAGAACGCGTTTCTTAATGGTGATTTGTCTGAAGTTATCTACATGGACCCCCCTCCTGGTTTTCGGGCTCAGGGGGTGTATTCGGGGAAAGTTTGTCGCCTCCGAAAATCTCTCTATGGATTGAAGCAGTCTCCTCGTGCATGGTTCAGCCGATTTAGTGATGTGGTGCTTACTATGGGATTTACTCGCTGCCATTCTGACCATACTTGCTTTATTCGTCGTAATTCCAAAGGGCAATGTATCATTATCTCTGTTTATGTTGATGATATTATTATTACAGGAGATGATGCGTCTGGTATTGTACAAGTGAAGCGTTCTCTTGGACTATCGTTCGACATTAAGGATTTGGGCCCTCTGAGGTACTTTCTTGGCATTGAGGTGGCCCGGCCCCGCCAAGGTATCTCGCTATCCCAACAGAAGTATGCCCTTGATCTCCTCTAAGATACGGGAATGCTTGGGTGTAGACCTGCCTCTTCTCCTATGGATCCAAATCATAGGTTGACTGCTGAATTGGGAGAGCCCTTACCAGATCCCTCTGTATATCAGCGTCTTGTTGGTCGTCTCATCTATTTGACGAACACAAAACCGGATCTGACTTTTGCTGTTAGTGTCGTGAGTCAATTCATGCACTCACCTCGTACTTCACATCTTGATGCTGTTTATCATATTCTCCGATATCTCAAGACTTGTCCTGGTCTTGACCTTTTCTTTAAGACAGGAGCTCAATCAGGTCTCTCCGATTTTACTGATGCGGATTATGCAGGCTCAAAAGGTGATAGACGCTCTACATCTGGTTTTTGTACTTTTCGAGGTTGTCATCTTATCTCTTGGAAAAGTAAAAAGCAAGCAGTTGTCTCACGATCTTCTGCTGAAGCCGAGTACCGTGCAATGGCTCAGGGTTCATGTGAACTCATATGGCTTCGTTCTCTTCTTGGTGAATTAGGCTTCCCAGTGGTGGAAGCATCTACGTTATTTTGCGATAACAAGTCTGCAATTATGTTATCATCTGACTCAGTTCTTCATGAGAGAACTAAACATATAGAGGTTGACATCCATTTCATTCGGGAAAAAGTTCGGTCAGGAGTCATAACACCGAGCTTTGTTCCCTCATCAGATCAGACCGCTGATATGTTTACTAAGTCCATTGGTCCAGCACTTCTACAGTCGTCTCTTGGCAAGCTTGGTCTCGTCAACATCTTCGCCACAGCTTGAGGGGGAGTGTTGGAATTAAGGGATTTAATTCCTGTTTTTAGTCTGTTATTTATGGTCATGTTGACCACATTTAAGTTATTTTAATTTCTTTCCTTTTTCTTGTTTATTTCCTTTCCTTCATTATTCCAATGTAACATTATATAAACTCTGGGATGTATAGTAATATAATCATCACTTTCCCAAAAAAAAAAAAAAAAAACTTGTAAGGCCCAGCCCATTCAACTCCTTAAAACCCAGGTGTTAGGGAGAGGGGAACTAAAGTCTTATAAACCGCACAGAGGGACCATAAATGGGCAATGTGGAAGATTCCAACACACCCCCTGAACCACATGAGCCGGATACTCGGCATTCCCTGGACCACGGCAGCCGGACACTCGGCACGCCGGAAGGCAAGCCCAACCAAGCTCTGATACCACTTGTAAGGCCCAGCCTATTCAACTCCTTAAAACCCAGGTGTTAGGGAGAGGGGAACTAAAGTCTTATAAACCGCACAGAGGGACCATAAATGGGCAATGTGGGAGATTCCAACATGCCCTATATGACTGACGTTCATACGGGAACCATCAGCTGTGTGTATGGATGGTGCATTGAAAGTAGAATGTTTGGTAGAGAATGTAGTGGGATCAGAGGTCATATGGTTACAGCAACCAGAGTCAAAGAACCAATAAGATGTACCTGGGGCAACAGATAGAGCAGTAGGAGACGTGTTATCAGAATGATCCAGAACTCGTTTGATGATGTCCGCAAGGAGAGAATCAGAGATGGATGAAGGGGTAGACGACTTAGAAGATGATGACCCCTTGGTAGAAATAGCAGTGGATGATGATGAGCAACCTCGGGACCGATTATCCTGTGAATATCTAGTAGGATTCTCATTGCAATCATCAAGATAGTGCCCTGGTCCACGCTTGTGACAGAAAGTACACACTCTGATAGGACAATACAACAGAATATGTCCTGGTTTGTGACAGTATCTGCAGGAGGGATCTGTGAGAGGCTCCATGATGTGTAACATAAGTCTGAGAGTGGTAGAATTGATCTGGATGACAGTGGTCGGGTGGTGATATGACGGAGGAAGCCTGGATGAGGAAGTGGCAGCCGAGCAATGGAGGCAGCCGGGTGGTGGTGACTGAGCGGCGAAGGCGGAGACAGCGGCAGAGCCCAAGTTGAGATGGCGAGGTGACCGGAAGGAGGACGTCGGGCAGGGTAGATGTGGATGGTGGTAGCCGGGCAACGGAGGTGATCGAGCTAAGGTGGCACGATTACGAACTTGAGGCAACTACAAGAAGGATTTTTGATGTAGAGGATCCACTATTGTGGCAACCACAGAGCATACTTTCCTTTTAAGAAGTTACCAGGAGGAGGAAGACCAGGAGCTTATAGCTCTGATACCATGTTAGAATACATAAGAGAGAAAGAGAGAGAGAGTGAGACAATACTATGAATTATGTATTGAATGGTGTGATGAAACCTTACAATGAGTAGCCTTTATATAGGCCAAGAGCGAATCCTAAAAGGGAAAGAAAAGTACCTAGGCTAGTAGTACAACTGGTAGTACAATGTATCTAGACAGTAAGCATAGTAAGATATAATAGGTACAAGTATGTAGACAATTATTCTAACACTCTTGAAACTCCTAACAGCATGTTTATATCACAACAGGCTTTGGGTGCCCCGTCTTATGAAATTTACAGTGAGGGGAATGAATAGAAGAGGCAAAACCAATATCTTGATTTTTTAGCCAAGGTAAAACCTAGCACATGGAGAGGTCAAAAAGTCTTTCTGCCCAGAAGAATGTTATATCTGCTTGTTTTGTGGTTTTAGCTATTCTGGTTTCTGGCATGCTGCAAATATAAATATTAGGATCAGTTGTGTGCTGGTCTGGCTTGGGCTGTCTAAATTGATTTCGTTCATTCATAGATTTTTTCTTTTAACATGCTTAATTTAGCAAAAAATAATGAAGAATAGCAGTTTTCTAATTGTAATCCTGAGAAATTCAAAATTTGCTTCACCAGCCTTTCTAGCAAACTGAATGCAATTTAATACTCAAGATAGAAGAACAGCAAAGAAGAAAAAAAGGGCAGATACAATATAGCAATTTGTTAACATAACCCAAACCTTAAAAGTTCCTCGTTTAATGTACATGCATGATACATCCACAAGATATTGCTGATTCTTCTACATCAGCTTGTTTAAATAGATGTTATGAGTCTGAAAGGAAAGAAAAATGCAAAGACCAAAAAAAAAACCAAGAAACTGGCAAATGAAAACCCAAAATCTTTACAGAAACCAAAATTTAGCACTAACACCCGAATTTTTTTTTTTGTAGCAATTTCTTATGTAATTGTCTTTGTTCATTTATGTGATTCATCTATCAGGGAAGAGGTTGTAAAATTTACTACAGGGTTGTTTTCTAGTAATATGCTGAAGAATTGCTGCAATCAAGGATTTTTCTAACTAGAGGGGTATGATACTAATATCCTAAAAATTTAAAATCAGAGTCCAAATGCAATCCTTGTTCATACATAGACTTCTCTGGTAAGACATGAACCACTTAAAATAGGTTCCATGCGCCGGCCCTCAAGACATAGAGCCCATAAGAAGAAAAGAAACAAGTTTGGAAACATTTGTCATTACTAGGCAATACTACAACTATGTCTATTCTTTTGTGTAATTTATGTTCGAAGAAGAAGAAGAAGAAGAATTGTCTCTCATGAAACTAAATCCTGATTGAATTGCTTTACTACCTGGTTGATCTATTCGTTTGGAGTATCCTTTTGATGAAACTAAACCAGATTTGGTGCTTAATGTTGTTTGTGTCTTAAAAGGAGACAAGCACGTTGAAAAGAAAGTATACTCTTACACATAATTTTTGAAAATTTCTAGCAAAAGCTTTAAAATTATGTTTTTGGAAATAGAGACAGTGCTTTAGAAAATGAGAAAGTGTTGTTGCAGGAGATGAAATGCTTAGGTACATTTTTCTAGCTATAGTTCTTCTGGTAAATTGGTCTTATAGATTATTTGGCTTTGCCCAGCATAAACAAACCAGATATGCTTTTACTTATCATTGTTATTATAAACACATTGTATGCTTTTTCAAACATGTTTTAAAGAAAGCAAAAATATGTTCGAAAATTTTGAAATTTTTTAATAATGGAGTAATGGATAATACTTTAAAAGCACAGATACATTCTTTTGATCAAAAGTTGAGGACAATCAGCTGAATCTAATATGAAGGGAAACGTTTTTGTTGCACTAATTTCAAGATCTGCTTCAGATTCTGGGAAATTGGGAATCTCATGTTGAACAATAAGGGTTCAACTTTAATCCCACTTCTAAAGTTCTAAAATGACCAACCAAGTTCTAAGCCACCAAAAGGGACCATGGACATTGGATTTGTATAAATACTATTTTGAAGATTAAGAAGGCTTCCAATAACAAATAAATTCAGGCAGCTATAACAACAGGTTGAAAATTGAACAATTCTTGTAAAGAAGTAATAAAAATCAAATTCAGATCTAAAAAGTCATCTAACTTAAGTTAGATCTTAATAAGTAGTCATCAAATAAGAAGAAACTTGGTTTCTAAAATATATATTTTATAAAAGGGATTATTTGTATTAGCCTGTGTGAGCTAAGAATATGGCGTTGTCCGAGTTTGATTAAAGTTTCACTCTCAAGGCTTCCAGCTCTTCGAGTACTAAATCTAGAAAAATGTCCTAGGTGGTGTTGAGATGTATGGTAGGCATTGCTTCACTCACCACATTGACTGTTCAAGGAAACTCAGGTATTACGGGACTGCAAAAAGAAACTCTACAATTCTTGGGAGCACTTGAAAATCTGAAGATAATGAAATGCCATGAATTGACTTCTTTGTGGCAAGAGGAGGGTCGATGAAGGAGTCTAATCCATTTGAGAAAATTAGAGGTTTGGTTGTGTTACCAACTTTTATCCTTGGCAGGTGAATCAGGAGTGCCTCAAAATCTTAAACCTTTGTCATTATTTAATTGTCCTAATCTGGAGAAGTTGCCAAATGGAGTGAACAACCTTACATCTCTCCAAGATTTTCGCATATCTGATTGCCAAAGAATTGTGTACTTTCGAGACACATGTTTTCCACGAATGCTTACAATGCTTGAGATTACAAGATGTGAAGGTTTGGATGTGCAAACTTTTAACTATGAGTGAATGATGATGCAAAGCAACTGCAAAATGATTAACTCGGGGAATGATGGTGACGAAAACAACAATCATGAGCATACTGGAACCTTTTCTGATCTTGAAAGAATGAGAATTTAGTATTGTTCATCTCTAATATCCTTTCCAACTGGATATTTACCCAGCACCGCACCCTTAAGGAACTTTGTCTTCGCAAATGCAAGAAGTTGCAGTCAGATGTAGAGAAGTCCCTACATAACTGCATATCGTCACTTGAACTTCTTATCATCGATGGTTGGTTGAACTTCAAAACCTTCCCCGAGTGCTTTTTTAGCTTTCCACATCTAACTCATCTGTATATAGAAGAGTGTCCTGGCCTGGAGTCTTTTCCCGAACGTGGTTTACCCCTCAATCTGAGAGTACTTGATATCCGTGACTGTACGAATCTCAAATTGCTTCCTGATGAGATGCAATCTCACTGCTCTGGAAGATCATCAAATACGTGGTTGTCCAAGTCTCAGTTCCTTTCCCTAAGGTGGTTTTCCTACCCACCTAAAAAAACTTTTCCTTGGAGATCTCAGAGTGCCCATTTCAGAGTGGGGCTTCTAACGTTTGTCCAGAACTGGTTTTTTTTTTTTTTTTTTTTTTTTCAGGTGAGTGTCAGCTTCCTACTTCTCTAAGATGTCTTGATTTCAACGGAGCTGTGAGTTTGGAGTCCCTTTTATTGGCCTCCAAGACCTTCTGTCTCTTGAAGAGCTATCAATTTTGAAGTGCCCTAAGCTTCGATCTTTGCCAAACATGCTGCTTTCCACTCTTTCATGCCTGAATATTGGGAGCTGTCCATTAGGAAAGAGGAGAATATTGGCCATGGATAGCTCCAATCCCCTGCGTGTTCATAGACTATAGAAACATTCATCGACTCTGATTACTCAGCCGACATAAAGTGCCAAAGGTACTACAAGTTGCAATGGACAAATGTTTCACAATAAATTGCATTGTAAGGTTCTACATGTCGTAAATTGATTTTTTGCTGAAAGATTAGTATATTAGAGATTACAAGATGGTACAGCTTTATGTTTTCTTTTTCCACTTTCAACACTGGCTTTTAATTTTTCTTTTTGAAAAGTAACTGCTCTTGGTAAATATATTTTCATGGTATAATGACTTCAAGAACTGCTTCTATGTTGTCTGTTATCTTGTGTTTAAAGTAATTAATGTTTGTATCTTTCCTTTGTACGAAGAAACTGAATCAATGTGTCGGACACTAATGGGGAGAGAGAGATAGTTACCCGTAAACAAATGGTTCTACCTCTGAATTTACCTGGTCAACTAAACTCTCAAAGGAAAACGTAGCTTGCCATGTCTACTCTCTTTTATCATTTGAGAACAATAGAAAGTTAAACCATTATCATTCACCATCATAATCGCTTAAATCTGAAGCAGATTTTGGAACTAATGCAACAAAAATGTACTCTTCATTTCCTCTCTTTCTCAAATGCTCTCTTTTTTTGTTAAAAGTATTCTTCCTAAATCACCGTCTCTATTTAACATACTTTTAAAGCTTTTTCTTAGAATGTATTTTACAAAAATATATGTTCTGAAATTGTTTCTTTCTTTTGAAGAGATAAACTTGCTCCAAATCTACTCCATCAACCACAGTTTATGGCTTCATATTGAAAGTATTAGCTATGATCTCTCTCTCTCTCTCTCTCTCTCTCTCGCTCTCGCTCTCTTGTTTAGTCTTGACTCCTGATTGTTGCTGGTGGCTTTATTCAGAAGATGGAGCATTGGTTAGAATTGGGTGCACAATTACGTTAGGAGCACACATTCCAAAAGGATACACAAAGCAAATCGATCATTGTGGGAATAAAGCAATTCAGGCAGTATTCAACTTCACCAGAGACAACCAGGCTGCCCCTAAAATTTTAGGATAGTAACACGCCTACGCCTCAAAGATACTCGCTTGCAACATTTTCTGCACATAAGGAGAAATTAAAGGATGAATAACATGACAGCATAATGAACAAAGTCCGTAAGAAAATAAATGTCTTATTAATAAATCTATTAAGCGTAGAAGTGCCAAAATCTGTTTTTTTTTTTAATTTTTTTTTTAAAGGAATTCATAAAGAAGTTGGGTTTTTCATTTGCAATTACACAAATTCCTTTTTGGTGTTTTATTTCAGGGCCCACATCATCTTTTTAGACAAAATGATAATTGGAACCAGTGTTTGGTGTTCAGTTTGTTTAAAATGAGCAATCTTGGCCCACTCAACTATTGGTCCTTTGCCTCTATTATTATGATCCCAGGTTGCTTTAGTACAGAATTTTCCATCAGTAAACAATGCCCACATAGTCTTAACTTCTTGTCTAGATAAAGATATCATGTCCTCAGGAATGTGTTTCTTTAACAACTATCATTTCTTTGCTTAAACTTCTAGACCAAATCCACTAACCCCTTCCAATAGTCCGCCGGTGCATCCATCATTGAGCTTATCTTGCAGCCTCCTTGACAAACTTCTCCCAAAGCTGACAAATTCGGCATGGTTGACCATCAATCTAGCAATAATGTTTTCCTCCTAGTCCATGAAGACTTTTAATTTCTTGATTTTTTTTTTGCATTTGTGTATGTCTGTATATGTGTGTATAAGAAACTCATAATAACTGAAAAGTTTTAACCGTTTTAGAAGGTGTCCTCAATGGGGCTTATTTATGACGGTTGATTATGTGAGGTGCGCCAAATTTTGTTAACCAAATCTGCATGATTGGTGTTAACGTTTAGTGTAAGAAGGTTCAGGTGTGGTAAGAGATGAGTTAGATGAATGTTGTGTTCGATTTCAAAACGTAGAGGTTTTGGGGTTTGTTCAAAGGTGTTCATGTTGTGAAGATTAACCTAGGAATGGTAACTTTGCTGCTCAGGAATTGTACGAGGTAGTGTCTGTTTGGTTAGCAATTGTTTGATATTATTGAAGAAGTTTAGACCTTGGGCCTTAGCCCGGTTGGTCTACCCTCCCCTCTCCAAGTGAGAGGTGGGGAGTTCAAGTCCCCTTAGGGGGGTTTGGACTGGGGGATTTATTCCCCTTAGCCGTCTATGGAAGGAAGTCCCTTTGAAGTGGGCCGTGGCCCCCCCTGGCTACTTGCAGTCTGACTGCAGTGTGTGTGTGTGGCGCCTGCGGGTGCTTTGACCATTAGCAAAAAAAAGAAAGAAGAAGTTTAGTCCGTTTGGCAACCAACTTTTTACAATTTATTTTTTTATTTTTTTTTTCTTTTCAGAAAGCTAAAAAAGAGCTTTGTTTAGAGGCCACTTGGTAACCAATAGTTTTGGGATTATAGAAAAGGTTGAGTACTTTGGCAACCAACTTTTTTTTACAGCTTTTTGAAAGAGATTATTTTAAAAGCAGCAAATTGAAGCTTTTAAAAAAATCTCTGATATGCCCAGAAATATCCTTCAGCAGTCAAACCTCCGCGTCAACAGCAAAGGACCTGGATTATCCGGGAAGAGAGCTAGTGGCCCACCATTCCCGATGTCTATAAGTGCGACCGCTCGGGATGCACACATAGCCCTTGAGTGCGACTCAGCAGTTCTCCACCAGGTGCAGATTGGCAGCTAAGCTGCTCAGCAGTTTCCTAAATCGGTCAGAAGACTAATGGAAGGTGTATACAGTTTCCTAAACCATTTAGGAAACCTCCCATGATTTGTGCTTATCAACTTGTAATTAGATTAGGTTTCCTTATCTAATTAATTGCCTATTGCGGGTGGTCTCTTGCAGATATGAAGGTGCACTCGAGAGAACAGCAAGCCAAGCTTAGCCGATTTGAAGAGGACACGAAAGCAGGCCTGGCAATACTAGAGGCTCAAGGGCAAAAGATCGAGCAATTCTTAAAGTCACGACAACGGCCCGAGAAGGCCGATGTTACCACTCCAAATCAAGAGGCCGATGTCTCTGGTCGTTTTGATTCCACGCTGTCCAAGCCGCTTGGGGGGCAAGACGGCGAAAAAATAGATAAAGAGCCGAAAAAACTTGTATCGGCCATAGACCCTCCTGGTGATGAAGAAATCGGCGATAAAGGGCTCGGGGGGCAAGCGCCGTCAAGACCGATTGAAACTAAATCGGTCCATGAAGCTTTTGAAAATATTTCTTTGAGGAAACTTAGCCTCAAGGAATTGTTCAATTTTTTCGGTCTCGTTATAGTGACCGATTATTATTTTTATTTTAAGCCAATTAATTATTTGGCTTGGATTGATCTACATCCACAATGGCTGAGTGGATGTCACCAAAAGCTAAATGTTATTTGGTGGCTATTTTTACAACAATGGTATTATCAAAAGACTGAAAAGGTGTTGAAGATCGGACTGAATTAATTCAGTCAATAGGCTATTCGGACTCACAAGACCGAAAGCAAGAAGAATAATAATAAATAAAGTAGTGAGAAGGATGCTTGGGATACTGATTTTGTATAACAGTCAAGTGGGGGAGCCCGATTATATGAGGTTGTCTCAGTCATGCTACACAGTGAGATATTATATACGGAGGGCCCGATTCATTCAGTTTATTTGAAGGGGTGTTACATGGTTGGCAGCTGACAATTATATTCGGTCTCTTGGCCAAGCCCGATGATAGTCTAAAGATCATCGCTCTACATGATGAGCCCGATACTGTGAGAAAGGTAATCGGGCTAGGTAAATATGGCCATTCAAAATTTCACTTGCTTTTATTTTAAACGGCCAGGGGGGCAAGTGTTTGCACCTAAAAAATACATTTTTTAAATCAAAGTTGGTAGAGGCCGATTGGAATATTTTAATCGGACTCATGAGACCGATGGCAAAATCAATGGCTAAGGGGTTACTTCAGAAGTTAATCGGGCTAACACCTTTGCTTAATCGGACTAACCACTAGTTGATCGGGCTAGCACCAGTACTCAATCGGGCTGATCGTCATTTAATCGGGCATCACTGTGATCGGACTGACCAACTTTGGGTAGCTAGACCTTATTTGGCAGCTCAGTGCCATCGGACTGTGTATGTGATAATATCGGGCTTCCATTAGGTTTGTCCTATCAGGCTGCCACTCCTTGACAAGTCTGCACAAGCATGGGTTATGCAAACAAACAAGTAATGACACCTCAAGTGTTATCATTGCCTCGTGGTTGGCAATTCACTTGGTTCAGTCATGTTGGGTGATATCATGTAAAGGTGGGCCCAAGGAAAGCTTTGAATGTAATTCGGTCATTTAACACTCCAGCCGGTCTATGAGAATCCCAAAGCTATCGGGTCCCTTGGATTGAAGTACACTGCACAATCGGGCTGTACATTCGGATTGAAGTACACTGCACAATCGGGCTGTACATGGTTGTTCCAAATTGGCAACTTATTTTGTGCAGTCAGTATTCTAATCAATTTTGGAAGTGTATCACCTACAAATTCTCAATATGATATTATCATATTAGGGAAAATCACTTAAGGAAAGATAATATTATCAAATTATGGAAGATATTATCTGATATGGGAAGATAATATTATCACTTAAGGGATAATATCAAATATTATGGTAAGATATATCTTTTACTTTGAGGGGAAGCAAGCCGAATCTATACCAGATTCGGACCAGATACAAGATATATATGCATATACATATATGTATATACGTGAAGATATGGAAGGTTTTATCAGTTTATGGGAGATAAATCTGGTATATTTTAGCAGATTATTTTGAAGATAATTTCTACTTACCTTATCTCAACCAGTCTAGGCCACTATAAATCAACAGGATGGCCTAGCTATCAAGGCACCCCGCGTCACTTCGACAATCGCATCCAAAAAGCATTCAACATGCATTCTTAGTTTTTTAGGCAAATAAAAAGCATCCTTTTTATTTTCTTAGGCTTTCTTAGCTTTCAATTACATTATTGTAATTTCATTTCTTTTAATTAAATAAAAGTCTATTTTATTTAATTCTTTCTTTCATCACTTGTATGGCTTGTATGCTTCAATACTGCCATAGGACCTTAGGCCAAGGGTACTTTCCTACTTGGTCATCACAATCACCCGTTAGAAGTCAGATCTAAAGCCTTGTGTATCACTCACACAAGCAATATAGGAAATTAGTTTGCTCACACCGAACCACTGATTGGTTCTGGCACGCCCGCGCAAATTACAAGCAAACAATTTGGCATGCCCGGTGGGACAGCCAGGTGATGAGCCATGCATACACTGAAGCATGGCTATACTTCTACAACAACCAGATTGGTTGGCGGAATGAGTCAATACGCCAACTTCGCGAAGAAATCTATCGTCTCTACAACGATGGATATTGGAATGAAACGGGTCATCTTTACAATGAGATAGACCGTTTTGAGGCCGACATGCAATTTTTTAATCAAGAAATCGGCCTCCACAAAGCTTCGAGTGGAGCTGATGAACCGCCGCCCAAGGGAAATTCATTCATATCTCTAGACGATTTTCTATACGGTGACTGGCGAAAGAATCTAGTTTGTGACAACATTCTTCGTGCTCTTGAAGATATGAAGGCGCACTCGAGAGAACAGCAGGCCAAGCTTAGTCGATTTGAAGAGGACACGAAAGCAGGCCTGGCAATACTAGAGGCTCAAGGGCAAAAGATCGAGCAATTCTTAAAGTCTCGACAACGGCCCGAGAAGGCCGATGTTACCACTCCAAATCAAGAGGCCGATGTCTCTGGTCATTTTGATTCCACGCTGTCCAAGCCGCTTGGGGGGCAAGACGGCGAAAAAATAGATAAAGAGCCGAAAAACTTGTATCGGCCATAGACCCTCCTGGTGATGAAGAAATCGGCGATAAAGGGCTCGGGGGGCAAGCGCCGTCAAGACCGATTGAAACTAAATCGGTCCATGAAGCTTTTGAAAATATTTCTTTGAGGAAACTTAGCCTCAAGGAATTGTTCAATTTTTTCGGTCTCGTTATAGTGATCAATTATTATTTTTATTTTAAGCCAATTAATTATTTGGCTTGGATTGATCTACATCCACGATGGCTGAGTGGATGTCACCAAAAGCTAAATGTTATTTGGTGGCTATTTTTACAACAATGGTATTATCAAAAGACTGAAAAGGTGTTGAAGATCGGACTGAATTAATTCAGTTAATAGGCTATTCGGACTCACAAGACCGAAAGCAAGAAGAATAATAATAAATAAAGTAGTGAGAAGGATGCTAGTGGCGGTCGCCGGAGGTCGTCGGAGGTCGCCGGAGATGGTAATGGTGGTGGCCGGAGGTGGAAGTGGTGGTGGTCGGAGACTAGGCCTGGGTAGTGGCAATTGGTGGCTAGGGTTTGATAGTAAGGTTAGTAATCAAGATGAGGATATTTTGGTCCAAAAAAAAATTATGAGTAAAAATCAAGTTGTTGTATTAAGTGTCCTTCATTCCAATTTCACTTGTCTTAATGCCCTTTTCACCAAATTTTCCAATTATTTTCTATAACTTACTACTGATCTTTACTATAATAACTGTTTCAATAAATAATGACATTTACTTTAAGCTAAAAATTAAATGTTATAAGGGATAAATTACACTTTTCACCCTTGTATTTTGGATCAATCTCAATTTAGTCCCCAAAATTTTAATTTTTCAATTTACTCCACCAAAATTGATAAGTGTTCCAATTTGGTCCAATGGCAAACATTACGTTGCAAATTTTCTCCATCGCTAAAGATCACTCTTTGCATAGATAAGTTTGATATTGGACCAAATTGAAACGCTTATCAAACTTGGGGGACTAAATTAAGAAAATTGAAAAATACAAGGACTAATTTGAAATCGAACCAAGGTTGTAATAAAAATAAATGGAGTTTTTTTTTGGTAAATTAGAATTTCACAGTTTCTATTAATCTCTAAGGAAAAGGCCAAAAGGTAGAATTTTAGTAGTTCTAAATTTCACAGTTCCTTCTATTAGAAGGTAAAATTCGAGGTCTTTTAGCATGGAATTTCCTGATGGAAAAGGAAGAAAAAAAAAAAAGAAAAAACAAGTACACACATTTGGTTTCACGAATTAGAGAGGCACAAAAGAAAACAATAAGAAAAACACTTTTGTCGATTTATGAAAGAAAAGAATAGGAAAATAACGCCATTTCCTCAGTGATTTCCTAACGCTCAGATAATACATAAAAGTTAAAAATACTGAATATATTAGAAAAATCAGGGGTAAATTAGTATTATATCCCCCTACTATAGGCATTTTTGGCTTTGGGTCCCTTGGTTAAAATACTTTTGGATCAAGTCCCTTTGATATTTTCATCCCCAAACTACCCCCAGACCATTTGCACATGAGAGATAATTCCTCACACCATTCTTTCAATGGTAACCCCTTCCAAAAATGTTTCTTCCCCAAATTTCTCCCCTAATTTCATCATTTACCAATTGAAAGCTGATAAATCTATCATAAATTGCCATTGAGACTGTCATTTAAAATGAACCACCACAAAACCCAGGGTTTGAGCTGCAGAAGTCCAGTGACCCAGTTTAGGGTGTCTTCAAGATTTCGGCGGTCTCCGGAGCTCGATTATCTTTGAAGTTAGGGAACCACTCACAAATTCTCTAGAAGTACATCTACATATCAAAAATGGGGAAGAAAGGTAGGCTTTGTCTAAAATTTGGGGTTTGATTTTATTTTTAAGAAATTAACAAAATCCCAAATTTGTGTTTGTAAATTTCATCATCCAAATTAGTGTTTGCATATGTGTGTGTTGCACTTTTGTTTGTTTGTTTGTTTGTTTAATTTTTTTTTTGTGCCGCAAGGAGTGTCTGATTTGGGGTTTTCAAAATTGACACTGATTTGGGATTTTGAAAATTGAAAACCTATCCTCATTCAAATCAATGTTTGCAAATGTGTGTGTTGCACCATTTTTTTTTTTGGCCACAAGGACTTCGGATTCAAAGAGCCCAGGTTTGTTGGTTTTGTAAATTGGAACCTAATCCCTGGAGCGAAAACACACAAACAGAGCATAAGTTTTGATGTATGGATGTTTTATGTAATATTTCTAACACACTAGAACGGCGTGTGTCTATAAATTTGTGAAACTTCACTATTCAATGGAAATCAGAGTTCCATCTTTGGGATATTATTGATGGGTGGAATGTAGAATTCACATATGTACGTAAATGTGATTTTTGTTGTTTTTGTATGGGTTGTTGACTCAAACCCAAAAGCATAGCATGTTACATATTTTTTATTTCCTAGAATCACAATGCATAGGATGCATCAATTCCATATGGGAATTTTACATAACAAAACAGTCAGCTCATTGAACTTCTCTAAAATAATTAGATTTGCAAACCTCTATTTTTCACAATGTGAGTTTATTATAATAAAATAAAAACAGTCAGCTCTGTGAATTTCACAGCGCTAAGCAAAATAGTCAACTCAGTGAATTTCACAGATCTGGTTTTTAAAGTTTAAAAAAAAATACTTGAATCAGACCAGGAAGTTTAGTGAATTTCACAATGTTGTAGTTAGTGAATTTGTGAGCTTGTATAAAGAAAAACAATATGAGTTTAGTTAATATCACAGGTATCCTGTTGAAATGAACACCACATGTATGAGTTTAGTGAATTTCACTCTTCTCAGGATTCAACCCATTAATGACAGGGTTTACTTTCTCAAATGGTACATCAGTGGGAGCAGGAGTAGCCCAAGAAACTCTATAAATTCAAGGTTATGGATTTTGTTCGTGGGAGAGTAAGAATAGTGTTTGTCTTTGAAGTCAATTCATGTGGTAGTGGGTATTTTTTTTCTCCATCTAAAAGATACTTAAATGGGACTGGAAAACTTTTTAAATTTTCTAGATTATATTTTTACTCTTTTGGTCATGTGTGTTAAGAAAATTGTAGAATTTGAGTTGACTAAATGCTTACAGTTGTTCTTTCTTAATCTTGTCCACACACTTCAATTGTTTATCTACTCAAACTCAACAAGTTAGTTTTTGATGCTCACTTCCTGGATGCGAATATTAACACCAGAGCATGTGGTTCGTAAAACTGTCAATCAATGAATTTCACAATGCGCTCTGCTTTTCAACTTAATCAGTTCTACATGTGAAATTCACAAACCAACACAACAATAAAATCTTGTACAACTATTTCCAGAATAAATATGGTTATTTTGGACTTTAATCACAAGTACTGGTTTTTTATATGCTTCCTTTCAAGTTTGGCTGTGAATTTTACAAACTGCAATTATTGAATTTCATAAGAAGATAAGGGAAGCATTCTTAGTTTTTTTGTTATTTGTATAGTTTAAGTTGTGAAATTCACAACTCAAATTGTGAATTACAAAGATTAATATGCATAATCAGAAGGGCTATCCATATAAATGGTTGGTGGGATATATATGTAACTGGATGGGATGTTCATTTGTGAACTTCACTGTGATATTATTTTGATTGAAATCATTATATATTGTTAACAAGTACCTTTCATGATTTTGAAGTGCTCGAGTACTTGTGGTAAGTCATGTTACTCACAAATTATCTAATGAAAAGTTAGTGATTACAATGCACTGATAAAATCAGTTCGTGATTTTCACAAGAGACTTGTTTAACTCACCGAATGGGGTTGTCTTCCACAACTTCTCATGAATTTCAAAACAAAGTAATGTGTCAACCCATTTTATCAAACGAATAAGTGATTTTCACAGATTAATTTTTATCTCATCAAGCATTAAATTGACCTGCGAATATCACAAGTAAGATTGAGAAATTCACCGATGAAATTCTCCTTTTATTTTTTTATTTATTTTTATTTTTTTTATGAATCATCGGTGAAGTTCTCAATCATAGACTATTCGTGAATTTCACGAACCAAACTGTCAACATACAAGAAGAAACTGCTGCAATTCAAAACAGTAATGTTAGCTAGTGAAATTCACAAATGTCAAAAATTGTAATGTCTATGAAACTCACTGGTGTCAAACAGCAATGTCAGTGAAATTCACAATGCAACATAGTTTAAAATTGAGCATGAACCCCTACAGAGCTCGTCATTTAGATATTCTTAAATATACTGCCATCCAGTAGCTTTGCTTGTGAAATTCACAAGTGAACTTGTGAATAATATAGATTATCGTGTGGATTTCACCAAACCCTAATCATTGAGCAAAAAATCTTTTCAAAATACATATAAGTGTAAAAACTTGTATGTAATTGGGTTGTAACAAGTCCCTAAAAAAGTAGAGGTACTAAAATACCCTTGTTTTTTAAGTTTTGAAATTCACAGTTTGAGTTGTGAATTTCACAATTTAAAATGTACAAATAACAAAAAATTAGAACGTTTCCTTTATCAGTTATTCAATTTTGAAATGCCGCTGGCGCGGACACAACTGAGGTACATGTATTTGTGAATAACGCAAGTCCCACTTCAGAAATATCAACTCTACCACATAGTTGGCAACAATTTGTCTCACTTGTGGAACTTAAAATCCTTTTTTTTTTTTGCTTCATATACCAACAACTTGTTTTGTGAATTTCACAAGCAAAGTAATGATCAAAAAAATTGATGATGTTCTTCTTGTTCCAGGTTGAGCGTAATGATTGTTGGTGAAATATATTGTTTAACATGTATGTATTTAATAAAGATAAATACCCCAAGGGAGATTGAAGGAATACTCAATTAAAGAGCCAACATTTTCTTTGACAAATTTTTTCTCTTGCAAGGAAGGTGAACAATCAATCCTATGGTAGTGATATTAGCCAATCTGTATGGAATAACGTGTATGTAATTAAATAAGGTATGCCTCACATCCTGTGAAATATGAAGAAGAAAGAAGACCAAAAGCAATCATTAAAAAACAAAAATGATCCGCATGAATACACAATCAAAGAGTCAAACATTTAATTTGACAGATTTTTATGATGTAATATGAATGATCAATCAGCATGTGTTAAGGGATGTAAATGGTAGAAATAATTCTAACATTCAAAATACAAACAAACATGGCAATAGTGGGGAATAAATACAATTAATACTCCCAAATTCCAATTAATGACTAAATATATATTACATCTATATATATATACATATATTGTAGAATATATAAAAGGGTAAAGTGGGGACAACAAAATCATTAACCATGATTAGGTGTGTTAACTATGATCCTAGGGATCTAGTATTAAATAAAAATATTGGGTGTCCTCCATCCATGAAAGTACATTGATGGGGGATTTAAGGGCAATTGTCTAAAAAATCAATAGGGAAGGAATGAAAATTCATGACGTTTAAAGGTTTAAATACAAAACATACCCCTGAAGTTTTCCTCAATGTTTTTCTAACGCCCGGATAATACTAAAAAGTTAAAAATACTGAATATACTGGAAAACCAATAGGGAAGGAATGAAAATTCATGATGTTTATAAGGCTTAAATATAAAATATACCCCTGAAGTTTGGTCTCTGTAGTTTTAATTGCATCAGTTTGGTCTCTGAAGTTTTTAAATGGAAGCAATATGATCTAAATGTTCCATTCTATCAGAAAATTTGACGAAACTCACTCACTGCTATGCACAATTACCCCGATAAGTGGGTGGGGAGATTAGTAGTGTTCCATTTTTGCCCCTAAAAACGGTGATTGTGCATAGCATGTGAGTAAGTTTCATCAACTTTTCTCACAAAATTGGATATATGGATCACATTGCTTCCATTTAAAAAATCCAGGGACCAAATTGATGCAATTGAAACTACAAAAAGTAAAATGTGACAGGACCAAACTTCAAAAGTATATTTTTGTAATTAAGCCTGGTTGAAACTAGTATCAAACAAAAGCAATTGTACAAGACAACAGAACACTTAAAATACCAGTGACGGAGAGTATTGTAACTAGAATACTGATATGCAATCTGTACAATTGCTTATCAGTAACATAAATGTAGTTGGAAAAACACCATAAACAATCCAGTGTTTGTATAAAACAAATAAGGGTAAACTACACTCTTCACACTCCAACTTTGGGGCTCACTTCAATTAGTCCCTACTATTTTCAAATATATATATATATATTTAATTCAGTCCCCCAAGTTCTAGAAGTGTTTAAATTGGTGCAATCGCAAATAGCAAACATTTCGTAAAGACCACTATTTGCGACGAAATGTTTGCCATTGGACCAAACTTTAACACTAGGGACTAAATTGAGAAAGTTGAAAATAGAGGGATTAGTGTGAAATTGGTCCAAAAGATGGATGGTGAAATTGTAATTTACCCAAAGTAATGCTAATTTCGTTATCAGAAGTACATAGCAATCTATTGTTGATGGAAATCTAGCCATAGCAATGTACAGCAAAAAAGCCAAAACACAAGACAAATTGATAGGATAGTAAAACTATCACGTGTTAAAAAAGATGGAACCTGGTAGACCAAACTCAATATTGACACCCAAGTCCCAACTTATCAAAAGTGCTTCCACATTCTTCCAAGATTGCAACCTGATTCCAATAACAACCAAGATAAGAGCCAGCACTTCCTTGGTCTCCTTCTTCTACCTTGTTTCATTCTCTCTCTCTCTCTCTCTCTCTCTCTCTCTCTCTCTCTCTCTCTCTCTCTCTTTTTCCTTCCAATAATGCTATGGTTCCCAAAATTTGGGATTATTCCAAATGCTATATATGGGAATAATACAACATGCAGTGATATGAGTGGTACCACGACCATGACCACGACATGTTGGTACAACTATTAATACATTTGAGAACCAAATTTGGCATTCAAATTTGGAAACTATAGCATTTTTTTTTTAATTCCACATATTGTGTAAAGTGTAATCAAATAGACAAATACTATTAACAAGTTACTTCAGAAAGTTGTCCAACAAAAACCATAAAGAAATTTTAAGATGTTTCTATTCTCTACTAGATATAAAAGATGGAGAGCGTATAGATATGAGGTTACTAAGTCAAGGCAAATCAAAGCTTCTGAGATTAATTTTATCTAGTGTGAAAAGCAAAGATAAGAGTTTTTTATTTTTTCAAAAAAAAATATGAACCTAACAAGCAGTGAAAAAGTTAATTTAGAAATGCGTTATACAAAAACCATACAAGAAATCTCAATTTTGAAAAGAATATACTTTCTAATCGGATCAAAGCCCCGGAGGTAAAAAGTGCATTAAAGAGGATGAAAACAGTAAGGACAGTAGGCAGACGACCATTTTGACACTTAGAAGTGTGTATCCGAAGAGGGAACATCCTTACCTACAAAATTACTTAATAAGATCACAACAACTACAAAATGCTTTAAAGTAGGGAAAAAAGTAATTTTGTACCTCTGTATAAAAATAGATGTGATGTTTAAACTAGTACAACTTTGCATTGTGCTACTCGGTTAATGATCACAACCTAAAGAGGTGGGTGATCGAGCAACGACTATGACTTGAGATAATAGTTTAAGAAGATCAAGTTGGACTTACACCAAGATAATCAACTACGAAGCTATGTACTTATCGAGTAGATCATTGAAAAGATATGCAGAAAGCAAGAAGGATCTTCATGTGGTATCTGTAGACTTGAAAAAAGCATAATTAAGATTTCTTAGAGCTTTAATACAATGGGTATTTTAATACTACTTCAGTTTCATCCATTGAAAAACCACTGTAAGCAATAACATGATGTACGGAATCTTCTTTTGCATTTGTCAATTTAGTTCATCCATAATTACAACAAATAGATAGGGCCTACTGTTAATCTATATTAAACTTACCATGCTGTAGTTTTTCTTACTACACTCACAATCTCACATCTCCATCTTATCTATCCTTAATCAAATTAGTGTGAATTTTGGGGAATTGTCTCAAAGCCAAAATGTAGTAAAAAAAAAAAAAGAGATAAAAAACTGCACGTATTGGATATAAGCTGAGTAAGAGAATATAAATGGAGAAAATAGAACATATCGTGCAACATCGGTCAAACTTACAAGTGCCACAGAATAGTCTAGATAAATAAGATATCCATTCATGGTTGCTTGAAGAAGAAGTAGATAAAAAAAGATATTCATTCATGGTTGTTTCAGATTAGAAGATGAAGAAGAGGAAGAAGAAAAGAACTAGAATCATAAATCAATTATTCCAAGGCTATAAACCAGTTAAGTACCCTCTAGTGTTAGCGAAGTTTCACTTTGTGCTCTGCATTTTCAATTGCAACACTTTGGTCATCGTTTCAATGTGGGACTTTGGGCTAATCCCGTTGGTGAAAGTAGATATGTGGCTACTGGAAATGCAGGCCACTCTGTCAATTTTCACTGGCAGAGTTAGCCTCAAGTCCCACATTGAAACTATTGTGAAAATTGACAGACCTAAGTGTTGCAATTGAAAATGTAGGGTCCAAGTGAAGCTTTGCTAAAACTAGAGGGTACTAAAACGTTTTTTAGCCTTATTCTAAAAGACGAAATAATAAAAAATACTAGTGCAAAGATGGAAAATAGGAAACATTAGCAAGAACTTGAACATTTTATTCAATCATCGACTTTTACTCCTCTAGACCTTTCTTTAAGCACATTGCTCTTCCCTCTAACCAGAAACCATAGAATGAAAACATTTGTAACGTGATTAGACCAAATAAAAGTCTTTGAACCTAGTGAAAATTGCGAAAAGAGACTAAAAGCATTAATCTCTGACATCTCTAGTAGATCAGCAAAAACTTGTCTTGGTAATATCAAGTACAATACCATTACTAAGCTTATCAATAGAAAGACAAACTCGGTTGCAATCGGACCATTCTTCTATCAATTGGGACGACTGTCACATATGGGTTGTCCTCTTCTATTTGCTCTGTAGCTTTGTTTGCGCTTACTCCAACCAGCTTTGGCCATTCGATTTGAGTCCTTCAAACACTAAAACAAGGTCTTTGATCAGTTGTGGATAAAACAAATGCATATGCGACTGAGAAAACAAACTTAATTCTTAAAACATAAATCTTAACAAACACTGTATGGAAATTAACATCCCAGGAGTCTTATCATATTGGAATGAATAGAGTCGAAAAAAGAGTTGCCAAATTATCTTGAAACAGTCATTAACCAAAACTTTAAAACATAAAAAATGGAGAGAATTCAAGCCTTAAATACCATGAAATTTTGTGAGAATGTGACACAGAATTCCCAGTGCATGTACAACTCTAAAAAGAAGGGTGGTGTATCTACATATTTTCACCTCTTTGTTTTGTTATCAATCCAAAATAGAGATGCAAATCCACATTTTTATAGTTGTGACTGAGCATCTTGAATTCCGACACAAGACTCTTTCCAACACCCTTACCTATTGAATTCCAACATAGGACTCTATCCGACACATCTTTCACCAGCCCTTAAACCTTTTTGCAATAACCTTAAATCTCAATCCTGCAGAAATGATAAAATTCAAATTAATAAATTACAAATTAATATTCCCATTGAGTAGTGATGTAAAAAAGAAAAATTGCACAAACCATAAAGTTGACCGTTCTTGCGGAGTGTTATGGACCAGCAGGAAAATCTAAAACTAGGACAGATTGCTAGATTGATTGTCAAGCATGCCATTGGAAATTGTCAAGTATGCAATTGGACTACTCTGAGTTCTCTTTCTGCCCAGAAGAATGTTATATCTGCTTCTTGTGTTGTCTTTGGCTCTTGTGCTGCAAATATAAATAATAGGATCAGCTATGTGTTGGTTTGGATGGGGTTGTCAAAGTTGTGCTCCTTTGTAAATTCGGGGGTATTCCACTTTGCTTTTGTTCATTCTTTCCAGGGGTTTTTTGTTTTGTTTTTGTTTGTGTTTATGTTTTTGTTTTTGTTTTATCTAAATTCTGAAAACGGAAACTAGTTTTTGTTTTCTTTTGTAAAAACGAAATGTGAAAACTAAAAACCACTTTTCCTTGTTTTTGTTTTCTGGCCCAAATCGAGTGTTGTTTTTTCTAAAAAAAGAAGAAGAAGAAATGGAAACGATTACCGAACACAGTGTCAGCTTTCCCCCAATGAAATTCACTTTTTTTTTTGGTTATCTTCCCTAATTCCATTGTCGTTTTACAAAAAAGAAAAGAAAAAAGAAAAGAAATGAAAAAGAGAAAGTCAAAGGGAAATGATTATCAAACACATACCAAACAGGCCCTTAATTTACCAAAGAAACAAAGAAGAGTCGCAATTTCTGATGGTAATACTGAGATTTTCCAATTTTGTCTCACTACCATTTCTATCTGACTGCATTAAGTTCAAAACTTAGGATTAAAAAAAATGGACAGATACAAAATAGCTGTATGTTAACACAACATTTACCGGGTTATTTGAAAAGAAACTCTCTGCATGAGATATTGCTGATTCTTCAATGCCATTTCGTCTGAGCATATGTTGTGTTCCTGAAAGAAAACACATAAAAGGAAGTAGTAAAATTGCAACTTACAAATGAAAACCCAGCATCTTCGGCACTTGAAAAAAAATATATATATATATTTGCTCATTCACAAAATCTGAATAATTCCGTTACTAAGGACTTTGTCCATTATGCTGTCAATTGATTCATCCACTTTCTCACAATGTGCAGAAAAATGTTGCAAGCAAGATAAGCATTGGTCTTGGTATCCTAAAATCTGAATTCGAATTTTCGATATCTTAGACATAGGGCCTGGCTGTCTCTCGTGAAATTAGATCCTGACTGAATTCGAATTTTCGATATCTTAAACACTATAAAATCGAAGTACTCCATGTTTTTTTTCTTCTTCAAGAAGTGTGTTTTAGGAAATAGAGAGTGGTTTAGAAAGAATACTTGAACAAAAAATAGAGTATTTCACAAAGAGATGGAATGCTTGGGTTCATTTCCATAGCTGCAGCTCTTAATGTAAATTGGTCTTTGTCACTATTTAGTTACACACAACCAATCTGAACCCCTAACATAATAGGTATGCTTTTACTTACCAAAAAAAAAAGGGACTGATTTTGCAAACCTGTACTAAACATGGAAAAGTACATTAGAAATCTCGAAAACATTTTAATGAGAGAGATAATACTGTAATAGCTAGTATACACTCATTTCAAATTCAGAATTTAAAGTGAAGAGTTCAATTTTGTTGCACTCTTGAACAATAATGGTTCAATTTCAGCCTCAACACAATTTCTAGTGCTCTCAAATGAAAAAAGAGACAACAGACATGGCACTTACAATGGACTTAGATATAAGAAGTTTTGATGATTAAGAAAGTATAGTTGAAGGATTAGATGCTAACTTCCAACTTCAAGTAATTTAATTTCATTGCAAAAGAAATAAAAAAAAAATTCAATTTCAGATCTGAAAGTTATCAAACCTAGAATGCGGGGCAGAGTGCAGGGAAGAGAGAGAAAGCACAAAATTGAACCATGTTGTAGTCTCTGACATTTCTTACGAGAAAAAAAATCATCTTGCTTTTGGGATGGAAAAAGATCATCATAACTGCAGTATAATATTATTTTCTTTTCTTTTCTTTTTTTCAATATAAAGAGAAAAAGAAAGAAGAGAGAGAAAAAGAGAGAGACGATACCTACCTGGATAACAATATAAAGAGTCTGTCTGGCTGTTCTTTAATTCACTTTTCTATCCTCACTCATTCAACAGAACACAGAGCTTCCCCCCCGACTGTAAATCATAGTTCGTGAATGTTTCTATAATCTATCCTCACGCGGGGGATTGGGGCTATCCATTGCCAATATTCTCCTCTTTCCTTCATGCACCTTGGTCCCAGTGGAAAGCAGCGTTTTTGGCAAAGATTGAAGCTTAGGGCAGTCCCCAATTAATAGCTCTTCAAGGGATGTAAGGTGGTTTTGGAGGCCATCGGATAGGGATTCCAAATTCACAGCTCCATGGATAGTAAGTCTTCTTAGAGAAGTAGGAAGCAGACACGTCTCACCTGGAAAGCAAACCACTTCTGGACACTCGCCCCAAATCCTAAAGAAATCAAGATAGGCCAACCTTTGCAGACCCCGCCCCCACTCTGAGATGGGCACTCCGATATCTCCAAGCGTAAGTTCTTTTAGGTTGAGAGGAAAACCCCCTTGGGGAAAGGAATTGAGACTTGGACAGCCAATTATTATAAGAATTTCCAGAGATGTGAGAGATTGCATCTGATCAGGCAACAATTTGAGATTCTCACAGTCATCAATTTCAAGTCTTCTCAGATTGCGGGGTAAACCACGTTCCGGAAAAGACTCCAGGCCAGGACACTTTTCTATAATCAGATTAGTTAGATGTAGAAAGTTGAACAAGCACTCAGGGAACGTTTTGAAATTCAACCAACGATCGATGTAAAGATATTCAAGTGATGACATGCAGTTGTGTAGTGGCTTCTCCACATCTGTCTCCAACTTCTTGCAATCGTAAACACTGAGTTTCTTGAGGGTGCGAAGATGTAAATCCCCAATTGGAAAGGACGTCAAAGATGAACACTCCCAGATGTAGAGTGTTTCTAGATGAGAAATTGTTTTTGTCTGCTCATGATTGTTGCTTTCCTCAGCATCATTCTCCGAGTTAATCGCAACCTTGCAACCACCAATCTCAAGCTTTGTAAGATTGTTAACGGTGTTCAAACCACTTGGAAGCTTCTCCAGATTAGGACAATCCAACAATGACAAAAATTCAAGATTCGGAGGCAACTTACCAGAGTCACCAGCCAAGGATACAAGTTGTTCACAAGATCTGACCTCTAATTTTCTCAAATTGATTAGATCCTCCCATGCACCCTCCTCTTGCCACAATGACGTCATTTCACTGCATCTCATAATATGGGAACTTTCAAGATCTCCCAACAAATGTAGTGTTTCTTTTTGTAGTCCGGTAAGACCTGAGACTGCATCAATAGTCAAGGTGGTGAGTGAGGCAATACCTACCATACATCTCAACACAACCTCAGGACATTTTTCAAGACTTAGTACTCGAAGAGATGGAAGCCTTGAGATTGAAACTTTAGTCAAACTCGGGCAACCTAACATCCTGAGCTCACTCAGGTGAGGGAGTAACTCTACACCAGTCAAGGTAGACCATTCCTCCCAATTTGGCATGTCCTGAAAAGTCAGAGTTTCAAGTAACGGAAAAGCAACAGTAAGAGGACAACCAACTCCATAAAACTCAGCACCCACACTATTTACCCCGTTCATCCCACCAATTTTCAAATTCTTGAGTAAAGGTAGTTGCCCAAGAGATGGTAAAGATGTGCATTCTCTACAACGAAGAAGTTCTAGATTCACTATGTTGGAGAATGACGCATCTCCAACCCACCCGGGAAATTCTATTCCACCATAGGATTTAATTTCGAGCTTCTTCAAGTTTCCATGAGGTTGTAGGACGTCAAGTACTTCCTTTTCAAGACTTCTGTTTCGGGAATCATCAAAACTATCACTCCATTCCATCACTACCTCATCAAGCCTGTGCTTACTCAATAAATTGGCCTCCCTCGCATCCTGGATATTTCTCACAGTATCCAACCCCACAATTGTAAGTGCCCCTTGGATATATGAGAGGCTCCCCAACTCCCTTACTTGTAATCCATTGATTTCGCCCAAAACAATCTTCGCCAATGTTCTCAGACTTGCCAACTTCCCAATGCCTGCAGGCATCTCTCGTAATTGGTCAGTACCAGAACAGTCAAGATGTCGTAGATTAACTAAATTTCCAATACTTTTGGGTAACTTAGTAAGCCTCTTGCATCTACGTAACAACAAAGTCTGTAGATTGTAGAGGCCAGTCACAGATTCTGGAAAACATTTGATAGAAGTGTGAGATAAATTTAGATACCGAAGTTGTTTAAGATCGCTAATTGATTCGGGTATCTCGACAATGCAATAACCAATCAAAGAAAGAACTCTCAAGCACTGTAATTTTAGTAGCAAGTCAGTTAAGACCTTATTAGATAGATAGCAATCTTGCCATTCTCTAGGTTTATGAATTGGGAGAGGTAAGAAGGTTCGCAAACCCTTGACTCCGTGAAAAGCCTTGAATTTTTTGATGACTTCATATTGCTGACGAATGAATGATGAGTGACGAGCCTTTTCGAAAAACTTATTGTGCTCAGTACTTTGTATGTTGCTGTCTAATCTTAAGGATATTTTTCCAGCAATCGCTTGAGCAAGATCATTCATAAGATCATGCATCACAAATTTTGATTCACTTCCACTTGAACATTGGAAAAATGACCTTGATAGAAGCTCATTAAAACACTCGTAACCTAACTCTTCCATTGCCTTCTCCCTTTTCGATTGTTGCAAAAACCCCTCCGCCATCCATAACAAAACTAGCTCATTCGTGTCAAACTCATAGTCTTTAGGAAATATAGAGCAATAGGCAAACAATTGCTTCAAATGGGAAGGAAGATGATTATAGCTCAATCTCAAAGCTGGAAGAATACCACAATTTTGTATATTCCATATATTGCTATTCATTATTTCCTTCCAATATTCTAGACTTAGATCAGTGCGCAAGAGACCTCCTAGTGTCTTTGCTGCCAGAGGCAAGCCTTTACAATTTCTCACAATCGCATCTCCAATCTCTTTCAAACTTGGTCAGTCCTTGGGGCCATGAGATTGAGCCTCAAAGCTTCGGTACAGAACTTGTCAAGTAGATCATCCAGATCGTAAGCCAAATCTGCTAGATCTTCAAGCCACAACTTCACATTAGCATCTGTAATTTGCTTCTCCTCTGCATCACTTAGAACTGCTTGAATTTTAAACAAAGTCCTCTGCCATTTGTGGAGCTGAGTGTGGATTCCCTCTTGGCGAGCAAATTTAAGAAGATCACCAGAGGCAGTGATGAAAGCCGAAAGAAAGATCTCTAACACAGGCATGGTAATATTTGTTTCCTTTCTCTGCTAATTAGTGGAAATTGATCGAATGGAATTTCAGAAGAAGAGAAAGAGAGAACTGAGTCTTACTGTGACAAGTCAATGATTGGTCCTTGTCTTGTTGGATGGAATGGAACCTCTTGGCGAGCAAACACTTAGAAACACATAGAGTGCTAAGTAAAAAGTAATTGTAACCCAAATATTACTCTTAGACATGTGCTTTTATCAAGTCCCTTGTGGGTTAGTGCAGTTTTGCTATTTCAAAATTGCTCACCTTTATTCACTCTTATTTTTTTTTAACGAATGCAGCGGGGTCTATTACTTTATACCATTAATTAATTCTAATTTAATTTTGAACCCCACAGCATTAGCCAATAGGAGAGAATAGTGAGCAAATGTGAGCAATTTTAGGATGAGTAAAGATGTATTCTTTATTCAAACATCTGGCCCTCTTTTTTAAGTGAAATCTCTTCCCACGCCATCCCAAATTCTATCCACATAAACTTACAAAATCTCCTCTATTAAAAATGTTACAAAATTGAAAATCACACGTGATATCAAGCTGATTGCCAATATTTACTCATTCCTAAGGGGAGAGTACCCTTGCACCTTTTTTTTTGTGCTGGAAGCACTGTTTTAAAAACTGGACCGAACCGGCCGGTCGAACCGGTTGTACCGTCGACCAGAACCGTGAACGAACCGGTTTGAACTGGGAATCGGGAATAATGGTTAAACCGTTCGAATTTCTGAAAACCGGTAGAATTTACGGTTGAACCGGTAAAACCGGTAGTTGAACCGGGAACCGGTCCTTTTTTGTATTTTTATATATATATATATTTTTTATATTTTTAATTATTATTAATATTTATGACGTCATGGTTCAATCGTCCAGACCGACCGGTTGAACCGGTCAACCCATGAACCGGTAACCTTTCCAGTTCAAGGACCGGTCCGGTTTTAAAAACATTGGCTGGAAGGAGAGTACCCTTGCACTTAAGTATGTTTGTGACTCTTTTTGTGCAACCAGCAACAAACATATTGCCTACAGAAGGTCTCAAATTTTTTTGTTTCAATAGTTAAATACATTTTATCCCATGTGGATAAAAAGTAGAATTTTTTTTTTTTGGGATACTTATTTTTTTTTGGTAATCGAGAGTGTCCGAGCTAGCTTGCACGCGCCTCGACTAATCCACCAAGGCCCTGGAGTTGCCGAGTGAATTCTCTAGTGTCCACGATCCCCATGACTCGAACACTAAACCTCCTGGGTAGTTACCTGGATTATGGCAGGACATACGCCCACCATACACACACACACCCACCCCACCCCACCCCAACTCCAACTCCAAAACCCCACAATAGCCTACAACAAAGTGTGGATATCGCAATTTTCTTTCCTTTACCCACAGCTTTTCTTTTAAAATTCTTTTAAAATTTCAGATTAAAAAACAAACGAGTCGCCACTTAATTTTTTTTAAAAGGAAAAATTAAGAAACCTATTTTAAAGCAACTGATCTTTTTGCGAAACCAAAGATTAACTAGATCCGGGGATTATGGAATGAGAAGGGAAGGAGTCCATCGAACTAAAACACCCCTTCTCATCCTATCTCGCGATAAGCCTCTACTGTCACGCCCCGGAGTAGCCAAAAATAGGGAAAATTTAAAATTTCCTTTCTGGACCCGTAGGGAATGACGAGTTACATAAAACTGACCTGTCCGTACAACATACTAACAAAATATATATATCAGAGTAAGAAATTTGCAAAAGCATCTAATGGTATTCATGGGGGAACTTAGAGTGTTTTGCTACTTAGGCTATTACAGGAGTTCCAAATGAAAATCACAAAAGATAAGTTTGGGCGATCTACGCCACTTAAATATTACATCAACCAAAAGATAATTAAAACGTAATAGAAGTCTTAATGCGGAAATAGGCCAGGGTCCTCTTTCTAACTGGCAAACCCATAACCCTCGTTATCAGGCTCTTCCTGATAGTCTGCCTCAGGATCAACTTCCTGGTAATTCCCATTCTGAGGATAGTGATATTCATCTTCATCGTTACCTTGATAGTTCTCCTCATCATAACCTAGACGTAAAAAGTCCAGGGCAGGGAAGGAGCCGTTAGCTTTTGAAGCTAAGTGAGAACGTCTTAACCGATCACTCCTAATACATGTAAGGATATACAAGCACAACATATCTTGAAACCACATTAATGAGCATATGACATGTGGAATGATGACATAATGCATTATCGATATATTCGACTTTAACTCGACCATGAACACCACAACCGACTCATGTGACTTGTTACATTACCAGTGTAACGCCGTTAGCTCAGAGTAGAATGATTACGTTGCTATCGTCGCCTAACAGGGCCCTATAGCAGTTTTGGTTTTAAAAAGAGTGTAATCATTGGACTCTTGGGTCCTCGTGACCTTGCCGGGAGAATAGAATAGTTACAGCGCTATCGTCACCTAGCAGGGCCCTATAGCATTTGAAAGGTAACTATTGTATTCTGACGGATACATTGCTATCGTCGCCTAACAGGGCCCTATAGCGTATCAATCATCAATTCATGCATAACTTCAATGATTTCAATGGAAACTCTGGCTATCGTCGCCTAGCAGGGCCCTATAGCAGTTTCATCGTTGTTCCCATTTACTTGACTATATCACTCGGACCACCGCGGTCCATACAATGTATATATTGATATGACTGGGTTAGTCTCCGTGACTAACCATGCAGATGTCAACATTGACATTAAGACTCGACTATGTTCATATGAATGTTCATGCGACTATACAAACAGAATTCATGATAACAAGAATATTAGCGAATGTTAACTAAGCATGGGGTATAGATAGCTAACATTCATTCGTTATATAAGCATCACTATCACGTTCACATAACTAATACATATCAGTATCGTCCACACAGAACGTACTGGGCATACATAAATGATCAAAGAATAATTCTATAATATACCAAGTGAGTTAGGACGACTCACCTCGAAGCGGTTGCGTGAAAACAAGCGCAGCGGTTCCAAGCTTCGGTTCTCTCTCTTTCTTCCTCAATACTCCGGCGAGCTCTCTCTCTCTCACTCCGACTTCTTCTTCCTTCTCTTTCTGCGCCTGTGTGTATATGGTGGGGAGGCAGAGGTGGAGCAGTGTGATGAGGCAGTGTGTGTGGTTCATTCTCAACTCTCAACCTCCCACTTTATACAAACCCACATGTGTATACACAATTCTATACACTCAGATCTTCATGTCTGCAGGATTAGATTAGATAGGGATTGAGAGGAGTGTGATTGTGAGGGTGATGTGAATGGGGTTTCTAGGGAGTGGAGTGGCCGGCGTTTGGGTGGTGGAGGGTTTGGTCCGGCGGGTCATAGGGGTTAGTTTGGGTAGAGTAAGGGTTCATTGGGTAATGGTAAGTTAGGTTAGTACGATTTCTATTTTAGGAAAGATTCCGACCTTCCATTTATGGTATGGTTGAGCCGTTGCTATAAATCACGTGCATTACAGTCTAACAAATACAGATTTTATGGGTTAACATGTAATGCAGCCCGGGTTAATAACTTATAGTATAAGAAATTAATAAAAGTGCGTACGTATAAGTTCGGGTTTCCAGGATTAAACTTAAAATACTGGGATTAATACGAACAAAAATATACGGGGACCCATTGTATTATTATCAGGAAATTTACGGGTATTACATCTACTTAACATCCTTTTAATCGAACTATTAATTTGAATGTGCCCTCAACTAATACATATGTATAAATATACATTACAAAAGCATGTCTAAAGGGTGTAAGATTACAAGTGATAAAATATCATTTAAAAACCACATAATTCAAGTAGCAAGCAATATGATATTCAATAGGGAACAAGAAAGCTTACCCGGGATCTAGCCGCGATATTAAACGTGCAATGCATACAAATGAAAGAAAATTCTAGAAAAGAGTCTCTAATCACATGTATTCACATAAGGCAAGATCCTAATTCTAATGTGTCGCGCATGAGGTCATAAAATCGATAAAATCAAAGAAAAGTTAAGCTAACGGAGAGTCAAAAAGTCATACCTCATCAGCGCTACAAAACAAGGGTTAGTCCACATGATATACAACACGTAAAATTGAATAATGATCCTAGGCCTCTAACCTAAACCTATCAAATGTAATTAACCTAAAGCAAATGAATCCTAATTATAAATGTCAAGTCACATGGATGAATGTAAACATAAACAAGAAGAAATCATGAAGTGCTTATTGATTTAGGTCACTTAAACTTTAAATTCAAGCTTAACTAATCGTTGTTGAAACATGGCTTAAACCTTAACTCATGAAAATATCATCTAAACCATTATTTATAAGATTGATCAAAATTGTAACAGAATTCTGGAAATTGCTAAGAGCAGATCAGAACTTCAAAGAAATAAAACGCATGGTTCCCATGGATCGATCTTAATGAATTTTGGACACAAGATGCCTCTGTGTGTTTAGTTTTTAACCCAAAAAAGAAATCAAAGTTTCAACGGTTAGATCTCCAGGAATTGGACAACAACCAGACATCACTCAGGATTCTACAACCCTCTGTCCAGAGTTCTTGCACGATTTTCTAAAAATAGTAAACAAATCAAAAATACTTTGTTCTTTTTAGGATAGCTTTATAACACATTAACCTACTTAGAAAAAATTATTTTGGGTAAAAAGTGCTAGATTAAGATTCTGATTTGCTTATTTCAAAAGAGTGTTACTTAACTGAAACTCTGGACAGATTATGGTTGTTCCACAAAACCCTTAATCAAACCACTCAAAACATGAAACTACCTTAAAACAAAAATTATAGTGGTAGAACTTTGAGTTATAAACACTTTCCCGTTGGTTTCATTCCATTCCAACGGTTCAATGTTCGGCTAAAAATCTATGATCAAAAACAGATTGTGAACTCACTGCTCATTGGGTTAATTCACTTTATTCCTATCAACTTAGACAAGTAAGCCATGGAATTGGGCTTGTCTAAAGCTAATTCTCCTACCATTTGGTAGTCATTGGAGACTAAATATATTCATATTTGTAAATTTCAAAGAAGTATAGAAGAACTTCATGAAACTTAATCATAACAAACCTTAAACCATGAAGATAGGTTTAAGTCCATTATGCTAAATATTCTAGTATCAACCTTAGTCCCCTTATGAATCACAAGATTACAAGGAGATTAAGGGATTTCAAGCCAAGAGATTCAAGTAAGACATTGAAAGTCTTATGAATCCAAGGGATGAACACAAAATAAAAAAAAAAAGGAAACTAAAGAATTCAATGCATACTATAATTAAATTTAGACAAAGACTAATTATTCTAGAGTTTACCTCCAAAGTATCCTCAACTTGGTGATTTTGGAGAACTTCCAAAGACTAATCAAGCTCTTCTATACTAATTCACATAACTCTTTCTTTAAACTATTCTAAACTCACTCCTAATTATGAAAATTAAGGCAAGAAGAACACTTATATAACCTCCAGAGACTGCCGCAGCGGCAGTCCGTGACTGCCGCAAATTGGCTCAAGTGCCGTTCTGCCTCTTCCTTCCTTTTTCCTTTCATTGTCATTTTTTTGCTTTTTTTGTTTAGGTTGGAGAGTCTTTCGAAGAGCTTGAATCATCTTTGGAAGTCATAGGTTAGCCGGACATTGTCATCATCGGATCCTGGAGGTAACACTCTCCTTAATTTGACGTTTGGTCAAAATCGGGGTGTCTATAGTTTACCCCTCTTCGATGGAGCTCGTGGAGCAACGCGAATCACAAGCGAACGTCGAAGCCTCTGTGAAGACAAGCCTTAGGGGTGGCCATGGGCCGGGCCGGGCCGGGCAAGGCTTGCACTCTATACTAAGGGTAAGTAACTTTGCCCAAGCCCGGCCCGGCTCGTGGCAGGCCTACAATTGGTTGTCCAAGCCTGGCCCGACACCAACCACTAAAATCCCAAGCCCAGCCCGCTGGCCGGCCTATTGCTATTTTTTATTTTTATTATTAAAAACTTGAACTAAAAAAAATAAAAAAATTACCATAAATAATGTTTAGAATGATTATTAAGACACATTATTCACAAAAATGCAATAAAAGTTCTTGTGATAATACATATACATTGAATATCTGATGTAAAATTATATTAATTTATATATTATATAATAGAAAATACAAAAAATAAATATATTTTACTAATAGTCGGGCCAAAGCAGGCCTCATTTGCTTTTGTTCAAGCCCGACCCTAAAATTAATCGGGCCTAAAATTGTTTGCCCAAGCCCGCTTGAACGGGCCAATATCTTTGCCCAAGCCTGGAAAAATTAGGGCCGGGCTGGGCGGGCCAAGCGGGCCACGGGCCGTTTGGCCACCCCTAACAAGCCTTTGACCAAACTGTCGGATTTAGGAAACAAAACAAAATGCGTTGCAAAAGGAAGCAAGCGCACAATGAAATTCTAATTGGTCGTGCTCCATGATGAGCTGCCTACGTATCCCATCAGGAATTAGACCAAAGCGTAGTTCAGGCACGAGGCAAACACATACAGGCACAAGTAGTCATACGGATGGATGCATCTATCCTGTCGTGATGCACGTGCTCATGCAATGGCATTCTTTAAATAAACTCGAACAAAGCAACTGTCGTGCTTTCTCTATATCATATCTTCCCTATATGTGACGCACATTTCGCGATGTGTTAGCCAAAGAAGATTACCAAATATTGACCGATGGAAAGATTCGTTGCACGGGTCGTGGGTACGCATTCCCAATTTTGAAAATCGATTGTTAACGCAAATCTGTTGCGAGAACCGAGAGTGCAAATCCGTTACACTCTCAACCAAAGGATTGATGTAAATTTGTTACGAGGATCGAGGATATGAATCTATTATATTCTCGGAACGAAGGTTAACGCATCTGTTATGAGGATCAAGGATATAAATCTGTTATATTCTCGGAATGAAGGTTAACGCAAATCTGTTGCGAGAACCGAGAAAGCAAATCCGTTACACTCTCAACCAGAGGATCGATGTAAATCTATTACGAGGATCGAGGATATAAATCTGTTATATTCTCGGAACAAAGGTTAACGCAAATCTGTTACGAGAATCGAGAATGCAAATCTGTTACACTCTCAACTAAAGGATTGACGTAAATCTGTTACGAGGATCGAGGATATAAATCTGTTATATTCTCGGAACGAAGGTTAACGCAAGTCTGTTGCGAGAACTGAGAATGCAAATCCGTTACACTCTCAACCAAAGGATCGACGTAAATCTATTACGAGGATCGAGAATACAAATCTGTTATATTCTCGGAACGAAGGTTAATGCAAACCTGTGGTGTAATTCGGCCCACGGGCTCAAAATCATTTCAATTTTCAAAATTTTGGAGCCCACGGACTCAAAATCATTTCAATTTTCAAAATTTGGGAGCCCACAGACTCAAAATCATTTCAATTTTCAAAATTTAGGAGTCAATAGACTCAAAATCATTTCAATTTTCAAAATTTTGGAGTCAACAGACTAAATTTTATTTCAAATTGCAAAATTGAGGACCAATTTGATCCTGGAAACCAATCCCGGGGGTTACAAGCACAATGAGGGTAAAATTTGGGGGTCTAAATTCAATTTTCGGGACCTAATTTGAATTTTTGGGGGGAAGCAAAATATCTTTTAACCGACTTAAACGCGGCACACGCTTCAAATTCGTGGCAGTCAGTGATTGTCGTGCGGCACTTACGGAGTGCCGCACGGCAGTTCATCAACTGCCGCGCACGAAAATCGAGTGCCGCGTTTGAGCGGCAGTGGCTTATACCGAGAGTTTTATTTCATTCCATTTCATTCTCTCATCTCATTCTAACCTGAAATCTCTCTGGAGAAAATTTTCCCTCTTCTCTTCTTGCTTATATTGATCTAGCCAGGACTTATCAGGTTGGTTCTACTCGATCAAAACTCGAGTTATTCTCATTATTTTGTTGTTTTTCTGAATTTTTTACGAATCTAACGTGCGAACTCCCTTTTTATTTGACAGATCATGGCGAGCGGCTCTGGCAGTCAGAAGAAGGCCAAGTATCGGGCCACTCCTCATCCTGACGCTACGTTCCTGCTTTAGGACCCCGACGTGCATCTATCTGCCCGCGCGTTCAAGCGCGAGGTAAATGCCCTTTTTCTTTTTTCTCTTTCAATTCTTTTCTTCTCTCCTTTTTTGAACTTCCTGAATGCTATGCACAATTAATACAAGATTTGTGCCTCCTTATGCTTGTAGAGTTTTCGGGTGTTTCAATCACATCTGTGCTTACCTATTTATTTAATTAGATCGTCCCTTGACCCCTCCTTTTTATTATTTTTGTATATCTTTTCAAAACTCATGAACGCAAACCGTTTAAAATTTTTTACATTTCCTCGTGAATACAACCACTATGCTTATGAACTTTTTCGAGCGTTCCAAGCTCCCTCCCCCCTTTTTATTCATTCAAATTTGATTCGAATACTTTCAAACCTAAATTCCTTTTGACCCTTCTCTTTTATTATTATTTTTCAAGAACGTGAATACTCTTTTCACTCCCTTTTCTTTTCTTTTTGGAATCTACTGCTTGCCTCTTTTTTCTTTATTATCACATACATATTTTTTTACTGCCCTCTTTTTTTCTCTTACCCATTTACTGATCCTGAAATTTTTTTTTTTTGCAGATCCCGAAGGACGTGCTAAAAGGACACGGTAGTTTGGCTCACGGATTTTCCTGGCACAGGGAGTTGAGCGAGCCAGTGAAGGGCTTTGCTATCGCGGCTGGTTTTGGAGACTTCGTCAAACTTTTGACAAAGAGCTCCAATGACTTGAGACAGATCCACGCCCTTGCTGAGCAGTGGTGGGACACCACCAGCACATTTCACTTCCCATTCGGCGAGATGACGACGACGCCGCTGAATTTTTCTATGATCACCGAGATCCTTTTTGATGGGGAGTGCCTTCGCTACCTGGACGCAACGAAGGAGTGGGACCGGGTCGAGCCGCTGCTAGGAGCCGTCCCAGAGGAGCCCTTGGTCACGGCCAAGTGGTTCATGGACACCTTCAAAGGCCAGCAGGGCTTCACTAATGAGCAGATGGCTCGGGGTTTCTTGATGTATATGCTGGGGTGCTCTTTGCTGAGCACCAAGGGAGACCGGATCTCCGTAACGCTGCTGGGATCCCTAGAGCGTATGGATCAGATATACCAGTATGACTGGGCCGGGGCAGGACTAGCCATCCTTTATCAGCACATGGGAGAGATATCCCGGGATCGCCCAACCTCTACTGGCGGCTTCTGGAGGGCCTGGAAGGTATACTTCTCTTCTTTTATTAATTTCCTAACCCTAAATTAAACTTTGCATTCTTATTTCAAATTTCTTTATTCATGCTCCTCAAAACTTATGCTCCTCTCTCTTTCTTGCAGATTTGGTCCCATAAGTACTTGCACATGATGTCGCCTGAGACGCGACCAGCAGACGCCCTCATCATACCCCAGGGGATGAAGTGGGAGAAGGATCGGGTCGGACGGATGACCGGAGCTCATGATTTTATCTTGTTCAGGAACTTCCTGACGAATCTATGAGAGCAGCACGTCCGATGGCAGCCCTGGCTTGACATACTTCCGGAGACCTCCCATGTGATATGGGAGTCGGCTGGGTACGACCCACAAAGGATTTTGCTGGACGGACTAGAGGCTCGGGTGTGGTACCTAGGAGAGAGGGTGACCAGACAGTCCTTAGCGGCTGAGTCTTTCTTTGTGCCATATCCCCCGCCGGAGTCCATGAGAGCTACGGATACCCTCCAGGGCTCCGCGCTCAAGGTTGCCCTAGCCGTTTGGTCTCTTCAGGGTTTCGTGGAGCCTCTAGCGGGATACGCAACTTTCCGTGCTGCGAAGCTGATGGAAAACTTCCCTCTGATGGAGGTGACCGGGGTGAGTTTCTTTCAGTCTCTTCAAACTTTATCTTAATTTTTAGAGCATGCATGTTTATCTTATTATTATTGGATTCATTCTTCTTTGCAGCCCATTCCTGCCGCAGCTCGGGCTCCGACTTTACCGCCTTGGGATTGGAGCCTTAGGACGGTCTCTTACAGCAGACCACTACTATGGTTCCCAGGTATCAGGTAGGTGCTCCTATCGTTCTGCTCTAGTATGATCATTTCCCACGGGACTATGCGGAGGATGGCTTGCTCTATGCTCACAGCGTGAGAGAGTGGATTTATAGCAGAGAGTGGAGGGTAATTTTTAAATTTTTGCTTTTTGTTTTAAAACTGTAGTTTTATTTTGATATTCTAACCTTTCTCTTTTTGACTCAGGCTGACGGGCTGCAGGCAGCTGCTGAGGTCCACACGAGAGCTCTGGTAAAACAAATGCTCCTTTTATTTTGCTTTTAGCTTTCCAATCAATTCTATTACAACCTGGTAACTTGATTTGTTCTCCCCGTTCAGGAGGAACAGGTTGGGACTTTGTCCCGACAGGTGGGAGTGCTCCAGCAGCGACTTCAGTAGTTTGGCATCCCTCTCAGCGATACCCCTGGAGGTAGCGGCGCTGGATGTGGCGGAGGCGGTGGTGAGGGCACTAGCGGTGGCAGAGGTAGAGGTAGAGGAGGAGGCGGTCGTGGCGGGAGCGGCACGGAGTCAGAGGAGGAGCCTCTCAGACGCGTCACTCGCCAGACTCGAGGCCGGGGCCGGGGCTGATCACACACTCTCTCTCTTTTTTCTTTTGTTTTAAGTGCTTCTGGAGAGGATTTGCACTTTGGATGATTGTATATACACATGCACATACTTATTCTTTATTATTATTATTGTTTCATTGCTGCTCACTGTATGTGTGACCATAGCTTGGTCCATTTATTTTCACTGAACCCTTGCCGTATGTGGGACCATAGCTTGGTTCCCCCTTTATTTGAATGCTTCTATTCTTATTTATTTACTTTGAAATGCATGAATGAATGAATGTATGTGACCATGGCCTTGTCTTGTTGGTACGTGATGCATGATGCGCACGTTTTATTATCCTGTATTTAGTTTTCTTGTTTGTAGGTGGGCTGAAAATGTTTCAAACAGACCTTAGCCAAAATAAAACTCAGAACGGCACTCGGTTAGGCCTCTGTGGCACTCGGTGACTGCCGCAACGACAGTCAGTGAATGCCGCAACGGCATTGATGGACTGCCGCGCGGCACTTCTTGGAATGCCGTTTTACTTTATTGACTGCCACGGGTAGGTAAGCAGCTTTATTCTCCTATTTATACCACTTTCTTCCCCTAATACTTCGCAAAACACTATTTTCTCCTCCTCACTTCTTCCCAAACACGAAGTCACATGGACTCAAAGATCCATTTTTTACAAATACGGAGTCATGCAGACTCGAACATTCTTATTTTACAAACACGAAGTCACGCGGACTCAAGAACTCAATATTTTATACTCACGGAGTCACGCGGACTCAAGAACTCAATATTTACACACACGGATTCACGCGGACTAAAAAAAATTCATATCTTACATATATGAAGTCACGCGGGCTCAAGAACTTATTATTTTTTTTATATTAACTGTCACGCCCCGACGTAGCATAAATAAGGAAAGCGTTTAATTTCCTTTATTGACCCGTAGGTCGCGACAGTTTGAAGGATCGATTCCGTCCCAAACATCGAACAACAAAACATAATAATCAGAGCAGAGAAAACAAGGCTTACAAAATTCTTTTAACTTAAATAATATTACAGCACGGGTTATCTAAAGGCACAGACCGCCTTGAAACAAGACAATAGCTTAAAGTCTATTACAGTCATCCTTATTACAAAATGGTCCATAACTTAAAACAGGTAAACTTAAAGCATATAATAAGTAAACAGTTTCTCATCCGAGGGCAGCCGTTCTCAATTAGCATAGTCATATGATTCCTCCTGGTTATAACCTGAAAAGTCTGAACACGAATGTCCAGGACGCATCAACGTCGTCAGCTTTGAGAAGCTGGTGAGTATTAACAACTTGAATGTAACACATACCCATTTACCTTTTTCCATTTTCAATTTGTAAAATCGTCGGTTAAATCATAGAAATAATTCAATTTATAAAACAACGAGGAATATATATAAAAGTCGTGCATTCATAAAACAGATACTCGTGTAACACTCATCTTGCCGACTCTTTTCTCTCGACAGACACAACAACCCACTATCTCACTCTGGTATCTTTGAAACACTAAGATAGCCACACTTTAGCAATGGGGCGCCAGGGAGTGTCCAGTTTGCCTCACACTTTGGTCCGGGGTACCAGGGAGTGTCCATTGCCTCACACTTTGAATACCTAAACCGCCATGCAAATACCGGAGCAACCTCACGCAGTATCCAGACTCGGGTATCAGGGAGTGTCCGTAGGCCACACTTTAGCACTACCATGGGTGCCAGTGAGTGTCCAAGTTTGGCGTCACACACTTTAACGCTTCCATGGGCGTCAGGGAGTGTCCATATTTGCCACCGTCGCATTTCAAAGATACCCTCGCCGTAATCTCAACCACAACCACCACCGCAAACTCAACCACAACCACAACCGTAATCTCAATCTCAAAACTCGTACTCATCTCGTACTCTTTTCACACTGACCATTACTCTTTTCCACACTGACTGACACCCACATGTATGTACCACTGACCCCGCATGAATGATATGAACTTAAACATAAGCAAACACTGAATTAAAGGAACAACGCGCGTACGGGGATTGATAAGTCATAATACAATGTTCTAATCATTCAATCATAACCAATAGAGTTCTGATTTACTAAATTTCCCAAACAGAACCTTAACAGTACTTAAAAGTTGAACCAAACAGTCCCTTAACAGAAAACAGACAAAAACAGAAACTGCCAGAATTCGCGCGCGCGGGCCGCTCGCGCGAGGGGTCGCTCGCGCGATATGCCAAATTTTCATTCTATGTATAAACTTTTCTGTCTGCCTGAAACAGCCAAGGTCGCGCGCGCGGATCGCTCGCGCGAAAGGTGTCTCGCGCGACCCTCGCTCGCGCGACCTGCCTAAATTCATTATATATATATAAACTTTTCTATCTGCTTGGAAACGCATGCCTCGCGCGCGCGGGTCGCTCGCGCGAGGGGTCGCTCGCGCGATTCTCGCGCGCGCGATCGTGGCGCGAGCTGATACTGAGGCTTCATCTTCTTCGTGGAGAATGCCCTGTTTCAGCAAAACAGGGTCTAAATTGACCCAATTCAATTCTGCGACTATATATGTCATACAATATATGAATCTCTTCCTTTTCTTACAAGGATTAAGAACATGTAATCAATTTACCATGAATCAAACCATAGCTCTCCAATTTTATGAAAAACTAAAACATGTCAAAAATTGTTTTCTAATATACTTTCTCATGTGAATGAATTAGGCTCTAAAACTTTAGACATAGTCAATACATACTATAAACTTTGATATTCAACTCCGAAAACGGATTTAGATTAAGGTTTGAAAATCTTGATTTCTAGCTTTGAAGTTCATACGTAAAAATCAACAATGGTGTTTTACAAAATTAACAAATACACAGTAAATAAACATGTAATTACATTCTTAGTGAGTTAGTAATACTCACTGTGATATAGATGAAGTGTGTGTTGAGAAAGAGAGACCAAATAAGAAATCCACTGAGCTTAGCTATGGTGGATTGAAATTCCCCTCTCTCTAAAATTTTCAGTGGTTAAACTCTCAAGCTCACTCTTTAAATTTTCTCTGAATATGTGTGTGTTGAAAGTGAGAGCTATGAGTGTATGAGAGTGTATGTATATAGAGAGTAGATGAACTTGGAGGCCAAGAAAAACCTCTCTCACTCAACAAATTGATTTCTCTTCTAATTAGCCCAAAAATCCCTCATAAACACAGATATGTATATACGTATGGAGTTCACATAACTCTCAGATGGAACCAAAGGCCAAGTAGGTGCATAGGGGTCAAGGTTTGGGGTGTTTGGGAAATATGGCTTATGGCCTTAGGAATACACAAACACTACAAGCACAACCAAACAAAGCATATCCAATGATGAGTTGCCATAAATGGAAATAAAGCAATTGTCCAATCAGTTACTTCCAAAATCTGTGGAAGTCCAACACAGCGTGGGCAGTTTTGAACATAAACTGGTATTTTCGGGGCGCGGTGGTCACCACAAAAATACAGGAATTTCATTTTAGTGTAAGAAGTGATTTCCTGGTTTCATAAAAATACTAATTGAGTCAAAAGGAGATATTTCCACCATTTTGAAATACAGATTTTGAAATCCACACAGGTATTACTAACTTTGTAAAAATTACAATTTGACCCCAAAAGAATTTTAATTATGAGATCAGTCAAGAAATAAATTTCACACATAAGAATTGAAATTAAAATAAGAGCAGAAAATGAAATTTGATTTTAAATATGACAATGCAATGTACAGATTAATTAAATGAAAATGCAGGTTATTACACCCTTCCTCCCTTAAACAGGATTTCGTCCCCGAAATCAAGACTAACTAGTCCTGAAACAACTCCGGGTACTTCTTCCTCATAACAGCTTCCACTTCCCACGAGACTTCGTTCTCGTCATGGTGATTCCACTGAACTTTCACCAACAGAATGTCCTTGTTCCTCAACTTCTTGATACTCTTATCCAAAATCTTCACGGGTCTCTCCTTGTAAGAAACGTTATGACTCGTCTCAATGTCGTCATAACTAACCACATGTGAGGGGTCCCGTATGTACTTCCTCAACATACTCACGTGAAACACGTTGTGAACCCCAGACATCTTTGGTGGTAGCGCGAGTCGATAGGCCACTTTCCCGACACGATCCAAAACCTCAAACGGCCCAATGAAACGCGGAGCCAACTTCCCTCTCTTGAGACCGAAGCGTACTACTCCTCTGGTCGGTGAAACCTTAAGAAGTACGTGATCTCCAACACTGAATTCCAAATCTTTTCGGCGTCGATCGGCATAACTCTTATACCGGCTCTGAGCGGTTCTCATCCTCTCCTTGACCAAAGAAATCTTCTCGTTGGTTTCTCTAACCAAATCTGGTCCCAACAATTTTGTGTCCCCAACTTCTGCCCAACACAATGGAGAATGACATGGTCGTCCGTACAATGCTTCGAACGGAGCCATCCCGATACTCGTGTGATAACTGTTGTTATAGGCAAATTCAACCAACGGCAAGTGTGTCTCCCAAGATTCTTCGAAATCAATCACACAAGCCCTAAGCATATCCTCCATGATCTGATTTACCCGCTCAGTCTGCCCATCTGTCTGAGGGTGAAAATCAGTACTCATCTTGAGTGAGGTTCCCATAGCTTCTTGCAAACTCTCCCAAAATCCAGAAGTAAAACGTACGTCACGGTCTGACACAATTGACACAGGTGCACCGTGAAGTCGCACAATTTGTTGTATGTACATCCGGCTCATTCTCTCTACCGGGTATGTCATACTATAAGCAATGAAATGAGCTGATTTCGTCAATCGATCCACGATTACCCAAATAGCGTCATGATTCTGCTGCGATCGGGGCAATCCCACTACAAAATCCATCGTGATGTGCTCCCACTTCCAACCAGGAATAGGTAGTGGTTGCAATAATCCCGAGGGTCTCTGATGTTCGGCCTTGACTTGTTGACACGTCAAACACTTGGATACAAATTCGGCCACGTCCTTCTTCATATGAAGTTTCTCTTCAAATCTTTGTACATCTTCGTTCCTCCTGGGTGAACCGTATACCTTGATTTATGTGCTTCTTCCAGGATATCCTTCCTAAGCTCTCCAACATCTGGCACACATAATCTATCCCTGCACCGATATCCTCCATCGACTCCCACTTTCCATTCTGTCGGGTCTTTCTCTGACATCTTCACGAACCATGTCTGAAACTTCTCATCTTCTTTCTGAGCTCCAATAATACGGTCGATAAGAACAGGCTGTAGGATAAGGCATCCAAAAAGTTATCCTTCTCCTTCTTCAGCACTCTGTACCTCGAACTCCACCAAAGTCTCTAATGCTCGCCATTCTCTAATCATTGAGGAGGCGATCGTCTCACGAGTCTGTCGACTCAAAGCATCGGCAACCACATTAGCCTTACCAGGGTGGTATTCTAATGTGAAGTCGTAATCTTTGATCAGCTCCATCCATCTTCGTTGCCTCATGTTCAACTATTTCTGTGTGAACAAATACTTCAGGCTCTTGTGATCGAAGAATAAATCAAACTTTTCACCGTAGAGATAGTGTCTCCAGATCTTGAGTGCGAACACTACTGCCGCCAACTCCAAATCATGAATAGGATAGTTCAACTCATTCGGCTTCAGCTGTCTAGATCCGTAGGCGATAACTCTGCCATCTTGCATAAGTACACACCCTAACCCTTGATATGACGCATCACTAAAGATAGTGAACTTCTCATCAGGCTTGGGTATAGCTAGTACTGGCGCAGTTGTGAGTCTCTTTTTCAACTCCAGAAAGGCGCGCTCATGCTTCTCTGCCCACTCGAACTTCAAATTCTTCTTTGTCAACCCAGTCAATGGTGCAGCTATTTTAGAAAACCCTTCAACAAATCTTCTGTAATAGCCTGCGAGTCCAAGGAAACTCCGAACTTCTGTAGGGTTGCTCGACCTAACCCAGTTTGACACAGCATCGGTCTTGGACGAATCCACCAAAATTCCTTGAGATGACACCTTGTGTTCCAAAATTTTCACTTCTTGTAACCAGAACTCACACTTACTGAACTTGGCATACAAGTGGTGGTCCTTGAGCGTCTGCATCGCAATCCGTAGATATTGTTCGTGTTCTTCTCCTGACTTAGAATAGATCAAAACATCATCTATAAAGACGACGATAAACTGATCCAAATAAGGCTTGAACACTCTGTTCATCAGATCCATAAACACTGCTGGGGCGTTCGTCATTCTAAACGGCATCACCAGAAATTCATAATGACCATATCGGGTTCTGAACGCAGTCTTAGGTATATCTTCCTTCCGCACCCTCAACTGATGATATCCCGACCTTAGGTCTATCTTGGAAAATGTCGTAGCTCCTTGTAGTTGATCAAACAAATCGTCGATTCGAGGCAAGGGATACTTGTTCTTGATAGTCACGCGGTTCAATTCTCTGTAGTCGATGCACAGCCTGAGTGTCCCGTCCTTCTTCTTCACAAATAATACTGGTGCTCCCCAAGGCGATGTACTTGGACGTACAAAACCTAGGTTCTCGGGCTCTTGAACTTGTTCCTTCAATTCTGATAGTTCGGTAGGGGCCATTCTGTAGGGAACCTTCGTGATCGGTACGGTACCCGGTATGAGCTCAATACAGAACTCTATACTTCTCTCGGGCGACAAACCAGAAATGTCTTGGAATACTCCTTCGAAGTCCTTGACTACAGGTATAGACAACACTGTTGCTTCTGTACTGACGACTTCGATGTTGGCTAAATATCTAGCGAGGAACATATCTCCCGAAGGATTACATTGAAAATCAAATGATTGATTCTCCTTGTCGGGGAATGTAATTCTCTTCCTCGCACAATCCAACGTTGCTTGATTCTGAGTGAGCCAATCCATCCCTAGGATTATATCGAACTCCTTCATCGATAGGACAATCAACCTTGCAGGGATTTCACGGTCTCCTAGCCGTAAAGGACAATCCTTGCACACGTGTCCTAATCTGACTGCAGCTCCTAATGGCGAGGTAGCCTTCAAAGCTTTCTCTAAGCGATGAGGTAAGATACCCAATCTCCGAATTGTATTAACAGATATGAACGAAAGAGCAGCACCCGTATCAAATAATACTTTAACATGGGAGTTAAATAGAGTTAATGTACCTTCCACTGCTTGCTGATCAGGTTGAACTTCTTCATAATTTCCTTCTTCGTATACAGTTCCATCATATCCCGCTGCGTCTGGAATAACAGCATTCAAGCGAGTCTGATTTTGTTGACCATACGTCACCTGCTTAGGAGCAGTGCAGAACCTGCTGATGTGACCTGGTTCACCACAGTTGAAGCAGACTATACCTTGCTGAGCAGCACGCCTTGGTGCCTTGCAATCTCGAGCCAGATGGCCAGGGTTGCCACAGTTGAAACATTTTCCACTACTACTTCCTTCTCCTACTCGGGGTTGAGTCGGATAGGTAATAGCCTGGGTCTTCTTGCTTCCGTCGAAATTCCTCTTCTGCCCATGGGTACGATTTATTGGTGGTCTATTCCCAAAATTACCCCTTTGAGGCGGTCGAAATTCGAACTGCTTACGGTTCACTCGAGCATCCTCTTCCAGATCGGTAGCCAGGCCGACTAGTCCTTCAAATGACTTATCTAGGTGACCGAGAGTCAGGCGACGAATCTGCGGTGTTAACCCTTGGTTATACTTCCGTATCTTCTTGTCTTCAGTATCAACCAGGTGTGGAGCAAACCGAGACAGTCTTTCGAACTGTGTGGTGTACTCTTGCACCGACTTGGTTCCTTGCGTCAGGTCCATGAATTCCTTCTCTCTCCTGTGCCTTTCTGTAGCTGGGAAATATTTCTCTAGGAATCTTCCTTTGAATGCAGTCTAAGTCATTCCGGTAGCAGCTGTATTCCCAATAGTGGCTATCACTGAGTCCCACCAATCTGCGGCGGCGTCGGTCAATTGAAATGTAGCCAATCTCCTCTTATCCATTTCGTTGCACTGGACAACCTCGAACATACGGTCCATTTGTCTTAACCATTGTTCGGCTTTCCATGGTTCTGCTGTACCTGCAAACTGTTCGGGCCTTAGCGCACGAAATCTCTCCAACAGTTTGTCTCCAGTCTGATGGCTTCGTCGGTTGTCATTCGTATTACTGATTCTTTCCAAACGTCTGACAAACGCTTTGAACATCCCCATAGGATCGGCAGCCTCAGGTGCTCCTTCGATCAAATTTCTGTTCCTCCTTAGTCCTCCAGCCATTCTATGCATGATAGTGATAGTTGGATGAGAAACATGCATGCAACAGTACTATGAAACAATTCAAATGACGACAACATCCAAAAGAGTATATTTCATATATATATAACTTCTTGTCAAGTTGATTACAAAAAGCATGTATGATCAGATCAATGCCTACCCTATCTGTATGGGTTAGGACGCATGCAAGAGTTAATGTTACAAAAATGGGGTCATTGCCCTACACTCTAATGCATGTAATTACAGTTGCAAAAAGAGATAGAGCTAATAGTCAAAAGGAGTTAATATGTACAAGGTCACATCTAGAAAGTCAATCGTCTCCATAAGCAGCTATCAGGAGATCTAGCGAGTCGGCGGGGCAAAATCGCTGCACAAGGAACGGACCAACCCCGTCAAAGCCGTGAGAGGTCGATGATGAAGCAGGCATAGGGACATCTGCCTCAACGACCATCTCCTCAGGTAAGGCTAGCTTAAGTGCTAACTCAGCCTCGAGCTCAGCGGCGAGATCATCTATACCTATGTCGTCCTCTATAATCTCTCCACCTACAGGGATCACATGAACAACCTCAGCATCATCCTCGGCGACGGGAACTACTGGCGGGGGCATCTCTAGCTGAGCCAGATGGGCATGCACAATTTGGATCTCGAGGGGAAGATAGAAAGCATCGCTATCGACCAACCTCAAAATCTCGACCAAAACCAAGCGCTGAGCCTCTTCAAAGTAACGAAGCTCTAGGCGGATACGAGTCAAGTCAACTAAGCCTATCACGTGTACCTGGTGCCATAAATCAGATATTACAGTCGCTGTGGCCAACTGCTCAACGACCGCATGATACAAGTCAAGAAAGGCTGGGACTACCGCCACGGGTGTCACAAAGTGTCCTCCAAATCCGTCTGGTACAAATAGTGGAGGAGCTGGATCCATACCTGATAAGAAGGTACTACTTAAGTCAGGATAGAAATAATCTTAGGCGTTCGGGTTCTGAGTCTATCCTCCCTGTCGTAACATCGGGTGCACAGCTTAAGCTAACAGATCGTGGAATCGGGTCTAAACTGGTAAACCCTAACCTGGCTAAACTATCTTGAGATAAATAATAACCTGGCTTTGATACCACTAAACCTGTCACGCCCCGACGTAGCATAAATAAGGAAAGCGTTTAATTTCCTTTATGGACCCATAGGTCGCGACAGTTTGAAGGATCGATTCCGTCCCAAACGTCGAACAACAAAACATAATAATCAGAGCAGAGAAAACAAGGCTTACAAAATTCTTTTAACTTAAACATTATTACAGCACGGGTTATCTAAAGGCACAGACCGCCTTGAAACAAGACAATAGCTTAAAGTCTATTACAGTCATCCTTATTACAAAACGGTCCATAACTTAAAACAGGTAAACTTAAAGCATATAATAAGTAAACAGTTTCTCATCCGAGGGCAGCCGTTCTCAATTAGCATAGTCATATGATTCCACCCGGTTATAACCTGAAAAGCCTGAACACGAATGTCCAGGACGCATCAACGTCGTCAGCTTTGAGAAGCTGGTGAGTATTTACAACATGACTTTGAATGTAACACATACCCATTTACCTTTTTCCATTTTCAATTTGTAAAATCGACGGTTAAATCATAGAAATAATTCAATTTATAAAACAAAGAGGAATATATATAAAAGTCGTGCATTCATAAAACAGATACTCGTGTAACACTCATCTTGCCGACTCTTTTCTCTCGACAGACACAACAACCCACTATCTCACTCTGGTATCTTTGAAACACTAAGATAGCCACACTTTAGCAACGGGGCGCCAGGGAGTGTCCAGTTTGCCTCACACTTTGGTCCGGGGTACCAGGGAGTGTCCGTTGCCTCACACTTTGAATACCTAAACCGCCATGCAAATACCGGAGCAACCTCACGCAGTATCCAGACTCGGGTATCAGGGAGTGTCCGTAGGCCACACTTTAGCACTACCATGGGTGCCAGTGAGTGTCCAAGTTCGGCGTCACACACTTTAACGCTTCCATGGGCGTCAGAGAGTGTCCATATTTGCCACCGTCGCATTTCAAAGATACCCTCGTCGTAATCTCAACCACAACCACCACCGCAAACTCAACCACAACCACAACCGTAATCTCAATCTCAAAACTCGTGCTCATCTCGTACTCTTTTCACACTGACCATTACTCTTTTCCACACTGACTGACACCCACATGTATGTACCACTGACCCCGCATGAATGATATGAACTTAAACATAAGCAAACACTGAATTAAAGGAACAACGCGCGTACGGGGATTGATAAGTCATAATACAATGTTCTAATCATTCAATCATAACCAATAGAGTTCTGATTTACTAAATTTCCCAAACAGAACCTTAACAGTACTTAAAAGTTGAACCAAACAGTCCCTTAACAGAAAACAGACAAAAACAGAAACTGCCAGAATTCGCGCGCGCGGGCCGCTCGCGCGAGGGGTCGCTTGCGCGATATGCCAAAATTTCATTCTATGTATAAACTTTTCTGTCTGCCTGAAACAGCCAAGGTCGCGCGCGCGGATCGCTCGCTCGAAAGGTGTCTCGCGCGACCCTCGCTCGCGCGACCTGCCTAAATTCATTTTATATATATAAACTTTTCTATCTGCTTGGAGACGCATGCCTCGCGCGCGCGGGTCGCTCGCGCGAGGGGTCGCTCGCGCAATTCTCGCGCGCGCGATCGCGGCGCGAGCTGATACTGAGGCTTCATCTTCTTCGTGGAGAATGCCCTGTTTCAGTAAAACAGGGTCTAAATTGGCCCAATTCAATTCTGCGACTATATATGTCATACAATATATGAATCTCTTCCTTTTCTTACAAGGATTAAGAACATGTAATCAATTTACCATGAATCAAACCATAGCTCTCCAATTTTATGAAAAACTAAAACATGTCAAAACTTGTTTTCTAATATACTTTCTCATGTGAATGAATTAGGCTCTAAAACTTTAGACATAGTCAATACATACTATAAACTTTGATATTCAACTCCGAAAACGGATTTAGATTAAGGTTTGAAAATCTTGATTTCTAGCTTTGAAGTTCATACGTAAAAATCAACAATGGTGTTTTACAAAATTAACAAATACACAGTAAATAAACATGTAATTACATTCTTAGTGAGTTAGTAATACTCACTGTGATATAGATGAAGTGTGTGTTGAGAAAGAGAGACCAAATAAGAAATCCACTGAGCTTAGCTATGGTGGATTGAAATTCCCCTCTCTCTAAAATTTTCACTGGTTAAACTCTCAAGCTCACTCTTTAAATTTTCTCTGAATATGTGTGTGTTGAAAGTGAGAGCTATGAGTGTATATGTATATAGAGAGTAGATGAATTTGGAGGCCAACAAAAACCTCTCTCACTCAACAAATTGATTTCTCTTCTAATTAGCCCAAAAATCCCTCATAAACACAGATATGTATATACGTATGGAGTTCACATAACTCTCAGATGGAACCAAAGGCCAAGTAGGTGCATAGGGGTCAAGGTTTGGGGTGTTTGGGAAATATGGCTTATGGCCTTAGGAATACACACACACTACAAGCACAACCAAACAAAGCATATCCAATGATGAGTTGCCATAAATGGAAATAAAGCAATTGTCCAATCAGTTACTTCCAAAATCTGTGGAAGTCCAACACAGCGTGGGCAGTTTTGAACATAAACTGGTATTTTCGGGGCGCGGTGGTCACCACAAAAATACAGGAATTTCATTTTAGTGTAAGAAGTGATTTCCTGGTTTCATAAAAATACTGATTGAGTCAAAAGGAGATATTTCCACCATTTTGAAATACAGATTTTGAAATCCACACAGGTATTACTAACTTTGTAAAAATTACAATTTGACCCCAAAAGAATTTTAATTATGAGATCAGTCAAGAAATAAATTTCACACATAAGAATTGAAATTAAAATAAGAGCAGAAAATGAAATTTGATTTTAAATATGACAATGCAATGTACAGATTAATTAAATGAAAATGCAGGTTATTACATTAACGGAGTCACACGGACTCAAGACTTCATTAACGGAGTCACACAGACTCATGAAATCATATTGTACGCAAACGGAGTCACGCAGACTCAAGAATTTCATATTTTACATTAACGGGGTCACACGAACTCAAAGAATTGATTTTTCAAAGATGGAGAGTCCTTAGACTCAAAGAATTGGTTTTTTAGAAAAATAGAGAGTCTTTGAACCCAAAGAATTGTTTTTTTTTTACAAAAATGGAGAGTATTTGAACTCAAAGAATTGGTGGGGAGTCCTCAGACTCAAAGAATTTGAACGGAGCTGATGGGGTCACGAAAGGAGTACGTTGTGCTACCCTAGCGGTGTTTGGAAAGCATGATTTTCTGCACTTGCGGATCATTTGGAAGAAACGCAATAATTGTGTCCAAAGAGGGAAGTCCTCTTTGCCCTTAGTCTTAGACCATTATCATATTTCCACTTTTAGTATTGTGTTGTGATAGTGTTTAAAACTCCTGCTTCCCATGCTCGTGGGATGCTTTTGGAGGCTTTTCAAATCTTTATTCGTCATCTTAAACCCACACGTTTGAGACCATTATTGATTCATCGAAGGAGGACAATCTTAACAAAGCAATTACAAAAGACGACTGACTCAAACTCTGCATTATTATGAATCATTGTGTTTTCATCGTGAATAATGTATCATCTCACCTTTCATTTATTCATCACCTTACAATGGTAGTACTTCACCGACAAATCTAAACTTTGAAGATTCTCCCTTTTCGATTTAGCTGGGGTTTTTTTTTTTTGCCTATCCAAAGTGTGCTTCAAATTAGTGCTTTAGCTTAGAGAATAAAAGACATTCTATTTCAATCCATTCAAAACAAACTTGATTACTTGAGAACTTTTCTCTGACATAGGGGGATTTTGGCAAACGAAGTTTGCCCCTAGTTTAAATAGGACTTGGAGGCATTGCTTCTGGGATTAAATAAGGTGTTTAGCAAACGAAGTTTGTCCCCCTAGTTTGGAAATATATATGTGGCTTCAGGCAAACTTACGCAAGTTTGCCCCTCGTCCGAAGGAAGAAAACCAAAGGCACAAAGGGTGATGCTTACGGTTTAGGGATGGTCATGGATCGAGAACCTTGCAAGGTTTGCCTACTTATCCCTGAACGGGAATCAAGTCCAGAGTAGTTCGGCTAAAGCTTAAATAAAGTGCCAGATCATTGGTGGCGACCGAACCGAACAGGTTGCCTACGTATCCCCGAGTGGGAATCAGGTCGAGCGTAGTTCAAGTACTCTGGAGGTCTTGAAAAAATAAGGCTTCAAGAATAAGCGGGCTCTTCGAGCCATGCTTTCATATAGGTCCAATGAGTGCCCTTTCTGAAATGGGTGGCTTGTGGTAGCCTTCGAACAGGATGATGAGAACATGACCTATTTCTCCCCTTTTTTTTGTGGCGGTTGATTCTTTTCACCTTTTCACTAGCCAGTCTTTATTTACAGCTCTCGTCACACATCATGTTTTAATCATACTATATCATACTCACAAAGCAGTATCAACCCTCCAAATCACTTTTATCTTTCTCAAAGACATCTCTGCATTGTTTTAGGCTCACTTAGCCATTGAGCCTTCCACAAAATTTTGAGACTAATTGATACTTTCAAATCTCTCTTTTCATTTCCAATTCATGTACAAATGATGTACTTTGAAGTGCTCAAGAATTCTTAATCCCATTTATTCTTTACTTTTTCTTTTCTCTTTCCTTTCTTTTCTCTATCTCACTATCTTTGATTTTCTTCACAATTTTGACTGGCTAGGATTGGGTGTTTTGATATCAACACGCATCTTATTTTTGCTCTAACTTTTGCCTAGGCGCCTTTTCAGGTTTCATCCTAGCGAGCTCCTATTTTTTTCTTTCTTTTTTATTCCCCCTTTTTTTTTGGAAGAAGAAGTTCATTTAAAATGTCTGGCTACCATCAAGGACCAAGTTTATGGCTTTAGACTGGTTGGGCTCATCTTTTGGGCTTGGTATTTGAGAAAAGGGGATGGTGAGCAAGTTTCAAGTTCCAAGTTCATTTTTTCAAGATTGACCAAGAGCATCTTTAAATTCTTAAAGTAAAGCTAATCAATTCTCTATTCCTCCTTGGTTTTGGCGCAAAATTTCCTTTGATCACTTGGGGATTCTTTTCAATGCAAAGATTTATTAGCAAAGTATTTTTCATGATCGTTTGAGGAAAAAAGTTAATTTTTTATTTTTATTTTTTTTACCTTAATGATCCATACATTCACGACTTGGCACACTGAATCAAGCAAAAATGAGATTTTATTCAACTAGGATAGAAGGAGGATTACATCACTCGACTCGATTGACTCGATGAAGACTTGACAATAAACTCGATAACAGACTAACTAGAAGACTTGACTGGACTCGACATTTGACTCTAACTTAGACATGAGTCGATTACAATGGACTAGACTCGACTTTGGCCTCAATTGGAGTGTCGCAGATGATCTTCAATTTATTAAACTTCCAAGAGCACCCACATTTACTTTAGCAGTAGTAATTCCAAACACTATCACCTCACTGGCATCATTTGAACCTTCGGGTTTGCCACTCGTGTTTGCGGTAACATTATCCATCCTTATGGCCAATTTCTCAGTTAAGTGGCCCTTCTTCGAATCATTAGGCTCCACAAGTTAATCAACCTCAACATAATCCTTTTCATTATCTTCTCTCTTCTAACTATTCTCATGCTTGAATTGCTAACCCAAACTATTCTGGGTTTGATACTATCTCGCCTACAGTCATGTTTCATTCTTAATCAATTTTGATTGATTTCAAAAGAATTCTCATTTTGATATTATTTTTCACATTTTCATTTGCAAATGCTTAGTGAAATGTTCATGAATGGTTCATATGTCTCACGGATGCAATGCATGTGTGTGTGTGCCTATTCTATATGCCAAAGAAAAGAAAATCCTAATCCTAACACATAAACACATAAGCACATAAGATCATCACCCATGTCAAGTGCGCCAACTTCTCCTTTCATTGTGATCTTCACTACCCTCTCAAAGGTTGGATATTCAAAAAATTTTAAAATCATTTAGAAAGTATTCCTTGGATGATAAATTTTTTTGAAAACAATGCCTGAGAATGCTTTTGAGAATGAAGATGTTAAACATTCTTCTACAAAAATGATTGGATTTTTATTTTGAAATTTATCCAAAAAGCATTTCTCCCAAAATAATTCCAAAGATTTTCGAACTTTTTCTTTTGAAGATGATTAAGTGAAAATATGCCTTAACAAAGGTTAGTTTGGGAATTTTAATTGAAAGGTGAACTCAAAAGATTTTTCGAAAGGGTGATCGAAAACCTCGGGGAAAAGATAGTAAAATCTATTTGCTTTCAAAGATGGACTTAAAACTCTTTGGGTAGGAGAATCACATGATCGGATTATCACCGTACTTTCCATGAATTTGGATACATACAAGGTCAATGATGCTTAGCTAAACATGATATAAGAGATGTAATCTTATAATCAAAATTTAACATATTCCCAAATGTCATGGGACATGAAGAGGAATTGCTTGAAAGCGATTAAGAGTTTACATGTCCCGTATTAAGTGAGTATCGTCATCATCTCAAGTAATCCCTTTCCGGGTATACAAAACTCCTTAGCACGTAACCCTAATCAAGAATTGATTTCCCTAAGGTTGAAAGGTTCTACAGAAACTATCATGCAAAGGCTGGGTTTTGGTCAAATAAGGGACCCTTCACACACATCTGATAGGGTGCTTCATATACCAAATCATGGTACGAGATCAAGGGTGATCACACAGTCCCATGATAACTTGACCGACTGGGTTGCCCCGAGCCTCCAAGGTCATAGTTTCGTGCAATCGACTGGTTGGACATGCAAGTGAAATGCAACAAGCATACAAAAATTAATTAATTCAATTAAAAGGATGTTTTCAAGTCTAATCCGCGAGTGAACCCAAAATCAGAAATTCCTGGTCTGCGAAACAGAGATTCTGGGTTCGATCCCCAACAGAGTCGCCAGATTGTGGATATCGTAATTTTCTTTCCTTTACCCACAGCTTTTCTTTTAAAATTCATTTAAAATTTCAGATTAAAAAACAAATGAGTCGCCACTTAATTTTTTTAAAAAAGGAAAATTAAGAAACTAATTTAAAGTAACTGATCTTTTTGCGAAACCAAAGATTAACTAGGTCCGGGGATTATGGAATAAGAAGGGAAGGAGTCTATCGGACTAAAACACCCCTTCTCATCCTATCTCGCGATAGGTCTCTACTTAACATCCTTTTAATCGAATTATTAATTTGAATGTGCCCTCAACTAATACATATGTATAAATATACATTACAAAAAGCATGTCTAAAGGGTTTAAGATTGCAAGTGATAAAATATCATTCAAAAATCACATAATTCAAGTAGCATGCAATATGATATGCAATAGGGAACAAGAAAACTGACCCGGGATCCAGCCGCGATACTAAACGTGCAATGCATACAAATGAAAGAAAATCCTAGAAAAGAGTCTCTAATCACATGTATTCACATAAGGCAAGATCCTAATTCTAATGTGTCGCGCATGAGGTCATAAAATCGATCAAATCAAAGAAAAGTTAAGCTAAGGGAGAGTCAAAAAGTCATACCTCATCAGCGTTACAAAACAAGAGTTAGTCCACATGATATACATCACGTAAAATTGAATAATGATCCTAGGCCTCTAACCTAAACCTATCAAATGTAATTAACATAAAGCAAACGAATCCTAATTATGAATGTCAAGTCACATGGATGAATGTAAACATAAACAAGAAGAAATCATGAAGTAGTTATTGATTTAGGTCACTTAAACTTTAAATTCAAGCTTAACTAATCGTTATTGAAACATAGCTTAAACCTTAACTCATGAAAATATCATCTAAGCCATTATTTATAAGATTGATCAAAATTGTTAAACAATTCTGGAAATTACTGAGAGCAGATTAGAACTTCAAAGAAATAAAAAGGATGGGTCCCATGGTTTGATCTTGGTGAATTTTGGACACAAGATGCCTCTGTGTGTCTAATTTTTAACCCAAAAACAAAATCAAAGTTTCAACGGTTAGATCTCCGGGAATTAGACAAAAACCAGACATCACTCAGCATTCTACAACCCTCTGTCCAGAGTTCTTGCACGATTTTCTAAAAATAGTAAAAATATCAGAAATGCTTTGTTCTTTTTAGGGCAACTTCCTAACACACTAACCTACTTAGAAAAAATTATTTTGTGTAAAAAGTGCTAGATTAAGATTCTGATTTGCTTATTTCAAAAAGTGTTACTATTCTGAAACTCTGGACAGATTATGGTTGTTCCACAAAACCCTTAATCAAACCACTCAAAACATGAAACTACCTTAAAACAAAAATTATAGTGGTAGAACTTTGAGTTATAAACACTTTCCCATTGGTTTCATTCCATTCCAACGGTTCGATGTTCGGCTAAAAATCTATGATCAAAAACAGATTGTGAACTCACTGCTCATTGGGTTAATTCAATTTATTCCTATCAACTTAGACAAGTAAGCCATGGAATTGAGCTTGCCTAAAGCTAATTCTCCTACCATTTGGTGGTCATTGAAGACTAAATATATTTATATTTGTAAATTTCAAAGAAGTATAGAAGAACTTCATGAAACTTAATCATAACAAACCTCAAACCATGAAGATAGGTTTAAGTCCATTATGCTAAATATTCTAGTATCAACCTTAGTCTCCTTATGAATCACAAGATTACAAGGAGATTAAGAGATTCAAGCCAAGAGATTCAAGTAAGACATTGAAAGTCTTATGAATCCAAGGGATGAACACAAAATAAAAAAAGGAAACTAAAGAATTCAATGCATACTATAATTAAATTTAGACAAAGACTAATTATTCTAGAGTTTACCTCCAAAGTATCCTCAACTTGGTGATTTTGGAGAACTTCCAAAGACTAATCAAGCTCTTCTACACTAATTCACACAACCTTTTCTTTAAACTATTCTAAACTCACTCCTAATTATGAAAATTAAGGCAAGAAGAACACTTATATAACCTCTAGATTCAAAGAAAATCTCCAACCCCATACAATTGAATATTCATCCTCTATTTATAGACAATTTTAGAGGGGTATTTTAGTCATTTCAGGACTGAAAACCCTAATTCATGCATCCTTTTGATAGTACAAAATGTGCTGTCTTACAGCTGTCTGTTACAAAAACGCGGCATTCACTAGAGATGGAAGCGGCACTCACTAGAGATGGAAGCGGCACTCGCTGAATGCCGATGTGACACTCAATGAATGCCGCGGACAACTCCAGGGACTGCCCTTTTTTTGTAAAAATTCATTTTTTTTGCGGCACTTGCTGATCGTGAATGCCGTCTGGCAGTCCAGAGACTGTCGCAAATTGGCTCAAGTGCCGTTCTGCCTCTTTCTTCCTTTTTCCTTTCATTATCATTTTTTTGCTTTTTTTGTTTAGGTTGGAGAGTCTTTCGAATAACTTGAATCATCTTTGGAAGTCCTAGGTTAGCCGAACATTGTCATCATCGGATCCTGGAGGTAACACTCTCCTTAATTCGACGTTTGGTCAAAATCGGGGTGTCTACACAAAGTCCACTAAAGGCCACTCATTCCGAATGACGAACAACTCCCCACTGCGGAGAGAGAGGTCATACCATTTGGGCTAGGCCCGCTTGGTCAAAAGTGGATAATTAATTCCTCTGGTTTGGACTTTTCTCAAAACTAATAAAAATTCTAAAGTTGGCCAAAAATTTTAACACTTAACGCCCTTTGTGAAATTAATTTTGGGGTCAATCCCTAAGTAAGAATAGTGCTGCCATTTAACCCACTTATGTTGGACTATTTTTATCACTTAATCCCTTTGCGGAGCTAATTCTATGGTTAACTGCCTATGTGAAGCTAATTTTTGCACATAAACTCTCCTATGTAATTTTAACACTTAATCCACATGTGAAGCTATTTTGAGAGAAATCTTAATAGTTTCACTATAGTCCAAAATAACAAGGGGGTTAAATGCCCACTGTTGAACTATTGAGGGGGGGGGGGGGGGGGGGTGAGGAGGAGGATGGGATTGTAAACTAGTGAAAATGGTCCTAACCACAAGGGGGTAAAATATAATTAATCCTTTTTTAAAAGCAGATTCAAAAATTAACAACTACAAGTCTACAAGATTACCCAAGTAAGCTTAAACAATGAAAATGAGTACACAAATTTATGAGTCAAATTGCAAATCTTCCCAATCCAAAGATAGAGCACTGGAGAGACCCACAAAGGAGACTGCTACAAAGCTCTCCAACAATGAACAAATCTCACTAAGACACTAGATCTATCGACGAAAATAAAAAAATGGCAACGGTGAATTTACATGAATAGATCATCAGATCTGAAATGGCAACACGCTTCTTAAAGGGGGACAATAGCGACAAAGATGACCCTGGACCCAAGAAGAGAGATAGAAAAGTCTTAGAGATAGAAAATTATGTTAGTTCAATAAATATTCAGTTCTTGGGTGATTTATAAGCCAATAATAGACTCATATGTAAAGTGGTGGAACATGAAATCTACAAATGGGGGGCCATGATTGAATGAACGAGCATATACTGGTGGACCTATACAGGAGTTTGGGGCCAATGTCCACGGTGCAATTTTTTTTGGGTAAAAGTTTCAATGGAAAGCAGTAAAATTTTTTTTGATACTTACTTGGATACACACCCCCCCCCCCCCCACACACACACACACACCCCTCAACCCCAACCCAACCCCAAATTCCTATAATGGACCACAACAAAGCTCAACAAAGACCACTCATTCCGACTGAAGAATAACAAGGGGGGCAAGCAACTAAAATCTCCTATGCGGACTCGAACCCCCTCCCTCCCCACTGGGAACGGAGAGACTATGCCAATTGGACTACAATTCGCTCGGCAATGAAAAGCAATAATTGAGTACAAAGGAAACTAACCAACCAACCAACCAATCAAAGGAGGAGCCAGGAATTATTCATTTATTTTATTATTATTATTATTATTATTATTATTTTTGTTGGGGGGGGGGGGGGGGGGTGTTGCTTGGGTGGGGGCTGTGTGCTGAGGACCATTGCCCCTTAAAAAAAAATTTGGGGTCTATTTTTACATATTTGATAATGAGGAAAAAAAATAATGAGATGAATATAAACTATTTGGTATGGTGTCAAACTGGGTTTAAAACACTTAATTGAATTGGGAAAAATGTGAAAATAGATATAATAAGATTTGATGCCAAATATTAGGGTGGTTTTGAGCTAGAATATCACATGGGCTATTATGTATGGTCTCAAATATTATGTGAGTTTGACTATAATTTGAATTTAGAACACTAAATTGGGTTGGATTGAAATAATAATGAAAATAATAAGGTTTGATATCTAATACTAAGATGGGTTTGGGCTAACATACCACGTAAATAATTATTATTAGGGTGGGCTAGACTGCATTTGAGCTAAAATATCACATATACTAAAATATTTCTCAAATTTTGGATGGACTGGACAATGTTTGGGCTAAATATCACATGTAATGAATATTTTTTTCCCCAAATTTTGGGGGCTATTGCCCACCCCAACCCTTGCTTATCTCCGTCCTTGCAATCATTGTACATGGGCTAAAACAACAGCAGAAGCAACAATGTCAATTAGTATGGGCCTCTTTTTTTAAGGAACTCAAATTCAGATCCATCTCAACAGCAAGCTTGCAAAACAGGGGTCTAATTCCTTTATAGGACGGAACTAGAAGAAACAAAAAGCAGACCATAACTTTTCTAAATGGTTATAAAAATCTGATCAGGGACATTCCATATTCAAAACCTGGGCTTTTATGTTGGGTTTAAAAAGGAACAAGATCTTGGGCCATTTTATGCTAGACACTTGACGCTCATGTACCTAAAACGCAACTACGCAAATACTTAACCACTTTTTTTGTGGCCGGATGGCAAGGTCTCTGGGTGTTATACTCAGAGGTCTCAAGTTTGAATCTCAAGAGGGTGGCCACAGGTGATTCACCCGGACGCCCTGGCCTCGTAGGATTAGTCGAGGTGCGCGCAAGCTGACCCGGACACCCACGGTTACCAAAAAAAACTACACAAATACATTTTCCTTTTTTCTAATTCTTTCACCAATATAATCCGTTCTTGTGGTACCCAAAACAAACCTCTTATGCTCCCTCGAGTAAGAAAAAGAAACCAACATCTACCTCAACAAAGTGTAGATTTCATACTCATTGCTAAATATTATAGGATTTTCTTTATCTTCATAGGATATAAACAATAGCACCTAGCATAATACTCTATTTACCAGACTCTTGACTTTCCAATCAGCAAAAGCCTTTTGGGCTTCCTCATTTCAGAGAAGTTGCACACTAAGAAATGTGAGCTGCTTTTAAGAACAACTAAAGACCGAAGGAGAGAAACTTACTCTTTGCCGTTGTCTCATTGAATAGAGCTAACTTGAAGTCCATTTCAAAGAAAAGCTTCACTATTCCCTCACAAGTTCTTTTTAAATACATAAATTATCCACAATTTAATCCACAATAACTTTCATCATTCTCATTAAAAACATGTGTCTTTCCTCCTATTTCGAATTTTAAAAACCTACGTGCAAAATAGGTACAAAAGAGAGATTTTCGACATGAATGACTTTTTTGTGCTCCTCGTACAAATATAAATGTTGGACAAAAAGCACTACAAAAAAAAAATATTCACAGGATTTCGATCATGGAATTTGGGAGACCATGGGCAGATAACTCATTTTGTTCAAGATGTATCAAAATTTTCAATTTAAAAAGGTAAGCGATTAAGATTTGATTTTTCATAGAGTGAAGATCACATTTTAATGCATCTTTAAATATGTTTAAAATTAAGAGATTATAACAACTGCAATCGATGAAAATGCATTCTAAAAATATTCTTGCTTTTTACTGCTTGGGTAAAATTCTTAACATTTGGACTTATTTATTTTTGCTTGAAAGTTTAAAAATGACAAGTGTATCCCTAACCATTCCCCCACCGCCTTTCTTTTTGTATTTCGTTATTTCTTTAAGATAGCACCTCTCAAGAGAAGACATATTGGGTTAATGACAATATCATAAAGTTATTGAAGCAAGGGAGCAGGCAAAAAGTCCCCGCAGTTAAGACATTGTGGGGAAGATTTTGTGGATGAATCTCAATGCACAGGCACACATAAAAAAGTCTGTTAAGGTACAAGAAATCAAGAGGAATATGAACAGTATTAAGGTTTCCGCAGCTACAACCTATGGTATTGCAAGAAAATATGTATAAAATAATGTATCACACTGATTCCGAACTCAATGTCAAACATTGGAGAGAGAGAGAGAGAGAGAGAGAGAGAGAGAGAGAGAGCAATCACAATCATTTGTTTAAATCATCACCAATATGCTGAAGTAAAAACTTGTCTTGGTAATATCAAGTACAATACCATTACTAAGCTTATCAATAGAAAGACAGACCCGGTTGCAATAGGACCATTCTTCTATCAATTGGGAGTAGACGACTGTCACATATGGGTTGTCCTCTTCTATTTGCTCTGTAGCTTTGTTTGCGCTTACTCCAACCAGCTTTGGCCATTCAATTTGAGTCCTTCAAACACTAAAACAAGGTCTTTGATCAGTTGTGGATAAAACAAATGCATATGCGACTGAGAAAACAAACTAAATTCTTAAAACATAAATCTTAACAAACACTACATGGAAATTAACATCCCCGGAGTCTTATCGTATTGGAATGAATAGAGCCTAAAAAAGAATTGCCATTTTAACATCAAATTATCTTGAAACAGTAATTAACCAAAACTTTAAAACATAAAAAATGGAGAGAATTCAAGTCTTAAATACCACAAAATTTTGAGAGAATGTTACACATAATTCCCAGTGCATGTACAACTCTCACAAGAAGGGCAGTGTATCTACATTTTTCACCTCTTTGTTTTGTTATCAATCCAAAATAGAGATGCAAATCCACATTTTTATAGTTGTGACAGAGCATGTTGATTTCCGACATAAGAATCTTTCCAACACCCTTACCTATTGAATTCCAATGTAAGACTATCCGACACATCTTTCACCAGCCCTTAAAACCTTTTTTTGCAATAACCTTAAATCTCAATCCTGCAGAAATGGTAAAATTCAAATTAATAAATTACAAATTAATTTCATCCCATTGAGTAGTGATGTAAAAAAGAAAAATTGCACAAATCATAAAGTTGACAGTTCTTGCCGAGTGTTATGGACCAGCAGGAAAATCTAAAACCATGATAGATTGCTTGATTGATTGTCAAGCATATGCCATTGGAAATTGGAAGTGATACTCTGATATGGTTTGATAATTTACTCTCGGACTTGTCCAAGAGGCTAATACATAAAAACAAAGTGAACACCAAGGAATTGCTTAAATGGGACTTGACTACAAACTATGAATGTGATCTTTTGCAACCAAGAGGCTGGAAGCAGAAATTACTTGTTTTTCGAGCCTAGCAAAAAATAACTTGGAGTGAGAGGAATACAAGAATCTTTGATCATAAGGCAAAAACAGAGGACATGCTTCTGCAGGATAGGGTGATTTTTAGTCGAGGTAAAAGCTAACACTTGACAGAGGACAAAAACTCTAACCAGAAACGGGAGACAAGTATGCAATTGGGACTACTCTGTGTGTTGGTTTGGATGGGGTTGTCTAAGTTGTGCTCCTTTGTAAATTCGGGGGTATTCCACTTTGCTTTTGTTCATTCTTTCCAGTTCCCAGTTTTTTTTTCCTAAATTCTGAAAACGGAAACTAGTTTTTGTTTTCTTTTTGTAAAAATGAAATGTGAAAACTAAAAACCAGTTTTCCTTGTGTCACACCCGTCTCGGAAAATGCATTCATTTTAAAATGCATATTTGAATTGTGAGAATTATTAATGTTGATTAATAATTGAGGAATTGGTTGACCATGGTCAACGAAGGGTGTCAAGTGAGGACTCGGTGATTCGATATCCATTGAGGCATTCGTAAGAATTAAATGACATTTATGTGATTAAATGTTATTTGAAATATCTGGTATTTTATGAATAGTAATTTACCTGTGTAGTATAATTTCTGGTAGTTTTGATGTGGTCTTAGATCATTTTTGAATACTGTGGTGAGAACGTGAGTGTCGCGTTGTATGAAAGGTAAGTTGTCTAGAGATTCCATGTAATTTAGTTTTCGTGCGTAATTACGGACCCAAACGGAACGTGGACGAAAACTTTCGTAATTTATAGTTTTCACTCGTGAAGTCATAAAATGGACATGTACGACGTTTCAGGGGATAATTAGAAGTTTAGAGAACTCCCGGGGAGTTAAACACGATTTTCAAAAGTTGTGCCTATATATAGAAAACCATGAGATATTTTCATTAGTTATAATTTTCTAACCTAAATCAAGAGGAGGCCAAAAGGTGGATTTATTGCTTCAAGCTTCAAGGCACAAATCGACGAACTTCCGATCGTCAACTTTTCTCCAAATTTCATATTCGGACTCCTCGAGGTATTAGCTACGTTTTGATGTCTATTAGGCCACGTTTGGCAAATTATTTCCGAAAAGCTAATTTTAAGAATTTGGGGAAAACATGTGTACACTTGTAGGAATCGCTTGTAATCGGATATTCGACGTTTAATTGGTGTCCTAGTACTTCTCCTAAAGTTTGAGACTTATAGCTTGAGGTATGAATTCCGAACCTATGTAATATAGGGAATTTTGGATGTTTTAGATATTTTGTATGAATTGTGATCCGGGCAAACTTATGTATTAAATTAGGCCCGTTAATTTTAGCGAGTACGTGTAGAAATGCACGGTGACATGATTATGTGAGTATGCTAAATGTCTTTGTGGGTCAAAGGGGAGTTTGATATAATTTTACGCCGGTGCACGCCTCTCGATGTTGGAGAGTTTATAGTAGTGACGACTACTTGCTTGGTGTGGGAAGTGGCCAACCAGAGCAGATGGATGCAATGGTTGAGTGATTCTTGGCTAACCATTGACATCGCGGTTTAAGATTTAAGACTTGCCGATATACTGGGTGAATGCGTATCTCTCTCCCCGGAGACTAAATTATGTGATTTAGATGTTTAAAACATGAATTGCCTCATATGCATTTGTTTAGAATTGTACACTCAGCATATAGCTGAGCAGTGGAGACTTCCTCCATTGCAGGTGACAGGAAGAAAGGGAAAAAGAAGCGAGAAGAGTGAGGCTAACGGGAATGCCGGGGATCACTTTTGTATATGTTTTTGTTTTCCATTCCAAATGTTGTAAAGTGAAATTTTGAGAAGTTAGAACTTTTAACTTCAACTTGAAAGGTTAGGAATGGTTTAGTAATGTTGTAATATGTCTCAAACCACTTTGGTTATGGTTGTAACAAAGCCGAGCTTGTGGATTCTCGTTTTGGGAATGCCTAACTTGTCATTTTGGATTTTGATTGTAGGTTATTAGTACTTTTATGATTTGATCCCAACGAGCCCTTAACTTATTTCGTTAATGTTTTTAAAGCTTAGACATGCTGTCTAATATGTTTATATACCTTTGGTCAAATTTCTGAATGATTGGAAATTTGTATGTTGAAGTTTTGTCGTGTTTGCGACGTTTTAAAAAAAAAAAAATGAAAAAAATAGGAAAAGTGGACTGCTTGTGAATAGTGCTTTTACAAAGGAAGTACCTTTTTCGGAAAATATTGAAATGTTCTATTTTGCTTTTAGGGTGCCTTTGGGGTCCCTAATAAGACTTTTATGGTTAATTTGAAATATAATTAACTTTTCCAATTGATACAGATTTTACGGACTCGTAGTTCAAATCTTTTTTTTTCTCCCAAAATTAACTTTGCTTTAAAGAGTTTGTTTAAGTTTGTTTTCCGCTGCTAGAGTTATAGAATGAATTGGATGAGCCTCGGTGACGTGCCATGTGTCCTATTTCCGCCCGTAGCGGGATGGGTCGTGACATTTATTGGTATCAGAGCTATAGGTAATAAAACTTTGGGGAACGTTCGACGACGAGTGGAGTGTTGAGTGCTTTGCCACATGCTCTAGATTGCATTCGTACATTGTTGAGATGTTGCATATGTATGTTGTTGTACATACATGCTTATGTTGATTGTCATATCTGCGTTGTGTTTATACATCAAGATTAACAGGATTATACAATCATGAGTGACGATGATCGAGATCTGTCGCCACATACTCGCCGAATGAACCAAATGGCAGAAATGATGGGAAACATGGGTGATATGATACGGAATTTAGCGGAGCGGTTACCTCCAACACCTCCATTGCAGGAAATACCAGAAGCTATACCTATACTCGAAGGTAGGGGTGGACGATCTGTGTCAGAACAATTTACAAGGAAGAAGCCGACAGAGTTTCACGGAACTTCTGATACGACGCTAGCAGAGCATTGGGTCATGGATATGGAAAGGATTTTTAGGTCGATTCCGATGTCCGATACGTTGAAGATTGAGAACGCGAGTGATATACTTAGGGGTGAGGCCCAGAATTGGTGGGTGAACGTTCTAGAACAAGGAGCACCGATAACTTGGGAAGGATTCAAAGCGGAGTTTAATCGCCGATTCTTTCCAAGGGCTGCGCTCAATGCGAAGAAGAGGGAATTTGATAATCTTCGACAGGGGGATATGACTGTAACTGAGTACACTTCGAAGTACAACGCCTTGTTGAGATTTGGAAAAGGGTCTGTGTTGACAGAGGAAGACAGAGCAAGGAAGTATGAGGATGGATTGAGAGATAACATCCGCCTGAGGGTGGAAACCTATGAACATTCAACTGTTGCTGCGGTACAACAAACGGCACTTGTAGCCGAAAGCGGGATGGAGAGATCAAGGCAAAATCAGCAAGGCCAGCAAGGGAAGAGAAATCACGAGGGTAATGACCGAAGCTATAGTGGAGCTTTCAAGAGGCCGTTTGCCAAAGGCTCTAGCTCTAGTTTCAGTGGGTTCAGGAAGCCGGCAGGTAACATACCGTTGTGTCCACTTTGCAACCGACCACACACGGGTCGATGCTTTATGACAAATTTCCAGAACAAGACGCAAGGGATGAATAGTGCAAGTGCTACACCGGATATGAGGGGCAAGTGCTACGATTGTGGAATGTTGGGACATCAATCCAAGGAGTGCCCGAGGAAGCGCCCACAGCAAGGAGCAAGTTCTATGGCTTCCGGTGGTTCGAAGCCTAGACAGACCAACGATGGGGGACAAAGGACAGAGCAACGTCAAGGAAGGTCATTTCAGATGAACCCAGGAGATATGGCTGCTTCGGAGACAGTGGTCTCAGGTATGGTGCCTATATGTTCGCACTTAGCACGCATACTTGTTGACTCAGGATCTACGCATTCATTTGTATCGCATGATTTCGTTGAACATTTGAATGTTAGACCGACACCGTTAGGATATGAATTATCTGTTGCTGTACCCCTTAGCAAGCCAAAAGTGACGTCTACGATATACAAGGGGTGTGAGATCAAACTGGGCGAGAAGTTGATGACCGTAGACCTTATACCACTTGTAGTGAACCACTTTGACGTAATACTAGGAATGGATTGGTTAGCTCTTAACCAAGCTACGATAGATTGTGAACGGAAAGAAGTCAATTTTCGATCACCGATGCACGGAGACTTTAATTTCCAAGGGAGTGGGGTTACACCGCCACCGTATTTGATTTCGGCTATCCGAGCAGGTAAGTTGTTGAGAAAAGGATGTCAGGGGTTTCTGTGTTCAGTGATTGACACAACAGCGACCGACTTGAAAGTAGAAGACATTCCGATAGTTCGGGAATATCCAGATGTATTTCCAGATGACTTACCAGATGTTCTGATTGAGAGGGAAATTGAGTTCACAATTGAGTTAATGCCAGACTCAAGACCAGTGTCGAAAGCACCGTATCGAATGGCACCAGTAGAGTTGAAAGAACTGAAAGTGCAACTACAAGAACTACTCGACAAAGGTTTCATTCGACCTAGCATATCACCGTGGGGAGCTCCAGTGTTATTTGTAAAGAAGAAAGATGGTTCAATGCGAATGTGTGTTGACTATCGAGAGTTAAACAAGTTAACAATCAAGAACAAATATCCATTGCCTAGAATCGATGACCTATTCGATCAACTTCGTGGAGCACAAGTGTTTTCCAAGATAGACTTGAGATCGGGTTATCACCAATTGAAAGTAAAGGTAGAAGATGTAGAGAAGACAGCTTTCAGGACGCACTACGGACATTATGAGTTCTTAGTCATGCCATTTGGAGTTACAAATGCACCAGCCGCGTTCATGGATCTTATGAACCGAGTCTTCAAGGACTATTTGGATGATTTTGTGATCGTATTTATCGACGACATTCTTATCTATTCGCCGAGTGAGATAGAGCACGAGAATCATTTGAGATTAATACTTCAGAGATTGCGGGAGAACCAACTGTTTGGTAAATTCAAGAAATGTGAATTCTGGTTACCTAACATTACTTTTCTTGGTCATGTGATTGACAAGAATGGAGTTTCAGTTGATCCTCATAAGGTGGAAGCCGTATCTAATTGGCAAAGACCGACATCCGTATCCGAGATCCGAAGTTTCTTAGATTTAGCGGGATACTACCGCCGTTTTATTGAAAATTTCTCGAAGATTTCATTGCCTATGACAAAGTTGATGAGAAAGGGTGTTCCTTTTGAATGGAGTCAAGCATGTGAAGACAGTTTTCAAGAGTTGAAGTCGCGATTAACAAGAGCACCTATCTTGACGATACCATCCGGAACTGAGGGTTTTGTAATCTATAGTGATGCTTCGCATCAAGGCTTGGGGTGTGTGCTTATGCAGGGTGGTAAGGTGATGGCCTATGCGTCTAGACAGTTGAAGACACACGAAGTTAATTATCCGACTCACGACTTGGAATTGGCCGCCGTAATCCATGCCTTAAAAATTTGGAGACATTACTTGTACGGGGAGAAATGTGAGATCTTCACGGACCACAAGAGTTTGAAGTACTTATTCACACAGAGGGATTTGAACATGAGACAGAGAAGATGGTTAGAGTTGATGAAGGATTACGATCTTTCGATCGAGTATCATCCGGGGAAGGCTAATGTAGTAGCCGATGCGTTAAGCCGGAAGACGACAAGGAACTTAGCCGACGAGCTAACACAACAAAAAGAATTGGTCAAGGAGATGGAGCGTTTGGAACTGGATGTAATTTCAGAGACCAACGGTGGCTTAATGATGGCGATCATAGCACACCCAAACATTCTAGATGAGATTAAAGCAGAACAGTTCAATGATGTCTACCTGTGTAGAATGAGAGACGAGATACCTTTAGGAAAACGACCGGGGTTTATTGTGAAACAAGGAGTATTAGTACTTGGGGATCGTTTGTGTATACCGAACGTAAAAGACTTGAAAGAGCAACTTTTAGAGGAGGCTCACAGTACTAAATATTCAGTTCATCCGGGAAGTAACAAGATGTACCGAAACTTGCGAGAAAACTTCTGGTGGAGAGGTATGAAGCGGGAGGTTGCTAAGTTTGTGTCCGAATGTTCAGCATGTCAACAGGTGAAGGCAGAAAGACAAGTACCTACAGGACTACTACAACCATTACCAGTGTCAGAGTGGAAATGGGATGAGATTACGATGGATTTTGTATCCGGATTTCCGCGATCGCCTAACAAGAACGACAAAATTTGGGTTATAGTTGACAGATTGACGAAATCAGCTCATTTTCTTCCGATTAAGACGACTAAGCCGTCCAAGTTAGCAGAGTTGTATGTGAAAGAGATTGTAAGACTACACGGGGTTCCAGCAGTGATTATATCGGATCGTGATAGTAGTTTTACATCAAAGTTTTGGGGAAGTTTGCAAGAAGCTATGGGTACGAAGTTGAGTTTCAGTACCGCATTTCATCCTCAGACCGACGGACAGTCAGAACGGACGATTCAGACCTTAGAGGATATGTTGAGATTGTGTGTCCTAGATTTTGGGAGTGATTGGGAGCAACACTTACCATTAATCGAATTTGCTTACAACAACGGTTTTCAGTCAAGTATCGGGATGGCACCGTATGAAGCTTTGTATGGACGCAAGTGTCGTTCACCGGTTTGTTGGACCGAGGTTGGGGAAAGAAGATTGATAGGACCTGAGATAATACAGTTGACTACTGAGAAAGTGAAATTAATCCAGGAGCGACTTAAGGTGGCTCAGAGCCGTTATAAGAGTTATGCGGACTCTAAGCGACGACCGATGACATTTGAAGTAGGAGACTTTGTATACTTACGAGTATCGCCTTCGAAAGGCATTGTCCGATTTGGGAAGCGGGGAAAACTTAACCCAAGATTCGTAGGACCATTTGAGATCCTAGAGAAAGTAGGACCAGTGGCTTACCGACTAGCCTTATCATCTGAGTTAGCGTTTGTGCACAACGTGTTTCATGTGTCGATGTTGAGACGGTGTATGACGGATACGAGTAAGATCATCGTACCGGAACCATTGCAAATCCAAGAAGACTTGACTTATGTGGAGCATCCAGTAAGGATCTTGGACAGAAAAGAGCGAGTGTTGAGAACGAAGACAATTCCAATGGTGAAAGTATTATGGCATAGTCATACGGTCGAGGAAGCTACGTGGGAGAACGAGGAAGAAATGAGGAACGAGTATCCGCACCTTTTCGACTCTTGAGGTATAAGTTTGGGGACAAACTTCCTTTTTGGAGGGGAGAGTTGTCACACCCGTCTCGGAAAATGCATTCATTTTAAAATGCATATTTGAATTGTGAGAATTATTAATGTTGATTAATAATTGAGGAATTGGTTGACCATGGTCAACGAAGGGTGTCAAGTGAGGACACGGTGATTCGATATCCATTGAGGCATTCGTAAGAATTAAATGACATTTATGTGATTAAATGTTATTTGAAATATCTGGTATTTTATGAATAGTAATTTACCTGTGTAGTATAATTTCTGGTAGTTTTGATGTGGTCTTAGATCATTTTTGAATACTGTGGTGAGAACGTGAGTGTCGCGTTGTATGAAAGGTAAGTTGTCTAGAGATTCCATGTAATTTAGTTTTCGTGCGTAATTACGGACCCAAACGGAACGTGGACGAAAACTTTCGTAATTTATAGTTTTCACTCGTGAAGTCATAAAATGGACATGTACGACGTTTCAGGGGATAATTAGAAGTTTAGAGAACTCCCGGGGAGTTAAACACGATTTTCAAAAGTTGTGCCTATATATAGAAAACCATGAGATATTTTCATTAGTTATAATTTTCTAACCTAAATCAAGAGGAGGCCAAAAGGTGGATTTATTGCTTCAAGCTTCAAGGCACAAATCGACGAACTTCCGATCGTCAACTTTTCTCCAAATTTCATATTCGGACTCCTCGAGGTATTAGCTACGTTTTGATGTCTATTAGGCCACGTTTGGCAAATTATTTCTGAAAAGCTAATTTTAAGAATTTGGGGAAAACATGTGTATACTTGTAGGAATCGCTTGTAATCGGATATTCGACGTTTAATTGGTGTCCTAGTACTTCTCCTAAAGTTTGAGACTTATAGCTTGAGGTATGAATTCCGAACCTATGTAATATAGGGAATTTTGGATGTTTTAGATATTTTGTATGAATTGTGATCCGGGCAAACTTATGTATTAAATTAGGCCCGTTAATTTTAGCGAGTACGTGTAGAAATGCACGGTGACATGATTATGTGAGTATGCTAAATGTCTTTGTGGGTCAAAGGGGAGTTTGATATAATTTTACGCCGGTGCACGCCTCTCGATGTTGGAGAGTTTATAGTAGTGACGACTACTTGCTTGGTGTGGGAAGTGGCCAACCAGAGCAGATGGATGCAATGGTTGAGTGATTCTTGGCTAACCATTGACATCGCGGTTTAAGATTTAAGACTTGCCGATATACTGGGTGAATGCGTATCTCTCTCCCCGGAGACTAAATTATGTGATTTAGATGTTTAAAACATGAATTGCCTCATATGCATTTGTTTAGAATTGTACACTCAGCATATAGCTGAGCAGTGGAGACTTCCTCCATTGCAGGTGACAGGAAGAAAGGGAAAAAGAAGCGAGAAGAGTGAGGCTAACGGGAATGCCGGGGATCACTTTTGTATATGTTTTTGTTTTCCATTCCAAATGTTGTAAAGTGAAATTTTGAGAAGTTAGAACTTTTAACTTCAACTTGAAAGGTTAGGAATGGTTTAGTAATGTTGTAATATGTCTCAAACCACTTTGGTTATGGTTGTAACAAAGCCGAGCTTGTGGATTCTCGTTTTGGGAATGCCTAACTTGTCATTTTGGATTTTGATTGTAGGTTATTAGTACTTTTATGATTTGATCCCAACGAGCCCTTAACTTATTTCGTTAATGTTTTTAAAGCTTAGACATGCTGTCTAATATGTTTATATACCTTTGGTCAAATTTCTGAATGATTGGAAATTTGTATGTTGAAGTTTTGTCGTGTTTGCGACGTTTTAAAAAAAAAAAAATGAAAAAAATAGGAAAAGTGGACTGCTTGTGAATAGTGCTTTTACAAAGGAAGTACCTTTTTCGGAAAATATTGAAATGTTCTATTTTGCTTTTAGGGTGCCTTTGGGGTCCCTAATAAGACTTTTATGGTTAATTTGAAATATAATTAACTTTTCCAATTGATACAGATTTTACGGACTCGTAGTTCAAATCTTTTTTTTTCTCCCAAAATTAACTTTGCTTTAAAGAGTTTGTTTAAGTTTCTTTTCCGCTGCTAGAGTTATAGAATGAATTGGATGAGCCTCGGTGGCGTGCCACGTGTCCTATTTCCGCCCGTAGCGGGATGGGTCGTGACACCTTGTTTTTGTTTTCGGCCCAAATCGATTGTCGTTTTCTCTCAATAAAAGAAGAAGGAGAAGAAAAAACGGAAACAATTACCGAACACAGTGTCAGCTTTCCCCGGTGGAAAATCACATTTTTTTTTTTTGGGATTTTCTTACCCAATTCCATTGTCGTTTTACAAAAAAGAAAAGAAATGAAACAGAGAAAGTAAAAGGGAAATGATTACCAAACACGTACCAAACAGGCCCTTAATTTACCAAAGAAATAAAGAAAAATCGCAGTTACTGATGGTAATACGGAGATTTTCCAATTTCTATCGGACTGCATTAAGTTTAAAACTTAGGATTAAAAAAAAAGGACAGATACAAAATAGCAGTTTGTTAACATAACCTTTACCGGGTTATTTGGAAAGAAACTCTCTGTATGAGATATTGCTGATTCTTCAATGCCATTTTGTCTAAAAGCATATGTTGTGTTCCTGAAAGAAAACACATAAAAGGAAGTAGTGAAATTGCAATTTACAAATGAAAACCCAGCATCTTCAGCCCTAAAAAAAAAAAACAAAAAAAAAAAACAAAAAACAAAAAACAAAAAATTTGCTCATTCAAAACTTAATGGTTCCATTACTAAGGACTTTGTTCATAACGCTGTCAATTGATTCATCCACTTTCTCACAATGTGCAGAAAAATGTTGCAAGCAAGTACATTTGGTAAGCATTGGTCTTAATATCCTAATATCTGAATTTGAATTTTCGATATCTTAGACATAGGGCCTGGTTCTCTCTCGTGAAATTAGATCCTGACTGAATTGCTTTACTATGGACCCAATTCTTATACATGCTGTCTGATGAATGAAGCCACCAGAAACAATCAGGACTAAACGAGAGAGAGAGAGAGAGAGAGAGAGAGAGAGAGAGAGAGAGAGAGAGATTATAGCTAACATTTCCAATATGAAGCAAAAAGTTGTGGCTGAAGGAACACATTGGAGCAAGTTTATGTCGTCAAAAGAAAGAAACACTACAAAATCAAAGTACTCCATGTTTTTTTTTTCTTCTTCTAGAAGTGTGTTTTAGGAAATAGAGAGTGGTTTAGGAAGAATACTTCAACAAAAAAGAGAGTATTTCACAAAAAAAGAGGTGGAAATGCTTGGGTACATTTCCATAGCTGCAGCTCTGAATGTAAATTGGTCTTAGTCACTATTTAGTTACACACAACCAATCTGAACCCTTAACATAGGTATGCTTTTACTTACCCAAAAAAAAAAATGGTTTTGCAAACCTGTTCTAAACATGGAAAAAGTACATCAGAAATCTCGAAAACATTTTAGTAAGAGAGATAATACTGCAATAGCATACACATTTTAAATTCAGAATTTAAAGTGAAGAGTTCATTTTTGTTGCACTATTGAACAATAATGGTTCAACTTCAGCCTCAATACAATTTCTAGTGCTCTCTCAAATGATAAAAGAGACAACAGATGTGGCACTTACGATGGACTTAGATATAAGAAGTTTTGATGATTAAGAAGGTTTAGTTGAAGGACTAGATACTAACTACATTCCAACTTCAAGTAATTTTATTTCATTGCAAAAGAAATGAAAAATTCAATTTCAGATCTGAAAGTTATCAAACCTAAATTAGATCTCAATATGAAGAAACTTGGTTATAAAAGTATATTTTACTTCAATTTAAAGGGATTATTAGTATTTTTTCCGTAAATCTCAAGGTATTTTTATTTGAAAGTTCAGTTCAATAGGTACATTCAATATGAGCCATACCCAACAGTTGCATTATTGAACAATAATGGTTCAACTTCAAGTTCAATACTTCTTCTAGTTCTCTCAAATCATAATGGCACTTACGATGGAATTGGATAATAACATATGATAAGAACTATTGATGTTTAAGAAGGTTAATTAACCATTTTCTGAAAAGAAAAAAAAAAGTTTAAGAAGGTTTAGTTGAAGGACTAGATTCCGACTAGTTTCCAACTTCTAGTAATTTCATTTCATTGCAAAAGAAATGAAAAATTCAATTTCAGATCTGATAAGTCATCTAACTTAAATTAACTAGCCAATACGAAGAAACTTGATTATAAAGGTATATTTTACTTCAATTTAAAGGGATTATTAGTATTTTCTTCGTAAATCTCAAGCTATTTTATCTTTGAAAGTTTTAGAGGCAAAATATTTGTCTAGAGAGGCCTCTGTGTGTGTGTGTGTGTGCAGTTCTAGAAACGAAAAAAAAAAGTGTTAAAACTGGAGGAAGAATGCAGGGAAGAGAGAGAAAACACAAAATTGAACCATATTGTAGTCTCTAATTTTCTGACCCTTCTAAAGAAAAAAAAAAAAAAAGGAAAATAGAAAAAAAGAAAAAAGTATAAATCCATAACTACAACCGCAAACTTTGGTGTTGGTCTATGATTCCAACTGGAAGTGAACTGTGAAATTTAATAAGAAACTCAACAGATTGAGAGTATAATATTATTTTCTTTTCTTTTCTTTTTTTCAATATAAAGAGAAAAAGAGAGAAGAGAGAGAAAAAGAGAGAGACGATACCTACCTGGATAACAATATAAAGAGTCTGGCTGGCTGTTCTTTAATTGACTTTTCTATCCTCACTCATTCAACAGAACACAGAGCTTCCCCCCCGACTGTAAATCATAGTTCGTGAATGTTTTTACGATCTATCTCCACGCAGGGGATGGGGGCTATCCATTGCCAATATTCTCCTCTTTCCTTCATGCACCTTGGTCTCAGTAATGGACATTCCCGAATATTCAGGTATGAAAGAGTGGAAAGCAGCGTTTTTGGCAAAGATTGAAGCTTAGGGCAGTTCTCAATTGATAGCTCTTCAAGGGATGGAAGGCGGTCTTGGAGGCCATTGGATAGGGATTCCAAATTCACAGCTCCATCGATACTAAGACGTCTTAGAGAAGTAGGAAGCAGACACGTCTCACCTGGAAAGCAAACCACTTCTGGACACTTTCCTCCAAGCGTAAGTCGTTTTAGGTTGAGAGGAAAACCCCCTTGGGGAAAGTAATTGAGTCTTGAACAGCCACGTATTGAAAGATCTTCCAGAGATGTGAGAGATTGCATCTGATCAGGCAACAATTTGAGATTCTCACAGTCATTGATTTCAAGTCTTCTCAGATTGCGGGGTAAACCACGTTCCGGAAAAGACTCCAGGCCAGGACACTTTTCTATACGCAGAGAAGTTAGATGTAGAAAGTTGAACAAGCACTCAGGGAAGGTTTTGAAATTCAACCAACGATTAATACGAAGATATTCAAGTGATGACATGCAGTTGTGTAGTGGCTTCTCCACATCTGTCTCCAACTTCTTGCAATCGTAAACAGTGAGATTCTTGAGGGTGCGAAGATGTAAATCCCCAATTGGAAAGGACGTCAAAGATGAACACCAATAGATGTTTAGTGTTTCTAGATGAGAAATTGTTTTAGTCTGCTCATGATTGTTGCTTTCCTCAGCATCATTCTTCGAGTTAATCGCTCCGCAGTTGCTTTGCATCATCATTCCCTCATTATTATTACATATTCGCACCTCCAGAGCCTTGCAATGGTAAATCTCAAGCTTTGTAAGCATTGGTGGCAAACCTCTGTCTGGAAAGCACAAAATTTTGGGGCACTCGTAGATGACAAAATCTTGGAGAAACTTAAGGGTGTTCAAACCACTTGGAAGCTTCTCCAGATTAGGACAATCGGACAATAACAGAGATTCAAGATTCCGAGGCAACGCACCATCCTCACCAGCCAAGGATACAAGTTGGTCACAATACGAAACCTTTAACTGTCTCAAATTGATTAGATCCTCCCATGCACCCTCCTCTTGCCACAATGACGTCATTTCACTGCATCCCCTAATATTGAAACTTTCAAGATCTCCCAACAAATGTAGTGTTTCTTTTTGTAGTCCGGTAAGACCTGAGACTGCATCAATAGACAAGGTGGTGAGTGAGGCAATACCTACCATACATCTCAACACAACCTCAGGACATTTTTCAAGACTTAGTACTCGAAGAGATGGAAGCCTTGAGATTGAAACTTTAGTCAAACTCGGGCAACCGGACATCCTGAGCTTACTCAGGCGAGGGAGTAACTCTACACCAGTCAAGGTAGACCATTCCTCCCAATTTGGCATGTCCTGAAAAGTCAGAGTTTCAAGTAATGGAAAAGCAACAGTAAGAGGACAACCAACTCCATAAAACTCAACACCCACACTTTTTACCCCGTTCATCCCACCAATTCTCAAATTCTTGAGTAAAGGTAGTTGCCCAAGAGATGGTAAAGATGTGCATTCTCTACAACAACGAAGTTCTAGATTCACTATGTTGGAGAATGACGTATCTCCAACCCACCCAGGAAATTCTATTCCACCATAGGATTTAATTTCGAGCTTCTTCAAGTTTCCATGAGGTTGTAAGGCGTTAAGTACTTCCTTTTCAAGACTTCTATTTCGGGAATCATCAAAACTATCACTCCATTCCATCACTACCTCATCAAGCCCGTGCTTACTCAATAAATTGGCCTCCCTCGCATCCTGGATATTTCTCACAGTATCCAACCCCACAATTGTAAGTGCCCCTTGGATATATGAGAGGCTCCCCAACTCCCTTACTTGTAATCCATTGATTTCGCCCAAAACAATCTTCGACAATGTTCTCAGACTTGCCAACTTCCCAATGCCTGCTGGCATCTCTCGTAATTGGTCAGTACCAGAACAGTCAAGATGTCGCAGATTAACTAAATTTCCAATACTTTTGGGCAACTTAGTAAGCCACTTGCATCTACGTAACAACAAAGTCTGTAGATTGTAGAGGCCAGTCACAGATTCTGGCAAACATTTGATAGAAGTGTGTGATAAATTTAGATACCGAAGTTGTTTAAGATCGCTAATTGATTCGGGTATCTCAACAATGCAATAACCACTCAAAGAAAGAACTCTCAAGCACTGTAATTTTAGTAACAAGTCAGTTAAGACCTTATTAGATAGATAGCAATCTTGCAATTCTCTAGGTTTATGAATTGGGAGAGGTAAGAAGGTTCGCAAACCCTTGACTCCGTGAAAAGCCTTGAATTTTTTGATGACTTCATATTGCTGACGAATGAATGATGAGTGACGAGCCTTTTCGAAAAACTTATTGTGCTCAGTACTTTGAATGTTGCTGTCCAATCTTAAGGATATTTTTCCAGCAATTGCTTGAGCAAGATCATTCATAAGATCATGCATCACAAATTTTGATTCACTTCCACTTGAACATTGGAAAAATGACCTTGATAGAAGCTCATTAAAACACTCGTAACCTAACTCTTCCATTGCCTTCTCCCTTTCCGATTGTTGCAAAAACCCCTCCGCCATCCATAACAAAACTAGCTCATTCGTGTCAAACTCGTAGTCTTTAGGAAATACAGAGCAATAGGCAAACAATTGCTTCAAATGGGAAGGAAGATGATTATAGCTCAATCTCAAAGCTGGAAGTATACCACAATTTTGTATATTCCATATATTGCTATTCATTATTTCCTTCCAATATTCTAGACTTAGATCAGTGCGCAAGAGACCTCCTAGTGTCTTTGCTGCCAGAGGCAAGCCTTTACAATTTCTCACAATCGCTTCTCCAATCTCTTTCAAACTTGGATGTGCATCAAAATCTCTTCGACCCAATGCATGTTGAGCTAATAGAGACAGGCATTCGTCATTCTCCAAAACCTTCAGTTGGTAAGCTGGAACAGAGCTCATGGTTGATGCAACACGTTCGTGGCGAGTTGTTACGATGATCTTACTTCCCGGTGCACCAGCCCGTAAAGGACCACAGAGCATATCCCAATCGGCATAGTTCTCATTCCAAACGTCATCCAAAACAAGAAGAAATCGTTGCTTGGAAAGTTTCTCCTTTAGACTCACTTGAAGCTTATCCAAGCTCTTTAATTCACGGCTATCTGTTGTCACAGACTCAAAAATCATTTTCGTAATCATGAATACATCAAAGTCTTCGGAGACACATACCCATGCTTTTACATCAAAGCAACCCGATACTTTGTCATCACTGTAAACAAGTTGGGCCAGTGTGGTTTTGCCAAGTCCACCCATGCCAACTATAGGAATTACAGAGAACACCTCGGAATCTGATTGTGGGTGGTTGGCTTCTTCATTGAGTAACATTTCTAGTATTACCCGTTTATCATTATCCCGACCAAAAACACGAGATTCCTCCACCAGGGAAGTGGTTAATCTGTTGGACCTCTTCCTGTCAGTACCTTCTTTCAAATCTAAACTGTTTTTCAGATTAAAAAGTTCTTCTAATCTGGTAGTGATCTCATCTATCTCAGACCTCATTTTGCGACCAAACATAAAGGAACGAGGAGTGAAGTTAGTACAGCAAGAGGGGATGATGAAGCTCATAATTACCTTATTAGTACTGGTGCTAGCTTGGTCAGTCCTTGGCGCCATGAGATTGAGCCTCAAAGCTTCGGTACAAAACTTGTCAAGTAGATCATCCAGATCGTAAGCCAAATCTGCTAGATCTTCAAGCCACAACTTCACATTAGCATCTGTAATTTGCTTCTCCTCTGCATCACTTAGAACTGCTTGAATTTTAATCAAAGTCCTCCGCCATTTGTGGAGCTGAGTGTGGATTCCCTCTTGACGAGCAAATCTGAGGAGATCACCAGAGGCCAATCTCTCGAACAACACAGTGATGAAAGCCGAAACAAAGATCTCTAACACAGGCATGGTAATACTTGTTTCCTTTCTCTGCTAATTAGTGGAAATTGATCGAGATGGAATTCCAGAAGAAGAGAGAGAGAACTGAGACACAATTCAAGGCAATAGACTTACTGTGACAAGTCAATGAGGGGTCCTTGTCTTGGTGGAATGGAACCTTTTTCTTTTTCTATCATAAACAGTCAAATAAACTCTGTTTAGACATACAATATAAATAGTTACAAACTCACTCTATCTTTTTTGTAAATAGAGATCTGTCTATGAGAAACATAGAGTGTGTTTGTAAGTATTTATATAAATTGTTTGTCACTCAAATATTACTCTTAGACATATGCTTTTACCAAATCCCTAAATTACTCACCTTTTGTTGACTCTCAATTTTTATTGACTAATGCAGCGTGGTCTATTAATCTGTACCATTAATTAATTCTAATTTAATTTGGAGTCCCATAACATTAGCCAATAGGAGAGAATGTTGAGCAAATGTGAGCAGTTTTAGGATGAGCAAAGGTGTATTCTTTATTCAAACATCTGGCCCTCTTTTTTTTTTTCTTTTTTTTTTTTAATGAAATCTCTTCCCACGTCATCCCAAATTCTGCCCACGTAAAATTACAATCTCTCCTCTATTAAAAACGTTACAAAATTGAATATCCCACGTGATATCACGCTGATACCCAATATTTACTCATTCCTAAGGGGTGAGTGCCCTTGCACTTTAAATATGTTTGTGACTCTTTTGGTGCAACCAGCAACAAACATATTGCCTATAGAAGGTCTAATTTTTTTTGTTTCAATAGTTAAATACATTTATCCCATGCGGTTAAAAAGTGAGATTTTTTTTTTTTGGTAATCAGGGGTGTCCGGGCCAGCTTGCGCGCGCCTCGACCAATCCACCGAGGCCCTGGAGTTGCTGAGTGAATTCCCTAGTGGTCACGGTCCCCATGACTCGAACACTAAACCTCCTGGGTAGTTACCTGGTTTATGGCAAGACATACACCCACCACACACACACACACACACCCCAATCCAACCTAACCCAACTCCAAAGCCCCACAATAGCCTAAAACAAAGCCCAATAAAGGCCACACATTCAGACTGACGAATAACTCCCCACTACGGAGAGAGAGGTCATAGCAATTGGGCTAGGCCCGCTTGGTCAAAAGTGGATAATTAATTCCTCTGGTTTGGACTTTTCTCAAAACTGATAAAAATTCTAAAGTTGGCCAAAAATTTTAACATTTAACCCCCTTTGTGAAATTAATTTTGGGGTCAATCCCTAAGTAAGAATAATGCTGCCATTTAACCCACTTATGTTGGACTATTTTTATCACTTACTCCCTTTGGGGAGCTAATTCTGTGGTTAACTGCTTATGTGAAGTTAATTTGTGCACATAAACTCTCCTATGTGAGGCTAATTTTAACAGTTAATTCACAGGTGAAGCTATTTTTAGAGAAATCTTAGTTGTTTCACTATAGTCCAAAATAACAAGGGGGTTAAATGCCCACTGTTGAACCAAATTATTTTGTGACTGTGAGTTACCCATAATTGGATCTTGAGTTATGCTCAACCAAGCATGACAAATTACTACATCTTGGCCTGCCGTAAATAACTTCCCCCGCCTTGTTGATTGTTGAGTGTCTTCCATTTTCTTGCAAAAAATTAGTGTACAATATTTTTGACCAAAAACAAATTGAGCACAATACAAATTGGGTGTAAAATGGGGCATATTTATAAACATATTGAGAGTTATAGCAGTTGAGTTCTACACCCAGCAGCCCATCCAACTTTTTTAAAAAAAAAAAGCACTTACAGCCGTTGGGTTCTACAGGCTACTGTCCAGCCAAATAATTTTTTTCAAACCCAAAATATGACCGTTGGGGATAGCAGCTTGTTTGACAGCTTCTATTTGGCCTGCTATATTTGAGATCTTGTTTGGCAATGCGATTTTTTGGCAGCTCTTTTAACATTGCATTTGAGCTCAATTATGCCAAATCCCATACCAAATATGGGATAACAGCTGCATTGGAGATGGTCTAACCACAAGGAGGTAAAATATAATTAATCCTTTTTTAAAGCAGATTCAAAAAGTAGCAACTACAAGTCTACAAGCTTACCCAAGTAAGATTAAACAATGAAAATGAGTACACAAATTTATGAGTCAAATTTCAAATCTTCCCAATCCAAAGATAAAGCACTAGAGAGACCGACAAAAGGGACTGCTACAAAGCTCTCCAACAATGAACAAATCTCACTAAGACACCAGATCTATCGACGAAAATAAAAAAATGGTGACGCTGAATTTGCATGAGTAGATCATCAGATCTAAAATGGCAACACCAGCCTTCTTAAAGAGGGGACAATAGCGACAAAGATGACCCTGGACCCAAGAAGAGAGATAGAAAAGTCTTAGGGATAGAAAATCAGTATTATGTTAGTTCAATAAAGACTCAGTTCTTGGGTGATTTCTAAGCCAGTCATGGACTCATATGTACAGTGGCGGAAGATGAAATCCACAAATGGGGGGCCATGATTGAATGAACGAGCATATACTGGTGGACCTATACGGGAGTTCGGGGGCAGCACCCACGAGGCAATTTTTTTTGGGTAAAAGTTTCAATGAAAAGCAATAAATTTTTTTTTTGATACTTACTTGGATCCAGACTGGATACACACCCCCCCCCCCCCCCCCACACACACACACACCTACACCTCGGTCCTAACCCAACCCCACAGCCCTACACTGACCCACAACAAAGCCCATCAAGCGTCACTCATTCCGACTGAAGAATAACTGGGGGGGGCAAGCAACTAGAATCCCCTATGTGGACTCGAACCCCCTCCCTCCCTATTGGAAATGGAGAGACTATGCCAATTGGACTACAGTTCAATCGGTAATGGAAAGCAATAATTGAGTATAAAAGAAACTAACCAACCAACCAATCAAGGGAGGAGCCAGGAATTATTCATTTATTTTATTATTATTATTATTATTATTTTTTTTTTTTTTGTGGGTGGGGGCTATGTGTTGAGGACCATTGCCCCTTTAAAAATAATTAGGGTCTGTTTCTACATATTTGATAATGAGAGAAAAAAATAATGAGATAAATATAAACTATTTGGTATAAAGTGTCAAATTGGGTTTAAAAACACTTAATTGAAATGGGAAAAACATGAAAATAGACATAATAAGATTTGATGCCAAATATTAGGGTGGTCTTGAGCTAGAATAACACATGATCTATTATGTATGGTCTCAAATATTAGGTGAGTTTGACTATAATTTGAATTTAGAACACTAATAATGAAAATAATAAGGTTTGGTATCTAATACTAAAGTGGGCTTGGGCTAACATACCACATAAATAATTATTATTAGGGTGAATTAGACTACATTTAAACTAAAATATCACATATACTAAAACATTTCTCAAATCGAGTGGACTGGACAATGTTTGGGCTAAATATCACGTGTAATGAATTTTTTTTTCCCCAAATTTTGGGGGGCTATTGCTCACCCCAACCCTTGCTTATCTCCGTCCTTGCAACCAATGTACGTGGGCTAAAACAATAGCAGAAGGAACAATGTCGATTAGTATGGGCCTCTTTATTAAGGAACTCAAATTGAGATCCATCTCAACAGCAAGCTAGCAAAACAGGGGTCTAATTCCTTTAGAGGACGGAACTAGCAGAAACAGAGCAGACCATAACTTTTCTAAAAGATCACCAAATTAAAAAAAAAATTAACTTTTCTAAATGGTTATAAAAATCTGATCAGGGACATTCCATATTCAAGCCTGGGCTTTTATGTTGGTTTAAAAAGTAACAAGATCTTGGGCCATTTTATGCTAGACACTTAGAGTCTCATGTACCTAAAAAGTGTTGGAATATTTTAATAAAAATATAATTTTTATTTAAATTCTTTTGGAGTTTTATACTCATTATTGAGTGTTTTATTACATTATTTTGTAACATTAGTTTAGTCATTATTTGATGAACTAATGAGGTTTATTAGTGGGTGTTATACACCGTTATATATGCACAAAAAGTTATTGGATTGGTTTATTAGCCCACATATTACACATGTGATTATTGGGGCTAGTTACCTTAATTAGTATGAGTTTTCCAACGGTCATATTCTTGAGCCTATAAATATAAAGCTTGTGGCATATTCTCTACACAACAATACAATATGGCTACAAGTCCATGTGATGGCATTCATGCTAATACACTACTTTTATTTTATAGAGATATATATTGTATTTTATATTTGGGCAAAGAAAGGTGTTGGGAGAAGTTTCGGTCTTCCCCAAATTGTGTAAATTAGGGATGATCACAGCCTAGAGCTGAGTTGTAGTATCCTGGAGGCGACGTGTTATTCTCTTACACCGGTGATTACTGTGAGAGGCGCGAATCGTCTTAAAGAGAGCGACCTAGTCCGCACTCAACCCAACTATGTGACTTTTTATGGTACGATATTCCAAGCGATGTCATACCATTTCGAGGTAACATTACGCGATTCGCGATTCGGTAAGAAACTCTATTTTTTTGTGTTATTTAATTATTATTTTATTTGAAGAATAATTGCGTTTTTGAAGTAAATCCCCAACAATTTAAAGACGATTCATCTCTTTTATTTTTCAATTGTCATCAATTGAATTTGATGTGTTTGTTGAAATATGCGAAGCGACAATTTGAGTGTAGTGACAAATTAATTATTGGAGTAAGTAAAAATGGATGATGGAGATCTCACAAATTAGAAGTATATGGTAAAAGATTTTATTTCCTTCTTGCGTTAACTCTCTCCATACTAGAGGTATGTTTTTTGCATTTTTGCTTTCGGGAGAGATACATGATACATATAGAGGAAGTAGTGGGGGTTTAATATATAAAAAAGTTTTTGTTCTCTTGAAAAAGAATAACTTGTTGATTTTATTTGAATATGGACAAATGTGCTTGAGAGAATTATTATTACTCATGTAGTTCTTAAAGAATTTCCTAAGAATGCTTGTTTAGCAATTTTAATTCATATATTTTGCTTTGCCACCATTGACTTAGCCGTAGTATACGTATGCAATTGTCTATATATACATGGGCTTCTCCAATTTATGTTTATTCATGAAAAAGTTAAGACTTGTGGAACATATTAATTTTATTGGGTGTTGCTAGATGTGAAATCCTCATTTTATGTTGTGATTGATTTGAATTTTTTAGTACATGGAATATTGGGTACTAAATATTTTATAGAGATATATATTATATTTTATATTTGGACAAAGAAAGGTGTTGGGAGAAGTTTCGGTCTTCCCCAAATTGTGTAGATTGGGAATGATCACAGCCTAGAGCTGGGTTGTAGTATCCTGGAGGCAACGTGTTATTCTCCTACACCGGTGATTACCGTGAGAGGCGCGAATCGTCTTAAAGAGAGCGACTTAGTCCGCACTCAACCCAACTATGTGGCTTTTTTGTGGTACGATATTCCAAGTGATGTCATACTATTTCAAGGTAACATTACGCGATTCGCGATTTGATAAGAAACTCTATTTTTTTGTGTTATTTAATTATTATTTTATTTGAAGAATAATTGCGTTTTGAAGGTAAATCCCCAACAAAAAAATAGCTACACAAATACATTTTATTTTTTTCTAATTTTCTAACCAATATCATCCGTTCTTGTGGTACCCAAAACAACCTCTTATGCTCCCTCGCGTAAGAAAAAGAAACCAACATCCACCTCAACGAAGTGTAGATTTCATACTCATTGCTAAATATTATAGGATTTTCTTTATCTTCAAAGGATATAAACAATAGCACCTAGCATACTACTCTACTCACTCTGTCCCATTTTATGTGTTCCTCTTTCTTTTTTGGTATATCTCAAAATTATTGTCTACTTTCCTAAATTAGTATATAAATTTTACTTAGTTTCCAAAATTACCCTTCCTTACAATCAATACTAAAACAAAAAAGAAAGTGCAATGATTATGGGCAATTGTAGAAAGTATGTGTAGATTCTTTTTGTCCCCTTAACTAGTTGGATTCCCAAAAAGGGACACATAAAATGAGACGGAGGGAGTATTTACCAGATTCTTGACTTTCCAATCAGCTTTGGGCTTCCTCATTTCAGAGAAATTGCAGACCAAGAAATGTGAGAGCTACTATTAAGAACAATCTAAAGAGCGAAGGAGAGAAACTAACTCTTTGCCGTTGTCTCATTGAATAGAGCTAACTTGAAGTCCATTTCAAAGAAAAGCCTCACGATTCCCTCACAAGTTATTTTTTAAATACATAAAATATCCACAATTTGTGGTGTTTGGCGTAACTTCTCGCATAGAAATCCATCCCTGGAATGGAATTTCTAAGATGGACTTTGCAAAATGGACTTATTTAAAGAAGTGTTTTGTTTGGTGAATGAGTGTTTTTTTTAAATAAAGTGCATCTAAATGTGCAATTACGTTTGGCGGCAACATATAAAATATATCTACTTACCAATATTACCCTTAACCTCACCAAATAATAGGGATTCGGCTAGGCTATGAAATTCAGGTATGCGATTTGGATAAGATGTCATTAATTATAAAACAAGGGATAAAATTGTAATTGTGTATACAAAGCTCCTAACTTATGGGGAAGTGCAAAAATCACATCAGCATTTTTTACTTCTCCAAATGGGCATTTTGGAGATGCACTTCTTGTTAAGAAGCCCATTCTCAAACCTCACCAAACGGATTTCACTTCTATAAATGGACTTCTTTCTTCCAAAAGTCCATTCTCAAATGTTTCCAAACACCCATCCTCAATAGCTTTCATCATTCTCATTAAAAACATGTGTCTTTCCTCCTATTTCGAACTTTAAAAACCTACGTGCAAAATAGGTACAAAAGAGAGATTTTCGACATATGAATGAATTTTTTGTGCTCCTCGTACAAATATAAATGGACTCATGGGAGTGTGAGTGTGTGTGTGTGTGTGTGTGTGTGAGAGAGAGAGAGAGAGAGAGAGAGAGAGAGAGAGAGAGAGAGAGATGTTGAACCAAAAGCATTATAGAAAAAAAAAAAAACATATATATATATATATATATTCACAGGATTTCGATTATGAAATTTGGGAGATCATGGGCAGATAAGTGATAACTCATTTTGTTCAACATGTATCCAAATTGTCAATTTAAAAGGGTAAGCGATTAAGATTTGATTTTTCATAGAGTGAAGATCGCATTTTAATGCATCTTTAAATATGTTTAAAATTAAGAGATTATAACAACTGCAATGGATGAAAATGCATTCTAAATTGCTTTTACTGCTGGAGTAAAAAATTCTTAACATTTGGACTTATTTATTTTTGCTTCAAAGTTTAAAAATGACAAGTGTATCCCTAACCAATCCCCCACCAACTTCCTTTTTGTATTTGTTTTTTCTTTATGATAGCACCTCTCAAGAGAAGACATATTGGGTTAATGGCAAAATCGTATAGTTATTGAAGCAAAGGAGCAGGAGAAAAGTCCCCAGAGTAAAGACATTGTGGGGAAGATTTAATTTGTGGTTGAATCTCAATGCAGAGACACACATAAAAATGTATATTAAAGTACACAAAATCAAGAAGAATATGATTCAATTGACGCTGAAATGCACAAGAAATCAAGAGGAACATGAACAATATTAAGGTTTCTGTAGCTACAACCTATGGTATTGCAGGAAAATATGCACAAAATAATGTATCACACTGATTCCGAACTCAATCTCTAACATTGGAGAGAGAGAGAGAGAGAGAGAGAGAGAGAGAGAGAGAGAGAGAGAGAGCAATCACAATCATTTGTTCATTTGTTTAAATCATCACCAATATGCTGAAGTAAAAACTTGTCTTGGTAATATCATTCCTAATCTTATCAATAGAAAGACAAACTCGGTTGCAATCGGACCATTCTTCAATCAATTGGGAGTAGAGTCAGTAGACGACTGTCACATATGGGTCGTCCTCTTCTATTTGCTCTGTAGCTTTGTTTGCGCTTACTCCAACTAGCTTTGGCCATTCAATTTGAGTCCTTCAAACACTAAAACAAGGTCTTTGATCAGTTGTGGATAAAACAAATGCATATGCGACTGACAAAAAAAACTTAATTCTTAAAACATAAATCTTAACAAACACTAAATGGAAACTAACATCCCAGGAGTCTAATCGTATTGGAATGAATAGAGCCTAAAAAAGAGTTGCCATTTTAACATCAAATTATCTTGAAACAGTCATTAACCAAAACTTTAAAACATAAAAAATGGAGAGAATTCAAGTCTTAAATACCACAAAATTTTGAGAGAATGTGACACATAATTCCCAGTGCATGTACAACTCTCACAAGAAGGGTAGTGTATCTACATTTTTCACCTCTTTGTTTTGTTATCAATCCAAAATAGAGATGCAAATCCACATTTTTATAGTTGTGACTGAGCATGTTGATTTCCGACATAAGACTCTTTCCAACACCCTTACCTATTGGATTCCAGTGAATAGGTTTTGATAAAGGCTTAATCCTTTCATTCATTGATCATGTATATATATATTTACAATGAGGAAAAGAAAAGGAAAGAAAATAAAGACAATAAATGAGAATAATATAGAAAAGGAATGGTCAACATGACCTAAAATAGACAGAATAAAAAACCCTAATTATTCCTTAATTCCAACACTCCCCCTCAAGCTGGGGCGAAGATATCGACAAGCCCAAGCTTGCGAAGAGAGGACTGAAGTAGACCAGGACCAACAGACTTAGTGAACATATCAGCAGTTTGGTCTCGTGAGGACACAAACATTGGGGTAATGACACCTGATTTCACTTTCTCACGAATAAAGTGAATATCGACTTCAATATGTTTGGTTCTCTCATGAAGGACAGAATCTGATGATAACATAATAGCAGACTTATTATCACAGAACAGCAACGATGATTCCTTCATAGGAAAACCCAATTCCTCAAGGAGAGAGCGAAGCCAGAGAATTTCACATGACCCCAGAGCCATGGCACGATACTCAGCTTCAGCGGAAGAACGCGAGACAACAGCCTGTTTCTTACTTTTCCAAGATATGAGATGATTACCATAAAAAATACACAACCCAGAAGTAGATAGTCTATCACTTTTTGAGCCCGCATAATCAGCATCTGTAAAACAGGAGAGACCTGACTGTGCTCCTGCTTTGAAGAACAAACCAAGACCAGGACAGGTCTTAAGATAGCGGAGAATATGATACACAGCATCCAAGTGAGAAGAGCGGGGTGAATGAATAAACTGGCTCACAACACTAACGGCAAAAGTTAGATCCGGTCTTGTATTCGTCAAATAGATGAGACGACCTACAAGACGCTGATATACCGAAGGATCCGGTAGCAGTTCACCTAACTCAGCAGACAATTTGAGGTTTGGATCCATAGGAGAGGATGCTGGTCTACACCCAAGCATACCTGTATCTTGAAGAAGGTCAAGAGCATACTTTCGCTGAGATAATGAGATACCCTGGTGAGACCGAGCTACTTCAATACCAAGAAAATACCTTAGAGACCCCAAATCCTTAACATCAAATGACGTCCCGAGATCACGCTTTACTAGAATAATACCTGAAGCATCATCACCTGTGATGATAATATCATCGACATATACTGAGAGAATAATACATTGTCCGTGGGAGTTGCGACGAATAAAACAAGTATGATCTGAATGGCAGCGGATAAAACCCATAGTAAGTACCACCTCACTGAAACGACTAAACCATGCGCGTGGAGACTGTTTCAAACCATAGAGAGACTTACGGAGACGACAGACTTTCCCAAAACACTCCCCCTGAGGGCGAAAACCAGGTGGGGGATCCATATAGATAGTCTCAGAGAGGTCGCCATTAAGGAATGCATTTTTAACATCCAGCTGATGAAGAGGCCAAGAATAGGACGTCGCAAGTGAAACTAGGAGACGAACAGTGGTTAACTTAGCCACAGGAGAAAAAGTAGCACCAAAATCCTTACCAGGAACTTGAGTAAAGCCCTTAGCAACAAGCCGGGCTTTATACTGATCAACAGTGCCATCTGGTAAATATTTAACAGTGAAGACGCACTTACAACCAATAGTACGCTCACCAGCAGGAAGAGCAACAAGATCCCACGTCTGATTGCCTTGAAGGGCACTCATTTCTACTCTCATGGCATCTACCCATTTAGGATTTTGAAGAGCCTCATGAACGGACCGAGGAATAGGAATGGAGTCAACTGTACTAATAAAAGAGCAAAAAACTGGTGACAGACCCTGATAAGAAATGTACTGGAAAATGGGATGATTAGTACTATGAGAAACAAGAAAGCGGGAAGGGGGGCGGCGAATACGGGTGGGGTAACGAGGGGAGGGAACAATATTAGGAACAATATCAGGAGATATATCAGAAACTAAAGGAGGAGAGGAGATACCTGATTCCGGAGAAGAAGCTGGCGGGGGAGCAGGAGCGTGCTGACGCCGAGAATAAACCTGTAATGGAGCACTGGAAACAACAGGTAGAGGAGACTCAAAAATAGGAACCGGACGAGGTTGGACAGAAATATCCTCCACCATGGGTTCTACAGACGCTGGAAGAGGGGAATAACCTGGATAAAAAGGAACAGTTTCGAGAAAGGTAACATCCAAAGAATTATAAAAATGGCGTGTGAGGGGATCATAGCAGCGATACCCTTTAGACATGGAGGAGTACCCTAGAAAAACACAACGAACTGCCTTATCATCAAGTTTGGTACGGGTAGGACTTTTATTTTGGACAAAACAGGCACAACCAAACACCCGAGGTACAATAGGAAATAGAGTACTACCAGGTTTAAGGACATGAAGAGGTGCCTTTCCAAGAAGGACACGGCTCGGGGTACGATTAATAAGATATGTAGCAGTGAGAACAGCCATATCCCAAAAGTATTTAGGTACACCCATACCACATAAGAGACATCTAACTACAGACATGATGTGGCGGTTCTTATGCTCCGCTACACCATTTTGTTCTGGCGTATAGGGACATGTAAGTTGTTGAAGTATACCATCTCTATTAAGGGCAGCCCTAAACTCATCAGTGATGTATTCCCGACCATTATCAGAGCGAATATTACGCACAACAGTATGATATTGAGTTTTAACCATTTGTAAAAAATTTCTAAAGTGAGAAAAAACTTCAGACTTTTTTTTCAAAAGATAAACCCAAGTACAACGGGTGTAATCATCAATAAATGTGACATAATATCTGTATTGGGACAAAGATGTGGTAGGTGAGGGACCCCATACATCAGAATGAATAAGATCGAAAGCACTAGGTGCTCGGTGCATGTGGGGTATGTAGGAAGTGCGTGTATGTTTTGACAATTCACAAACCACACACTTGAAATTATAATCTTTGCAAGCTTTATTTAATGGTGGAAATAACCAACACAAATACTGAAAATTGGCATGTCCTAAACGGGCATGCCACAAATCCAAAGTTTTAAGAGAAAAAACATAAGTATTCGAATCTGGTAATACAGAATTATTGGAAATAGAAGAAACAGTAGCTTGCAGCCTGGAAGAGGACACCCTGGTTGAAGGAGGATCACCAAAGTAGTAGAGGCCATCACGCTCATACCCCCTGCCAAAAATCTTCTTCGAAGTCAGGTCCTGCAGGTAGTAACCATGGGGTAAGAACACAACTGCACAATTATGATCTTTGGCTAATCGATTAACAGACAGAAGATTGTAAGCAAAATTAGGAATAAAATAAACGGACGAACGAGTAATATCAGGAGATAAATAGGTGTCACCCTGACTATGAACAGACACAGACGATCCATCAGCAATACGAACGGACTGATCAATGGATGTAAACGGAGAAACAAAGGAAGAGAGCTCACCAGTCATATGATTACTAGCGCCGGAGTCCAGAATCCAAGTAGGATGGATAGACTTGCCATAAAGAGCAGTAGGAGTACCGGTGGCAATAGCAGCTGTAGATCCGGGAGCAGAGGATGAGGTATTGCAAAGGCCCAAATGTGACTGCAGCTGGGCAATTTGGGACTGAAGCTCGGTATAATCTGGTGAAGGTGGAATCATTTCAGCAATAGCTCCAATACGAGGAGCACCCCTGCCACGACCAACACCGCGAGTCTTATTATATTGCTGCTTTAACTCAGGATGAAGGTCAAAACAACGATCAATAGTGTGACCAAGCACACGAAAGTGCTGGCAATATGGACGATTACCAGTGGGACGAGGACCTGAGGGAGCACCACTAGGAGGACGAGGTCCTGAAGTACCAAAAGGAGGGCGTGGACCCGAGCGAGCAGCAAAAGCCATATGATCAGAGACTGGAGGGGCAGGCACAGTCGGCGGTGCTAGAATGCGACGACGACGCTCGTCACCCTCAATAGTAGCAAAAGCCTCAAATAAAGAGGGCATAGGAATAGCATTTAGAATCTGGGTACGCAAGGCCTCGAACTCGGGTTTTAGGCCCATAAAAAATTGATAGGTATGCCGACGATCGAGATGTTTGACCTCAACATCACCGTCATTAGGGAAATCACTGATGGGTTCATATTGGGCTAACTCCTCCTACCGGGTCTGCAAATAACTAAAGAAGTCGGAAACAGAATGACCCAGAGCAGCCTGAGAGGCATGGGAGATGTCCTGGTAAAGCTCAAAGACACGCGAATCAGAATGGGCATGGGCATACATCTTCTGTAAAGCAGTCCAAAGCCCATGGACGGTATTATGATACATAAACATATGATATATCGGCTCCTCCATTGAATTAAACATCCACCCCAAAATAATACAGTTGTCAGAAAACCACTCATCATACTTCACATCAGTTTCTGCGGGTTTGGGTTCTTTACCGAGTAACCAACCAATTTTCCGTTTGCCTCCAAGATAGAGACGAATGGAATTGGACCAAGAGTGAAAATTTTTCCCATTCAATACAACACTAGTAACCCGATGAGCGGGAATGATAGTAGTAGTGGTGACGGACTTTGAATGATCACTCATGAAGGTAGTGACTAAAAAAAACTTCAAGTAGAAAGAGATGGAGGAACCTGATAGCCGGTAGACAGCGGCAAACAAGACAAGGGTAACCAGAGACACGGTTACCCGACAAGAAGACAGAGAGCACTGAAGGCTCCTCTTACATCAAAGAGCCCACGGGGGCAGACGGGCAGCCGGACAGGCTGCGGAGAGGCCTGGAGTGGCCTGGTGGTGCGCCGGAGAGGCGCTGGGAGAAGAGGGTGGTGCGCCGAGAGGGTGAGGGTGGGGGCTGGTCTCGGCAAGAGGGAAGGAGGGCAGGGAGGGGTCGCCGCTGGGGATGAAGGTAGTGGCAAGTGTGTAGGGTTGTAGTCGGGTAGTGGGTGGTGGCAGAGGTGGTGGCTGGTACAGTAGTGGCTCTAATACCAAATAGGTTTTGATAAAGGCTTAATCCTTTCATTCATTGATCATGTATATATATATTTACAATGAGGAAAAGAAAAGGAAAGAAAATAAAGACAATAAATGAGAATAATATAGAAAAGGAATGGTCAACATGACCTAAAATAGACAGAATAAAAAACCCTAATTATTCCTTAATTCCAACACAGTGTAATAAGACTATCCGACACATCTTTCAGCGGCCCTTAAACCTTTTTTTGCAATAACCTTAAATCTCAATCCTGCAGAAATAAATAAAATTCAAATTAATAAATTACAAATTAATATCATCCCATTGAGTAGTGATGTAAAAAAGAAAAATTGCACAAATCATAAAGTTGACAGTTCTTGCTGAGTGTTATGGACCACCAGGAAAATCTAAAACCAGGACAGATTGCTTGATAGATTGTCAAGCAAATGCCATTGGAAATTGGCAGTGATACTCTGATATGGTTTGATAATTTACTCTCGGACTTGGAGGGAAGATTGTCCAAGAGGCTAATACATAAAAACAAAGTGAACACGAAGGAATTGCTTAAATGGGACTTGACTACAAACCATGAATGTGATCTTTTGCAACCAAGAGGCTGGAAGCAGAAATCACTTGTTTTTCGAGCCTAGCAAAACATAACTTGGAGTGAGAGGAATACAAGAATCTTTGATCATAAGGCAAAAACAGAGGATATGCTTCTGCAGGATAGGGTGACTGTTAGTCAAGGTAAAAGCTAACACTTGACAGAGGACAAAAAGTCTAACCAGAAACGGGAGACAAGTATGCAATTGGGACTACTCTGTGCGTTGGTTTGGATGGGGTTGTCTAAGTTGTGCTCCTTTGTAAATTCGGGGGTATTTTACTTTGCTTTTGTTCATTCTTTCCAGTTTCCAGTTTTTTTCTCCTAAATTCTGAAAACGGAAACTAGTTTTTGTTTTCTTTTTGTAAAAATGAAATGTCAAAACTAAAAACCACTTTTCCTTGTTTTTGTTTTCGGCCCAAATCGAGTGTCGTTTTCTCTCGAAAAAAGAAGAAGGAGAAGAAAAAACGGAAACTATTACCAAACACAGTATCAGCTTTCCCTGGTGGAAAATCACTTTTTTTTTTTGGTTTTCTTCCCCAATTCCATTGTCGTTTTACAAAAAAGAAAAGAAATCAAACAGAGAAAGTAAAAGGGAAATGATTACCAAACACGTACCAAACAGGCCCTTACTTTACCAAAGAAACAAAGAAAAATCGCAGTATCTGATGGTAATACTGAGATTTTCCAATTTCTATCTGACTGCATTAAGTTCAAAACTTAGGATTTGAAAAAAAAGGAGAGATACAAAATAGCAGTTTGTTAACATAACCTTTACCGGGTTATTTGGAAAGAAACTCTCTGCATGAGATATTGCTGATTCTTCAATGCCATTTTGTCTAAGCATATGTTGTGTTCCTGAAAGAAAACGCATAAAAAGAAGTAGTGAAATTGCAATTTACAAATGAAAACCCAGCATCTTCAGCCCTAAAAAAAAATAAGAACAAAAAAAAAAAACAAAACCAAAAAATTTGCTCATTCAAAACTTAATAGTTCCATTACTAAGGACTTTGTTCATTACGCTGTCAATTGATTCATCCACTTTCTCACAATGTGCAGAAAAATGTTGCAAGCAAGTACATTTGGTAAGCATTGGTCTTAATATCCTAATATCTGAATTCGAATTTTCGATATCTTAGACATAGGGCCTGGTTGTCTCTCGTGAAATTAGATCCTGAATGAATTGCTTTACTATGGACCCAATTCTTATACATGCTGTCTGATGAATGAAGCCACCAGAAACAATCAGGACTAAACGAGAGAGAGAGAGAGAGAGAGAGAGAGAGAGAGAGAGAGAGATTATAGCTAACATTTCCAATATGAAGCAAAAGTTGTGGCTGAAGGAACACATTGGAGCAAGTTTATGTCGTCAAAAGAAAGAAACACTACAAAATCAAAGTACTCCATGTTTTTTTTTTCTTCTTCTAGAAGTGTGTTTTAGGAAATAGAGAGTGGTTTAGGAAGAATACTTCAACAAAAAAGAGAGTATTTCTCAAATAGGTGGAAATGCTTGGGTACATTTCCATAGCTGCAGCTCTTAATGTAAATTGGTCTTAGTCACTATTTAGTTACACACAACCAATCTGAACCCTTAACATAGGTATGCTTTTACTTACCAAAAAAAATAAAATAAAATGATTTTGCAAACCTGTTCTAAACATGGAAAAAGCACATCAGAAATCTCGAAAACATTTTAACAAGAGAGATAATGCTGTAATAGCATACACATTTTTAATTCAGAATTTAAAGTGAAGAGTTCATTTTTGTTGCACTATTGAACAATAATGGTTCAACTTCAGCCTCAATACAATTTCTAGTGCTCTCTCAAATGATAAAAGAGACAACAGACGTGGCACTTACGATGGACTTAGATATAAGAAGTTTAGATGATTAAGAAGGTTTAGTTGAAGGACTAGATACTAACTACATTCCAACTTCAAGTAATTTTATTTCATTGCAAAAGAAATGAAAAATTCAATTTCAGATCTGAAAGTTATCAAACCTAAATTAGATCGCAATATGAAGAAACTTGGTTTTAAAAGTATATTTTACTTCAATTTAAAGGGATTATTAGTATTTTTTTCCATAAATCTCAAGGTATTTTTATTTGAAAGTTCAGTTCAATAGGTACATTCAGAGGCAAACTTTTTTTTGTTTTGTTTTGTTTTTTTGTTTTTTTTTTTCCAAAGGGGCCTCTCTCTCTCTCTCTCTCTCTCTCTCCAGTAACGGAAAAATATTTACCAATAGGAGCAATTTTAGAAAAGAAAAAAAAAGAAGCAGTGTTAAATCCGAAGGAGGATGTTCATCCTACCCTTAAGAGGACATAGGCCCATTCCCCCATCCAAGTGGTGTGTGTTCGATTCCTCCATCCCCCAATATCTCCAAAAAAAAAAAAAAACGCGGAGGCAGAATGCAGGGAAGAGAGAGAAAACACAAAATTGAACCATGTTGTAGTCTCTAAAATTTCTTACGAGAAAAAATCAACTTGGATGGAAAAAATAGTACAAAACCATAATTTTCTTTTTCCTTTTCTTTTTTTTTTTTCCCTCCAAAGAGAGAGAGAGAGAGAGAGAGAGAGAGAGAGAGAGATTTGTGATTGCTAGCTTGACCATACCTGGATAGAATATACTTGAACAAAAAAGAGAGTATTTAGAAAGAGTTGAAATGCTTGGGTACATTTCCACAGCTGCAGCTCTTAATGTAAATTGGTGTTAAAAGACATTATTTAGTAACACAACCAATTTGAACCCTTACCCAAAAAAAAAGGGAATGATTTTGCAAAACATGTTCTAAACCTAGAAAAAGTACATTAGAAATCTCGAAAATATTTCAGTAATAGAGATACTACTGTAATAGCGTATATACATTCTACATTCAGAGGATTCCATTGAATTTAATGTGAAGAGTTCATTTTTGTTGCATTATTGAACAATAATGGTTCAACTTCAGGTTCAATACTTCTTCTAGTTCTCTCAAATCATAAAAGAGACAACAGACATGGCACTTACGATGGACTTGGATAATAACATATGATAAGAACTATTGATGTTTAAGAAGGTTAATGTAATATTTCAGAAATTTTAATTAAGGGTAATGGAGTAATTTTGCTTTTCCTGTTGTGGACCATTAGTATATTTGACTGTATTTTTTTTTTAATTTCCAGAGATGACTAAATTAATTTATTTTACGTTTCATGTGCTTTAAAATTTATTTTATGTGCCTGTGGATGTGTTCATTTAATTTTGGGGTTACACTGTTGGGTCAGACTGTCCATTGGAGTACCAAACATTTCATTTTTTGGAACAAACTAGAGAGTGGACCCCACCCCACTCCCTATAGCCGGCCAACTCTCCCCCTTCCCTCATTACTCACGTTTCATTCACTCCCTCCCATTCTCTTCTCTTCTTCTCTTTCAAGCTTCAAGAGCCAAGAACCTTCAAAGATCTTCATCCCTCCTCCATCTCTAACTTCAAGATTTCAAGGGATTGTCAAGAACTTCATTATCTAGCATCTCTAATCATCCTAGAGCTTGGAATCATCATTTGGTAAGCTTTCTAGAAAACCCCCAAATTCTAGGGTTTCACTAGATTTCGAAATTTTGGATTTTTATTGAACTTCTCTTCTCTTTTATAGCTTCCTTGGAGTATATAGAGTTCCTCTTTCATATCCTAACCATTTCTATGGAGGATTTCTAATGTGGGTAAGTTTTCCCAATGTAGACACCCCATTTTGTTGGCTATCAGATTTAGGAGACCCATAGCTTGGTGGTTCACAATGATCAAAAAAGGACTCAAAAGGACTCCTGGAAGTTGGTTCTATTTCTCAAAATGCTCAGAATGACCAAAATGCCCCTGAAAGCCATAAAACTCCCAGATTTGGTCCCAAAGTTCTGGAAACATGCTACGTCGTAAGAAAAGCAATAAAATGAGTTTTTAAGTAAAATCAGATAAAATCGTCAGCTCCGAGAGACCCCCGGAAGTCCCGGAAGTTCCCGAAAAGTCCCCGTTGACCGGTTTGACCAAGGTTTGACCAGAGTTTGACCAAGTTTGACCAAGTTTGACCAAAATCGTCCGAATTTACCAGAATATTTTTAAATCATGAGAAAAGTGTTAAAACAAGTTCCAAAAAAAAATCGAGCGAAAACATCAGCTCCCAGGAACTCCCGGAGGTTTCCAGAACTTCCCGGGAATCCAAGGTTTGACCAGTTTGACCAGAATTTGACTTTGGGACCGGGGCACCAAAACAATTTTCAAACATTTTTTGTGGATACTAGAGGTCAATAGCTTTCCAACGGTATATCGCACATAATTTCTGGATTTAAAACGAATTTATTATGAATTTCCAAAGGCGAAAAAGGCGATCAAATCGGCTTTTATCGCAAATACCGCAAAACTTTTCAAAGTGACCTATCCCCAAACTATTTTTTATGTAAAGTAGACTCCAATACCTTTCCAACGGTATATCACAACCTCAGTTTGGAGTTCATATGCATTTTCAGTGAATTTCGGACGAAATAGGGCCTTTTCGCGAATACCGGAACCTCAGGGGGCCTAAACAGCATTATCTGGACGAAGGGAGGAGCAGTGCCGCCGCGGCACTAGCTCACTGCCGCTCCGGCACTCCCCTCCAGAACAGTGTATTTTTGTAATTAGTTTTGTGGTCCCATTTTGATTAATTAAAAGCCAAAACGACATAGTTTTATGATTTCAGATGTTTGGAGCCAATGGGAATACTTTCTAAATCCCAAAACCACCCCAAGTTGGCCTATATAAACACCTCATTACTCTACATTTGAGGGGTGTGAATGAAAGTTTAGGAAAAGTTTGGGAGAGAAAGTTGTAGAGATAAGGTTAGAATAGAGAGAAAGAAGCTTCCTTCTTTGATTTTTCAAAACAAAAGTGAGTTCTAAACTTTGTTTTTACTTCATTACTCCCATTTACTTCAACATTCAATACTCCCAACCACCATTTTAGTGAGCATTTAAGGGAGTGGAAGCTTCTTCCATGTCTAGTGTCATTACATATGAGTGAAACACCAATCTACAAGTCTCATGCTTCATGAATATCATCTATTGATCATCATCTACTTGCTTGTTTATTTATTGTTCATCTCTTCTTATCCCATTTCTTTTTTTATTTTATTTTCTTTATTTACTTACTAGTTCATCATCATCTAAGTGATGACATGAAGTTTGGGGTGAGTGAATCCTTATGGATAGTAGCTCTTGACCTCAAAAACATGTTTGATAGATGATGATCATAACCTCAATACTTCCAAGGTATTCTTGAAATGTATTGAAGTTATGTTCAAAATAAAAATAAATCTCTCCAACAATCTTGGAGGTTCTTGATGACGAGTTTGATGTTGGCATTTTAAGTGGCTATAATCCTTATTGAGTATTAAAAATATGCTTTCAAAACATCTATTTCAAAACCCCTCTCAATCCCTTTCATTTTGGTTTCAAGAAACAAAACCTTGTTTTCTCCAAAATCTTCAACATAATGAGTCAAAACAGTGAGTGAGCTGAGTTCAACGATTTTCTCTAGGACTCAATACTCAACATATGGATGCAAGGCCACTTGTAAAGTCTTCCTAACTCATTGGAGAACACCCATGATTTTTGGTTTGACTTGGAAGTACTTGAAAATGGTCCATTTGGACCCAAACATTCCTTCCAGACATTCTGTTTTTGCTGTCACAGCAGCTAGGTCAACTTCTAACTTCTTTTGCAGAAAACTTTTCCAAAAGGGGTGGTCCTAACTTATTTTTACCTTAAACTTCAATGTCTTAGGGAACTTTCTGTATAAAATGGGCATCTAGCTCATTAGTTTTCATTTTCGAATATTTTTCAACATTTCAGTCGACAGTACGGACTCTGTTTCTGAGTGACCTTCATTGTTTATATGATTTCTCCCATTCTGTGATAGTTATTAAAGATTGGATTTTTGGGTAGTGTTCTAGACACAATAAGGAAGATCGCCATAAAAAAATCATGCATTGAAAACATTTCTAACCCCTCTTTTCAATTTCCACAAGATCATGCTACTGTTCTGTCCACTATTCACAGCAAGCACACCTCAACTTTCATTCTTTGATTTGATGCTTATATGCATTCTAAATTAGTTCATATCTTAGGGAGTAGTTCATACTACATTTGTACATATCCCATATTGATTTCATTCATTCATTCATACACATTTTAGACTTCTAAGTCATTCTAGAAATCCATGTACACAAAACACACTACAACCTTTGCACATTTTAGATACATACATTGCATTCATGCAAGATTTGGGGTTTTTGTAACTCTTAATCTAAGAAGATTATAAGGAATGATCACGATCACACGTTCATGCTTACCCTCGATCTAATCATCTTTTCTCATCCGTCCCGGGGATTGAGAGATCTTCTTTTCTCAAAGAATAACATGCATCATGCTAGCTTGTTAAGCACATTTTGAGTTCTTTGTTTATTTGTTTCAAGAACAATTCATGTCCCCTTTAGATTAAGGAAACTTAATTACTTGATACATGATTAGACGATTTTTCCTAGGTTTATTTGTGTGATTTTTCACTTTACATTGCATGATATTTGACTTAGATCTTATGAATGATATTTTATCTTTAGATCTTCCATTTTCAAGTTTCTTATGTGATGTAATATACTATCATAAGTATTAATTGACGAATCATACATAGTACAAGACGATTATTTGGATGCTAATTGAGGCCCGTTGAGAGACGGGGCGAGTTGAGGGTGTTTTAGTCGCGACAAAGGCTCCTTCCTCTCTTGTACCAAAACCCCGAACCAAGTTCTTTGGTTATGAAGGGCCAGTGCCCTTATCCGCTTGGGTGAGTCAAAATTAGGTTTCTTGGTTCCTTAAAAACCAAGTGGCGACTCTGTATCTGTTTTCAACAGACCTATTTTCTTCCTTTGATCCAAAATCAAACAAGTGTTCAAAAACAAACTAAAACAAAGAGGTGGAAGCCCGGTATCCACAATCTGGCGACTCTGCTGGGGATTTTTATTTTAAAACAAAATAATACAGAGGTTTGACTCATAAGAAAGCATCCTTAAAATCATCTTTTTACTGTGTTTGGTTCACCGCATTGTACTTCTGCATTTCCCCTCCCGACTGTGTCTGAAACGCGGCGCTGACATTGTTCAGGTCTTGCTGTGCCAGGGCACAAGTCACCGTTGATACTGTACCTTCCATGGTATATCAAAAAGAGTAAAAACCTCTGTATTGTCTCCCTGACGGTATATTGGAACTCTCGTCAACGGACCCTCTTTGACTAAACCCAACCTTTGCATATAGATTCCTGTAGAACCTTTCATAGGACTGTTCATTTATCTTTTCAGATAGGACAATATGATATAACTGCTGTATGCCCTGACGGGATTACCTACGCGGTGTAGATGCTTATGTGGCATAGAATAGAACCTCGTTCTTATGATTCCTAAGGCAATCACTCACATGTGATCACATTGAGTTGACCTGCCTAGGCACCATGACAAGGATGTCTGCTCCATGCTCACAAAGATATACACCGCAAACCTTGTTTATCGGTCCAAAGACATAGGAGTATGAAAAGCTGCTAGAAAGAAAAATCACTATCACCGTACTAATCCGTTTCTCCCAGAAACTCTGCCCAGATATCCCAGATATAACCGTACTAAAAATTCTGCCCAGATATCCCAGATATAACCGTACTAATCCATTTCTCCCAGAAACTCTGCCCATATATCCCAGATATAATCGTACTAACCCATTTCTCCCAGAAACTCTGCCCAGATATCCCAGATACAACCGTACTAATCCATTTCTTCCAGAAACTCTGCCCAGATATCCCAGATATAACCGTACTAACCCATTTCTCTCCGAAACTCTGCCCAGATATCCCGGATATAACCGTACTAACCCGTTTCTCCCAGAAACTCTGCCCAGATATCCCAGATATAACCGTACTAACCCATTTCTCCCCGAAACTCTGCCCAGATATCCCGGATATAACTGTACTAACCCATTTCTCCCCGAAACTCCGCCCAGATATCCCAGATATAATCCGTTTCTCCCAGAAACTCTGTTCAAATCAACCGAAAAATGTCCAGTCCCTCCTAGAAGCATTCATAAAAACCTGGAAACCCCTTTTACTCCCTGGCGATCGTACTGGAAAGCAAGGTTGGCACACTCAATATGAATAGGACCTTATTTGCTTAACTGCTATCTGTTAGAAATAGGGGCATCATATAGGTTAGGGCTTACATCCGCATGCTTGTCTCCCATGCATACACCATTCCCATATCTCTGCACGCACTGTCTCGAGTCAGTCCACATCACTGTCTTTGTCTGTCTAAAGTCATCACTGTCAGGATCTGATACACCCCTATCTCTCAAAATCTGTCAGGTCAGTATAGATTCCCAAGGTCGGCAGCCGGAATCCTCGTCGTGGACCAGGAGTTCAGATAATCGTCAGGTCAGAATCAGTCCGACAGCCTACTTCAGCATGAATAAAGAAGAGTTGGAAAACAAGGTGACTGAGCTAGGAGAAACCATAAGCCAGCAGTCCGACAGCCTAGCCCAAGTCCTGAAATTCATGGAAGAGCTGAAGCAGCAGCAGCCACAACCTCTGCCCGGGTTTCCACCACCAGGGTTTAAACCACCCCCGCATGGGAATAATGGGGAGGAAGACTGGTTTCAAGGGGTCCCACCGCTTGCGTACGAGAAGAAGCTCTAAGAGAAGATGATAAGGTTGACAAGCTAGAGAGCGTACTGAGGAAAAGCAAAGGGGTCGATGACTACATGCTAGACCTGGAAGGCCTTTTTGAGCCTGTCAAGTTGAAACTGCCAGAAAACTTTAAAATGCCTACCATCGACCGTTTTGACGGAACTGGGAACCCAAAAAGTCACGTGAAGCTGTGTATGAGCATCTTCCAGTCCATGGGTTGTACCCACGAGCACATTGCAATGCTGTTTTCGCAAACTCTGGCAAAATCTGCACTATCATGGTTCCTAACCTTGGAAGCCTCCAAAACCCGGGCCTGGGAAGATATCGTTCGAGTTTTTGTCGATCATTACTCCTACAACCAAGAGCTGGATGTCACTATCAGGGATTTGGAAACGACCCGGCAGAACAACAATGAATCCTTCGCTGCGTTTCTGAGCAGGTGGAGGAACAAGGTAGCCCAAATGACCCGCCGGCCGATTGAGAAAGAACAAGTGAGAATGTTAATCCAGAATCTGCAGCCGCTCTACCACGAGAAATTATTCTACCAGTCCATCTCCACCTTTGAAGAGTTGTTTGAAGTCGGAACCCGAATTGAAGATGACATCAGGGAAGGAAAGATCAAAAAGGAAGACCCTCCGAGTCAGCCAAGAAGGCCTAACTACTCCCGGAATCCCCCGGATGTCAACGCCCTTAGCAGCCAACCCATGGCGTACCCTCCTAGGCCCTACCAACCCTCCAACCAGGAAAATTCCCGCAATCGCCCTTTCCAGAAAAAGCTCCCTCGTAACTTCGCCAAGTTAGAAATCTCTCTCTCCTCAGCCTTAGACCGCCTCCTAAAAAATGGCCATCTCCAACTACTCCAGCCTCGAAATACCCCGCCCCCGCCTAACTGCGATATGTCCAAGCGATGTACTTACCACCAAGCCCCCGGCCATAACACCGATGATTGCATGCGCCTCCGCCATGATATCCAAGACCTCATCGACCAGAATATCATCGAACCACCTCCGAAGCAGCCCCATATCACCCAAAATCCTCTACCTAACCACCAAAGTGTCAGCCTCATCGATTCCAACCCTATATCCTTCAACCCTGCTGCCTATATCACCCCCTTAGGACAGCCCTTACCCCTCATTGACATCCCGGGCTCTGTGGAAATTCACCTGATTGAAGGAGAGAGTGACGAGTGGCAGCAACAGCTAGACGATGAGCAAGACTTGTTCTTTCTGGAAGAGCATGACCTGGGGGTGGTAAACCTCAAATGGTATGATCCCGACAAAGAAAGTGACGCTTCCATCTGGGATGAGCCGAAAAAGCCATTTGTGGGGACGGATTGTGATTGGTTCAAGAAAGATGGGACTGTAGATGGACCCACTCCTGCCGAGATTGATCATCTAACCAGGTCAGGCCGTCATTATCAGCCTCCACAGCCTGCCACCGATACAACCGAGAAAGGTCCAGTCAAAGACAAGGGGAAGGGTAAGATGGATGAGATCATCGAAGAAGATAATGAGTTGATAAAGCAGCTGAAGAAAACCCAAGCACATCTCTCGATGTGGGATATCATGGTGACATCCTACAAGCATAGGCAAGCCGTGTTGAATGCCTTGGCTGGGATCGAAGTTCCTATCGACGTCGCACCGGAGGACATGATAGCTTTCTTGGGCGCACTTACCCCCGACCCGATCATTACATTTTCTGACGAGGACTTGCCACCGGAAGGATCCGCACATAACAAAGCATTATACGTCACTGTCGAATGTAAGGGGCAGCAGGTACCGTTTTGTCTGGTCGATACAGGTTCTGCCTTAAATGTTTGTGCCCTAAGAACTGCCACTGCTTTGGGGGTCAATATCCTTGACATCACGCCATCCGTGCAATCCGTAAGGGCCTATGATAACACCAGGAGAAATGTTATGGGGACTGTCTCTCTACAAATCCGGGTAGGATCTTTGGTAAGCACCAAGATTTTTCAAGTCATGGACATACCTGCCTCATTCAACTTGTTGATCGGAAGGCCCTAGTTACACGCCAACAAAGCCGTATCGTCCACTGTGCATCAAATGATCAAGTACATTCATGAGAAGGAAGTGAAGATCATCCTTGGTAATAGTTGGGGTAATGAAGCTTTCCCAAATTATGCTCCCATTTTTGAAGTCCAAATACCTGAGCTAGAAGAAGGAGAAATCGGAGGATTCTTCATGGAAGAAGTCCACATGATCAATAAAGAAGATCGATTCCCTGAGGTCCACTCTGCAGTTGTCAACATCGTCCGCAAAATGAACTACTTCCCTGGAATGGGACTAGGCCGACGCCAGCAAGGAATTCGTGAGTTTCCCCAGATCAAAGGACAACAAGGAACTTTCGGGTTGGGGTACAAGCCCACTGAAGAAGACGTCGAGCTACAGAGGCCATGGAAGAAAAGGGTGAAGGGTCTCCCACCATTCCGCAAGACTTTGAATGGACAATTCATAAAATAAGGGGATGATTTCCCTTACTTCGGGTTCCCCGAACCCTGGATCCATCAAACCACTGGGAAGAGGCACCCCGGGCTTGAAATCTTCGCTGACTGCGAAAGACCCCCGTATCAAGATCCGTTCTTCCCCGAAGAAATTGAGAAAACCCCGGAGGAAGATTGGTTAAAATACCTGGACAATGAAGCCATCGAGAAGCTGTGGGAGGAATCCGCTGAGGAGAAGGAAGAAAAGAGGGCCAAGAGCCAAGATGATCAGATCAAGTCAACTGAGGAGGGTCTGAGCAACCAGGCTGTAGAGTCATCTGTCTGTGTCTCCCTATCCCCTGTTCCCCCAGAGTCTGTACTGCCAATTATCGAGTCTGTACCAGAGTCGGCTGCCGTAAGCCCACCACTGTCCAATGTAGTCACTTTACCTGTCACGAATGAAATAAAAGACAATTTTGCTTACTCCTCTGTGTCTGACACTTGTGAATGCATAGATCCCTCCGAGGATCTTCCAATCGAACTTAAGCAATTAATTGAAAAATCACCTGCTTATGAAATAATCGAGGATACTTTATCAGTTAACCTAGGTGAAATAGATAACCCCCAAATTGTGCAAATTGGCTCAACTCTTAATAAAGATGAAAAAGAAAAATTAACCCTCTTGCTAAAAGAATTCAAAGATGTTTTTGCTTGGTCTTACGAAGACATTCCTGGGGTCGATCCCGACATTGTCCAACATCATATTCCCCTCCTCCCCAATTCTAAGCCTGTTAAGCAGAAACTGAGGCGCATGAGGCCAGAATGGGCACTCAAGGTTAAAGAAGAGGTAGAGAAGCAGTTCGAGGCAGGGTTCATCATCGTCACCGAATATCCAGAATGGGTTGCCAATATCGTGCCAGTCCCGAAGAAGGATGGAAAAGTTCGTGTGTGCGTCGACTTCCGTGATCTAAACAAAGCTAGTCCCAAGGATGACTTCCCGCTTTCCCACATTGATGTCTTGGTAGATAACACCGCAGGACATGAGCTACTGTCATTCATGGATGGTTTCTCAGGGTATAATCAGATTCTGATGGCGCCGGAAGATCGGGAAAAGACGACATTCACCACCCCTTGGGGAACCTACTGTTATAGAGTAATGCCTTTCGGACTCAAGAATGCGGGGGCAACCTACCAAAGAGCTGCCACTACTCTGCTGCATGATATGATTCACAAGGAGGTAGAAGTGTATGTAGATGACATGATCGTGAAGTCCAGGGACAGAGAAGGACACCTGGTAGCACTGGAAAAGTTTTTCGAAAGGTTGCGCAAATACAAGATGAGGTTGAATCCAAAGAAATGCACTTTCGGTGTGACCTCCGGTAAACTCCTGGGTTTTCTCATCACACAAAGGGGGATAGAGGTGGATCCCTCCAAGATCAAGGCAATCCTAGAAATGACACCACCACGGAATGAAAAAGAAGTAAGGGGGTTCCTCGGAAGAATCCAATTCATCAGCCGCTTCATTTCCAAGCTCACAACTACGTGCGATCCTCTGTTCCGGTTGTTGAGAAAAGGGGAGAAGTTCCAATGGGATGACCAATGCCAAGCCGCTTTCGACAAAATAAAAGCCTACCTTCAAAATCCACCTGTCCTCTCACCACCCGCTCCTCATAAGCCCTTATTCCTTTACCTATCCGTCTCTGAAAATGCCATGGGTTGCATGCTAGCCCAAGAAGGAGAAGAAAGCCACTCCGAAAAAGATATATATTACCTCAGCAAGAGGATGACTGGGTATGAGCTCAACTACTCCACCCTCGAAAAAATGTGTTGGGCCTTGGTTTGGTGCACTCGCCGACTAAGGCACTACATGCTAGCCTTTTCGGTTGTGCTCATATCCCGCATGGATCCTCTAAAATACCTCCTCGAAAAGCCCGCCCTGACCGGTCGTATATCCCGTTGGTTACTCCTACTATCCGAATTCGATATCAAGTATGTTACAAGCAAATCGGTAAAAGGGAGAACCGTAGCTGAGCATCTCGCAGAACATGCCGTTGACTCTGAAGAAAGTGGGGACTTTCCATTCCCGGACGAGAATATCATGGCAATCGAGGAAAAACAGTGGAAGTTGTACTTTGATGGAGCGGCCAACATGAAAGGATACGGAGTAGGAATGATCCTGGTATCACTAAGTGGGGACCATACTCTGTTAGCAGTCAAACTCAATTATAACTCCACCAACAACACTGCTGAATACGAAGCATGCATTCTAGGAATAGAAGCAGCCTTAGAGCTGAAAGTTCAGAAGTTGGATGTCTTTGGGGACTCAAACCTCATCATATCGCAAGCTAGAGGGGAATGGAAAGTAAAGGAAGAAAGGTTGAAGCCCTATCATGATCATCTCGACCAACTCAAGAGGTAGTTCAAGAACGTTACGTTCCTCTACTTGCCTAGGGAAGAGAACCAGCTAGCAGATTCATTGGCTACCTTAGCCTCCATGATCAAGATTCCTGTGGGAGTCAAGATGATGCCTTTGGTAATTGAGCAAAGGTACGAACCTTCGTTCAACATGATCGCCGTAATAGAGGAAGAAGAAAATGAAGCACCATGGTATCAGGATGTCTGGGATTTCATAGAAAAGGGGACGTACCCCCAAGAGTCTACAGAGAAAGACAAAAGGGCCATCCGAAGATTCGCAGCGCAATTCATCATTTGCGGTGGGAGATTGCTGAAGAAAGGATATAACGGTCACAACCTGACTTGCTTGTTCGGAAAGAGCTCCAAAACAATGATGGAGGAAATACACGAGGGGGTATGCGGTCCGCACATGAACGGTCACATGCTGGCCAAGAAGATCATAAGACAAGGGTACTACTAGACAACATTGGAGAAGGATTGTTACGAATACGTAAGAAAGTGTCACAAATGCCAGATCCACGCAAACATGATGCACGTACCGTCCTCTCTTCTATATAGCATGACCTCGCCTTGGCCATTCTCCACCTGGGGAATCGATATTATTGGTGAAATCATTCTGAAAGCCTCAAATGGAAATCGGTACATCCTGGTGGCCATAGACTACTTCACGAAATGGGTAGAAGATGCATCTTACACCAAGTTGGGGGCCAAGGAAGTGGCCAAATTCATCAAGAGAAATCTCATCTGCCGTTATGGAGTTCCCCATGAGATTATTTCGGATAACGGAAGTCATTTCAAGGCAGAAGTCAGGGATCTGTTCAAGGAATACAAAATCACTTATCACAAGTCATCTCCGTACAGACCATAGACTAATGGGGCAGTCGAAGCTGCAAATAAGAATGTCAAGGCCATACTGCAAAAATCAGCTGATACCTACAAACACTGGCATGAAAAGCTACCATTTGCACTTTGGGGATTCAGAACGTCGATAAGGACGTCCACGGGAGCAACTCCTTACTCGCTGGTATATGGGATGGAAGCAGTACTTTCGGTCGAGATAGAACTATCGTCTCTGCGCGTGATGGCAGAATGCGAAATTTTGGAATCAGATTGGTTTAGAGAAAGATACGAGGAATTGGCTCTCATAGATGAAAAGCGCATAGCGGCAGTTGACCATGTCCGAATCTATCAAAAGAGGATAGCCCGTGCTTTCAACAAAAGGGTTCGTCCAAGAAAGATTGTCAAGGGCGACCTTGTCCTTAAGGAATTGCGAGCTCCGATCTTTGATCCCCGTGGGAAGTTCAAACCTAAATGGGTAGGCCCTTACATCGTCAAGACCATTCTTTCCGGAGGAGCAACTTATCTCATGTACCTCGACGGTGTTGAATTCAAAGAACCAATCAACATGGATCGCCTCAAAAAGTACTATGCTTGACCATTCCCCAACCAATTTTTCTTCAAGCCTTGCCTTGAACTACGCTCGACCTGATTTTCACTCGGGGATACGTAGGCAACCACATCGGTTCGGTCGCTCCCCTACCAAAGTTACCATTTCTTTTAAGCCTTGCTTTGAACTACGCTTGACCTGATTCCCACTCGGGGATACGTAGGCAACCACAACGGTTCGGTCGCCCCACCTACCTAAAAATCAACCCGCTTCTTTCCAACTTTGGCCCGAACTACGTTGGACCTGATCCCCACTTGGGGGTACGTAGGCAGACTTTAAAAAAAAAAAGAAGGATGGCTCGCTAGGTCGAAAATCCGAAAGGACGCCTAGGCAAAAGTTAGAGTTAAATCCAAGGTGAGCAATAACAAAAGAGAGAAAATAGCTCGCCAGGCCGCCTCCTTGGTGCCTGGGCAAAAATTATGAGCGTGTGAGAGAATAAAGTCGCGGTCCTTACCATAACCCAAAAATCACCCTCCACACTAGGGGCAAACTTCGGCCACTCGCCTCGTTTGCCTGAACCTCTCCTAAATTAGGGGCAAACGTCGGTCATCTACCTCGTTTGCCTCACAACCATACATATCCCAAACTAGGGGCAAACTTCGGCCACCCGCCTCGTTTGCCTCTAATAACCCCAACATGCCCAAGCAAGTACCAAAAGCAACAACTAATTGAAATCTCGGTTACAAAATGTTTTTGGAAAGCCGGAATGCATAAAATGAGATTCCCAAAGTAACCAAGGTTCACCGATAAACAAACTCTGAATATTACATAAGCAGGAATAATCAAATAAAAGCCTTTCAAAAAAGCAAATCACGCATGTTCAAAGACGCTTAGAGGAATGAGCAGAACCAGTCAAGTCTAATTTTATCTTTGTGTCTTTTATTTCTTCAAAGGTCTTTAGAAGTAGGCTTTTACTCGGTCAGTCCAACCATCAATAAAAGCGGCAATAGTGGCAGCCCTAATCCTGGAAGCAAAGACCCTCTCAGTAAACCCCCGGGGAACCTCCTGAACCTGCCCATACTGTCTGGCCAAACGGCGAGGATGATAGAAAGAAGTCTCCCTCAGATCCATCAACCACACTCTCTGATGACCCCTGAGGCTCGTGGTAATAGCATAAAGGTCCCAATGCCCCACGATCCAGCGAATGTCCACTTCAGATAAAGCACCCATCATGTTAACCCAATCAGCAAAAGTGTAGTAAGGGTGAAGCACGGCTCGACGAAAGTAAACCGGTGGTATGCGACCCGTCCACAGTTGAAGGCGCTCTTATAACCGAGCCTGTAACACCAAAGGCGCCCCAGAGAGAAGAGGAGCCCCTTGGTTGAAGGCATTATCCAAACCATTCAAGGTTTCAGCTAGGACCATGGCCATGGGGTTCTTACCCGCCTTTAGCCCGAGGCACACATGCACCAAGTCAACGGAAGTACTCGAGAATAAGAAGTGCGAAGTCATGCACAGGATCAGAGCGGCCCCGCGGGTAGCATCGTACACACTGGGATTCTCAGGATTGGCGTACCGGGCAATAATATAAGCAATGTTGAGGACCTCACCTTGAATCAGCCGCGGGAAATAGTGATGGAACAATTCAGATATTCAGCCAAGCCTCGCGTAGGACTGAGGATATCGGTAAAAGGGAGAATCAAGTCGGAGTCAGAATCAAAGCCAAGAATAGCACAGAACTCCTCGAACAAAGGGCATATTTCCAGGTCATTGAAGTTGAAGACATTGTTCATCGGGTCCCAGTGGGCGATGGCAGCACGCAAGAACTCAGTATTCAGGGTCATCTGGCAAAGAGAGAATAGCTCGGTCAAGCCATAGTTGAAGAGGTTAATCCGCTCCACGCCATCCGTGATGTTCAGCCAAGCTGTGAGTTGAGCGGGATCATACAAAGCCATATTTTCGGTCGCGGCTCTAAGAAAATTCGAAATTTCGGCAGCACCTCCCTGTTTCACTGACTATCCCACCTGCAAGGCAAAAACACCCACTATCACAAAGCTGCCCATCGCAGTAACATTCAGCGATCACAGTGCACATATATCATCACATGACTACCGAACTAAAACAAGCACACAACTGTGCCACCAAACCGGAATATATCCGGCCTAGAAGGCAAAACATCATAATACTCTGTCAAAGGTTACAAACTGTTCCACACACTGTCCTACACTGTCCAAATATCATCAGTACAACCTAATCGAAAACATAAAAAGAAAAATAATAATTCCCACTTGGGAAGCCTCAGTCCTCCTCTTCTTCGTCTTCTGTCGGACCACCCGGAGTGTATGTCGGTGACGGCCTCCTCCTACCACCTCTGCATCTTGGACCAGTCCTCGATGAGCCAGCCCCACCTCCACGGTACTGCACACACAAATAAAATGAAGGCAATCAGTAAGGGAACAACAAAAAGTACAAAAACAGAGTCGAGTCAGAGATTTACCAAGGACGCCATCTGGTTGGCGGCAAATTGCCGCATACCGTCCATCTGTCAAGGGTAAAATCCAGGGTGAGGACCAAGGACCGTAAGCTAGCCTCCAAGGCGTGACCCTCCTCAGCGTAACTCCAAGGGACATTGAGGACGCCTGTTGGCTGAGTAGGGTACCCACACGTGACTCGCGGCACCTCCATCATTTGGGGAGTGCCATCAGCGCCTAGAACATTGACGGTCCAATCCCAAGGAGGGATAGGATCGGGTGCCAGAGGAGCCTGTCTCCTGTACATTTCGCGAAGCTGTAGGCACAAAAACAAGTTAGGGGAAGATAGGTCAAAAACATAAACAACTAATAAAGACAAAAATGTAAAAATAAATCACCTCCAGGAGTGGGAAGTTGGGCATCAGAGAGCGGCCACGGTAAGCCTCATAGCCAGTCTCAGAAAGGAAATGATCCCAAACGTCAGTGCCAGCCAAGGCCGCCAGCAGAGCATCACCAGAAAGATCACTAGCATCCATCGCAGGGGAATTCTGAGGGACGCGATACCTGGAACCACTAACCACCTGCCGAGACACCCGCTCGCCAAGGAACCACTGCCTGCAGTCGGTGCTCTCCATTAGAAGGCGGCAAGAGGTAAGAGATTTGACCGCTTGTATCTCCTCTGGGGCGGCATAGGCGACACCCTCCCAAGGCGTCCAATCAACACTAGAGGCCGTCAGCTCAGTTAAGAAGTTTCTGAGCAAAACAATTCGGTGGGCCCCACTCTTCACCCCGACAACGTCTCTCCGCCATCTCAAGCCTCGTGGGAACAGAGGCATAGGAGCCATACCATCCTCATCTTCGCCTGACTCGTCCGCAGGGGAGGGAGCCAACATCTTCAGGTATTCAAAACTCCAGAGCTGCACAGACAAAGGAGAAAGTCAGAACAAGTATAGAAGTCAGAAGAATAAAAATAAAAGAAGATGCAGTGCATACCTCCCAAGCTCGCCAAAATCCCCCAGTCGATTTAACGTCGCCCCGAGAGACCTCACCCATGTGCTTATAAAGATGGGCCAAGGCAGCACCACCCCAGTTGTAGGAGGGGATCTCATCAATAGTCGCCAGGCAAGAAAGGAATCTCAGGCTCACCCGGTCATTCCGCGTTGCAAAGATTGAGCAACCAAGGACATACAGAAGATACACCCTCAAGAGTTGGGAATTGTTCAGGTTATGATTCCCTCTGCCATAGGCCCGGTAAAGCCAGCCACAAGGAAACCAATGCCTCTCCAGGTTAGGGGGAACAGCCCCAATCAGCATCTCTACAGCCTCCGGGTCAATCTCATAGGAATAATCCAGAATCAGGCGCTTCCCGCCAACCCTCAAGCCCGTAATCATGGAGAAGTCAAAGGGCGTCATGGTCATCTTACCGAACGGCAGGTGGAAAGAATTGGTGGTGTCCCACCACCTCTCAGCCAGTGCATAGAAGTGAGCCAAATCATTGCTGCTTTTCAAAACCAAACGGACGAAGCCTCCGAACCCGGCATCGTCAACCATCCTCTTGACGGTAGGCGAGAGTTGAGTATACCATAAAAAAGCGTGGGCGAGGCTGCCATGGCCCTTCAACGTCACTTCCGGCACCTGCACACAACAAAAACAACAAAAAAATGCACAAAATCACTATTCACAACCCGAGAGCCAAAATCACGAAATCAACATTTGAGCACAAATCGGACTTCTAACGATCTCTAGGTGCACACTACGGCTCACAAAACTAGCATAATACATGAAAGCGGTCCTAAATTGTCGAAAGTTTCACATACCAAGCTCGCTAGAGCCGCGGCCGAAAGATGACGTTGGGGGTCCCGTAAAACCAATTCCGGGGCTTGCATCTCGGCCTTCATCCATTCCTTGGCCTTCTTAGATGGTCTCCTCAAGCTCGAAGCCATGGATCTACAAGAAAAATGGAAGTCACAGTTAAACTTTCTTCTTGAAAATTTGGGCTAACCAAAACACCAATCAAAAATCCAACTACGGGGAAAGATTACTCACCTGAGCGCGCACAAGCTGCGTTTTGATGAATTTTGGCTCCAAAAACACCCCAAAATGGCCAAGAATGAGCTTAAAAAGCTCAAAAACCCGAGATATACAAAGATGAAGTCCGGCCACCCAGTGCCGCCGCGGCACTGGCCAACTGCCGCCGCGGCACTGGCCCAGTGCCGCCGCGGCACTGCTCCCCGCGGGCCCTGCTTCGCCCCGTTTTGCTCCGTTTCGCCCCGTTTTGGCCCATTTTGGCCCATTTTGGCCTTTTTTCAGCCCATTTTTGGCCCCGATCAGCCGTGGCCCATTCCAGTCAAGATTTATGAGGTTTTACCCTGAGTAGGCTAAAAGTTGTCAGAACTACCTCCAGCAGGAAGAAACTGGGAAAAATTGACTCTCGAGGACCCGAATCGGCTATTTCAGGACGACTATTGAGAATTTTGATCAAACACGAGAGTTCCGAGAACGAATCCTGGATTTTGGCCGAGGCACCAAAAAGATAGAAAAAGGGATTCCCCGAGAACCCTGCATTATCCCCCGAGGACAGAAACAGAAAAATACCAGCTCCCGGAGGCCCTGATCGACCCTCTTGGATTGAGCACCGACAGACTTTGATCAACCGTGAGAGATTCAGAGATGGGTCCTGGTTCCCGATCAAGAAAAAGAGATTCCCCGAGAACCCTGCATTATCCCCCGAGGACAGAAGCAGAAAAATACCAGCTCCCGGAGGCCCTGACCGGCCCTCTTGGATTGAGCACCGACAAACTTTGATCAACCGTGAGAGATTCAGAGATGGGTCCTGGTTCCCGATCAAGAAAAAGAGATTCCCCGAGAACCCTGCATTATCCCCCGAGGACAGAAGCAGAAAGATACTAGCTCCCGGAGGCCCTGACTGGCCCTCTTGGATTGAGCATCGAAAGATCTGATCAACCGTGAGAGATTCAGAGATGGGTCCTGGTTCCCGATCAAGAAAAGAGATTCCCCGAGAACCCTACATCATCCCCTGAGGACAGAAACAGAAAGATACCAACTCCCGGAGACCCCGACCGGCCCTCTTGGATTGAGCGCCAAAAGGTTTGATCAACCGTGAGAGATTCGAATTTGAATCCTGGTTCCCGGTCAAGAGAAGTAATTGAAGAAAGATCCTAAAAAGAGTCGCTTCATCCCCAGCAGATTCAGCTTAATCCCCAGCAGGCATATCAATTTGTACATCGTCAGTTCAATCGTGACAGTCACAGTAGTTCACTGTCGACTCATCATATCGATTCATACATTACCAATTTAACTCATGACAGTCACAGTAGTTCGTTGACGACTCGTCATCTCGATTCGTACATCGTCAGTTTACCATCACTCACATTCAAAATATGCCGTGTTTATCATTCTCGTTCATAATCTTAGACTTCTGTGTCCGTCTCTATATTTCTAGGGCTTCCATGTCCTTCGGTTATCTGTCAAACTATGTCTCCGATTATAGTCCTCTGGGACCCCGCACCCAATAAAATTCGCTTGCGAAGCACACTTCCCAAATTCCAGAAGTTTACCCCTAGACCCAGAGTCTTCTGAACCTTGATATCCTTATCCGAGTCATCCACCACATCACATTCGCAAATACTAGCACAACACCAGCCCACTCGGAGTGGCACACCCCACAACACCTGCTCACACTAGGGTCAGAACACTAGGCATGATAGGACTCGTGACACGATTCATATCACATCCATGCATTGCATATCACTCTTTTAGCATAGCATTCGCTTGATTGTTGTGTATGGGCATGTGTGATTTACTCTTTTTGTGCCCTGAACTACGTCCTGGTCTGATTCCCCTTGGGATACGTAGGCAGCTCACACAGAGCGCGACCAGCACTAACCTCAGCATCCTTGCATCTTTGGCAACGCTTTTTATCCTAAATCTATAGCCTCCAAAAAGTCCTGTCTCTTCAAAGCTTTGGCACTCGCTTGCGACATGCGTTGCCTCGCAAGTTCATGCCAAAGAGGGGCAAACTGTAGACACCCCATTTTGTCGGCTATCAGATTTAGGAGACCCATAGCTTGGTGGTTCACAATGATCGAAAAAGGACTCCTGGAAGTTGGTTCTATTTCTCAAAATGCTCAGAATGACCAAAATGCCCCTGAAAGCCATAAAACTCCCAGATTTGGTCCCAAAGTTCTGGAAACATTCTATGTCGTAAGAAAAGCAATAAAATGAGTTTTTAAGTAAAATCAGATAAAATCGTCAGCTCCGAGAGACCCCCGGAAGTCCCGGAAGTTCCCAAAAAGTCCCCGTTGACCGGTTTGACCAAGGTTTGACCAGGTTTGACCAGAGTTTGACCAAGTTTGACCAAGTTTGACCGAAATCGTCCGAACTTACCAGAATCATTTTAAATCATGAGAAAAGTGTTAAAACAAGTTCCAAAAGAAAATCGAGCGAAAACATCAGCTCCCGGGAACTCCCGGAGGTTTCCAGAACTTCCCGGGAATCCCAGGTTTGACCAGTTTGACCAGAATTTGACTTTGGGACCGGGGCACCAAAACAATTTTCAAAAATTTTTCGTGGATACTAGAGGTCAATAGCTTTCCAACGGTATATCGCACATAATTTCTGGATTTAAAACGAATTTATTATGAATTTCCAAAGGCGAAAAAGGCGATCAAATCGGATTTTATCGCATATACCGCAAAACTTTTCAAAGTGACCTATCCCCGAACTATTTTTTATGTAAAGTAGACTCCAATACCTTTCCAACGGTATATCACAACCTCAGTTTGGAGTTCATATGCATTTTCTGTGAATTTCGGACAAAATAGGGCCTTTTCGCGAATACCGGAACCTCAGGGGGCCTAAATAGCATTATCTGGACGAAGGGAGGAGCAGTGCCACCGCGGCACTGGCCCACTGCCGCCGCGGCACTCCCCTCCAGAACAATGTATTTTTTTAATTAGTTTTGTGGTCCCATTTTGATTAATTAAAAGCCAAAATGACATAGTTTTATGATTTCAGATGTTTGGAGCCAATGGGAATACTTTCTAAATCCCAAAACTACCCCAAGTTGGCCTATATAAACACCCCATTACTCTTCATTTGAGGGGTGTGAAATGAAAGTGTAGGAAAAGTTTGGGAGAGAAAGTTGTAGAGATAAGGTTAGAATAGAGAGAAAGAAGCTTCCTTCTTTGATTTTTCAAAACAAAAGTGAGTTCTAAACTTTGTTTTTACTTCATTACTCCCATTTACTTCAACATTCAATACTCCCAACCACCATTTTAGTGAGCATTTAAGGGAGTGGAAGCTTCTTCCATGTCTAGTGTCATTACATATGAGTGAAACACCAATCTACAAGTCTCATGCTTCATGAATATCATCTATTGATCATCATCTACTTGCTTGTTTATTTATTGTTCATCTCTTCTTATCCCATTTCTTTTTTTATTTTATTTTCTTTATTTACTTACTAGTTCATCATCATCTAAGTGATGACATGAAGTTTGGGGTGAGTGAATCCTTATGGATAGTAGCTCTTGACCTCAAAAACATGTTTGATAGATGATGATCATAACCTCAATACTTCCAAGGTATTCTTGAAATGTATTGAAGTTATGTTCAAAATAAAAATAAATCTCTCCAACAATCTTGGAGGTTCTTGATGACGAGTTTGATGTTGGCATTTTAAGTGGCTATAATCCTTATTGAGTATTAAAAATATGCTTTCAAAACATCTATTTCAAAACCCCTCTCAATCCCTTTCATTTTGGTTTCAAGAAACAAAACCTTGTTTTCTCCAAAATCTTCAACATAATGAGTCAAAACAGTGAGTGAGCTGAGTTCAACGATTTTCTCTAGGACTCAATACTCAACATATGGATGCAAGGCCACTTGTAAAGTCTTCCTAACTCATTGGAGAACATCCATGATTTTTGGTTTGACTTGGAAGTACTTGAAAATGGTCCATTTGGACCCAAACATTCCTTCCAGACATTCTGTTTTTGCTGTCACAGCAGCTCGGTCAACTTCTAACTTCTTTTACAGAAAACTTTTCCAAAAGGGGTGATCCTAACTTATTTTTACCTTAAACTTCAATGTCTTAGGGAACTTTCTGTATAAAATGGGCATCTAGCTCATTAGTTTTCATTTTCGAATATGTTTCAACATTTCAGTCGACAGTACGGACTCTGTTTCTGAGTGACCTTCATTGTTTATATGATTTCTCCCATTCTGTGATAGTTATTAAATATTGGATTTTTGGGTAGTGTTCTAGACACAATAAGGAAGATTTCCCTAAAAAATCATGCATTGAAAATATTTCTAACCCCTCTTTTCAATTTCCACAAGATCATGCTACTGTTCTGTCCACTATTCACAGCAAGCACACCTCAACTTTCATTCTTTGATTTGATGCTTATATGCATTCTAAATTAGTTCATATCTTAGGGAGTAGTTCATACTACATTTGTACATATCCCATATTGATTTCATTCATTCATTCATACACATTTTAGACTTCTAAGTCATTCTAGAAATCCATGTACACAAAACACACTACAACCTTTGCACATTTTAGATACATACATTGCATTCATGCAAGATTTGGGGTTTTTGTAACTCTTAATCTAAGAAGATTATAAGGAATGATCACGATCACACGTTCATGCTTACCCTCGATCTAATCATCCTTTCTCATCCGTCCCGGGGATTGAGAGATCTTCTTTTCTCAAAGAATAACATGCATCATGCTAGCTTGTTAAGCACATTTTGAGTTCTTTGTTTATTTGTTTCAAGAACAATTCATGTCCCCTTTAGATTAAGGAAACTTAATTACTTGATACATGATTAGACGATTTTTCCTAGGTTTATTTGTGTGATTTTTCACTTTACATTGCATGATATTTGACTTAGATCTTATGAATGATATTTTATCTTTAGATCTTCCATTTTCAAGTTTCTTATGTGATGTAATATACTATCATAAGTATTAATTGACGAATCATACATAGTATAAGATGATTATTTGGATGCTAATTGAGGCCCGTTGAGAGACGGGGCGAGTTGAGGGTGTTTTAGTCGCGACAAAGGCTCCTTCCTCTCTCGTACCAAAACCCCGAACCAAGTTCTTTGGTTATGAAGGGCCGGTGCCCTTATCCGCTTGGGTGAGTCAAAATTAGGTTTCTTGGTTCCTTAAAAACCAAGTGGCGACTCTGTATCTGTTTTCAACAGACCTATTTTCTTCCTTTGATCCAAAATCAAACAAGTGTTCAAAAACAAACTAAAACAAAGAGGTGGAAGCCCGGTATCCACACCCAATCTCTAACAACCTAGGGTTTGCTAGTTTCATGACTTCTATCCTAACATTGGGTAGTTCTTGATTAATGGTGCATACTTGAAGCATCTTTCCAGATCCTAGCACAAGCATTGAAGTTATTTTGGATTTGCTTAGCTCTCTTGAGTTGCCATTGAATTTTGGAAGCTAAGTTTTGAGATAGATTTACATTGTGTAATTATATATGTTATAATTGTCTAAGATGCCTTGAGTTCACTTTTATGCTAGGAGAGAACTTAGACATATGTATTAGGACATTCCCACAAGGTTATAATGTTAGGGATTTTTGCCTAAATGTGAATTATATGCTTTGGTTGTCCTAGTTGAAAATTTGGGGTGTTAAATGTAATTAAAATGATGTTATGAGAATAATTTAGACACATGCATTAGGTTTTCCCCAAAGTTTTAAATTTAGGGTTATATGCCTAATTGTGAATTTACATGTTTTGGTTGTTCTATAGTTGATTATGTAATGCTAGACGTGCCTAGGATGCTCCCTTTATGTGTTAAAGCATGCTAGGACGTTAGTATAGAAATCCTTGTTAGGAACGTTAAATTATGAAATTTAATTACATTCTTTGAAGTTCTTGATATCATGTCTAATGGACTAAATTATTGCTTAGCCTATTGTAGCGGATCATCTTTAATGCCATTGTTAACATCATATGCATTGAGGCCTAATCGGCAAGTATTCATGTATCACGACATAAATGTTTTATTTGGAAAAGAGAGAAAAACCCCATGTGTGGGAATTTGATTTAAGAAATCCGGACATGGGTTGTGATGTGAGACAGGGAGAATGACCTTTAGAAACATTCAAACTCCAAACTATATTCGGGTAGCTCCCGGAAGTTGGTATGCTACACTCCATGCGTGGGTGGCTCATGGTCCGGTAACGAGAGTGATGTGTATTTGTCACGCATAGCCTTGCGGCTTTAAACATTTCATTGTAGCCATGGTGGCGATTCATTGCACCTCATTTCATTTTAGTCATGGATAACATATAGACTTGTTACAATGTTTTCTACGAGCCGTCGTTCTCATAAAAACGACAAAACATTTTTTCAGGTAAGCTTGATAAGGGCAAAGGGCATATGTGACCCGACGCATGAACTATGAGGCATTTTGTTCTATTTTGAAGACTCATGCTTAGTTATGTATATGAATAGCTCTCTTGTTGATTCAGTCATTTTGGAAGATTGTAAATGTTTAATGCTTTGAAACTTAGGGCTCGTTTGGTTACCGGATAGGATAAAGGGGTATAGTATTAAAGTGTAGTTAGTTAACTAACCACATGATAAAACAGTGCAGTATTATTTTTATACTGTGTTTGGTTTGTGCCAGATTATACTGGGGATAAAATGCAATAAGTCCAATACTGTGTTTAGATGACCATGGCATAAGCCTGGATTAATCTGTAACTTTTCATAAATGCCCATTTTGTTAAAATAAATTACCAAATTGCCACGAATATACCAAAACATATTCACAATAAATATGTCCCACGATTTTTTCATAACATTAACTACAAAATAAATATGTCCCACACTTTTTTGAGCAAAAAAAAAAAGCCCTACTAAATACATAATAACAATGTCAATAATATGTTCTAATAAATGCTCTGTTTTGAACATCTAGATACTATTACAAATTTTAGAATATCTACATGAAAAATGAAAAAATTAAATTGAAAAAAATCTAAACATGTTGATGCTCTTTCCCTCCTCTCTAAGTCTATGCTCATTTACCTGCATCAGGATAACAAGAAGTCATTTTTATCTAGAACAGAGCAAAATCTAGATAGGGAAAGCAACAAAAAGAAGAACCATCAAGGGAAAGAATTCAAAGTCCATTGTCATTTAACAGTTTTGCCTTCAATTGCATGGTATAGCCAGCCAAAGAGAGAAGAAAAGAATGATTCTGGTACCTCGCAATTATGATTCCAATTGAAAATATAATTCCCCAACTCACAGGTTCAATTCCACAAACCAGAGATTGGTAAAGACTAATAATCAAACCAATAACATGGGAAATGCTCTAAATAGGAATGAGAGAGAGACACATAATCAAACCAATAAACTATTTTTGCTCAAACTTGCCCCTAGCACTTGCCTTTAAAAGCAGTACCAAGAATTTTTAAAATTTTGTTGCTATATTATTCTTTCAGAAGATACTAACTTGGACAAGGAGGTGCTTGCATTTTGCTTAAGACTTGCATACTTAAAGACAATATACATGTATATACAAATAGAGTCACATATCTAATTCAAAAGGGAATCACCCTGGACCGATATATCTCAAAAGAATTTAGTAACACAACAAACTGCAGCCAATTGGCATGATTTTGCATGACAATTGGACCAAAAAAAAACTGACTCTCTTTATTTAGTGCATGATAATTGGACATGTTCTTTGTTGTAAATAGCATCAATTTGCACAGCTCAAGTTGATGGGGACCAAATTTTTGGGGCCCAGTACATTATCTAGGAAACAATGAATGGTGATCCCCAATACTCTTCATTAAAAAACAGCAAGAAAATTAAGTGGTAGTTTCTGAAAAATGTCATTTAATCCCCCAAAAAAGTTAAGATCTAGCAGTGTCAGTGCAAGACTTAGATTTCTAACCTCTAGATAGCAGACCAACAGAGGAAAACAATGTAAGATCTAGCAGTGTCAGCGCAAGACTTAGATTTCTAACTTTCTAACCTTTCCAACTCATTTTGGATAACTTTTTCATTTTCCACAATAATCTTGGTCCAAACATAATTTGTTAATTTCGAATGCTAAAGAAAACACAATGGAGCCTTTGATAACCAGCGCGTGTCACATGCCCTTGATTTTTTAGACCTTCAAACTTCAAACCTATCATAGCCTCCTCACTTCTTGTCTAGATAGAGACTCTAGACTGCTTAGTCCTTTCATGTCATCTCATAAATCTTATTGTAAACGATTATAAATGATTCTATATTCTCGCAACTCTGCAACTATGTTTAGAACAAACACTTGACTATATATCAGTAAAAAAAAAAAAAACATATGGACAGGAAATGCAAACATGAGTTTTACATTGTTCCTCTGTTCAATCCTTGCGTACAGTGCATATCATAGAAGTGTACATCAAGGATTCAATGTAAAGTGATTAAAGTCAGCAAAAATTTGGACCCAGCTAGGACAAAAGCTCAACATATATTTTTTGTAGCTTGTTAACAAGAAGAAATTAAAATTACTTGCAATAGCAACCATTTGGGTTCAAACCCATTAATGTTCAGAACAAAACTCTAGTTTAGTTGGCAGTGAAAGAGAAAATTCAAATTTTAGAACTACTTAAATCAATTGACAACTACCAATCCTAGTTAAACTTTAGGAAAATAAAGAATCATAGCAAAGTTGTATTCATACTCTCCTACAAAAAAAAATAAAAATAAATCATCTTTGTAGAATCAACTGAAGTAGAAAATTGCAACAAAGAGTTGCAGCAAAACCAGAAAAAAAAAAAAACCCTAACATATTAGGGGCTGTTTGGGATGGCACATAATCGGCTCTTCTGTTCAAAGATGAACTAAGAGAGAGAGAGAGAGAGAGAGAGAGAGAGAGAGAGAGAAGGTCAAAATATGCTTAGATCTACCATTATTTGAATGAATCTACAAAAACCCTAACAACAAAAAACCAGATCTGAGCCCTAACATACCTCAAATCCGTGACAGTGATGAAGATCAACTTCTCCTTCGTCTTCTTCTTCTCCTACATCTTCGTCTCCTCCTTCGTATGTGCCGCCTCCGAAGTCGTGGTCTGTGTCGCCTCCGAAGTCTGGGTCGCCTCCTCTCCTTCTCTCTCTATCTCTTAAAAAAATGAGAACTAAGACCAGCAGGTTTGTAGAGGGCCTTTATATGGTAAGGGTAGCTTTGTCATTTTACATCACAATACCACTAACTCTTATCCCCGTGATTTTTAATACTACCCCTCCCTTGGTATTGCTTTATCCCTCTTAGCCGGTACTAAAATTAACTAGAGCATTGTTATCCTTGGTTAATTTATACTGAAAATACCTAAACAAACACATCATTGACCAGTATTGGATTATTTTAGTCCAATACCCCTCCCTTATTGTGGAAACGCGGAATCGGACCACTTCTCTCGTTCGAGATTGTTTTGAAAAGGAATTTGACATGGATCAAAGAAAAGAAAAGGTCTGTTGAAAACAGATACAGAGTCGCCACTTGGTCTTTAAGGAACCAAGAAACCTAATTTGACTCACCCAAACGGATAAGGGCACCGGCCCTTCATAACCAAAGAACTTGGTTCGGGGTTTTGGTACGAGAGAGGAAGGAGCCTTTGTCACGACTAAAACACCCTCAACTCGCCCCGTCTTTCGACGGGCCTCAATTAGCATCCAAATAATCATCTTATACTATGTATGGTTCGACAAATAATATTATGATAGTATATTACATCACATAAGAAAATTGAAATGGAAGATCAAAAGATAAAATATCATTCATAAGATCTAAGTCAAATATCATGCAATGTAAAGTGAAAGATCACACAAATAAACCTAGGAAAAGTCATCTAATCATGTATCAAGTAATTAAGTTTCCTTAATCTAAAGGGGGACATGAATTGTTCTTGGAACAAATGATCAAAGAAATCAAAATATGCTTAGCAAACTAGAATGATGCATGTTATTCTTTTGAGAAAAGAAGACCTCTCAATCCCCGGGACGGATGAGAAAGGATGATTAGATCAAAGGGGAAGCATGAACGTATGATCGTGATCATTCCTTATAATCTTCTTAGATTAAGAGTTACAAAAACCCCAAATCTTGCATGAATGCAATGTATTTATCTAAAATGTGCAAAGGTTGTAGTGTGTTTTGTGTACATGGATTTCTAGAATGACTTAGAAGTCTAGAATGTACATGAATGAATTGATTAAATCAACATGGGATATGCACAAATGTAGTATGAACTACTTCCTAAGATATGAGCTAATTTGGAATGCATATGAGCATCAAATCAAAGAATGAAAGTTGAAATGTGCTTGCTGTGAATAGTGGACAGACTGCATGTGTTACTTTGCAACATTATAATGGGAGGTCAAATGTGCCTAGAAAAATGTAAGAAAAATCAGAGATCATCCTTGTTGTGTCTAGAAAATAACCCAAAAAGCCAAACATCAATAGCTATCACAGATTAAAAGAAAGAAATCAGAATGTACACATGACTCAGAAACAAAAAACTGCACTGTTGAATGATTTTGTATGATTTTTCATAAATCAAATAAAAGGTTTATGATGACCCATTATATACCAAAAGTTTCCTAAGACACCCAAGTTTTATAAAAAAAATAGAAAAGATATATGTACAGTGATGAAAATATCCAGAATAAGTGCAAGAAGTTGGGTGAACATTCTGTGAGAACAGAGGCAGATTATGAATGTGAACTTCTCACATCCAAAACAAATACTTTTACATTTCTATAATTGATGAGAAAAATTAGGGACAAACTATGATGTATTAGGAAGGTTTTCCAAGTGGTTTCATCATCATAACTTGAGTATTTAATTCAAAACAAATCTTTGAATCTGAACAGCTCACTGTTTTGGGTCATGGTTTTGGAAATTTTAGAGAAAACAAAGTTTTGTTTCTTGAAAACCAATTGAGAGGGATTGAGAGGGGTTTTGAAATAGATGTTTTGAAAACATATTTTCAACACTCAATGAGGATTATGACCACTTAGAATACCAACACCACACTCATCATTAAGAATCTCCAAGATTGTTGGAGAGATTTATTTCATTTTTTGAACATAACTTCAATACATTCCAAGGATACCTTGGAAGTATTGAGGTTATAATCATCATCTATCAAACATGTTTTTGAGGTCAAGAGCTACTATCCATAAGGATTCACTCACCCCAAACTTCATGTCATCACTTAGATGATGATGAACTAGCAAATAAATAAAGAAAAAAATCAAAAAGAAATGGGATAAGAAGAGATGAACAATAAATAAACAAGCAAATAGATGATGATCAATAGATGATATTCATGAAGCATGAACTTGTAGATTGGTGTTTCACTCATATGTAATGACACTAGACATGGAAGAAGCTTCCACTCTCTTAAATGCTCACTAAAATGGTGGTTGGGAGTATTGAATGTTGGAGTAAATGGAAGTAATGAAGTAAAAAACAAAGTTGGAACTCACTTTTGTTTTGAAAATCAAAGAAGAAAGCTTCTTTTCTCTCTACTCTAACCTTATCTCTACAACTTTCTCTCCCAAACTTTCTCAAAACTCACATTTGACCCCCCCAAATGAGGAGTAATGGGGTGTTTATATAGGCCAACTTGGGATGGTTTTGGGATTTAGAAAGTGTTCCCATTGGCTCCAAACATCTGAAATCATAAAACTATGTCGTTTTGGCTTCTAATTAATCAAAATGGGACCACAAGAATAATTACAAAAACTCACTGTTCTGGGGGAGAGTGCCGCGGCGGCACTGGGCCAGTGCCGCGGCGGCAGTGGGCCAGTGCCGCGGCGGCAGTGCTCCTCCCTTCGTCTGGATAATGCCGTTTAGGCCCCCTGAAGTTCCGGTATTCGCGAAAAGGCCCTATTTTGTCCGAAATTCACAGAAAATGCATACGAACTCCAAATTGAGGTTGTGATATACCGTTGGAAAGGTAATGGAGTCTACTTTACATAAAAAATAGTTCGGGGATAGGTCACTTTGAAAAGTTTTGCGATATTCGCGATAAAAGCCGATTTGATCGCCTTTTTCGCCTTTGGAAATTCATAACAAATTCGTTTTAAATCCAGAAATTATGTGCGATATACCGTTGGAAAGCTATTGACCTCTAGAATCCGTGAAAAATATTTGAAAATTGTTTCGGCACCCCGGTTCCAAAGTCAAATTCCGGTCAAACTGGTCAAACTTGGGATTCCCGGGAAGTTCTGGAAACCTCCGGGAGTTCCCGGGAGCTGATGTTTTCGCTCGATTTTCTTTTGGAACTTGTTTCAACACTTTTCCCGCGATTTAAAATGATTTTGGTGAATTCGGACGATTTCGGTCAAACTTGGTCAAACCTGGTCAAACCTGGTCAAACCTGGTCAAACCTTGGTCAAACCTAGTCAAACCTTGGTCAAACCGGTCAACGGGGACTTTCTGGGAACTTCCGGGACTTCCGGGGGTCTCTGGGAGCCGACGATCTCATCTGATTTCTCTTTAAAACTCTTTTTATCGCTCTTCTTACGACATAGCATGTTTTTCAGAACTTTGGGACCAAATTTGGGAGTTTTCAGGCTTTCAGGGGCATTTTGGTCATCCTGAGCATTCTGAGAGATGGAGCTGACTTCCGAGAGTCTTTTCGAGTCTTTTGCGATCATTGTGAACCACCAAGCTATGGGCCTCCTAAATCTGATAGCCGACAAAATGGGGTGTCTACAGTTTGCCCCTCTTTGGCATGAACTTGCGAGGCAACGCATGTCGCAAGCGAGTGCCAAAGCTTTGAAGAGACAGGTCTTTTGGAGGCTATAGATTTAGGATAAAAAGCGTTGCAAAAGACGCAATGATGCTGAGGTTAGTGCTGGTCGTGCCCTGTGTGAGCTGCCTACGTATCCCAAGGGGAATCAGACCAGGACGTAGTTCAGGGCAAGGAACCGGTCTTACATGCACGTACACACAATCAGGCGGATGCTATGCTAGAAGAGTGATATGCAATGTATGGATGTGGTATGAATTGTGTCATGAGTCCTATCACGTCTAGTGTTGTGACCTTAGTATGAGCAAGTGCTGTGGGGTGTGCCACTCCGAGTGGCTGGTGTTGTGCTAGTGTTTGCGACTGTGATGCGGTGGATGATTCGGACAAAGACACGGAGGTTTAGAAGACTCCGGGTCTAAGGGCAAACTTCTGGAACGAGTGAGATAGGTCAGAAGCGTTTTTAGAAGACAATGACCAAAGGTGACCGAGGGGTCTTGTGATAAAGCTGTGAGAAAATTCTTGACAATCAGGAGATCTGGATGGAGGCGATGTTCCGATTGTTCCTGACGGCCGACTTTCGGGAATCGGTTCCGGCTGGTGGTAGTATCTTTTGTACTTATCCTTGGGGATGCCGTAGGGTTCTTGGAGAATTCTTATCTTCTTGATCGGGAACCAGGATCCACGGTTGATCAAATCTTTCGGCGCTCAAATCGAGAGAACCGGTCAGGGCCTCCGGGAGTTGGTAACTGTCTGCTTTTGTCCTCGGGAGATGATGCAGGGTTCTCGGGGAATCTCTTTTCTTGATCGGGAACCAGGATCCATCTCTGAATCTCTCACGGTTGATCAAATCTTTCGGCGCTCAATCCGAGAGAACCGGTCAGGGCCTCTGGGAGCTGGTAACTGTCTGCTTTTGTCCTCGAGGGATGATGCAGGGTTCTCGGGGAATCTCTTTTCTTGATCGGGAACCAGGATCCATCTCTGAACCTCTCACGGTTGATCAAGTCTTTCGGCGCTCAATCCGAGAGAGCCTGTCAGGGCCTCCGGGAGCTGGTATATGTCTGCTGTTGTCCTCGGAGGATGATGCAGGGTTCTCGGGGAATCTCTTTTCTTGTTTATTTGGTGCCTTAGCTAAAAACCAAGATCTGTTGCCAGAATTCTCGCGTTTGATCGAATCTTGCGACGGTTGTCTTGAAACGACCGATTCGGGTCTTCGGGAGCCGATTTTTCCCAGTTCTTGCCTGCTGGAGGTAGTTCTGACGATTTTTAGTCTGCTTGGGGTAAAACCTCATAGATCTTGACTGGACTGGGCCACAGGGGAAGATCGGGGTCAAAAACGGGCTGAAAAAGGCCAAAACGGGTCAAAATGGGGCGAAACGGGACAAAACGAAGCGAAGCGGGTCCCACGGGGAGCAGTGCCGCGGCGGCACTGGGCCACTGCCGCGGCGGCAGTTGGCCAGTGCCGCGGCGGCACTGGGTGGCCGGACTGCATGTTCTTATATGTCGGGTTTTTGAGCTCTTGAAGCTCATTCTCGGCCATTTTAAGGTGTTTTTGAAGCCAAAATTCAACAAAACGCAGCTTGTGCGCGCTCAGGTGAGTAATCTTTCCCCGTAGTCGGATTTTTGATTGGTGTTTTGGTTTGCCCAAATTTTCAAGAAGAAAGTTTGAATGTGACTTCCATTTTTCTTGTAGATCCATGGCTTCGAGCTCAAGGAGACCTTCTAAGAAGGCTAAGGGACGGATGAAGGCTGAAATGCAAACCCCGGACTTGATTCTACGGGACCCCCAACGCCATCTTTCGGCCGCGGCTCTAGCGAGCTTGGTATGTGAAACTTTCGACATTTTAGGACCACTTTCATGTATTGTGCTAGTTTTGTGAGCCGTAGTGTGCACCTAGAAATTGTTAGGAACCCGATTTGTGCTCAAATGTTGATTTTGTGAAATTTTGCTCTCGGGTCGTGAATAGTGATTTTGTGCATTTTTGTTGTTTTTGTTGTGTGCAGGTGCCGGAAGTGGCCTTGAAAGGCCATGGTAGCCTTGCCCACGCCTTCTTGTGGTATACACAGCTTTCGCCCACTGTTAAGAGGATGGTTGATGATGCCGGGTTCGGAGGCTTCGTCCGTCTGGTTTCGAAAAGCAGCAATGATTTGGCCCATTTCTATGCCCTGGCTGAGAGGTGGTGGGATACCACCAATACTTTCCACCTGCCGTTCGGAGAGATGACCATGACACCCTTCGACTTCTCCATGATTACGGGTTTGAGGGTCGGCGGGAAGCGCCTGGTTCTGGATTACTGTTACGAGATTGACCCAGAGGCGGTAGAGATGCTGATTGGGGCTGTTCCCCCTAACCTGGATAGGCACTGGTTTCCTTGTGGCTGGCTTTACTGGGCTTATGGCAGAGGTAATCACAATCTGAACAATTCCCAACTTTTGAGGGTTTATCTTCTGTATGTCCTCGGGTGCTCAATCTTTGCGACAAGGAATGACCGGGTGAGCTTGAGGCTCCTTTCTTGCCTGGCGACCATTGATGAGATCCCCTCCTATAACTGGGGCGGCGCTGCTTTGGCCCATCTTTACAAGCATATGGGCGAGGTCTCTCGAGGCGATATTAAATCGACTGGGGGGTTTTGGCGAGCTTGGGAGGTACGCACTGTTTCCTTTATTTTCCATCTCTTTGATTTCCATACTTGTTCTGATTTCTCCTTTGTCTGTGCAGCTTTGGAGTTTTGAATACTTGAAGATGTTGGCTCCTTCCCCGGCAGATGAATCAGGCGAGGATGAGGATGGCATGGCTCCTGTGCCTCTATTCCCACGAGGTTTGAGATGGCGGAGGGACGTTGTTGGGGTGAAGAGTGGGGCCCACCGGATTGTCTTGCTTAGAAACTTCCTGACTGAGCTAACGGCCTCTGATATTGATTGGACGCCTTGGGAGGGTGTCGCGTACGCCGCCCCAGAGGAGATACAAGCGGTTAAATCTCTTACCTCTTGCCGCCTTCTGCTAGAGAGTACCGATTGTAGGCAGTGGTTCCTTGGGGAACGGGTGTCTCGACAGGTGGTTGGTGGCTCCCGGTATCGCGTTCCCCATAATCCTCCTGTGATGGATGCTAGTGACCTCTCCGGTGATGCTCTGTCGGCGGCCTTAGCCGGCACCGACGTCTGGGATCATTTCCTCTCTGAGACCGGGTATGAGGCTTACCGCGGCAACTCCTTGATGCCCAACTTCCCGCTCCTGGAGGTGAGTTACTTTCTTTTTTATTTTGCCTTTTTTTATTAGTTGTTTTTCGAATCATCTTTTCCTAACTTGTTTTGTGCCTGCAGCTTCGTGAGATGTACAGGAGACAGGCTCCTCAGGCTCCCGACCCTACCCCTCCTTGGGATTGGACCGTCAATGTTCTAGGTGCTGATGGCACTCCCCAAATGATGGAGGTGCCGCGAGTTACATGTGGGTACCCTACTCAGCCAGCGGGCGTCCTCAACGTTCCTTGGAGTTACGCTGAGGAGGGTCACGCCTTGGCGGCTAGCTTACGGTCCTTGGTCCTCACACGAGACCACCGGGTATGTCTCTAATTTTGCACTTTCTTAAGGTTATGAGGTTCTAACCCTGGATTTTACCCTTGACAGATGGACGGTATGCGGCAATTTGCCGCCAACCAGATGGCGTCCTTGGTAAGTCTCTGACTTGACTTTATTTCTGCACTTTTTGTTATTCCCTTACTGATTGCCTTCATTTTATTTGTGTGTGCAGTATCGCGGAGGCGGGGCTGGCTCATCGAGGACTGGTCCAAGATGCAGAGGTGGTAGGAGGAGGCCGTCGCCGACATACACTCCGGGCGGTCCGACAGAGGACGAAGAAGAGGAAGACTGATGCCAAGCGGGCAATATTATTTTATTTTCTGTTTTCGATTGGGTTGTACTGGGAACATGATTATTTGGACAGTGTAGGACGAAGTGTGGAACAATTTGTAACCTTTTGACAGAGTATTATGATGTTTTGCCTCCTAGGCCGGATATCTTCCGGTTTAGAGGCGCAGTTGTGTGCTTGTTTTAGCTGATATATGTACACTGTGATTGTTGAATGCTACTGCGATGGGCAGTTTTGTGATGGTGAGTGCTTTTTGCCTTGCAGGTGGGATAGTCCGTGAAACGGGGAGGTGCTGCCGAAATTTCGAATTTTGTTAGGGCCGCGACCGAAAACATGGCTTTGTATGATCCCGCTCAACTCACAGCTTGGCTGACCATCACGGATGGCGTGGAGCGGATTAACCTCTTTAGCTACGGCTTGACCGAGCTATTCTCTCTTTGCCGGATGACTCTGAACACTGAGTTCTTGCGTGCCGCCATTGGTCACTGGGACCCGGTGAACCATGTCTTCAACTTCAATGGCCTGGAGATATGCCCCATGTTTGAGGAGTTCTGCGCTATTCTCGGCTATGATTCTAACTCTGATCTGATTCTCCCTTTTGCTGGTACCCTCAGTCCTACGCGAGGTTTGGCCGAATATCTGAATTGCTCCATCACTATTTCCCGTCGACTGATTCAAGGTGAGGCCCTTAATATTGCTTCTATTATTGCTCAGTATGCCAGTCCCGGGAATCCCAGCGTGTATGATGCCACCCGCGGGGCTGCTTTGATATTGTGCATGACCTCCCACTTCTTATTCTCGAGTACCTCTGTTGACTTAGTGCATGTGTGCCTTGGGTTGAAGTTTAGCAAGAATCCCATGGCCATGGTTCTAGCTGAAACCTTGAATGGTTTGGACCGTGCTTCTGCTCAAGGGACTCTTCTTCTTTCCGGGGCGCCTTTGGTGTTACAGGCTTGGTTATACGAGCGCCTTCAGCTGTGGACGGGCCGCATACCACCAGTTTACTTTCGTCGGGCTGTGCTTTACTCTCACTATACTTTTGCCGATTGGGTGGGCATGATGGGTGCCTTATCTGAGGCTGACATTTGCTCGGTTGTGAGGCGTTGGGGCCTTTACGCTATTACCACGAGCCTCAGGGGTCACCAGAGGGTGTGGTTGATGGGTCTGAGAGAGACTTCTTTCTATCATCCTCGCCGTTTGGCCAGACAGTATGGACAGGTTCAGGAGGTTCCCCGGGGGTTTACTGAGAGGGTCTTTGCTTCCAGGATCAGGGTCGCTACTATTGCTGCTTTTATCGACGGTTGGACTGACCGAGTAAAGGCCTACTTCTAAAGGCCTTTGAAGAAATAAAAAAGACTAGACCTGACTGATTCTGCTCATTCCTCCAAGTGTCCTTGAACATGTGATTGCTTTTTTGAAGGACTTTTATTTCTTTGATTATTCCCGCTTATGTAATATTCAAAGTTTGTTTATTAGCGAACCTTGGTTACTTTGAGAACCTCTTTTTATGCATTTAGCTTTCTGAAAAACATTTTGTGACCTGGATTTCAATTTAGTTGTTGCTTTTTGGTACTCACTTGGGCATGCTAGGGTGATTTAGAGGCAAACGAGGCGGGTGGCCGAAGTTTGCCCCTAGTTTGGGACGTGCATGGTTGTGAGGCAAACGAGGTAGATGACCGACGTTTGCCCCTAGTTTGGAAGGGGTTCAGGCAAACGAGGCGAGTGGCCGAAGTTTGCCCCTAGTGTGGAGGGTGATATATGGGTTATGGTAAGGACCGCGACTTTATTTCTCACATGCTCATAGTTTTTGCCTAGGCGCCAAGGAGGTGGCCTAGCGAGCTATTTTCTCTCTTTTGTTATTGCTCACCTTGGATTTAGCTCTAATTTTTGCCTAGGCGTCCTTTCGGATTTTCATCCTAGCGAGCCATCCTTTTTTTTGAAAGTCTGCCTATGTACCCCCGAGCGGGGATCAGGTCCAACGTAGTTCGGGCCAAAGTTTCAAAAGCAAAGGGTTTTTTTTGTGGGGTGGAGTGACCGAACCGATGTGGTTGCCTACGTATCCCCGAGTGGGAATCAGGTCAAGCGTAGTTCAAGGCAAGGCTTGAAAGAAATGGTTATTTTTGGTGAGGTGACCGAACCGATGTGGTTGCCTACGTATCCCCGAGTGGGAATCAGGTCAAGCGTAGTTCAAGGCAAGGCTTGAAAGAAATGGTTATTTTTGTCAAGCATAGTACTTTTTGAGGCGATCCATGTTGATTGGTTCTTTGAATTCGACACCATCGAGGTCCATGAGGTAAGTTGCTCCTCCAGAAAGGATTGTTTTGACGATATAAGGGCCGACCCACTTAGGTTTGAACTTTCCACGGGGATCGAAGATCGGAGCTCGCAGTTCCTTAAGGACAAGGTCACCCTTGACAATCTTTATCGGACGAACCCTTTTATTGAAAGCGCGGGCTATCCTCTTTTGATAGATTCGGACATGGTCGACTGCCGCTAGGCGCTTTTCATCTATGAGAGCCAACTCTTCGTATCTTTCTCTCAACCAATCTGATTCTGAAATTTCACATTCTGCCATTACGCGTAGACACGGTAGCTCTATCTCGACTGGGAGCACCGCTTCCATCCCATACACCAGCGAGTAGGGGGTTGCTCCTGTGGACGTCCTTATTGACGTTCTGTATCCCCAAAGTGCGAACGGTAGCTTTTCATGCCAGTCCTTGTAGGTATCGGCCGATTTCTGCAGTATGGCCTTGACATTCTTATTTGCAGCTTCGACTGCCCCATTGGTTTGCGGTCTGTATGGGGATGACTTATGATAAGTGATTTTGTACTCCTCAAACAGATCCCTGACTTCTGCCTTGAAATGACTTCCGTTATCCAAAATAATCTCATGGGGAACTCCATAACGGCAGATGAGATTTCTTTTGATAAATTTGGCCACTTCTTTGGCCCCCAACTTGGTGTAGGATGCAGCTTCTACCCATTTTGTGAAGTAATCTATGGCCACTAGGATGTACCGATTTCCATTTGAGGCTTTCGGAATGATCTCACCAATGATGTCGATTCCCCAGGTTGAGAATGGCCAAGGCGAAGTCATGCTGTACAGGAGGGATGGTGGTGTATGCATCATGTTTGCATGAATCTGGCACTTGTGACACCTCCTTACGTACTCACAACAATCTTTCTCCAACGTTGTCCAGTAGTACCCTTGTCTTATGATTTTCTTAGCCAGCATGTGACCGTTCATGTGCGGACCGCATACCCCTTCGTGTATTTCCTCCATCATTCTTCGGGAGCTCTTCCCGAACAAGCAAGTCAGGTTGTGACCATTGTATCCTTTCTTCAACAATTTCCCACTGCAAATGATGAATTGCGCTGCGAATCTTCGAATGGCCCTCTTGTCTTTCTCGGTAGACTCTTGGGGGTACGTCCCCTTTTCTATGAAATCCCAGACATCCTGGTACCATGGTGTCCCATTCTCTTCTTCTTCGATTGCGGCGATCATATTGAATGAAGGCTCGTATCTCTGCTCTATTACCAAAGGCATCATCTTGACTCCCACAGGAATTTTGATCATGGAGGCTAAGGTAGCCAATGAATCTGCTAGCTAGTTCTCTTCCTTAGGCAAGTAGAGGAACATGACGTTCTTGAATTGCCTTTTGAGTTGGTCGAGATGATCATGATAGGGCTTCAACCTTTCTTCTTTTACTTTCCATTCTCCTCTAGCTTGAGATATGATGAGGTTTGAGTCCCCGAAGACGTCTAACTTCTGAACCCTCAGTTCTAAGGCTGCTTCCATTCCCAGAATGCACGCTTCATATTCGGCGGTGTTGTTGGTGGAGTTATAGTTGAGCTTGACCGCCAATGGAGTATGATCCCCGCTTGGTGATACGAGAATCATCCCTACTCCGTATCCTTTCATGTTGGCCGCTCCATCAAAGTACAACTTCCACTGTTCTTCCTTGATTTCCATGATATTCTCGTCCGGAAACGGAAAGTCCCCACTTTCTTCGGAGTCAACGGCATGCTCTGCGAGATGCTCAGCTACGGTCCTCCCTTTTACTGACTTGCTTGTAACGTACTTGATATCGAATTCGGATAGTAGAAGTAACCAACGGGATATGCGACCGGTCAGGGCGGGTTTTTCGAGGAGGTATTTTAGAGGATCCATGCGGGATATGAGCACAACTGGGAAGGCTAGCATGTAGTGCCTCAGTCGGCGAGTACACCAAACCAAGGCCCAACACGTTTTTTCAAGGGTAGAGTAGTTGAGCTCATACCCAGTCATCCTCTTGCTGAGGTAGTATATGGCTTTTTCGGAGTGGCTTTCCTCTCCTTCTTGGGCTAGCATGCAACCCATGGCATTTTCGGAGACAGACAGGTAAAGGAATAAGGGCTTATGAGGAATGGGTGGTGAAAGGACAGGCGGGTTCTGAAGGTAGGCTTTTATTTTGTCGAAAGCGGCTTGGCATTGGTCATCCCATTGGAACTTCTCCCCTTTTCTCAACAATCGGAACAGAGGATCGCACGTGGTTGTGAGCTTGGAGATGAAACGGCTAATGAATTGGATTCTTCCGAGGAACCCCCTTACTTCTTTTTCATTCCGTGGTGGTGTCATTTCTAGGACTGCCTTGATCTTGGAGGGATCCACCTCTATCCCCCTTTGTGTGATGAGAAAACCCAGGAGTTTACCGGAAGTCACACCGAAAGTGCATTTCTTCGGATTCAACCTCATCTTGTATTTGCGCAACCTTTCGAAGAACTTTTCCAGCGCTACCAGGTGTCCTTCTCTGTCCTTGGATTTCACAATCATGTCGTCTACGTACACTTCTACCTCCTTGTGAATCATATCATGTAGCAGAGTGGTGGCAGCTCTTTGGTAAGTCGCCCCCGCGTTCTTGAGTCCGAAGGGCATTACTCTATAACAGTAAGTTCCCCAAGGGGTGGTGAATGTCGTCTTTTCCCGATCTTCTGGCGCCATTAGAATCTGATTATATCCTGAGAAACCATCCATGAATGAAAGTAGCTCATGTCCTGCGGTGTTATCTACCAAGACGTCAATGTGGGGAAGTGGAAAGTCATCCTTGGGACTAGCTTTGTTTAGATCACGGAAGTCAACGCACACGCGAACTTTCCCATCCTTCTTCGGGACTGGTACGATATTGGCAACCCATTCCGGGTATTCGGTGACAATGATGAACCCTGCCTTGAACTGCTTCTCCACCTCTTCTTTAACCTTGAGTGCCCATTCCGGTCTCATGCGCCTTAGTTTCTGCTTGACAGGTTTAGAATTGGGGAGGAGAGGAATATGATGTTGGACGATGTCGGGATCGACCCCAGGCATGTCTTCGTAAGACCAAGCAAAAACATCTTTGAATTCTTTTAGCAAGAGGGTTAATTTTTCTTTTTCTTCTTTATTAAGAGTTGAGCCAATTTGCACAATTTGTGGATTATCTGTTTCACCTAGGTTAACTGATAAAGTATCTTCGATTATTTCATAAGCAGGTGGTTTTTCGATTAGTTGCTTAAATTCAATTGAGAGATCCTCGGAGGGATCTGTGCATTCACAAGTGTTAGACACAGAGGAGTAAGCAGAATCGTCTTTCATTTCATTCATGACGGGTGAAGTGACTACAATGGATAGCGGTGGGCTTACAGCAACCGACTCTGGTACAGACTCGACAATTGGAAATACAGACTCCGGGGGAATAGGGGATTGGGAGACACAGATAGATGACTCTACAGCCTGGTTGCTCAGACCCTCCTCAGTTGGCTTGATCTGATCATCTTGGCTCTTGGCCCTCTCTTCTTCCTTCTTCTCAGCGGATTCCTCCCACATTTCTTTGATGGCTTCAGCGTCCAGGTATTTCAACCAGTCTTCCTCCGGGGTCTTCTCAACTTCTTCGGGATAGAACGGGTCTTGGTATGGGGGCCTTTCGCAGTCAGCGAAGATTTCAAGCCCGGGGTGCCTTTTCCCAGTGGTTTGATGGATCCAGGGTTCGGGGAACCCGAAGTAAGGGAAATCATCCCCTTCTTTGATGAACTGTCCGTTCAAAGTCTTGCGGTATGGGGGGAGACCCTTCACCCTTTTCTTCCATGGCCTATGTAGCTCAGCGTCTTCTTCAGTGGGCTTGTACCCCAACCCGAAAGTGCCTTGTTGCCCTTTGATCTGCGGGAACTCCCGAATTCCTTGCTGGCGTCGGCCTAATCCCATTCCCGGGAAGTAATTCATTTTACGGACAATGTTGACAACCGCAGAGTGGACCTCAGGGAACCTATCTTCGTCATTGATCACGTGGATTTCTTCCATGAAAAATCCCCCGATTTCTCCTTCTTCTAGCTCGGGCATTTGGACTTCAAAAATGGGAGCGTAATTAGGGAAAGCTTCGTTACCCCAACTGTTACCGAGGATGATTTTTACTTCCTTCTCATGAATGTACTTGATCATTTGATGCACAGTGGATGATACAGCTTTGTTGGCGTGAAGCCAGGGCCTTCCAATTAGCAGATTGAAGGAGGCAGGTATGTCCATGACTTGAAAAATCTCAGTACTTGCCAAAGATCCTACCCGGATTTGCAGAGAGACAGTCCCCATCACATTCCTCCTGGTGTTATCATAGGCCCTCACAGATTGCACAAATGGCGTGATGTCAAGGATATTGACCCCCAAAGCAGTGGCAGTTCTTAAGGCACAAACATTCAAAGCGGAACCTGTGTCGACCAGACAAAACGGTACTTGCTGCTCCTTACATCCAACAGTGATGTATAATGCTTTGTTATGCGCGGATCCTTCCGGTGGCAAGTCCTCATCAGAAAATGTAATGATCGGGTTGGGGGTAAGTGCGCCCAAGAAAGCCACCATGTCCTCCGGTGCAGCATCGATAGGAACTTCAATCCCAGCCAAGGCATTCAACACGGCTTGCCTATGCTTGTAAGATGTCACCATAATATCCCACATTGAGAGATGTGCTTGGGTTTTCTTTAGCTGCTTTATCAACTCATTATCTTCTTCGATGATCTCATCCATCTTTCCCTTCCCCTTGTCCTTGATTGGACCTTTCTCGGTTGCATCGGTGGCAGGCTGTGGTGGCTGATAATGACGGCCTGACCTGGTCAAATGATCAATCTCGGCAGGAGTAGGCCCTTCTAGAGTTCCATCCTTCTTGAACCAATCACAATCCGTTCCCACAAATGGCTTTTCTGGCTCGTTCCAAATGGAAGCATCACTCTCGTTGTTAGGGTCATACCATTTGAGGTCTACCACCCCTAGGTCATGCTCTTCTAGGAAGAACAAGTCTTGCTCGTCGTCTAGCTGCTGCTGTCACTCGTCATTCTCCCCTCCGATCAGATGAATTCCCTCAGAATCCGGGATATCAATGAGGGGTAAGGGTTGTCCTAGGGGGGTGATATAGGTAGCAGGGTTGAAGGATATGGGGTTGGACTCGATGAGGCTAATATTTTGGTGGTTAGGCAGAGGATTTTGGGTGATATGGGGCTGCTTCGGGGGTGGCTCGATGATATTCTGGTCGATGAGGTCCTGAATATCATGGCGAAGGCGCATGCAGTCATCGGTGTTATGGCCGGGGGCTTGGTGGTAGGCGCATCGTTTGGACATATCGCAATTAGGCGGGGGTGGGGTATTTCGAGACTGGAGTAGTTGGAGATGGCCTTTTTTGAGGAGGCGGTCCAAGGCTGAGGAGAGAGAGATTTCTAGCTTGGCAAAATTGCGAGGGGGCTTTTTCGGGAAAGGGCGGTTGGAGGGATTTGCCTGGTTGGAGGGTTGGTATGGTCTTGGAGGGTATGCCATGGGTTGGCTGCTAAGGGCATTGACATCCGGGGGATTCCGGGAGTAGTTGGGCCTTCTTGGCTGACTCGGAGGGTCTTCCTTTTTGATCTTCCCTTCCCTGATAGCATCTTCGATTCGGGTTCCGACTTCAAACAACTCTTCAAATGTGGAGATGGACTGGTAGAATAACTTTTCATGGTAGAGCGGCTGCAGATTCCGGATTAGCATTCTCACTTGTTCCTTTTCAATCGGCCGGTGGGTCATTTGAGCTACCTTGTTCCTCCATCTGCTCAGGAATGCAGCGAAGGATTCATTGTTGCTTTGCCGGGTTGTTTCCAGATCCCTGATAGTGACATCCAGCTCCTGGTTGTAAGAGTAATGATCGACAAAAACTCGAACGATATCTTCCCAGGCCCGGGTCTTGGAGGCTTCCAAGGTTAGGAACCATGATAGTGCAGATTTTGCCAGAGTTTGTGGGAACAGCATTGCGATGTGCTCGTGGGTGCAACCCATGGATTGGAAGATACTCATGCATAGCTTCACGTGGCTTTTCGGGTTCCCAGTCCCATCAAAACGATCGATGGCAGGCATTTTGAAGTTCTCCGGCAGTTTCAACTTGACAGGCTCAAAGAGGCCTTCCAGATCTAGCATGTAATCATCGATTCCCTTGCTTTTTCTCAGCACGCTCTCCAGTTTGTCGACCTTGTCCATCTTTTCCTGGAGTTTCTTTTCATATGTGAGCGGTGGGACCCCTTGGAACCAGTTTTCCTCCCCATTATTCTCATGTAGAGGAGGTTCAAACCTTGGTGGTGGAAACTCGGGCGGTGGTTGTGGCTGTTGCTGCTTTAGTTCTTCCATGAACTTCAGGACTTGGGCTAGACTGTCGGATTGTTGGCTTATAGTCGCTCCCAACTCGGTGACCTTGTTTTCCAATTCTTCTCTATTCATGTTGAAGCGGGCTGTCGGACCGATTCTGACTAAACGATTATCCGAACTCCTGGTCCACAACGAGGATTCCGGCTGCTGACCTTGAGAATCTATACTGACCTGACAGATTTTGAGAGAAGGGGTGTATCAGATCCTGACAGTGATGACCTTTTAGACAGACAAAGACAGTGACGTGGACTGACTCGAGACAGTGCGTGCAGAGAGATGGGGATGGTGTATGCATGGGAGACAAACATGCGGATGTAAGCCTTAATCTATATGATGCCCCTATTTCTAACAGATAGCGGTTAAACAAATAAGGTCCTAACCATATGGAGTGTGCCAATCTTACTATCCAGTACGATCACCAAGGGATAACAGGGGTGTCCGGGTTTTATGGAGGCTTCAGAGGAGGATTGGGCATTTCCAGTTGATATGGACAGAGTTTCTGGGAGAAACCGGTAAATACGGTTATATCTGGGATATACGGACAGAGTTTCTGGGAGAAACTGGTAAGTACGGCTATATCTGGGATATATGGACAGAGTTTCTGGGAGAAACTGGTAAGTACGGTTATATCTGGGATATACGGACAGAGTTTCTGGGAGAAACCGGTAAATACGGTTATATCTGGGATATATACGGACAGAGTTTCTGGGAGAAACTGGTAAGTACGGTTATATCTGGGATATATACGGACAGAGTTTTTGGGAGAAACTGGTAAGTACGGTTATATCTGGGATATACGGACAGAGTTTCTGGGAGAAACCGGTAAATACGGTTATATCTGGGATATATACGGACAGAGTTTCTGGGAGAAACTGGTAAGTACGGTTATATCTGGGATATATACGGACAGAGTTTCTGGGAAAAACTGGTAAGTACGGCTATATCTGGGATACATGGACAGAGTTTCTGGGAGAAACTGGTAAATACGGTTATAGTGATCGTACTTTCTAGTAGGTTTTCATACTCCTATGTCTCAGGACCGACAAACAAGGTTTGCGGTGTATATCTTTTGTGAGCATGGGGCAGACATCCTTGTCATGATGCTTAGGCAGGTCAACTCAATGTGACTACATGTGAGTGATTGCCTTGGGAATCATAAGAAAGATGTTTTGTTCTATGCCACATAAGCGTCTACACTGCGTAGGTAATCCTGTCAGGGCATACAGCAGTTATATCACATTGTCCTATCTGAAAAGATAAATGAACAGTCCTATGAAAGGTTCTACAGGAATCTATATGCAAAGGCTGGGTTTAGTCAAAGAGGGTCCGTTGACGAGAGTTCCAATATACCGTCAGAGAGACAGTACGGAGGTTTTTACTCTTTTTGATATACCTTGGAAGGTACAGTATCAACGGTGACTTGTGCCCTGGCACAGCAAGACCTGAACAATGTCAGCGCCGCGTTTCAGACACAGTCGGAGGGGGGAAATGCAAGAGTGCAATGCGGTGAACCAAACACAGTAAAAAGATGATTTTAAGGATGCTTCTTATGAGTCAAACCTCTGTATTATTTTTGTTTTAAAATAAAATCCCCAGCAGAGTCGCCAGATTGTGGACACGCGGAATCGGACCACTTCTCTCGTTCGAGATTGTTTTGAAAAGGAATTTGACATGGATCAAAGAAAAGAAAAGGTCTGTTGAAAACAGATACAGAGTCGCCACTTGGTCTTCAAGGAACCAAGAAACCTAATTTGACTCACCCAAACGGATAAGGGCACCGGCCCTTCATAACCAAAGAACTTGGTTTGGGGTTTTGGTACGAGAGAGGAAGGAGCCTTTGTCACGACTAAAACACCCTCAACTCGCCCCGTCTTTCGACGGGCCTCAATTAGCATCCAAATAATCATCTTATACTATGTATGGTTCGACAAATAATATTATGATAGTATATTACATCACATAAGAAAATTGAAATGGAAGATCAAAAGATAAAATATCATTCATAAGATCTAAGTCAAATATCATGCAATGTAAAGTGAAAGATCACACAAATAAACCTAGGAAAAATCATCTAATCATGTATCAAGTAATTAAGTTTCCTTAATCTAAAGGGGGACATGAATTGTTCTTGGAACAAATGATCAAAGAAATCAAAATATGCTTAGCAAACTAGAATGATGCATGTTATTCTTTTGAGAAAAGAAGACCTCTCAATCCCCGGGACGGATGAGAAAGGATGATTAGATCAAAGGGGAAGCATGAACGTATGATCGTGATCATTCCTTATAATCTTCTTAGATTAAGAGTTACAAAAACCCCAAATCTTGCATGAATGCAATGTATTTATCTAAAATGTGCAAAGGTTGTAGTGTGTTTTGTGTACATGGATTTCTAGAATGACTTAGAAGTCTAGAATGTACATGAATGAATTGATTAAATCAACATGGGATATGCACAAATGTAGTATGAACTACTTCCTAAGATATGAGCTAATTTGGAATGCATATGAGCATCAAATCAAAGAATGAAAGTTGAAATGTGCTTGCTGTGAATAGTGGACAGACTGCATGTGTTACTTTGCAACATTATAATGGGAGGTCAAATGTGCCTAGAAAAATGTAAGAAAAATCAGAGATCATCCTTGTTGTGTCTAGAAAATAACCCAAAAAGCCAAACATCAATAGCTATCACAGATTAAAAGAAAGAAATCAGAATGTACACATGACTCAGAAACAAAAAACTGCACTGTTGAATGATTTTGTATGATTTTTCATAAATCAAAGAAAAGGTTTATGATGACCCAATATATACCAAAAGTTTCCTAAGACACCCAAGTTTTATAAAAAAAATAGAAAAGATATATGTACAGTGATGAAAATATCCAGAATAAGTGCAAGAAGTTGGGTGAACATTCTGTGAGAACAGAGGCAGATTATGAATGTGAACTTCTCACATCCAAAACAAATACTTTTACATTTCTATAATTGATGAGAAAAATTAGGGACAAACTATGATGTATTAGGAAGGTTTTCCAAGTGGTTTCATCATCATAACTTGAGTATTTAATTCAAAACAAATCTTTGAATCTGAACAGCTCACTGTTTTGGGTCATGGTTTTGGAAATTTTAGAGAAAACAAAGTTTTGTTTCTTGAAAACCAATTGAGAGGGATTGAGAGGGGTTTTGAAATAGATGTTTTGAAAACATATTTTCAACACTCAATGAGGATTATGACCACTTAGAATACCAACACCACACTCATCATTAAGAATCTCCAAGATTGTTGGAGAGATTTATTTCATTTTTTGAACATAACTTCAATACATTCCAAGGATACCTTGGAAGTATTGAGGTTATAATCATCATCTATCAAACATGTTTTTGAGGTCAAGAGCTACTATCCATAAGGATTCACTCACCCCAAACTTCATGTCATCACTTAGATGATGATGAACTAGCAAATAAATAAAGAAAAAAATCAAAAAGAAATGGGATAAGAAGAGATGAACAATAAATAAACAAGCAAATAGATGATGATCAATAGATGATATTCATGAAGCATGAACTTGTAGATTGGTGTTTCACTCATATGTAATGACACTAGACATGGAAGAAGCTTCCACTCTCTTAAATGCTCACTAAAATGGTGGTTGGGAGTATTGAATGTTGGAGTAAATGGAAGTAATGAAGTAAAAAACAAAGTTGGAACTCACTTTTGTTTTGAAAATCAAAGAAGAAAGCTTCTTTTCTCTCTACTCTAACCTTATCTCTACAACTTTCTCTCCCAAACTTTCTCAAAACTCACATTTGACCCCCCCCAAATGAGGAGTAATGGGGTGTTTATATAGGCCAACTTGGGGTGGTTTTGGGATTTAGAAAGTGTTCCCATTGGCTCCAAACATCTGAAATCATAAAACTATGTCGTTTTGGCTTCTAATTAATCAAAATGGGACCACAAGAATAATTACAAAAACTCACTGTTCTGGGGGAGAGTGCCGCGGCGGCACTGGGCCAGTGCCGCGGCGGCAGTGCTCCTCCCTTCGTCTGGATAATGCCGTTTAGGCCCCCTGAAGTTCCGGTATTCGCGAAAAGGCCCTATTTTGTCCGAAATTCACAGAAAATGCATACGAACTCCAAATTGAGGTTGTGATATACCGTTGGAAAGGTAATGGAGTCTACTTTACATAAAAAATAGTTCGGGGATAGGTCACTTTGAAAAGTTTTGCGGTATTCGCGATAAAAGCCGATTTGATCGCCTTTTTCGCCTTTGGAAATTCATAACAAATTCGTTTTAAATCCAGAAATTATGTGCGATATACCGTTGGAAAGCTATTGACCTCTAGCATCCGTGAAAAATATTTGAAAATTGTTTCGGCACCCCGGTTCCAAAGTCAAATTCCGGTCAAACTGGTCAAACCTGGGATTCCCGGGAAGTTCTGGAAACCTCCGGGAGTTCCCGGGAGTTGATGTTTTCGCTCGATTTTCTTTTGGAACTTGTTTCAACACTTTTCCCGCGATTTAAAATGATTTTGGTGAATTCGGACGATTTCGGTCAAACCTGGTCAAACCTGGTCAAACCTGGTCAAACCTTGGTCAAACCTAGTCAAACCTTGGTCAAACCGGTCAACGGGGACTTTCTGGGAACTTCCGGGACTTCCGGGGGTCTCTGGGAGCCGACGATCTCATCTGATTTCTCTTTAAAACTCTTTTTATCGCTCTTCTTACGACATAGCATGTTTTTCAGAACTTTGGGACCAAATTTGGGAGTTTTCAGGCTTTCAGGGGCATTTTGGTCATCCTGAGCATTCTGAGAGATGGAGCTGACTTCCGAGAGTCTTTTCGAGTCTTTTGCGATCATTGTGAACCACCAAGCTATGGGCCTCCTAAATCTGATAGCCGACAAAATGGGGTGTCTACACTTATCCTGCAAACAAACAAGCCCTTAGAGTATTAAGGTTTTACAAAAACTTCGTGAGCTTAGGCTCTTATCTCTTGTATTTGAGAAGCTTCTTTGATTTTAATGGGACAAGTGTTAGCCCTTGCTTTCATGGTTATTTCTTTCAATTGTTAAACTAACTTTATGATGATGTATTTACTTTCCGAGGTCGTTGAACCTCTTTAAGTTCTTGTCTTTTTGATTTACATGTCAATTGTTTGTTTTTCTCTTTTGTTTGAATCCTTGCCGGATTGGTTTGGGTGGTTGCTTTTATGAGAGTTCATTGGTTGTAGTTTAGTTCGTTTTATAGTTGAGTCCTTGCCGGATCAAAACCCTCTTTAATTCCAACAAGGTTTCAAACATTTAAACGTTCTAAATCTCTCCCATTCTCTTTCTCTCCTCTCCCCTCTTTGATCTCTTTCCCTTTCTCAAATATTCTTTCCTTTTACTTATGTTGGAATTATGTATATATATGTTTTTACAATGTTTCCGAATGTGAAAATACACATGCGTGTGTGTTTAGAATACATTCTCTATATCTCTCTCCCAATCTCTCCCTCTCCCCTTTTTCCTCTCTTTATCTCTTTCACTTCTCGTTTTTAATAAATTTCGAGTATATGAAGTTCTGTTTGGTCTAGGCATGTGTTATATGTCATTTAGGACTTGTTTAGTCATGTATTGAGGTTTAAACTTGAGGATTTAGCATAATTAGAGACACTTCATAATGCTGTCAAAGTGCTGTCAAGTTGCTGTAAAAAAAAAAATTGCTACTATTTTTTTTTCTGCCCAAATGGTGCAGAATTGGAAAAAACGTCATTAGACGAAAGTTATGCAGAATCGAATTTTACATGGACTATCGCGGACAGAATGTGAAAATTTCAAAGATATAGTTACTTACAGGTGTTTTAAAATTCAGCAACTGTCAAAATGACCTTTTATCAAATTCATTGTAATTTTTCCTTTTCTCCTTGATATAGTGCTTGCCCGGAAAGTCTTTTAATGTGATTTTCAAATGCTTTCATCTTTGATGGACTCGTTAACATGTAAGTCCATTTTGGGTTTATGTATTAGTAATTCATCCTTGTAGGAAACCCCGTGGGTTTCCAAAGTCGCTTCCGCATTGTGATTGGATTTTAATTCTTTTCTCTCTATCTTTTTCTCTTTCCTCGTGCTTCGGTTTCTGGGGCATGACAGTTAATTAACCATTTTCCAGAAAAAAAATGTTTACGAAGGTTTAGTTGAAGGACTAGATTCCGACTAGTTTCCAACTCCTAGTAATTTCATTTCATCGCTTAAGCAAGGTCTCAAGTTCGAGACCTTGTGTATGCAAACAACTATCTTGGGAGAGGTCCCCGCAACATGCGCCAAGCCGTACCTCGAGGGATTAGTCTGGGCAGTGGCCTAGGATACCCTGGGAAACCTAAAAAAAAAAAAGAAATGAAAAATTCAATTCTGATATGATAAGTCATCTAACTTAAATTAACTAGCCAATACGAAGAAACTTGGTTATAAAGGTATATTTTACTTCAATTTAAAGGGATTATTAGTATTTTCTTCGTAAATCTCAAGCTATTTTTTCTTTGAAAGTTCAGTTTAATGGGTACATTCAGAGGCAAAATATTTGTTTAGAGAGGCCTCTGTGTGTGTGTGTGTGTGTGTGTGTGTGTGTGTGTGTGTGTGTGTGTGCAATAAGTGTTAAAACTGGAGAAGAATGCAGGGAAGAGAGAGAAAACACAAAATTGAACCATATTGTAGTCTCTAATTTTCTGACCCTACTAAAGGAAAAAAAAAAAGGAAAAAAGAAAAAAGTGTAAACCCATAACTACAACCGCAAACTTTGGTGTTGGTCTATGATGCCGACTACAAGTGAACTGTGAAATTTAATAAGAAACTAGACAGATTGAGAGTTGTTGATCTCCACGCTAGGGATTGGGGCTATCCATTGGCAATATTATTTTCTTATCAGATTGGTGCTGATGCATCATAACTATAATATTATTCTTTTCTTTTCTTTTCTTTTTTCAATAAAGAGAAAAAGAAAGGAGAGAGACGATACCTACCTGGATATATAACAATCTAAAGAGTCTGGCTGTTCTTTAATTCACTTTTCTATCCTCATTGAACATAAGACAGAGCTTCCGACTGTAAATCATAGTTCGTGAATGTTTTTACCATCTATGAACACGCAGGGGATTGGGGCTATCCATTGCCAATAGTCTCCTCCTTCCTTCATGCACCTTGCTTTTAGTTTTGGACAGTCCCTAATTTTCAAGAATGAAAGAGTGGAAAGCACCGTGTTTGGCAAAGATTGAAGCTTAGGGCAACTCCAAACTGATAGCTCTTCAAGGGATGTAAGGTGGTTTTGGACGCCAATGGATAGGGATTCCAAATTCACAGCTCCATCGATAGTAAGTCTTCTTAGAGAAGTAGGAAGCAGACACGTCTCACCTGGAAAGCAAACCACTTCTGGACACTTTCCGTCAAGCAGAAAGAAATCAAGACAGGTCAACCTTTGCAGACCCCACCACTCTGATACGGGAACTCCGATATATCCAAGCGTAAGTTCTTTTAGGTTGAGGGGAAAACCACCTTGTGGAAAGGAATTGAGACTTGGACAACGAACTATTGAAAGATATTCCAGAGATGTGAGAGATTGCATCTAATCAGGAAACAATTTGAGATTCGTACAGTTATGGAGATGAAGACTTCTCAGATTGCGGGTAAACCACTTTCCGGAAAAGACTTCAGGCCAGGACACGTTACTATACGCAAATCAGTTAGATGAAGAAAGTTGAACAAGCACTCAGGGAACGTTTTGAAATTCAACCAACCATCAATTCGAAGATATTCAAGTGATGACATACAGTTGTGTAGTGGCTTCTCCACATCTGTCTTCAACTTTTTGCAATTGTAAACACTGAGTTCCTTAAGGGTGCTGGGTAAATCCCCAATTGGAAAGGACGTCAAAGATGAACAGTTCCAGATGTCTAGTGTTTCTATATGAGAAATTGTTTTAGTCTGGTCATGATTGTTGATTTCCTCAGCATCATTCTCCAAGTTAATCGCTCCGCAGTTGCTTTGCATCATCATTCCCTCATTATTATTACATCTTCGCACCTCCAGAGCCTCACAAAGTGTAATCTTAAGCTTTGTAAGCATTGGTGGCAAACCTATGTCTGGAAAGCACAAAATTTTTGGGCAATTGTCGATGTCAAAATTTTGGAGAAACGTAAGGGTGTTCAAACCACTTGGAAACTTCTCCAGATTAGGACAATCCCTCAATGACAACGATTTAAGATTCGGAGGCAACGCATCAGAGTAACCAGCCAAGGATACAAGTTGTTTACAAGATTTGACCTCCAATTTTCTCAAATTGATTAGATCCATCCATGCACCCTCCTCTTGCCACAATGACGTCATTTCACTGCATCTCATAATATTGAAACTTTCAAGTGCTCCCAACAAATGTAGAGTTTCCTTTTGTAGTCCGGTAAGACCTGAGACTGTATCAATAGTCAAAGTGGCGAGTGAGGCAATACCTACCATACATCTCAACACAACCCAGGACATTTTTCAAGACTTAGTACTTGAAGAGATGGAAGCCTTGAGATTGAAACTTTAGTCAAACTCGGACAACCCGACATCCTGAGCTCACTCAGGAGAGGGAGTAACATTACACCAGTCAAGCCAGACCATTCTTCCCAATTGGGCATGCCATAAAAAGTCAAAGTTTCAAGCGACGGGAAAGCACCAGCTCCATAAAACTCAGCACCCACCCTTTTTACCCCGTCCATCCCTTCAATGTTCAAATTCTTGAGTAAAGGTAGTTGCCCAAGAGATGGTAAAGATGTGCATTCTCTACAACAACGAAGTTCTAGATTCACTATGTTGGAGAATGAGGTATCTCCAACCCACACGCGAAATTCTGTTCCACCATAGGATTTAATTTCGAGCTTCTGCAAGTTTCCATGAGGTTGTAAGACGTCAAGTACTTCCTTTTCAAGACTTCTATTTCGGGAATCATCAAAACTGTCACTCCATTCCATCACTACCTCATCAAGCCCGTGCTTACTCAATAAATTGGCCTTCCTCGCATCCTGGATATTTCTCACAGTTTCCAACCCCACAATTGTAAGTTCCCCTTGGATATATGAGAGGCTCCCCAACTCGCTTACTTGTAATCCATTGATTTCGCCCAAAATAATCTTCGACAATGTTCTCAGACTTGCCGACTTCCCAATGCCTGCAGGCATTTCTCGTAATTGTTCAGTACCAGAACAGTCAAGATGTCATAGATTAACTAAATTTCCAATACTTTTGGGCAACTTAGTAAGCCACTTGCATCTACGTAACAACAAAGTCTGTAGATTGTAGAGGTCAGTCACAGATTCTGGCAAACATTTGATAGAAGTGTGAGATAAATTTAGATACCGAAGTTGTTTAAGATCGCTAATTGATTCGGGTATCTCAACAATGCAATAACCACTCAAAGAAAGAACTCTCAAGCACATTAATTTTGGTATCAAGTCAGTTAAGACCTTATTAGATAGATAACAATCTTGCCAATGAGTTTTACAAATTGGTAGAGGTAAGAAGGTTCGCAAACCCTTGACTTCGTGAAAAGCCTTGAATTTTTTGAAGACTTCAGATCGCTGACGAATGAATGATGAGTGACGAGCCTTTACGAAAAACTTATTACGTTCAGTACTTTGTATGTTGCTGTCCAATCTTAAGGATATTTTTCCAGCAATCACTTGAGCAAGATCATTCATAAGATCATGCATCACAAATTGTGATTCACTTCCACTTGAATGTTGGAAAAATGACCTTGATAGAAGCTCATTAAAACACTCGTAACCTAACTCTTCCATTGCCTTCTCCCTTTTCGATAGTTTTAAAAACCCCTCCGCCATCCATAACAAAATTAGCTCATTCGTGTCAAACTCGTAGTCTTTAGGAAATATAGAGCAATAGGCAAACAATTGCTTCAAATGGGAAGGAAGATGATTATAGCTCAATCTCAAAGCTGGAAGTATACCACAATTTTGTAGATTCCATATATTGCTATTCACTATTTCCTTCCAATATTCTAGACTTAGATCAGTGCGCAAGAGACCTCCTAGTGCCTTTGCTGCCAGAGGCAAGCCTTTACAATTTCTCACAATTGCTTCTCCAATCTCTTTCAAACTTGGATGTGCATTAAAATCTCTTCGACCCAATGCATGTTGAGTTAATAGAGACAGGCATTCTTCGTTGTCCAAAACCTTCAGTTGGTAAGCTGGAACAGAGCTCATGGTTGATGCAACACATTCGTGGCGAGTTGTTACGATGATCTTACTTCCCGGTGCACCAGCCCGTAAAGGACCACAGAGCATATCCCAATCCTCATAGTTCTCATTCCAAACGTCATCCAAAACAAGAAGAAATCTTTTCTTGGAAAGCTTCTCCTTTAGACTTACTTGAAGCTGATTCAAGTCGCTGGAAGCATGGCTGCCTGGTGCCACCGACTCGAGCATAATTTTGGTAATCGCGAGCACGTGAAATTCTTCGGAGACACATACCCATGCTTTTAAATCAAAGCAACCCGTCACTTGTTGATTATTGTAAACAAGTTGGGCCAGTGTGGTCTTGCCAACTCCACCCATGCCGACGATGGGAATTACAGAGAATACTTCTGGGTTGGCATCTTCTTCATGATCTTTGAGTAACATTTCTACTATTACCCGTTTATCATTATCCCGACCAAAAACACGATTTTCATCCACCAGGGAAGTGGTTAATCTGTTGGACCTCTGCCTTATATTAATTTCTCTCAAATCCAAACTGTTTTTCTGTCTAAAAATGTCTTCTAATCTAGTTGAGATGTCATCCATCTCAGACCTCATTTTGCGATCAAGCATAAACGAATGCGGACTGAAAGTTAGTACAGCAAGTGTGAATCATGAAGCTCATAATTACCTTAGTACTAGTGCTAGCATGGTCAGTCTTACTCCTGGCCGCCATGAGATTACGTCTGGAAGCTTCGATGGAGATTTTGTCGAGTAGATCATCCAAATCGTATGCCAAATCTCTGAGATCTTCAAGCCACAACTTCACAGCAGCATCAGTGATTTGCTTCTCCTCAGCATCACTTAGAAGTTAGAACTGCTTGAATTTTAATCAAAGTCCTTCGCCATTTGTTGAGCTGAGTGTGGATTCCCTCTTGGCGAGCAAATGTGAGGAGATCACTGGAGGCCAATCTCTCGAACAGCACAGTGATGAAAGCGGAAAGAAAGATCTCTAACACAGGCATTTTATTGGTTTCCTTTCTCTGCTAATTAGTGCAAATGATGGATGGAATTTCAGCAGAAGATAGAGATCTGAGACACAATTGAGAGATCTGAGACACAATCAAGTTGTTTTGGCTGCACCATACGGCCATGTTTGACTATGATTGATAACCGTGGGATCAAATAGTGGAATGATTTGGACCATTGATTCAAAAGTCAAGTGGTTTAATAAACACCACTGAAGAACCTATAATATATTCGGTTACCACTTACCATATCGATCAAAACAAACTTTCCATCTATTCAAGATCTCTTGTTTTGGTTACTTTTTTTTTTGGTAATCGGCGGTGTCCGGGCCAGCTTGCGCGCACCTTGACTAATCCCCCGAGGCCTGGAGGCGCCAGGTGAATACTCCAGTGGCCATGCTCCCCATGACTCGAACACTAAACCTCTTGGGTAGTACACCCAAGAAGCTTACCACTCGACCACAAGGGACTTGGTTTTGTTTTGGTTACTAACTATTCAACTTTTTAACTAATTATTTTAAATTATGTATCATTAATAAAATTAATTTTATATTATTTATATTTTGTAATTTCAATTTACTCCTAATTTAATTGTAATTTTAAAAGTATTAAGTGTTAAAAAAAAATAATGATATACTTTCTAAATTTTGAATTCAAGATGTTTTCCATATACATGTGGTAGTGGGCCCTCCTGATTTTGATTGAAAAATGTTGGAGTGGTCCCACCATTTTTGAAGGGGATCCCACTGTCAAATGTATTTGGAAAGCATTTGGGATGCAAAATTTAGGAAACATAACATTACTCTACAAATGGAAAGTCGGACAATAATTTTGAAAAAAAAATAGAATAATGCTATGCTTTTCAAATTTGAAATCCCAAATGTTTTCTAAATCAACAATGCTAGGGGCACAAACATTTTACACAAACACACTCTACTTCTCTACTGGGGTGGCATGGTGGGGTCCGAATAATTTCAGTGGGCCCCACAGTGCCATCCAGGAGAGATAAAATGTGTTTGTATAAAGTATTTGTGTCCCAAATATTACTCTTTCCAAATACATGTGGTAGTGGGTGCCCTGATTTTGATTGGAGAATGTTAGAGTAGTCCCACTATTATTGAAGGTGGTCCCACTATCACATTTTTTTTATATATACTTACCTAGATTCGGACTGGATAAATACACAACTCACACACACATGCACACCACAGCCCCAACCCAATCCAAAAGCCCCACACTGGCCCACCGTAAAGCCCAACAAGAGCCACTCATTTCGACTAAAGAATAACTAGAGGCCAAGCAACTAGAATCCCCTATAGGGATTCGAACCCTTTCCCTAAAGAACCTAATATATTCGGCTATGCCAATTGGGTTACAGCTCGCTCAATAGCATTTGTGATGCAAAATTTGGGAAGCATAACATTACTCTATAAATGGAAAGTGTGACAATAATTTTGAAATGGAGGGATTAATATTTTATATTTATAGTATGGTAATTATTAGAAACAATGAAAGGAGACTAAAAGTATTAAAAATATTAAATATCCTAGACAATGTGTAGAAACCTCCTGCTTTATCTTATTATTGTTTAATTGTATTTTATTTTCTCCTGTAAAAATAGTATTTTTTAAATTATCACTTTAAAAATAAAATGCTAACTTATTACATATCTAAGGTTTTGTATTTTGTTTTTTGGACAAATGAAATCTCTTTCAACTCATTAAAACAAGGACAATAAACTTATTTTATAAAAGAGACGAAATAAATTAATTTAGAAAGACCTTCTTGTTCTATTGATACCAAAACACTTATTGTTGCCTACTCACCAAACTCCTTATTGTTGCCTACTTCTTCAATGATTCTTTATCAATATAATCTTTTTTAATTAATTAAAAATTAATTTTTACAAAAACTACAAAAGTGACATCTGAGTGAATTGTAGGGATTTAATTGGTGATCAAGCAATATACCCGCCCAAGGCCTCTCTTTGTATGGTTCACGATAATAAAAAACAATCACACGAACAAGACAATAGAAAAGCAAGCAGAAGAATTAAGACAAAGATGACTCCTCTCTATTGATTATAAACCCTACAAAACAACCAATCCCTCACCTCACTCTCCTCTATTGTTTTTTCTCACTCTTTTTCTAGAGTCTCTCTCTTCTCTTAGGAAAAAACAATGTGTTGGATTCTCTCACCTCTACAGAATTGGTATCTCCTTCCCCTATGGATTTAGTCTTGTATTTATAGTGACACAAATCCTAGTCCAATAATAATAGGAAACTCTTCTTCTACAAGAAACCTAATAGGAATAGGAAACTCTCTCATAAAGAAGCCTAAACCTAATTGGAAACAAGAGAACTGATGCTCCTCCCGGTTATTGCCCGGGCGACCTCTCCAGTGGGCGACATTCCAGAATGTACAGCAGCTACTCCTTGCCCCTGTCCGCCTGGGCAGTCACCTCCACCTTCAGCTTCTTGTCTTCATCTTCGTCTTCGTTTTCTTCTGAGTTTTTGTCACAATCCCAACATTCTTCACCCTGACAAAAATCTCATCACCATCATCGCCTTTGTTGTCTTCGGGTTATTTATCAATCCTCATCTCCGCGTCGTCTTTTCCACCTCTCCATCATCATCTATGTAGACTTGTCGTTTCTCAAATTCTCATCATCTATGGATTCAAGAAACTTTGAAGCTGCATCAAGGCCGTCGCCAACATCATCATCTTTATCATGGTAGTCATCACCACATTGGGCTTGGAATTAGCTCAATATCTCATCTCACCATCGCCATATATACGAGTGCCCAACATATCCTCTCATCATCTTCTTGGGAACATCGCACGATTGGCCTCATTGTTGTGACCCACAACTTCACCTCTTGTTGAAATGGTTGGTGTCACTAAGGTTGTTGTTGGAGCCTTCTTCACTGGCTCCAACGTCTTTGTAGGAAACCATATTATTATGGGAATGTAAATCCCTTAATTATGGTAGTATTTATAATTGTGGGATATGAATTAGGAAGATTTTATATGTTTCGATCATATTGTGATCCCATGACTTATGGGATGTGATATTATTTTCTCAATCTCCACCCTATAAATATAAGGGTTGGGAGGCTTGTAATAGTATCTCAATACAGTAAGATCAATATGTAGCCTTTTGGGGGCTTTGGGTGTGGATGTAGGTCTTAGGACCGAACCACTGTAATTGCTTTGTCTTCCTTTATACCCTCTTCCCTATTTTCTATGTTTTCCTCTTTTATGAAATTCTACTTGGTATCAGAGCCAACCCTATTCTGCGTTTGGAAACTTTTGCTGCTATCAAACGCGCCCTTGCCGGCCTTGTTTGGCTTTTGCTCTTTGGGTATTGTTTCTGATCCCTAAGGGTCTGTTTAGTTCGTCTTCCCAAGGGCATGTTAAAGACATGTATGTTTACTGGTGTTTTTCGGTGCCATTCTTGCTTGGAGTATGGCAACCAGTGTTTGCTTTGAAGGTTGGATGACACCCTTGCGCAGTCGGTGTGCTGCTCATTTTCTTTGCACAGCGTTAGTGCCGCGCCTGTCTTCTTAAGGGCATGTTAAAGGCATGTATGGCTACCAATGTTTTTCCGGTACCATTCTGGTTTGGGATTTGCTTTCGGTGTTTTTTGGGAGCATTCTTATTCGGGCCACCGGTGTTTTTCGGTGCCATTCTTGTTCGGACTTCTGTGTGCATTCTTCCAAAGACTTTCAAATTCTTATCTACTGAGGCTTTCAAGTTCAAGTTGGACACTTCAAAAGATTTTTGTGCCTCAACTTGAGGGGGATTGTAGGAAACCATATTATTATGGGAATGTAAATCCCTTAATTATGGTAATATTTATAATTGTGGGATATAAATTAGGAAGATTTGATATGATTCGATCATATTGTGATCCCATGACTTATGGGATATGATATTATTTTCTCAATCTCCACCCTATAAATATAAGGGTTGGGAGGCTTGTAATAGTATCTCAATACAGTAAGATCAAGATGTAGCCTTTTGGGAGCTTTGGGTGTGGATGTAGGTCTTAGGACCGAACCACCGTAATTGCTCTGTCTTCCTTTATACCCTCTTCCCTATTTTCTATGTTTTCCTCTTTTATGAAATTCTACTGTCTTCACCTCCTCTGTGACCACTCTGCTCATCATTGTATTTCCCAAAAGGATATACAAGTTCCCAACCTTTCTACCCATCAACATGACCCTTGAGTTCCTGTTCACCTTCATAAAACCTTTACCCACTACAATGGAGCAGCCCTTTGAGTCCAACACACCCAAAGATATTACGTTCCTATTCAAGCTCGGAACATGGCAGACATCGTTTAGCAGCCTCGTCAAGCCGTTGGTAGTCTTAATCACGACAGTGCTAATTCCGTTCACCTCCTCAACTGTGTTGTTCCATAAAGACTTTTCCATCCATCGGTTGATAGGACGAGAACCAATCTCTATGTGAACAACTATGGGAAAAACAAGTCGAATTAAGCAACCACTCATTCGCCCTTCTCTTCTCTTGCGATTGACATGGCATCATTGATCGGGGATGAATAGTTCCCGATTACTAATCCTAACTCACCTTTATTAGTCTCGGGTAGTTATTATTTAGTGGGTATTATGTTTGTTTTTTTTTAATTTTTTTGTTTCAGGTTTTACAAGTATACAATCAAAATAGATCAAAAAGGAAGTCTATAAGATGAAAACAATGTAATTAGTGGTCAAGGAAAACTTTCCTTGTTCAAAAGGTGATTCTGATAACAGCAACAGCTCAGAAAAGGGCATTTTTGACACGGAATACTTTGGAATTTTGAAGTTGGTCTAGATATAGGAAATGTGTACGACGAGTTACGGTCGCGTGACTTCAAAATGTGCGTCAATCCGAGGTCTGGGCAAAGAGATATATCCCAATTCTACCATCAGTGCGCAGAGCAGAAAAGCGGAGCTCTGCCTGGCAGAAAAGCAGAATTAGGACGTGGAAAAGACGAATTCTAGTATTTTAAGGGTTTAGAAAACTTCCTAAACGTAGGAAACACTTACATATAAGATATATACTCATTGTACACAACTTTTACTCATATATATATGTATTGAGAGAGAGAGAGAGAGAGAGAGAGAGAAGAAGAAGAAGAAGAAGAAGAAGAAGAAGTAGTCCAAGGTTCTCCATGGAGAGAGAGAGAGAGAGGGGAGAGAGAGTCCAAGGTTCTCCATGGATTCCTACAACAACTCCAATGCTTCAACTCACTCCATGGCCAACTAATCATCCATTCTAGGGTTTCAATGAAACCCTAGCTATGTAAAGGATTCCCTTTTATGCTTTTATCTTAGATTTACTTGTATTCATGGACGATGATTGTATGTTTGAGGAATTTTATATAAAATCACACATTATGTTTAAATCATTGTTTTTGAGATTTATTCTTGTCTTAGATTTTGAACTCAATGTGCTCAACAATTTATATTTTCGGTGATTATATGAATTGTTTGCATGCAATGGTGCTTATGAAATTGTGATCTTAATTATTGAATACTCCATACCTAGGGAAAATGGGGTGTGCTACAAGCCTACAACCCTAATTTAGTGTAAGACACTCCATGCCAACCGAAGATGGATTATGTTAGTAATTAGGTTGTGATTATTCCCTTGAAGGAGGAATCATGCTAGTAACCACGATTCTTCATGATCATACAAATACAGTAATTTAATTGAATGCATAAATAGTTCTTTTATATAGTTAGTGGTGGATTTGCAATCCTAGAACCCTTCTCTCATACTTTTCACATCTTATTAATATTGTTTTAAGTAGTTTAATTGCTTTCTAGATTAGATAGCTAATTCAATTCTTTTTAGTTATTCTTAATTCAAACAATCAAAAATCTATTTTCTCTAAATCAATTAAAATTAGGTCTGTAGAATTAAAGTAAATCCGTTTTGCAGTTCCTGTGGATTCGACCCCCTGCTTATCACTATCTCATTATTTTTAGTAGGATAATTTTATCTTGATATTGACAATATCAATTTTTAGCGTCGTTGCCAGGGATTGCCAAAATGATTCTTTTTTATTCTAGGATTTTAATTTTATTTGATTAGTAAATATTAGTTTTTATTTTCTTTGTCTTGCTGAAAGTGTTAATCCTATTTTGCAGTTTGATTTTATCGAAGCACTCTAGTAGCTTATACATTTATGATCAATTATTAACCTATTTTTGTTTTTCACTCCTAGAATGGGTTACAGCAATGAGCTTTATTGTTTTGGATTCACTTACATAATTCGGGCCAAAGGGCTTTAGAAAGCCTAAATCTTTAGTTAAACTTGGCCAGCAAGTTCTAGGAATCTAAACAACGATGCAGTTCTTTTGAGAAATAACTATACAAATATACAAATCTTCTGAAGCTACCTTGTGATGTAATATTCTCTTTAGTCACTTTCTTCTTCATTTCCTGCAGTGTTAGCCATATTAGCCACGTTTTCATCGCACTGAACATAATAATTCATACACTCCCTGAGGAGCAAGATTACTTAGGCTTACTTAACTCTCAGTCATGCAAATATGAGAACGATTCTGCATCACTAAGCCTCTGTTTGGTTTGTGTATTTAGAGAAGGAATAGAAAAAGGAAAGGAAAACTTGTCCCCTCGAGTTTTCTATTGTGTTTGCATGCTTAAGCCCGGTTGAAGTCACCTTCTAAAACTTTCGGTCACACTCGGACTCGGCTAATGTTGCACAGACACATAAACATATGCGCTGACTAACCAAGAAATCACAAATTATAATCATCCCATCAGAAATCGGAAGAAACACACTGATATGGTTTGAATCGTTTGATAATTGGAATCCTCTTGGATTTACTGACTCTCGGATTTGGAGAGAAGACTATCCAAGATGGTTCTAGTGGCAGCCTTTAGACAAGGTTTATGTACTAAAGCAGCCTGGGATCATATTACATGCTATTGGTTTCTCTAGTTAATATGTAAAGAACAAACTAAACACCAAGGACTTGCTTAAATGGAGATGGACTATAAATGATGAATGTGTTTCTCTGCAACCAAGAGACTGGTAGAAGAAATGACTTGTTTTTCGAGTGTATGCAAAGAGGCTCTCAAGCTGTGCACTACTCAGAGCCCAGCAGAAGACTTGGTGGAAGTCCTCTTCTTTCGATTGTACGATATCCATTTGGCTTTGTTCTTACCACTTTGTTTTGGAGAGCAGAGAACACCACACACACTTAAAAGAATGGAAAAGGGGAAAATGTGAAGAAGATTTCAAATTGCTTTTCTCTGGACTTGTTTTAAAATAGCTAGAGTACAAGACTAGTCACATACACTTGTTACTGTAACGCCCCGAAAACCAAGCCACATGGGCGAGGTCAACGAGTCAAACAATACAACGTAAAGCACAGAATAGTCCAACGTGGACCAATCCACAAGGCGGAAGCATAGGGGAATCCTACGTGGATTCCAAAGAAAAGTCAATAAATCAAGGGTTGACCCACGAGGACCAAATGGGTCAAATAGGGTCAAGCAACATAATTTGATTTTGAAAGGAATTTGTAAAGAAGTATAAATAAACTCCAAAGGCTTAAAAGCATAAATAGATCATGGGGGAATCGAAGATCCCGGATACATAACCACAAATATTAACAACGAGCACATTACAACTTGACAATGAGTTCCAATACATGGACTCTAACAACATTACCAAAAGTGTAAAGGGCTGACATGTGCCCAAGCTAGGTCATAGCTTACAAATTCACATAGATGAAAGAATTAAGACCAGAGTACTTGTAAGTTCCATAATTTGAATCTAACATTTACGAATTCAAATTACAACTATTACAAGTCTTAACAAATGAACTATGTCATGTAAGTTCCAAAAGAATAAGGTTTCTCGCGGGAAGCTTTCAAAAACACGAGGCTAGGGCATCGGGCAATTCATGAGCCTTGCCCCTATCAAGATCACCTGAAAAAGGGTTTTATAAATTCATTAAGCACGACGGCTTAGTAGATAGCATTGAAGAAATGTACTACTACTTCTAAAATCATACTAAGACATGTGGTGCAATGATTTGCCGCCGTGGCAATGCAAATAACTGTAAGGCCGAACCGTGCAATTTCCCAATACCAAATTCCATAACCACTCACTCTCAACACCGGATGCGAGCCACTCCAACGTGAGTGTAGCATACAAGATCTCCGGTAGCTAACCGAATATGACCTTGCGTTTTCGAATGTTTTAAGGATCACAAACAACCTTCCTCACCTCACACTCGCTTCCGGAATTTCATTAAATTACAACCCCAAACGGGGATTCAAAGGTCATTCCCCAATCGGGGGAATTTTATCAAATTCATACTCCCAAACCAATGCTATGAATGCTAAGCCGACTTGGCGACTATGAAATGTGACGACAATGCTTATGCTACTACAATGTCATTCCTATGATTCCAAAGTTAAGAAATATCACATAGTAGTTCATGATATCAAGACTAAATAATTAGGAGGGAAATCATATAGAGCATAATCAACAACTTAGACAAATAGGCAATTTGTAATATCTTTAATCTAGTTGAGACATAGTAACCTCATGACATTTATATTTCACATAATTTCAACTAAACACTTAGGAGTATATAAGTACATAGACAAATATGTAGGAAATTTTAAGCAAGATTAACATGTATTAGGTTTAATCCTACACATAGAAAACCATGAGATTAGATATACCTTTTGTGTTCTTTGTTCAAGAACACACCAAAATGGAAGCCAAAGAGGAAAAAGAGGAGATGGATGGATAGCCCTTGAGAAGATGAAGAAGTTGTCCTCTAATAGTCTTGGTCCAAAAATAGGTTGAAGGCCTCCATAAGAGAGCTTGAATGTTGGAGCTTTAATGGAGGTTGGGAGCTTCCATTATAAGAGAGAGCAAAAGAGATATAGAGGGAGGGTTGTATATGCAAAAAAAAATGAAAAGGGTAATACTTGGGACACAACCTTCATACAACTTTCATACAACCTCCCCCAAAAGATGTGTCTATCTCTTTCATGTGTCACTTTGGGGTCCAGTGACATCACAAGAGAGAGATAGACACATCTTTTGGAGAGGTTGTATGAAAGTTGTATGAAGGTTGTGTCCCAAATATTACTCAAATGAAAAAGAAAGTGGAGATAAGGAGGGGAAGAGAGCTGCCGAAATGAGGGGGAAAAGGTGAGGGAGTTGTTGCCAAAAGTGATAGATGGGATGGTGTTAGGTGGGGTAGTTGAGGGGGTGGTATGGTGCATCACACACACACACAAGCCTATATTCACACATGTCTACCCACATGTAACCAAAAAGTGCTACCAACATGTATCAAATTGAAATACACTGTCCCAATCTTAGACCCACATTGGTCCAAAATTACCAAATTACCCTTTAAAAATTTTGGGTTTCTACAGTTACGTTGTTAATAAGCTACTTTCTTTAACTCTTGAAACTCCTAACAGCATGTTTATATCACAACAGGCTTTGGGTGCCCCGTCTTATGAAATTTACAGTGACGGGAATGAATAGAAGAGGCAAAACCAATATCTTGATTTTTTAGCCAAGGTAAAACCTAGCACACGGAGAGGTTAAAAAGTCTTTCTACCCAGAAGAATGTTATATCTGCTTGGTTTTTGGTTTTACTATTCTGGTTTCTGGCATGCTGCAAATATAAATATTAGGATCAGTTGTGTGCTGGTCTGGCTTGGGCTGTCTAAATTGATTTCGTTCATTCATAGATTTTTTCTTTTAACATGCTTAATTTAGCAAAAAATAATGAAGAATAGCAGTTTTCTAATTGTAATCCTGAGAAATTCAAAATTTGCTTCACCAGCCTTTCTAGCCAACTGAATGCAATTTAATACTTAAGATAGAAGAACAGCAAAGAAGAAAAAAGGGCAGATACAATATAGCAGTTTGTTAACATAACACAAACCTTAAAAGTTCCTCGTTTAATGTACATGCATGATACATCCACAAGATATTGCTGATTCTTCTACAACAGCTTTGTTTAAATAGATGTTATGAGTGTGAAAGAAAAGAAAAATGCAAAAACCCAAAAAAAAAAAAAAAAAAAACCAAGAAACTAGCAAATGAAAACCCAAAATCTTTACAGAAACCAAAATTTAGCACTAACAGCCGGAAACAAAAAAATTTAATTTAATTAATTTATTTTTTTGTAGCAATTTCTTATGTAATTGTCTTTGTTCATTTATGTGATTCATCTATCAGGGAAGAGGTTGTAAAATTTACTACAGGGTTGTTTTCTAGTAATGTGCTGAAGAATTGCTGCAATCAAGGATTTTTCTAACTAGAGGGGTATGATACTAATATCCTAAAAATTTAAAATCAGAGTCTAAATGCAATCCTTGTTCATACATAGACTTCTCTGGTAGGACATGAACCACTTAAAATAGGTTCCATGCGCCGGCCCTCAACACATAGAGCCCATAAGAAGAAAAGAAACAAGTTTGGAAACATTTGTCATTACTAGGCAATAGTACAACTACGTCTGTTCTTTTGTGTAATTTTTGTTCTAGAATTTGGGATTTCATTAAAAACAGATTTGAGGGTAAATCGAATTCAGCCCTTGAGTCGCCCCAAAACATGGGGTTCATAAAAGATGGTTGGTTCGATTAAATTGGAATTGAAAGAAGAATTTATAGAATTCGAAAGGGAAAGACAAAGAAGAAGAAGAAGAAGAAGAAGAAGGAGGCTGCTTGTTACATATTCTGATGTTTAAACATATACCTGGTTGTCTCTCATGAAACTAAATCCTGATTGAATTGCTTTACTACCTGGTTGATCTATTCATTTGGAGTATCCTTTTGATGAAACTAAACCAGATTTGGTGCTTAATGTTGTTTGTGTCTTAAAAGGAGACAAGCACGTTGAAAAGAAAGTATGCTCTTACACATAATTTTTGAAAATTTCTAGGCAAAAGCTTTAAACTTATGTTTTTGGAAATAGAGACGGTGCTTTAGAAAATGAGAAAGTGTTTTTGCAGGAGATGAATGCTTAGGTACATTTTTCTAGCTATAGTTCTTCAGGTAAATTGGTCTTATAGATTATTTGGCTATGCCCACCATAAACAAACCAGATATGCTTTTACTTATCATTGTTATTATAAACACATTGTATGCTTTTTCAAACATGTTTTAAAGAAAGCAAAAATACATTGGAAAATTTTGAAATTTTTTAATAATGGAGTAATGGATAATACTTTAAAAGCACAGTACATTCTTTTGATCAAAAGTTGAGGACAATCAGCTAAATCTAATATGAAGGGAAACTTTTTTGTTGCACTAAATTCAAGATCTGCTTCAGATTTTGGGAAATTGGGAATCATCATGTTGAACAATAAGGGTTCAACTTTAATCCCACTTCTAAAAGGGCAGCTCAGTGCACGAGGCTCCCGCCATTGTGGGGTCTGGGGAGGGTGAGATGTACGCAGCCTTACCCCTGCAAGCAGAGAGGCTGTTTCCAGATTCGAACCCGTGACCTCCAGGTCACAATGGAGCAACCTTACCGTTAATCCCACTTCTAAAGTTCTAAAGTGACCAACCAAGTTCTAAGCCACCAAAAGGGACATGGACATTGGATTTGTATAAATACTATTTTGAAGATTAAGAAGGCTTCCAATAACAAATAAATTAAGGCAGCTATAACAACAGGTTGAAAATTGAACAATTCTTGTAAAAGAAGTAATAAAAAACAAATTCAGATCTAAAAAGTCATCTAACTTAAGTTAGATCTTAATAAGTAGTCATCTAATATGAAGAAACTTGGTTTCTAAAATATATATTTTATAAAAGGGATTATTTGTATTTTCCTGTGTGAGCTAAGAATATGGCGTTGTCCGAGTTTGATTAAAGTTTCACTCTCAAGGCTTCCAGCTCTTCGAGTACTAAATCTAGCAAAATGTCCTAGGTGGTGTTGAGATGTATGGTAGGCATTGTTTCACTCACCACATTGACTGTTCAAGGAATCTCAGGTATTACGGGACTACAAAAAGAAACTCTACAATCCTTGGGAGCACTTGAAAATCTGAAGATAATGAAATGCCATGAATTGACTTCTTTGTGGCAAGAGGAGGGTGGATGAAGGAGTCTGATCCATTTGAGAAAATTAGAGGTTTGGTTGTGTTACCAACTTTTATCCTTGGCAGGTGAATCAAGAGCGCCTCAAAATCTTAAAACTTTTGTCATTATTAAATTGTCCTAATCTGGAGAAGTTGTCAAATGGAGTGAACAACCTTACATCTCTCCAAGATTTTCGCATATCTGATTGCCAAAGAATTGTGTACTTTCGAGCACATGTTTTCCACGAATGCTTACAATGCTTGAGATTACAAGATGTGAAGGTTTGGATGTGCAAACTTTTAACTATGAGTGAACGGCGATGCAAAGCAACTGCAAAATGATTAACTCGGGGAATGATGGTGACGAAAACAACAATCATGAGCATACTGGAACCTTTTCTGATCTTGAAAGAATGAGAATATAGTATTGTTCATCTCTAATATCCTTTCCAACAGGATATTTACCCAGCACCGCACCCTTAAGGAACTTTGTCTTCGCAAATGCAAGAAGTTGCAGTCAGATGTAGAGAAGTCCCTACATAACTGCATATCGTCACTTGAACTTCTTATCATCGATGGTTGGTTGAACTTCAAAACCTTCCCCGAGTGCTTTTTAGCTTTTCACATCTAACTCATCTGTATATAGAAGAGTGTCCTGGCCAGGAGTCTTTTCCCGAACGTGGTTTACCCCTCAATCTGAGAGTACTTGATATCCGTGACTGTGCGAATCTCAAATTGCTTCCTGATCAGATGCAATCTCTCACTGCTCTAGAAGATCATCAAATATGTAGTTGTCCAAGTCTCAGTTCCTTTCCCCAAGGGGGTTTTCCTACCCACCTAAAAAAACTTTTCCTTGGAGATCTCAGAGTGCCCATTTCAGAGTGGGGCTTCAAACATTTGTCCAGAACTGTTTTTTTTTTTCCAAGTGAATGTCAGCTTCCTACTTCTCTAAGATGTCTTGATGTCAACGGAGCTGTGAATTTGGAGTCCCTTCTATAGGCCTCCAAGACTTTCCGTCTCTTGAAAAGCAAACAATTTTGAAGTGCCCTAAGCTTCGATCTTTGCCAAATATGCTGCTTTCCACTCTTTCATGCCTGAATATTGGGAGCTGTCCATTAGGAAAGAGGAGAATATTGGCCACGGATAGCTCCAATCCCCTGCGTGTTCATAGTCTATAGAAACATTCATCGACTATGATTACTCAGCCATCACAAAGTGCCAAAGGTACTACAAGTTGCAATGGACAAATGTTTCATAATAAATTGCATTGTAAGGTTGTACATGTCGTAAATTGATTTTTTGTTGAAAGATTAGTATATTAGAGATTACAAGATGGTACAACTTTATGTTTTCTTTTTCCACGTTCAACACTGGCTTTTAATTTTTCTTTTTGAAAAGTAATTGCTCTTGGTAAATATATTTTCATGGTATAATGACTTCAAGAACTGCTTCTATGTTGTCTGTTATCTTGTGTTTAAAGTAATTAATGTTTGTATCTTTTCTTTGTACGAAGAAACTGAATCAATGTGCCGGACACTAATGGGGAGAGAGAGATAGTTACCCGTAAACAAATGGTTCTGCCTCTGAATTTACCTGGTCAACTAAACTCTCAAAGGAAAACGTAGCTTGCCATGTCTACTCTCTTTTATCATTTGAGAACAATAGAAAGTTAAACCATTATCATTCACCATCATAATCGCTTAAATCTGAAGCAGATTTTGGAACTAATGCAACAAAAATGTACTCTTCATTTCCTCTCTTTCTCAAATGCTCTCTTTTTTTGTTAAAAGTATTCTTCCTAAATCACCGTCTCTATTTAACATACTTTTAAAGCTTTTTCTTAGAATGTATTTTACAAAAATATATGTTCTGAAGTTGTTTCTTTCTTTTGAAGAGATAAACTTGCTCCAAATCTACTCCATCAACCATAGTTTATGGCTTCATATTGAAAGTATTAGCTATGATCTCTCTCTCTCTCTCTCTCTCTCTCTCTCTCTCTCTCTCTCTCTCTCTCTCTCTCTCTCTCTCTCTCTCTCTCTCGCTCTCTTGTTTAGTCTTGACTCCTGATTGTTGCTGGTGGCTTTATTCAGAAGATGGAGCATTTGTTAGAATTGGGTGCACAATTACGTTAGGAGCACACACTCCAAAAGGATACACAAAGCAAATCGATCATTGTGGGAATAAAGCAATTCAGGCAGTATTCAACTTCACCAGAGACAACCAGGCTGCCCCTAAAATTTTAGGATAGTAACACGCCTACGCCTCAAAGATACTCGCTTGCAACATTTTCTGCACATAAGGAGAAATTAAAGGATGAATAACATGACAGCATAATGAACAAAGTCCGTAAGAAAATAAATGTCTTATTAATAAATCTATTAAGCGTAGAAGTGCCAAAATTTGTTTTTTTTTTTTAATTTTTTTTTTAAAAGAATTCATAAAGAAGTTGGGTTTTTCATTTGCAATTACACAAATTCCTTTTTGGTGTTTTATTTCAGGGCCCACATCATCTTTTTAGACAAAATGATAATTGGAACCAGTGTTTGGTGTTCAGTTTGTTTAAAATGAGCAATCTTGGCCCACTCAACTATTGGTCCTTTGCCTCTATTATTATGATCCCAGGTTGCTTTAGTACAGAATTTTCCATCAGTAAACAATGCCCACATAGTCTTAACTTCTTGTCTAGATAAAGATATCATGTCCTCAGGAATGTGTTTCTTTAACAACTATCATTTCTTTTCTTAAACTTCTAGACCAAATCCACTAACCCCTTCCAATAGTCCGCCGGTGCATCCATCATTGAGCTTATCTTGCAGCCTCCTTGACAAACTTCTCCCAAAGCTGACAAATTCGGCATGGTTGACCATCAATCTAGCAATAATGTTTTCCTCCTAGTCCATGAAGACTTTTAATTTCTTGATTTTTTTTTTTGCATTTGTGTATGTCTGTATATGTGTGTATAAGCAACTCATAATAACTGAAAAGTTTTAACCGTTTTAGAAGGTGTCCTCAATGGGGCTTATTTATGACGGTTGATTATGTGAGGTGCGCCAAATTTTGTTAACCAAATCTGCATGATTGGTGTTTACGTTCAGTGTAAGAAGGTTCAGGTGTGGTAAGAGATGAGTTAGATGAATGTTGTGTTCGATTTCAAAACGTAGAGGTTTTGGGGTTTGTTCAAAGGTGTTCATGTTGTGAAGATTAACCTAGGAATGGTAACTTTGCTGCTCAGGAATTGTACGAGGTAGTGTCTGTTTGGTTAGCAATTGTTTGATATTATTGAAGAAGTTTAGACCTTGGGCCTTAGCCCGGTTGGTCTACCCTCCCCTCTCCAAGTGAGAGGTGGGGAGTTCAAGTCCCCTTAGGGGGGTTTGGACTGGGGGATTTATTCCCCTTAGCCGTCTATGGAAGGAAGTTGTCACGACCCATCCCACTACGCGTGGAAAAAGGACACGTGGCACGCCACCAAGGCTCATCCAAACATCATCTATACGATACGCAGCGGAAAGAACTTTAAAACAATCCTGGTAATTTAAAACTTTAGGAAACATTACCCTATGAGTTTGTAAAAATACATTGAAATCCGAGTTATAAAAAGTTTTGGCCAAGTGAAAACACATTCAAAAGAAAATAGTTTTGAAAACAGAGGCTCAGTCGACTGCTCCGTCGACTGCACTAGGGTCCAGTCGACTGCTCCGTCGACTGTGTTATCCAGAACCCAAAAATGTAACATTATCAAAAGGGGTCCAGTCGACTGATCTGGGACCCAGTCGACTGCTTTTCAATTATAAGAAGCAGTAGCCAAAATCAACAGTGTTCAGTCGACTGCCCAAAGGGGGTCCAGTCGACTGCTTTTCTATAATATACTTACAGTGTCTCCAACGCACGAGGTCCAGTCGACTGACCCAGGGTCCAGTCGACTGCTCCCCTGCTGGCAACCCTGTATTGCAATTTAACAAGTCCTGCTACTCATTAACAACCACGATAAACACAACCAACACCAATTTCAACATTTAAAACATAACTACAGACGTTCAATAACAATATTACAATACTGTGAAACTGATCTATGATTCCATTACAACATATCATTACAATACCCAAATCCTTATTCAAGTTTAGGATTAAAAACAAAAACATTTACAAAGGTGATATCCTGGCGTTCATCGGCCTCACTCCACACACTTCTTCTTGTCTTTCTTCTTACCTGCAATGGAGTACATCTCCACTGCTCAGCTATATGCTGAGCGTACAATTCTAAACAAATGCATATGGGCAATTCATGTTTTAAATATCTAATCCACATAATTTAGTCTCCGGGGAGAGAGATACGCATTCACCCAGTATATCGGCAAGTCTTAAATCTTAAACCGCGATGCCAATGGTTAGCCAAGAATCACTCAAACATTGCATCCATCTGCTCTGGTTGGCCACTTCCCACACCAAGCAAGTAGTCGTCACTACTGTAAACTCTCAAACATCGAGAGGCGTGCACCGGCGTAAAATTATATCAAACTCCCCTTTGACCCACATAGACATTTAGCATACTCACATAATCATGTCACCGTGCTTTCTATACGTACTCGCTAAATTTAACGGGCCTAATTTAACACATAAGATTGCCCGGATCACAAATCATACAAAATATCTAAAACATCCAAAATTGTCTATATTCCATAGGTTCGGAATTCATACCTCGAGCTATGGCTCTCAAACTTCAGGAGAAGTACAAGAAGACCAAATAAACGTCAGATCTCCGATCTTAAACGATTCCTACAAGTATAGACATGTTTTTCCCAGATTCTTAAAATTAACTTTTCAGAAAAACTTTGCCAAACGTGGCCTAAGTAGTATCAAAACGTAGGTCTTACCTCCGCGAGTTCAAATCTGGAATTTGGTGAAAATCTGACAGACGAACGGTCGTCGTTTGTCGTCGCAAAGCCCGTGGCAACTAAATCTCCCTTCTCTCTCCTCTCTCTAGATATTTGTTTGGATTTGGATGAGAATGAATTCTCATCCTTATCTATTTATAGGCAAAAGTTATGGAAATTACGCTTACCTCCCCGCAAGTTTCTCAAATCTTCTAATTAATCCTTGAAACTTCGCACACGTCCATTTAATGCCTTTACGAGTAAAAACTATAAGTTTCAAAAGTTTTCGACTAGGTTTCGTTTGGGTCCAAAATAACGTCCGAAAACTATATTCTGTGGAAACTCTATACCACCTACCTTTATATATCACGATCACTCACGTTCTCACCACAGTTCTCAAAATGATATAACAATATCAAAGATTACTACAATTTACCAAACACAGGTAAAAATTTACTATTCACAAAATACCAGATAAAGTCGAATAACATTTAAGTCATATAAATGTCATTTACTCATGCTCATGAAATGTGGACTGCCATGTTCCTGTGTCCTCATTGACACCTTACCGTTGACTCACAGTCAACCTCATCGCCATTATCAATTAACATTGATAACTCTTAATGTACAATTATGCATGATAAAACTATAAATTTTTGGAACGGGTGTGACAGAAGTCCCTTTGAAGTGGGCCGTGGCCCCCCCTGGCTACTTGCAGTCTGACTGCAGTGTGTGTGTGTGGCGCCTGCGGGTGCTTTGACCATTAGCAAAAAAAAAAAAGAAGAAGTTTAGTCCGTTTGGCAACCAACTTTTTACAATTTATTTTTTTATTTTTTTTTTCTTTTCAGAAAGCTAAAAAAGAGCTTTGTTTAGAGGCCACTTGGTAACCAATAGTTTTGGGATTATAGAAAAGGTTGAGTACTTTGGCAACCAACTTTTTTTTACAGCTTTTTGAAAGAGATTATTTTAAAAGCAGCAAATTGAAGCTTTTAAAAAAATCTCTGATATGCCCAGAAATATCCTTCAGCAGTCAAACCTCCGCGTCAACAGCAAAGGACCTGGATTATCCGGGAAGAGAGCTAGTGGCCCACCATTCTCGATGTCTATAAGTGCGACCGCTCGGGATGCACACATAGCCCTTGAGTGCGACTCAGTAGTTCTCCACCAGGTGCAGATTGGCAGCCAAGCTGCTCAGCAGTTTCCTAAATCGGTCAGAAGACTAATGGAAGGTGTATACAGTTTCCTAAACCATTTAGGAAACCTCCCATGATTTGTGCTTATCAACTTGTAATTAGATTAGGTTTCCTTATCTAATTAATTGCCTATTGTGGGTGGTCTCTTGCAGATATGAAGGTGCACTCGAGAGAACAGCAGGCCAAGCTTAGCCAATTTGAAGAGGACACGAAAGCAGGCCTGGCAATACTAGAGGCTCAAGGGCAAAAAGATCGAGCAATTCTTAAAGTCACGACAATGGCCCGAGAAGGCCGATGTTACCACTCCAAATCAAGAGGCCGATGTCTCTGGTCGTTTTGATTCCACACTGTCCAAGCCGCTTGGGGGGCAAGACGGCGAAAAAATAGATAAAGAGCCGAAAAAACTTGTATCGGCCATAGACCCTCCTGGTGATGAAGAAATCGGCGATAAAGGGCTCGGGGGGCAAGCGCCGTCAAGACCGATTGAAACTAAATCGGTCCATGAAGCTTTTGAAAATATTTCTTTGAGGAAACTTAGCCTCAAGGAATTGTTCAATTTTTTCGGTCTCGTTATAGTGACCGATTATTATTTTTATTTTAAGCCAATTAATTATTTGGCTTGGATTGATCTACATCCACGATGGCTGAGTGGATGTCACCAAAAGCTAAATGTTATTTGGTGGCTATTTTTACAACAATGGTATTATCAAAAGACTGAAAAGGTGTTGAAGATCAGACTGAATTAATTCAGTCAATAGGCTATTCGGACTCACAAGACCGAAAGCAAGAAGAATAATAATAAATAAAGTAGTGAGAAGGATGCTTGGGATGCTGATTTTGTATAACAGTCAAGTGGGGGAGCCCGATTATATGAGGTTGTCTCAGTCATGCTACACAGTGAGATATTATATACGGAGGGCCCGATTCATTCAGTTTATTTGAAGGGGTGTTACATGGTTGGCAGCTGACAATTATAATCGGTCTCTTGGCCAAGCCCGATGATAGTCTAAAGATCATCGCTCTACATGATGAGCCCGATACTGTGAGAAAGGTAATCGGGCTAGGTAAATATGGCCATTCAAAATTTCACTTGCTTTTATTTTAAACGGCCAGGGGGGCAAGTGTTTGCACCTAAAAAATACATTTTTTAAATCAAAGTTGGTAGAGGCCGATTGGAATATTTTAATCGGACTCATGAGACCGATGGCAAAATCAATGGCTAAGGGGTTACTTCAGAAGTTAATCGGGCTAACACCTTTGCTTAATCGGACTAACCACTAGTTGATCGGGCTAGCACCAGTACTCAATCGGGCTGATCGACATTTAATCGGGCATCACTGTGATCGGACTGACCAACTTTGGGTAGCTAGACCTTATTTGGCAGCTCAGTGCCATCGGACTGTGTATGTGATAATATCGAGCTTCCATTAGGTTTGTCCTATCGGGCTGCCACTCCTTGACAAGTCTACACAAGCATGGGTTATGCAAACAAACAAGTAATGACACCTCAAGTGTTATCATTGCCTCGTGGTTGGCAATTCACTTGGTTCAGTCATGTTGGGTGATATCATGTAAAGGTGGGCCCAAGGAAAGCTTTGAATGTAATTCGGTCATTTAATACTCCAGCCGGTCTATGAGAATCCCAAAGCTATCGGGTCCCTGGGATTGAAGTACACTGCACAATCGGGCTATACATTCGGATTGAAGTACACTGCACAATCGGGCTGTACATGGTTGTTCCAAATTGGCAACTTATTTTGTGCAGTCAGTATTCTAATCAATTTTGGAAGTGTATCACCTACAAATTCTCAATATGATATTATCATATTAGGGAAAATCACTTAAGGAAAGATAATATTATCAAATTATGGAAGATATTATCTGATATGGGAAGATAATATTATCACTTAAGGGATAATATCAAATATTATGGTAAGATATATCTTTTACTTTGAGGGGAAGCAAGCCGAATCTATACCAGATTCGGACCAGATACAAGATATATATGCATATACATATATGTATATACGTGAAGATATGGAAGGCTTTATCAGTTTATGGGAGATAAATCTGGTATATTTTAGCAGATTATTTTGAAGATAATTTCTACTTACCTTATCTCAACCAGTCTAGGCCACTATAAATCAACAGGCTGGCCTAGCTATCAAGGCACCCCGCGTCACTTCGACAACCGCATCCAAAAAGCATTCAACATGCATTCTTAGTTTTTTAGGCAAATAAAAAGCATCCTTTTTATTTTCTTAGGCTTTCTTAGCTTTCAATTACATTATTGTAATTTCATTTCTTTTAATTAAATAAATGTCTATTTTATTTAATTCTTTCTTTCATCACTTGTATGGCTTGTATGCTTCAATACTGCCATAGGACCTTGGGCCAAGGGTACTTTCCTACTTGGTCATCACAATCACCCGTTAGAAGTCAGATCTAAAGCCTTGTGTATCACTCACACAAGCAATATAGGAAATTAGTTTGCACACACCGAACCACTGATTGGTTCTGGCACGCCCGCGCAAATTACAAGCAAACAATTTGGCACGCCCGGTGGGATAGCCAGGTGATGAGCCATGCATACACTGAAGCATGGCTATACTTCTACAACAACCAGATTGGTTGGCGGAATGAGTCAATACTCCAACTTCGCGAAGAAATCTATCGTCTCTACAACGATGGATATTGGAATGAAACGGGTCATCTTTACAATGAGATAGACCGTTTTGAGGCCGACATGCAATTTTTTAATCAAGAAATCGGCCTCCTCAAAGCTTCGAGTGG